>CM029671.1:820506-2020506 GCA_017311315.1 Dendrocalamus latiflorus | reverse complement strand
TATAGAGCGGTCCCGAGTACGCATTGTCTGCCGCGCGTACTTCTCGGCATGGTGGGCTGCGTCTGCTCGTATCCCATCAAGGAGGTCCAAGGACACACGGCGCTCCTCTTCGGGTGCTTGGACGAGGACCCTCCGCGAGCCGGCCTTGATTTCCTCGGGCGTCACCGCTTCATCACCGAAAAGGAGCTTGAACGGCGTGAATCCCGTCGGGCGCGTTACCGTTGTGCGAAGCGACCATAGAACGCTGTGAAGCTCGCTTGGCCACTTGCCCTTCGGCAATCCATCCAGGCGCTTTTTGATGGCGGCAGAGATGGCGCCATTCGCCCGCTCGACCGCCTCGTTGGACTGGGGATGCCCTACCGAGGCGAATCAGAGGGTGATGCCCATGCTGTCACAATAATCTTTGAAGAGGGTGGCGTCGAACTGCAGGCCATTGTCGACCGTGAGCTCCCGGGGCACACCGAAGCGACATATGATGTTTTGCCATAGGAAGCGTTGTATGGCCGCAGAAGTTACTTTGGCCAGAGCGATCGCTTCCGGCCATCTGGAGAAATACTCCAGCGTGACTACCACGAACCGGAGGTCCCCTGGAGCTCGGGCAAGTGGTCCTACTATATCGAGACCCCACCGTGCCAGTGGCCACACCGGAGGAATGGGGTTGAGGCTCGTCGGGGGCCTGCGGATGATGCGCGCCATCCACTGGCACCCTTAGCACCGACGGACGAGGTCCTGGGCGTCGGTGATGGCAGTCGGCCAGTAGAAGCCTTGCCTGAACGCCTTGTCGACTAATGACCTCGGTGCCAGGTGGGATCCGCATACGCCCGCGTGGATCTCCGCCAAGAGCTCCTTTCCCCCCTCAGTCGAGAGGCAGTTCGAATACCTGGAAGAACCGTGCGCGGTGCTGCAAGCGTCGCAGCTCGGCAGGGTCCTCCGGCTCGGTGATACCTTGCAAGAAATTGAAGATGGGCTCTCGCCAATCTCCTGGCCAATCAATGCGATGGACGAGTGCCGCGTCCCGGTTGTCCTGCGCGATGGCCGCCTTTGTTAACATCTCGTAGAACGCCCCCTCGGGGGGGGGGGGGCAGTTGCTGGCTGGCCGCTTTAGCGAGGGCGTCGGCTTGCTCATTCTCCCCACGGGGGATGGCCTTGACGGTGACACCCAAAAAGTGCCTTTCCCTCGCCCTCACCGCCGCGAGGTACTTGGCCAACTCAGGGTCCTTGGCTTGATATGACTTGTCCACATGGCCAGCCACCAAACGCGAGTCGGTGCGGACCAACACCCGTCTCGCGCCGATTGCCTTGAGCTTCGCCAAGCCAAAGAGCAGCGCTTCGTATTCAGCCGTGTTGTTGGTGGCGGGGAAGGCAAGGCGCGCCGAGTACAGCAAACGTTGTCCTTCGGGCGTGACGATCACCGCCCCTACGCCCGCGCCAGCGACGCTGTAAGCTCTGTCAATTGTAAGCGTCCAGACGGGATCATCGTGCGTCTGGACGGGTTGGGCCGGCGGGGTCCATTCGGCGAGAAAATCCACCAGGACTTGAGATTTGATTGCCGTTCGCGAAGCATACGTCAAGGAGAAGGGAGCGAGCTCGGCAGCCCATTTGCCGATGCGCCCTGTGGACTCCTTGTTGTGTAGCATCTCTGCCAGGGGGAATGAAGAAGGTACTGTGATCGGGTGGGCCAGAAAATAATGCCGAAGCTTCCTAGAGGCCATGACAAGCGCGTAGGCGAGCTTCTCAAGCTCCGTGTATCTTGTCTTGGCACCTTGGAGGGCTTCGGAGACAAAATAGACGGGCCGCTGCATGGCGCCTTCCTCTAAGACGAGGACGGCGCTGACCGCGGTGGCTGACGCGGCCAGATAGAGCAGGAGGGGAGCCTCTGGTGCCGGGGCGACCAGAGTGGGGAGGCTTGCCAGGTGCTGCTTGAGCTCGTTGAAGGCCTTCGCGCAGTCTCCGTCCCAACGAAATCCATCGCACCCGCGGAGTGTCTTGAAAAACGGCAGGCCCCGCTCCGCCGCCCTGGATAGGAAGCGGCTTAATGCTGCCATGCGGCCTGCCAGCCTCTGGACCTCCCTCGTTGTCTTGGGTGGCTCCATACCCAGGATGGCGTCTACTTTGTCGGGGTTCGCCTGGATGCCCCGCCCAGACACGAGGAAACTTAGGAGTTTGCCCGCCTGCACCCCGAAGACACATTTGTCGGGGTTGAGCTTGATGCCCGCCTTCCGGAGGTTGTCGAAGGTCTCCTGGAGGTCCCGGCCGTGCAGAGCAAGCTGCCGAGTTTTGACCACCACGTCATCAACATAGGCTTCGACGTTCCTCCCGAGCTGGGCGGCCAGGGCAATGGCGACGAGGCGGGTGAAGGTAGCGCCTGCGTTCTTCAAGCCGAAGGGCACTCTGACGAAGCAGAACGTCCCAAGTGGTGTGATGAAACTGGTCTTCTCCTCGTCGTCTTCGGCCATGTATACCTGGTGGTAGCCGGAATAGGCGTCCAGGAAACTCATGAGTTCGCACCCAGCAGTGGCGTCGACCAGCTGATCGATGCGCGGCAGGGGGTAATTGTCCTTCGGGCACGCCTTGTTGAGTGCCGTGAAGTCGATGCACATGCGCCAGGCCCCGCTGGCCTTTTTGACTAGCACCGGGTTAGCGAGCCACTCTGGATGGTAGACCTCGCGGATGACCCCGGCGCGAAGAAGCTTTGCCACCTCTGCTTTGGCCGCCTGCTGCCGATCCATCGACATACGCCGAAGCCTTTGCTTGACTGGCTTGGCGTCGGGGCGGACCGCCAAGCGATGCTCGATTACTGCTCGGTCCACGCCCTTGATGTCCTCCGGGGACCATGCGAAGATGTCGACGTTGTTCTGAAGCACTCGGAGCAGATCCCGTTCGACCCCCGGTGGGAGCCCCTCGCCAATGGACACAAACTGCCCCTCCGCCTGGAGCGGCACCTTCTTAACTCCACCTTCGGGCCGAGGCTTGGGCGTCCACCCGGGGGCGGAGGGCCCATCCCCAAGCGCGCCGGAGAGGGCATGCACCGGTCGACGCGGAACACGGCTGCCGCCTTTGGCACGCCTGGCTAGGTCCTGGTCGCCGAAGACGGTGATAACACCCTCCGGGCCCGGGAGCTTTACACACAAAAACGCGTGGTGCGGGATCGCCTCGAAAGAGTTGATGGCGGGTCGCCCTAATATGGCGTTGTAGGGGTGCGGGATATCTACGACATCGAAGGTGACCTGCTCGGTCCGGATGTTACCTTTGTTGCCCTCCTGACGGAAAGTGACAGGAAGGGACACGTGCCCCAAGGCCTGCAACGGTTGACCCCCGAAGCCTTGAAGTGGAGCTCCTGGCTGCTCTAGCCGGCTTTGGGGGATCGCCATGCGGTCGAGAGCCTCTGCGAACAAGATATTAGCGGAGCTTCCCCTGTCGACGAGGACGCGCCTGACGTCGCAGCGTGCTATGTGGGCCTGGATGACCAGAGGGTCTTGGTGAGGGTACTCCACGCCCCTGGCGTCGTTCAAGTCGAAGGTGATGTTGCGGGGCGGCATCCACAGCTGCGGCTGCGCCCCGGGGGCTTTTGAAGAGGAGCCTCCGGTGATGACGCTGACGGTGCGATGCTGCGCGCCCTCCATTGCGGTGGCTCGTATAGGCTATCCCTTGGGTGCCCTACGTGGGCTCCAGCGGGGGACCAAGGAGGCCGAGCCCGAGACCCGGCCGTCACCCTCCGCAGCTCCATAACTGCGGTGCATGCCCTTGTGTAATGATCACCGTAGCCGTGTACCTCGCACCACTTACCATAGTGTAGGAGCTCTTGTTCTGCGTGGGGTTGGTCGCCGCAATCAAGTCCGTCGTCTGGTCCCCGGTCTCCCTTCCGTGAGGTGGGGTCGGGTCCTTGGCGGACGCTCTCGGTGTCGAGGACATGAGGGGCCGCCTGCGACCTGCGCCGGCGGCACTGAGGTTTAGGCCTGCTCCTTGAAGAGCCTTCCTGTACCCCAGCCTTGCTGCCTCGGGGAGGGCCTCCTCGGGGCTCTCGGCTGCGGCCCGGCTTCGAGGAGAGACCACCCACCCCCACTTCACGCGGGGGGCGCTCCTCATGGGCGAGGCCGAGGACGGTAATGCCGCGTCTTCGCGCATCCTCCTCCGCCCGCGCGTACTCGTCCATTTTGTCGAAGAGCGTGACGACTGTCTTGATTGGCCTCCGCGCGTTGTACTCGGCCATCGGCCCCGGGCGAAGGCCCTGTATGGCTGCATTAACGACGGTGGTTTCGTTAATATCTTTTAGCTGGCATCGAATCTTGGCGAAGCGCTTGAAGTAGCCCCGAAGCGTCTCCGAGGGTCTTTGCTTCACAGCGAAGAGTTGGTCCGCCTCGATTCGCTCGACACAGTGTCCTTGGAAGTTGCTGCGAAGGCGGTCACGAAGCTGCTCCCACGCGTAGATGGAGCCCGGCTCTATGGTAAAAAACCAAGAGAGCGCCACCCCGTGCAGTGCGAGGGGGAGTCCCTTCGCCTTCGTGGTGTCGTCTCCGCCCGCGGCCTCCATCGCGGTTTCGTACACGCGCACGAACTCGCGAGGATCCATGTCGCCCCTGTACGGGTCGATGATGCTAGAGAACTTGAAGCCTTCGGGCCACGCCGCCTGCTGCAGCCCCGCCGAAAGCGGGGATTCTGTATCTACGCACTCCGGCGGGACGCGGCTAGACGTGGGGGCTTCGCGGCTGTCCGCCTTCTCTGGCGCGGACTCGGGCACGATTACTGTCGCAACCTGCTGGCTCCGAGCCTCTTGTATATCTCGGACGGCTCCGCGAAGGTCCCCTAGTTACCGTTGGAACGCGTTGAGGGCTGCTAGTATGACACTTTCCACCGCTGGTGTCGTTGAGACCGCCGGAATGCCCAGCGGACGGGTCGGTGACCATCGCCTCACGATCTCCAGATCCGCCGGATGGTTCGTTGCGGCTGCCCCCGGCTGTCTGATCCGCGCTACCGGCGAGGGTGGCGGTGGCTGTCGTTGCAGTGCCAGCGACGGGGTTGGATGTCATCGTAGCGGCGCTGGCGGGGTCGATCGTTGCCGCTCGAGCGTCGATGCCCGCGACAACGGCACGTACGCCGCCGCCAACTCCTTCGGTGGCCGATGCCGAAGCCCTGGTGTTCACGCGCTGCTCCGACCCAGCCGCCTTCTTTCCCTTCGCCGCCGCTGGTGAGGCTTTTTTCGGTGCCATCTTCTTTCTTCGGTCTTCAGGCTTGTCTTCGTCCTCCCCACGGACGGCGCCAACTGTTGTGGCTACAGACCAAACAGAGAGAGAGATGGTAGTGGAGAGTGATGAAGATAAGTGTAATGGCCTGGGTCCTCCCCATGGCTTACTCATATATATATACACACACATGAGGAGTGCTTTTACAGCTATACCCTTACATCTGGTTATCCCCTCTGGGGCAGTTATGTCATTACACATGGCCTATTCTGGGCCTTATAATCTCCTACCAGGCCTGTTGGGTTTAGGTGGGGGCCACCCCTACGACAGTCTTCTTTGCTTTGCCCTTGCTGCCTCGGCTATAGGTCGACTTCATGGAAGTCGACTTTGAAGGTAGCAGCGGTGCAAGTTGCTCTGGCGAGAATAGGGCCCGTGGAGATACCACCGGTGTAGTATCCGGTGGTGGAACCGACTGGTCTTGTAATGGAGATGGCACCAGTGCAAGTTGCTCTGGTCCTGCCACCGGTGAAGAAGCCTCCAGGGAGATGTCGCTTTTGGGCCACTGGATGAATGTTCCAATGGCCTATCCTAGAGTCACGATCTCGTCGTTGGGGGCTTCGGTAGCGGGACCACCTCAAAATTGACATACACACCATCCACATTAACTTTTGCGAAGCCTGGCGCTAAAGCTTGACCGTGCACCATGGCCCCGATACCAGACGAATATGCCTGGCCCCAAGCAGCGTACAAGGGAATGGAGCCATATCTCACTTGGAGCTTGCACTTCGTAGGCTCCTACATAATGATACAAAATTAGCTACTTGAATAGGCCTACCAATGGAGCAAGCATTCGAGAGGTAATAAATATTAACAGGATGTCGTCCATAGGAAATTTGGCCTGGGATTGCGTCGGATTCGACGCGCAGCTACTCGGACGGTTGGGCGGGCTGGCTAGCACAGGAGCGGCGGCAGCGGCCTGCTGACTTTCTGTCTATTTCCGCACCTCATCTCTGATTACATCAGCCAGCGAATCCAGTTTCTCCTCTCTAAGAGATGCCTTGATCTCTTCTCGTAGCTGTGCGTCACGCTCGGCTTTGTTTCTCTTCCTGCGCCGATACATGTCGGAGTCATCTTGGAAACAATGTTTCTAAGGAACGTAAAGCCCAAGGCCTCTCGTACGGCCCGGGTGCTCCTTGTTTCCCAGGGCCACGGAGAGCATATCATTCTCCCTTGTTCCCTGGAATGATCCTAGGGTAGATTGAAAACTCAGCTCTTCCTGCAAGAGCACGACATGTCATTTCAATTCGTACGAAGTTGTGGAGTAATTACAAGCTATGTAGTTCGATCGATATCTTACCAGGGCTCGATCACTTGCTGGTCTGTAGGGTTTCGAAACGTGACGTCCCCTGATGTCGTTGTAGATGACCTTGCTCTAATCCAATTTCGAGCGCGGTCATCCGGGATATTGGAAAACGGCGGGGCGATGTCCTGTGCAGCTGCTAGCTCATCCTCCTTCCTCCACTGCGGGATTTTACCCGCATACCCAGCTGTGCCAAGTCTGTGAGGGTGTGTATTTTTTGCCTAGAGGGCCTTGTGCGCCACACTTGTACTTTTGAAATCTTCGGTCGTTTTCACCGCTGTTCTGGTTAGTGCTCTTGACATCCTGAGACTGCGTATAGAATGTGTACCCATTTATGTCATATCCTTGCCATGTCACAACTGTAAATGTCGGCCCTTTTGCCAACCATGTCAGCGTCTCACTCGGCGAGCTCCTAGCGATTTGCTCCTTCAACCATTGGTTGAACCGACGGTTGTGTTGCTTCATGATCCAAACATCCGGCCGCTCCGGATTCTGTTGTCGAAGCACACCCTTGTGCTGGTCCACATAAGGCGCCACTTCAGTCATGTGTTGCAACACCGTGAAATGGGCTTGAGTATACGTGTCCATATCTGGAGTGATTGCTTTCCTTCCGATAGTTCTGAGACCCTTCAGCCTCCCCTCATGACGAGATTGAGGGACACCTATCGGTTGAATCTGAGCCATATAATCGACACAAAACTCAATAACCTCTTCGCTTGCATAACCTTCGACGATGCTGCCCTCCGGCCGAGAACGATTCCGTACGTAGGACTTGAGAATTCCCATGAACCTCTCAAATGGGTACATGCTACGTAGGAATACGGGCCCGCACATTTTTATCTCCCACACAACGTGAACAATGAGATGAACCATAATATCGAAAAACGAAGGAGGGAAATACATTTCAAGGTGACATAGAGTCATCACCACCTCGTCCTGCAGAGCATCTAGTCCTTCGGGATTGATGACCTTCTGAGCAATTGTGTTAAAGAAATAACATAGCCTCATGATTGTCTCTCGGACTTTGATCGGCAAAATATTTCTAATTGCAATAGGGAGCATCTGTGTCATCAGCACATGACAATCATGAGACTTCATGCCATTTAACTTCAAATCTTGCATCGAAACAAGTTTCTTCACGTTGCCGGAGTAATCAGACGGAACTTTGACACCATGCAAGCACTGGCACAGTTCTGTTTTCTCAGCCTTGGACAGAGTGTAACACGCAGGGGGAAGGTACGTTCGTCCATTATCAGTGCTTGTCGGTGCTAACTCCGGCCTGATGTCCATGTCAACCAAATAAAGCTGTGCATTGACACCGTCCTTTGTTTTATCACGGATGTTTAGTAAGAGACCAATCAAGCTGTCGCACACATTCTTTTCTCGTGGTTTTAGGCAACTCATTTCCCTCTGGAAGCATGTCCGCTAAAAGACCTAGCAGCGCCGTGAAACTCTTGTCGGACCAACCGTTGCTTGCCTTCAATTTCAACAGTTCAAGCACGGCTGACAACCTCGTGTACTTGCAGCCCGTGTACAAAGGTTTCTCTGAGTCCTCCGTCAAGCCATGGAATTTAACATACTCTCTCTCTCATCATAGTTCTCTTCTACATCGCGAAGCATCTGATCCAGATTATCATCGTGCAATCTATCCGAATCCGAGCCACAATCGACACAGCCGGCGGCATGTCATTCAGTTCACCGGCGATGTCATCCGAGGGCATATCATTCACTTCACCGGCGATTTCATCCAGCGGCATATGATCATTCACTTCGCCATGACTGGTCCAACACGTATAATCCTTTTTGAAACCCCTCCGAATCAAGTGCGATTCAATTTGCCCTCGGTTCTTAAATATCTTCAAATTCTCGCAGTCAGTGCATGGACAGCACATATATTCCACCCCCTTATTCAACATATCCTCCTCGGCAGCTTTTATAAAAGCAGAAACGCCATTAATGTACTCTTCACTCACACGGCTCGCGGCATACATCTAGCTTCGGTCCTACGTTACGTACATATATAACAACTTAGTATTAAAATCTAGATTAACTAATTATAACTACATATATACCGGCCACATTTATTATATTGAGACTTAATTTGCTAGCTCAATTCATATTACAAACACAACAACTATTATATAACCAACAATTTTGCAAATTAACCATCTTCAATAACCACTCATGGATTACTTAGACCTAAATTGTAATGCAATTAAAGAAAAAATAAATTTCATTACTAACCATATCTAGAGCAACCAGGAAAGTCTGAATCTTCAAAGCTCAATCTCTGCCTCTTCCCACCAAATTAACTGGCCTGAAATCGCCTAGCTTCCTCCCGAGTGAAAAAGTGCGCAGCAGTGGCTAGATCTGGATCGAAATGAAGACAGATGCGGTCTGAACAGCGCAATAAATGCCTTAGCCATTATCACAGACGGTTTTTAACTAAAAACCGTCTGTGAATTATCACAGACGATTTTTTATACAGACCGTCTGTGATACAAAAGTATCACAGACGGTTCGTTGGTAATAACTGTCTGTGATAATCCATTTTCCCGCCACAAATACCACAGACGGCCTCCAAATTACAACCGTCTGTAATAGTGCTCATCAGAGACGGTTTCACAAAACCGTCTGTGATGAGGCGTCTACTATTAGGCTTTCTGTAGTAGTGAATATGTGTATGATGTTGTGTGTATTTATAACTACGTTCTTGTTGTACTCACCCTCTTAAAAAAAAGTGGACGTTACAGAAGGACATGCTGTACGCTTCAAATTTGATATATTTTGTTTTGTTATGATACGCATAGATTGCAATGCGACTAATTGATTCATCGCCTTTTGACTGGAATCAGGAGCAGTGAGCGCAGCACACACGGGCTGTGAAAACGTCGTCTAGATAAACCTACGAGATAATATTATTGATTCACGGTAGTTTTGGCTACTATGACTGGATTGGATTTGGACGGGCGTATATAATAATAAGTGTCAAGAAGAAAAGTGAGGAAGGCGGCTCCCGCTGTCCTTGTCAACGTCTGCACCGAGCCATCGCGGAACCTTCTTTTTTGCCTAGCTCACTTATCTATGATTGAGTAGCTCATTCTCTATGATGTTTCTAGGAAGTTCTGATATGCGCGAGTGAGTGAGTGAGCACGCTTGGTTACTCTAAATATTGTGGCACCTTAAGTGGGCGTTAGACAGTCTAACCGGTATGGCATTTAGAATGCCTTGTTAAAGTCAATGTTTGATTCTTAGATTGTTTATGACTTTTTGAGATTGGCTACTCTTAACCAGCTATACATGCTGGATGTTTCCAAACCAAGTTTTTTAGCATAAAAAGGTAATCTTTATAGCTTAGCCATTCTGATAGTGCAAAGACGGTCCGGTGATGGAGGCGCTAACACCAGTGCCAATCCGACCAGATCTGAAGACGGTGGTTGAAATCCAAATAAAATGGATGGCATCGGTTTGAACCGAAAGGTACTACCTCGAGGAAGGACAGAGGAGTTAGTTAATGATGATGTCCAAATCTGGAGGCATTGGTATAACTAGGGAGAACAGCATGAAAATGGTGATGGAGTGGGCACTATTGGTGCGATGATGAGGCTAGACAACTAGGTAGCGAGGCAACCTCGGCAGTGAAAGGAGCGTAGAAAAAGTGGTTGTCTATGTACAACTAATGTGAGGATAGAAACTGGGAGCTATAGCATCTATGTATATAGTTTTTAAAATCTAACAAACTATGATGGAGTGGCCTTAAAACCTCTATCAGATAGCTACCACAATTAGTTATGCCACTCCATATATACTAATTTCAGTATATGGCCTTTCACTGCCAAGTCCATAATAGTTTGTTATATGGCCTTAAAACCTCTATCTGTTTCAGTAAAACTATGGACTGTCTATATGGCTACTGGGTTAATACCTCCCAACTCTGTTTATCATATGTTAGGGAGTTGGCTATCAAATTTCGATTTACATAAGAAGAAATCTATTCTGGTTGGGGTTTTCGCTTTATGTTGGGCAATTTGGAGATGTCGTAATGATCTAATCTTTGAAAATTGCAAATATACAACTTTTATGCAGGCTATTTTCAGGGGAACGTACTGGCTGCGGTTTTGGGCTCTGCTGCAGCGTGATGATGCAACAAAGGAGTCTTTCCAATTAGCGAGCAGAAAGCTAGAGACCACTGCGTTGGAACTGTTTGCTTCCCATGGATGGAAATTTGCTAATAGACTCTGTTTTGCATAATTTTTGCATTTCTTGTTTCCCTGACTCATCAGCAATGTCGCTGAAACTATGTAATAATGTAATCGCTGTGTGCGGAAACGCAGAAGCGGGAAGTATCTTCCATTTTCTAAAAAAAACATAGTAAAAATGAACACTTAATCTTGCATAACTTTTTCAGGTATGACATAGCTCTTCGACTAACAAGAAATCGATTCCACCAAACGTAGTTAAATAAGTTATTTATATGCATTTTTTATTGTAATCTTTTAGAATTTGAATCCGTAACCTGCGAGTGACTGCACGAATTATCTATTTTGGTTTTTCACCATGAGTTCGGAATATCCCGGAAGATATCAGGAGCGCCAAGATCTGGTGTGCTCGCTGACACCCGCCACTTTGTCCTATCCAGCCGCCCTACGTCAGCCCTGCCGAACGTGCCTAGCACCACCCGAGATCTTCGGACACACCTGTAAGTTACCTAGCTAGGTGCGGGACCAGCCTTACCGTCCTAGCCATTAGAAAACTAGTAAACCCCACCGCATCAACTCTATATAAATCCCGCCGATTGGCTGCCTTCCCGGAAACAAACCCACCGTCTCTTCGCCACAGCAAGCAACAAGTCAACGACACCGCCATTTCCATGTTCCAACACAAATGGGAATGGAGCATCACAACTACTTCATGTACAGCGACTGCACGGCCGCCGCTACTTGGACGTCGTCCTCAATGTCATCGTCCTCGGACTCGCTTCCATCCAACATGAGCGGCGGCGAGGGGATGCCTGCACCCCCGTCGAGGAGCGCGGATGCCAGAGTGTCGGCGGTCGACGGTGCGGGACAAAGGAGAGGACCCAACAAGGGTGCGTACATCGGGGTACGGAAGCGGCCGTGGGGGAGGTTCGCGGCGGAGATTCGGGACTCCACGCGGAAGGGCGCGCGGGTGTGGCTCGGTACGTTCGACAGCGCCGAGGCCGCCGCGATGGCCTACGACCAGGCCGCCTTCTCTGCGCGGGGCGCGGCCGCGGCGCTCAACTTTCCCGTGGAGCGTGTCCAGGAGTCGCTCCGCGCGCTCGCGCTCGGCTCGGCCGAGGACTCGCCTGTGCTGGAGCTGAAGCGGCAGCACTCCAAGCGAACGCGGCGAAAGAAATCTGAGCTGGTGGCCGCAGCGGCCAAAGCGGCTGCTGCCGGTGAAAACAAGAACGTGGCGGCGGCGGCGACCGAGCAGGAGCGGTTTGTGGTGGAGCTGGAGGACTTGGGCACCGAATACCTCGAGGAGCTCCTCAGGATCTCCGAGCCAAGTGATGACTGATGTTCACTTCCTAGCTACTAGCGAGTTCAATTCTAGCGCATGCGTATGCGCATGCAATGTGCGCAACGTGAGCTCGATCGGTTCTTGGTTGCAACATGAATAGCAGCAACAACGTGTAACATACTTGATGCTTACATGCATTGCATCATAGTAATGTAAATGTAGAAAATACACAGAAGTGTGTTATTTGGTGACCTTTCATGTACTCAGGGGGTGTGCAGTGAAGTGGGGAATGGATGGACTGAACTGGACTGAGGCACTGAGCATGGTCCCCATGGATGCATCCCAATAGGTACATAATAATTAATCCATTCTAGAATATGTAGTATACACTATACACCAGTTATCCGCCCTTTTTACTCTCATGTTACTATCATAAAAGAAATTTTCTTGCTCTATCCTTGCATCAAACAGAGATTTGATGCGGAGCGTGAGTTATCTTTTTTGGCTTCTCCAATCAAATTAATTACCTGATTTTGGTTTTTGTTGGTTTTGGGTCGCAATGGATTTTATTTGGTTGTGGAATGTTTTAAATGCTTTTGGTGCTATGATTTTGTGTCTGCTAATTTTTTTTTTTGAGGGATTTGTGTCTGCTACTTGATAGATCCTAATTTGCATCGTTATGTACATAATTGGTTCTGGAAATATTAGCTACCAAGATGAAGGCATCTTGAGTTTTCCACCTGATCTTTTGTACCGACTAGATGATGCAATGGATTTTCTTTGGTTTTGAGCTCATTCAACCAGCTTTTGAGATGTGATTTTGTGGCTGCTACTTAATTAACTCTAATGTGGATCATTTGTAGCTTAGCCATCTTTGAGCTGGATCTTTCAAAAATACTTTTAGTTTTTGAGTTATGATTTGGGGCTAATACTTGACATACTCTAATTTGGGTAATTTTTTTAAGTGGTTTTGGGCTCATTCAAATTACGAAAAAAGTTTTTTTGATCTGTAATTTATTGTGGGTGTATGTTGCTTGATCAGTTCTAACTGATCATTTTGTAGCTGATTGGATTTGAAAACTTTTGCTGCTAACATTATTCATCTCAACAAATCGTGCCATGAAATCTCATCGATAGTTGCTGTTGACGCTAAATATGCACACAAATAAGACTCCGCAAGCGTACGAGTCAATTGTACCTTTGATCACCTAGAAGTATTCGAAGGTATTCAAATCCATAAGGAAAGAAGCATAGATTTACGACTTAGAACAATTTTACTACTAACTAAAACGAAGATCAAAGAGATGATT
Organism: Dendrocalamus latiflorus; assembly: GCA_017311315.1. Taxonomy (NCBI): domain Eukaryota; kingdom Viridiplantae; phylum Streptophyta; class Magnoliopsida; order Poales; family Poaceae; genus Dendrocalamus; species Dendrocalamus latiflorus. Next base: position 2,007,175 of record CM029671.1, on the reverse strand, counting down.
TAGTAAACTAAAAGAGAAGAAGGAAGGTTATCCAGTCTAATTGAGATTCTCCCCTGGGCTAGGTTCACTTACCACAATTTATGTCTAGATTAATCTAATAGCAATTAACACTTCTCATACTAAGTTGGCTCTCACTCTACAAATCTGCATAGCCCTTTCATAATTTCACCCCTGTCACAAGTCCATTAGCGATTATCACCGGCAGGACTTGCTCTACTTGACATAGATCGGCCTACAAATCTAAACACCATGTTTACATCTACGGCTAAGCAAACAACAATCATAGTACTTTAATTCCCGAAAGAGAGAGAAACCATAATATCAAGTAGATACAACCAGATCATAAAAGAGTACTAATAATATAGATCAATCCATAAGTCAAGAATTACAGCAAGATCCCCACACCCCGAGGAAGAGAGGAAACTACTCACACATACCTCGATGAGACGAAGAAGAAAGGCTCTAGAACCTTAGCATTAGTTTGCTATTAGAAGACAATTAGAGGATCTAATTCCAATTATTTACTGGGCTAGAACTAGAGTAATCCTCGCCTAATCTACTAGAAGTAGAACCCTCGAAATCTCGAATATTCAGTGGAATTTTGGAGTCTAAACTACAAAACTTGGATGTTCTAGGCGAGGGGGAGGGGTTCAGCTGGTATGGGGGTCGGCGCCAGGTGGTGGCACAGGTTGGCGCCAACCTGGACTCTGCTTCACAACATTTGGAGTCTTCCCACCATCTCTGTCATGCCTTGTTTGATTTTACGTCAATTTCCCTTCTGAATTCTCTCCTATTTCGTTTTCCTCCTTTACCCTTTTTGAATTTCTCCGAAAGAATGGCGGTGAGAAGCTTCACAATGTGAGCGAAGTAGATTAGTCACTACAAAGGGGCCATGCCATGCGTGCCATGGTTAGGTGCCTGATGGGCGAATGCCCCACAAGTGCATAGTATCGTTGTTTGTAAGCATCTAGGCCCCTAATTCTAATTCACTAATTATGTGGTTTTCGTGATTAATGACTCGTAAATAATTAAGACTAACTTATAAGTTAGGTCTTGATGATGAATATGGGTTGTCCTTGGACTATCATGGCAAAGCATGTTCTTCATGAAGATTGAGGATTTAATGGCTAGAAATGATCCAAGGAATTGAGCATGGATCATTTTAGTTGATAGGTTTTTGTTTTTGCTTTGGCCATACTATCAATGGGGTTCAAGACTAGTAGTTTGAGCTTGGTTAGGTTGTGTAACTTGTTGTGGTGTATAGTAGGTATTTCTAGCTTAATTCTAGTGAGAGAGTGCCAAGAATCAAGTTGTGGTTGAGAAGATCTCATAGTTTGAATCAAAATTCAGCCAAGTTAGAAAAATCAACAGAGGCAGATTATCTGGGCCGACCTGTACCATTCAGGCATATCATGTCTCCAGAGATGTTTTTTGGTACCAAGGGAGTTTAACACTAAGACGTATCATCTGTCTCGAGGTGTATCATTGAGGCATTCATCTCTCCATAGAGGAAGTTTTTGAACTAAGACAGAGATAGATGATATGGCCCTAAGCGTACCATTAAGGCAGATGATCCAAGCCAAGCCATACCAATTAGATGTACCATTGATCTAGAGAGGTTCCATGTACTTTTTTCACCAAGGCGAATGATATGACAAAGGCAGATGATCTGGCTCAAGGCATATCATCCGGGTCTATATAATAGCTAGTTTTTAAATCGTTGCAACTAAGGAAAATTAAACTAAGGTGGATGTTCTAAGTCTACAGGCGCTTTTCAATGAATGTGTCAAATAGCTAGTTTTGGAGTGGAGAGGCTATATAAGTGAACAATGGGCATTCAATACATAACCTTTGAGACTCTGGTATAGTGGCTTGTATATTGAGGGGTTCAAGGGCACTCAAGAGTTTCAATTTGAGAATTTTGAGAGTGTGTGAGAGTAGTTTAGGCCTTAGTGTGCATAACTCCTACTGCTTGACTTTGCTGGGTTCAAGTGACATTTATGCACATATTACTCTTGGAATTCGGTGATTCCCAGCTGGCTTGGAGGCGTGCTCTTGGTGACCTTCCAAGGAGAAGCTTGCGGAAGGCACCGGGAGGGTTCTAAAGGTTTAGAGTCCACCTATCTTGAGAGGAGAAGGACTACCATCAGTTGATTGTTTGAATCCTTGTGCGGGTTCAAGTAGGAGCTTGGCTCTTGTGAGAGTGCTCCAATAAGGATTAGAGGAGATTGCCTAGTCACCGAGACCTCGGTAAAAATTCAGTTGTCACTTGTTTATTTAATGTTTCCACATTTACTTTCATGTCTTTTAATTCCTAGATCATTAGACTTGTATAGTATTGGAACTTAGGTTGCAAAACTTCACTAAACATGTGTAGGAGTTGATTGAATACACTAGAAACCTTAGGCATGTAGGTTGAACTAGAAAAGGTTAGAATTTTAACTTTGGCCATTAGCAAAAATAATCCCAATTCACCCCCTCTTGGTCATCCAATCCAATTCATAGCCAATAGCTATTTTGAATGAGTGAGAGAGTCACATCGACGAAGAGTGGTAGGTTTCCTAATACAACACTTGATATGGGGTGCCCGATCATCACGACGTAGGATCAAGGATAACTTTGGATTCGTGCAACCAGACGAACCGATGGCGCCAACTACTATTTCAATACAGCAACCTGCGACAAAAAAATTCGCCCAACCACATGCTCTTGATCCCATCTACCCGACCACAAAGTAGACGTATCGTTGCTCCTGCGAACCACAAGGAAGAACAAGAACAACGGAGGTACTCTCAAGAAAATCAAATCAAACTGTTCTACCAAATTTCTTTTATCAATCATCAACTATCATCCAACAATTTCATAAGCAAGTGATTCTCAACACCAAATTCTAACACACAATAATTGTACTCTAATGAATTCTGTTAACAACTAGCTTTATCATGAAGTCTAATTGCTATCCTACTTCTATTTGTAGTTGCATAGACAAGTACAACCACCGATTCAACTATTCCACCTTGAATAATCCCACTAAAACTTCAATATTCATAATCTCATTCCAATCAAAGTTTCTCATGATGCTACAACAAATTTCATCCATTCGCTCGAGCTAGAATAGCTTATCTAAAATTCCTCCCATAAAAATTGTAGATCCAGCAATATTCATATCTCTGAACCCTTTGTATACAATTCCAACAATTACTCATATTAAGAAATAAATATAACAATTTAATATGATCACCAAGTTTCCATTGAAGGGATAATTCTAAGAGTAATATCCACCAAGACATTAATTGAATATCTTCCTAACTTAACCTTCCCAAATGGTTGGATTAATCCATTGATATCAAGGCAATTCAATGTGTCCAACCAAATTTGGCAGATTAAACAATATTAATGATCATCTATCAATAGTTAACATCTCTTTATCATCCATTGATTCCTATTAGGAAAAAGCATACTCTTAGTCACTTTTCATCATGCAACTACTCCAAAGCACCATCAAGTTTAATATATATCACTCCGAGGAATGTTAATTGAGATCAACTACACACCATGGCATCCACAACACTTAGCCTCCCCCATACCTTGTCTCTTAATCCCTATGATTATGACATCTTATACAAGCTCCGAAAAGACATCTAGACGAGGATTTAATAATCATCAAATTATTATATCATTATATTATCTGAGTATACCCATTATCGATAAGAGAGAAGTTTCATAGGGTAATTGAAGTCCTCCTACGACTACATGGTCATAAGTCCTTCAACGATCACATGGTCGTAAGTCCTTCTACGACCACTCCTTAGTTGTAAGTTCTTCTATGACCACTCCTTAGTTGTAAATTCTTCTACGACCATTCCTTAGTTGTATATCTTTCTACGACCACATAGTCATAAGTTTTTCTATGACCACATAGTCGTAAGTTGTCTAGCGACCACCTCGTGGTTATTGACCTTTCTACAACCAGTCTATCTCCGACTGGCTTGTCTATGATAACCTACTACATCATGGGTCTGTCTGACAAGGCGATTAGAATGTGCACTTATTCGTAATAACCGCACATGATCTCTCTCTGACAACAACCGTCGCACAACGAACGGGCCATCACGTCTCTTTGATAATAACCCCCATTGGACGGATATCACCTGAAGCATTAAAGCATCTCTTGGCTTGGGACAACGGCCGTCGCTTCAACAGCTATATAAAGGTTGATGTCGGAGAGAAGAAGAGGAAGAAGAAGAGATAACGCAAGTGATAACGGAAGTAGCACAAGACTTTTCGCATTACTGTTTTCCCGATTGTAATGAATTCTCTCAGCAATAGCCACACAGAAAGTAGGGTTATTATTTTTCCAGGAGAAGGCCCGAACCTGTATAAAAATTGTATTGTCTCTACTTTGCATGATCATAGTTGAGTCTTCAAGAGCTTTCCCCAAATCTAAACAAATCATACGTAAGATTGGTATTAAAACACCGACAATTGGCGCCGTCCATGGGGAAGATTCTTCAAAGACTCGGGTAATTTTCTTGTCGGCAAGTTCTCTTCCCTCTAATGTCCTCGTGGCAGGAGAATGGAACTAGGAGAGCTGGTTCAACCTAGCCAACTACGCAAATCTCGACACAGATGCCTGCTATGACTTTGAGCAGACAATGCTTGCTTCCGATGATGTGGCTGTCTTTGGAGATTCATCCCAATATCTCAGAGACTGCACCACAGGAAAGGCTGAGGAGGGATCCATATCCCCCGCAATAGTACGTCGAATGTAGGAGGCACTTCCCCCAAGTGGCAAGGGTCAATCCAACCGTGAACATGGCTCACAACATGACAATGGGCCAGACCTAGGTGTTTGAGTCTCCTAGTGACTCTAAGATTAGCCTCAGCAAGTTCCAAAATCCCGCATCCTAAGACACCACCATGAACTAATGGTCCTAACTCTCTGGTGGAACCTACAAATAGAATGGGTGGGCTCCTTGCGAGTTCGCCCATACCTTCGTAGGGTGCAAATCCAACTGGAGATAGTTATAACCCGAAATTCTCCTACCTAGCAGGGTTTACTCTAGCCCATGATGCGCTCTTGTTGGAGGATTCTTCAAGTGAGGGGCCCTCCATCGGAAGTGCAGGTTCTAGATAGGAGGCCTTTGCCCTCCCCATAGATTCTAATCACTCTCTTAGAAGAAGGCCTGAGGATGCTGCCACTGATCACACCCTACCACCCGTTGTGAGGATGGTGAGGAGACCTCTAGTGATGAACCAAGTCAATTCTCTGATGAGCGTGGGAGAAATCCTAGAAATAATCGCTCTCCTTTAAGATGGCCTCAACCAGCCTCAGACATTAAGGATCCCGAGACCATTCGAAGGAGACGACTGACTGCCCAGAGGTCTTTGCCTAGGTGTGCCCAACACCAGTCCAAAGAGGCTCGAGAGCTTGAACGCATCAACGACTACTCGAGAACCCGACCCAAGAGCTTGCTTGAGCACCAGGCTATGACCATTTCACCAAAGGGATCGCGCGAAGACTCCACGACATTATGGACAGATTCGAGCTACCTCGTCAGCATAACTCCTAGAGTCAGATAGGTATGACCACATCTAGTCATTCATAGAACTCACCTCATGGGGTTCAACATGATGACAAGTCATGACGGTCTCCTAACCACAACTCTAGCTGAAGGAGAGTTCCTCGAACGACTTCAAATCGGTGAGTTTACCAAGAAGGTGATCGATCACCACTTCGAGCAAGGAAATCTGCTATAGTAGATGGATTACGAGGAGTACTACCCTCGTATGGATGAAACCTACTATAGTTCAGGTCCATCGACTACCGGGCATCGTCAAATATGATCGCCTGGTGACAACAATCATCCCTTTCCACAAAGGAGGTGTCATGAACTCATTATCGGATGTTGGGCATTCATTCTTGAACTTCGAGTAGTACGCTGGCCATTGTAGTTTCGGCCAGTAAACTTGGAGAAATTTGATGGGTCCCAAAATCCCATTGAGTTCCTTCAGATTTACACGACCACAATACAGGTAGCAGAAGGAGGTGAGCATGTCATGGTAAATTATCTTCCAATGGTGCTTGAGGGATCTACTCGGTCATGGTTGCTCAATCAACCATTTGAGTCGATCCACTCGTAGTCTCACCTCTACGATCTTTTGTTGGTCAACTTCGAGTGTACATATAATTGTCCTGGGAAAGAGGACGACCTACACCAGATGCGGCAGAACAGCAATGAGACCATATGGTAATTCATCAGATGCTTTAGTCAGGTGCATAATTCAATTATGGAGGTCTCTAATGCTTCTATCATCAGGGCATTCAAGTAGGGGGTCCCTAATAGGAGGTTCACAAAGGATATCACTTTAAATCCTCCGTCCATTGTCGCTGAACTCTTTAAGATGGCTGACCACTATGTGACTGCTGCTGAAGCGGTCGAAGATCAGGTCAATAAAAGTCCCAAAGAGGAACATGAAGGTAGTAAGTGGAAGGAGAAGGCTAAGAAATCTAAGAACAAGACCAAAGGTCAAAAGACTTGTGCTAACAATTTGAAGGAAGTCTTGGCCATAGGCGATAAAGAGCCACGGACCCCAAGCAATACACCGATCGGGGAAAAAGAAAAGCACCCATTCAGAAAGACAACAAGCTGAGGTGATGCCCTCTCCACAAGAAGGAGGGGCACAACCTTCACACTTGCCAAGTTTTCCGACAAAAACTCGAGGACTACTACTCTGGCAAAGGGCCGTTTCCTACACTCAAAGAAGGGCAAACGAGTGGTCAAATGCAATCGGAATATGAGGAGGAGATGACGTTCCAGGATCTGAAGCACACCATCGAGCATATCTTTGGGGGATCCTCAACGTACGAGTCAAAACAATAATACAAAGCTATCAAGCGTGAGGTAAACTATATTGACCCTCCTCTTCTCAATAATCTTTTGAAGCGGTCGAAGATCACTATCTCTTTTGAGAAGAGTGACTGTTTCATCCCTTCAGCTCGACCAGGTCAGTTTTTGATTGTGGTCGAGCCCACCATCAACAACTTTTGACTGAATCGTGTGTTGATTGATGGTGGCAGTTCTTTAAATATTTTATTTATGAGTGCTCTGGATCAGATGCATGTCCCTTGTACCAGAATAAAGCCTGTACGGTATTCATTTTATGGAATCATACCTGCATCTTCGGCCAAGCACATTGGCCAAGTTTCTCTGCCTATCACATTTAGGCCTTCGAGCAACTTTAGGACAGAGAAAGTCTCCTTTGATGTGGTCAACTTCGACATGGCGCATAACGCCATACTCGGACGACCGACCCTGGCACGTTTCCTAATTGTCGCTCACTATGCATATCAATGTCTTAAGATGGCAGGTCCCAAGGGAGCGATCACAGTTAGCTGTGATAAGGAAATGGCGCTGACATGCGACTGCAAGTTACTCGAGATGGTCAGCCAGCTACCAACTCAGGAAGCTACCAAGGCACAGTCTTCGACTAAGCACTCGAAGCCTAAAGCTGAGTCGAAGCCTACTGAAGAAGTCAAGGAGGTTCCTCTAGACCCAGCAAAGCCTTCGTAGACCATTCGCATTGGGGTTACTTCCGATCCGTATAGGAAGATGCCCTCGTCACCTTCCTCCATGCAAAAACAAATGTGTTTACGTGGCAACCATCCGATATGCCCGGGATCCCTAGGGAGGTGATCGAGCATAGGCTAGCTCTATGGCCTGATAAGGAGCCCATAAAACAAAAATTATTGATATTTGCACTAGATCAACGGGAAGCTATCAGATCAAAATTGGACTAGCTACTCAATGGAGGTCGATTACTCCGAGTGGTTGGCTAACCCAGTAAAGGTTAAGAAGTCTAATGGTGTCGGAACCCAGAGTAACGACTCCTAGATCCTCTGTGTAAATCGTACTAGTCTAGGATCAGCTAGTGCATACAGTGACAACAAAGATAAATGCCAAGCACAAATGACTGATTTCATTAAATAAAGGATACGGCCTTATGGCCAAGTCTTACATCAACATTCATTGGCAAAGGTAAATAAAACAAATAACTGCGGAAGCGAACTGATAAATAGCGAAGCCCAAGCCTGCCCACAGGCAAACGACAGTAAGACGCGGCCTACTCGTCTAGATCTTCACCGTAGTCGACTTCACCTTCCTCTGTATGGAGATTGCAAGGTGAGTACAAACTTGTACTCCGCAAATCACGCGGAGAAATGCAGCATAATGATAAAGACTTCAATGGAAGGCTTATAGGGTTAGTTTGCATAAAACAGCATTTAAGAAATACAGTAGGTAGATTGAAATTGCTGCATTTAATACAGTAAGTAAAAATGATACTCGTAGTTGAAAATAATACCGTCAGTACAGGCTCCGACCATACACCAACCTATCCACGGGCATCCCACCCGGACCATCTTTTCCAAAAGATCACGTATGGATTCCATCCATCCACACGTTTCCAAACACTCGTGGATTCCATCCATCCACAAGCTTCCAATCTCTCTCATGGGTTCCATCCACCCACAAGGTTTTCATTCTCTCATGGATTTCATCCATCCATAAGGTTTTCGAAAATTATTTTTGAAAAACAAAATCTAATCCATGAAAAACATTTACTTAGCATGCCCATGACCGTGGGCACGGCTATCCAGGATAGTTTATATACTCTGCAGAGGTTATACAGCTTTACCCACAAGACACGATCATCCCATATTGCCACGCGATTACACACTTTCTTAGGTGTGCGGCGAGGAGTCGTGACAAGGCCTTTACAATGCAAAGTCTTCAACCTGGCCAAGCCAGCTCTAAAGTTTCACCCCAGTAAGGAATCCACCAGACCGGGACCCCCTCTTGAGCCTGAGCAAGACTTCACATGGCTTAACCACGCTCGCCCAAGTGAAACTTCTCATGGCACCAACCATGGTCACTTTCAACCTACGACTTGACTCAGGTTGGTACTTCACAAATTATTCAGCTAGGGCTGTCCCATACCAGCCATGTGGTCGTATGTTAGGACTTAGGCCCAACCACTTACCCCTGTGCACGACAGTCAACCACTGCGGCTTCGACCAACAGGGCATGCCTGCACCCACCAATCTAACCAATTGCCTAAGTCTAAACCAATTTTTATATTTTGTTTTCAAAATATTTCATAAACCTCCTTGACTCACCAAGGGCAAGAGTACATTTAGGAAACTTATCATTTCATGTGAAAAAGCTCATTATTTTATGTGAAAGATATCCCAAAACAAATAATGTGGTAACGCAGGGCTAAGCATTTGAATCAAAATTTCTCTAGCCAACACTAGTGTACTAGCTAGAGTTTGATCTAGGGTGACAAGGTAAGGAATTCAATATCAAAGGAGGAATTTAACAAGTAGGCATTAACTATATTTAAAACTGAATTAAAATACGTTCAATAAAAATATGCATGCAATATAATTTAAATCAACATAATTTTATATTGAAAACTGGGATCAACATGATCAAGGAGTGTAACTTGCCTTGCTCTTCAAATTGGTGCAAATCATCGTCTTTGAATTCTCCCGAATCGTCAAAGTTTACAGGTGAAAATAACCCTCCAAATTCAAATAAATTCAAACTAAATTACAATTGACTTCAAATATTTTAATTGAGGCTAGAAATGGATAGAAGGGAATTTTTGATGAATTTAGAAATTTGAACGGGCTCAATCGGAGTTAGGACGAAGAAGAACGGGCTTCAGGAAGTTTAAAATCAGAGAAAAAGGATAAAAGGATTTTCTGGAATTATTTTTCTAAAGGAAATTAAATTTATGACATCAGCATTGCGTCAGCCCTGACAATTTCTTTTTGGCCGAATTATTTTTCTACGGGAAATTGTAGATGAGGGGCTAACAGTGGGCCCTGGTCCATGGACCAGGTCCACGGAGGGAGAAGGTGGCCGAGGTGGCACAGGTGGCGGGGTGTGCCTGCGTGGCGCTGACGGGGGTGGGGAGGCACTGAGGTGGCGCCGACGTGGCACCACAACTGCTGCCACGGTGGCACTGCCGGCCGGAGGCGCATGGGGATGGCAGCGGCGGCGGCGCTCCGGTGGGTGCCTGCCGGCGGTGAAGGCGGCAACGGGGAGAGGAGGCCGCGGGGAGTGTAGCGGTGGGGCAGGAGTTACCGGAGACGGCCGGAGTAGGGCCAGTGGCGAGCAGGGCGGCGGCGCAGCTCGGTCGACGGCGGCGAGGGGGCTCCGATGGTGGATTTTTATTTATTTATTTATTTTTAATAAAAACCTGGGCTGTTACAAATGGTAAGTGGCGTATGTATATAGACTATACTGATTTAAATAAAGCTTGTCCAAAAGATAACTTTTCGCTTCTTGTATTGATCAATTGGTTGACTCTATTGCTGGCTGTGAAATGCTATGTTTTTTAGATGCACACTCTGGTTATTACCAGATTAGTATGTTTTCAGAAGATAAAGAGGTGACCACATTTATTACACCATTTGGAGTATTTTGCTATGTCAAAATGCCATTTGGCTTGAAAAATACTAGTCTGACTTTTTAGTGTTTGATGCAATTGACTTTTATACATCAATTGGGCCAAAATTTGGAAGCCTACATTTAAGATTTAGTTGTCAAAAGCATCAAATGACTTAATCATATTTCATACCTATAGGAGACATTCGACAACCACATAAAGCACCGCTTGAAACTCAATCTTGATAAGTGTGTGTTCAGAGTTTCTTCTGGAAAGTTTCTCAGGTTCCTTGTTTCAGTAAGAGGAATCGAGGCAAATCCTGGAAAGATCATGGCCATCGAGCAGATGCACCCTCCGACCACTAAGAAAAAAGTTCAAAAACTCACCAGGTGTGTGGCATTTCTAAGTCATTTCATCGCACGATTGGGAGAGAAAGGACTTCCCTTCTTCAAGCTTCTAAAGAAGCATGAGGGTTTCAAGTGGTCAAAAGAGGCTAACGAAGCCTTCGAGGATGTTAAGAGATATCTTACGAGTGCTCCAGTTCTGCTTTCTCTGAAACCAAGCGAGATGCTCTTAGTATATCTATCTGTCATGCCATAAGCAGTTAGTGTAGTACTGGTCACAGGACGCGAAGGTGTCTGGCAACCAATCTACTATGCAAGCGAAGTCTTACATGGGTCTAAGGAGCACTACCCTCAGGTCCAAAAACACTTATATGCCCTCCTCATGTCTTCGAGGAAGTTGAGATATTATTTTTAGGCACACAAAATTATTGTGCCATCTGAGTATCCCTTAGGAGAGGTCCTCTGGAATAGGGAAACAGCGAGGTGCATGGCAAATACTTTCTAGCCACTAATAATGTGGCTAAATATGAAGGTTTGTTGGTTGGCGTACGAGCCGTGAAAGCGATCAGGATTCGTCGACTACTCGTGAGAGGAGACTATCATCTAAGTCATGAATCAGGTCAAAAAAGAGTACCAATGCTCTAGTATGACCATATCTCAGTACTTATCAGAAGTCAAAATGCTAGAGAAGAACCTTTTTTATTTTGAGTTACATTATATCCCTCGGAAGGATAACTTTCTCGTAGGCCAGTTGGCTCAAATAGCTTCTTCCCGCTTACAAGTACCACTAGGAGTCTTCTTGGAGCAACTCCAGAAGCTGTCTCTAGTCAACGTACCAGAGACATCCAAATGAGACAGCCTCTCTCGAGTACGAGGATAACTGGATGGAGCCCATATATGAGTATCTTCAGAAAAGTTCCTACCTGAGGATGATCTTGAAACCGATCATCTATCCCGTAAGGCCAAAATGTATACATTGGTCAATGGGGTACTCTATAAATGGAGTACTCAAGGGGTTCTCATGCAATGCATATCGCTGAAAGAGGGATTACAACTCCTTAACGACATACATGGGGACATCTATGGAGCACATGCTTCTTACAGAACGCTGGTCGAAAAAGCCTTCCAATAAGGTTTTTACTAGCCAACAGCCCTCAATGACGCCAAAGAGCTGGTTAAGAAGTATGTATAATGCTAGTTCTATGGCAGGCAAATGATTTCTCTATCGTGGGCTTTTGCAACCTGGGGTCCAAACATCCTAGGACTGCTCCCAAGAGCACCAGGGTGCTTCGAGTTCCTATTTGTGGCTATTGATACATTCACGAAGTGGATTGAATCTCAACCTGTGACTGGGATAACAATGATAGCTGCAAAAACGTTTATGATGAGAAGTATGATTACTCGATTTGCAGTCCCAAGTCGAATAATTGTTGACAATGGTAAGCAATTTTTGAGTGCAATATTTCAAGAATTTTGCGACGAATTAGGTACCAAACTTTGCTATGCCTCAATCATCCATCCCCAAAGAAATGTGGCAGTCGAGCACGTGAATGGCCAGATAATACAGGGAATTAAGACTCAAGTCTTCGACCAGCTTGTAAAGCACTTAGGGGCATAAATACAAGAATTTCCTTCATTATTACGGGCAATTTGCACAACTCCTAGTCAGACAACAGGAGAGACTCCATTTTTTTGTAGTTTTTTGGGTAGAAGCCATGCTTGCCCTAGAACTAAAGATCCAGTCGACAAGAGTCGAGAACTTCAGCGACTCCAACTAAGAGAAACTTTGAGTGGATGACATCAACCTACTCAAGGAAAGTGGAATCAAGCCCTGATCTGATTAACAGTCTATAAGCAAGCCATGCTCTAATCGGAACAAGCTTTCCCCTAAGTGGGAAGGTCCTTATACTGTGGTTGAAGTCACACGACCAGGCTCGCTACGACTTGCTATGGAGAATGTCTAGATTCTCTCAAATTCTTGGAACATCAACTAGCTACGCAAATTTTATGTGTTACACTTCTGTCCCTTTCAGTAAAGCTTTCAATTTGTTCAAATCTTTATTGTCGTATATTCAGTAGAGCTTCTTTTACATTTGTTCAACCACTTCTAGTATATCTAATTTGTTTAACTGGTCAGAGAAGGAACACTACTAGTTGAAGTCTCTCCTCTCTGCATATGGTCCTATCTACTAGAAGGAGCTTCCTACTGTCGATCCGTTCCTAACTCTTGCATCAGCATAAAACAATTGAGTTGTCTACGAAAATGTTGAATAGAAGTAAGAGAAGAAACTCTGAGTGTTTATCCTCATATCATTTTGCTGTTGCCTTTTGGTTCAACTAAATTGATCTCCTAGTTTAATTACTGCTATTATTCCTGCAGCTCTAGTTGTTCATATGAGAAAAACTAGTTGGTTGTACCTGTGCATACACACATACATCCTTATCTCAGCTACTGTTCAAGATCAATTGGAGGGCAATAACACATGTCGACTAGTTAACCTAGTTGGCTCATATCAGTAATTTGTGCTACTATGGCACCTACGGAGGAGAGCCCTACCTCGGGGTTCAACATGCTGCTGAAGATGGAAGAACTGAAGAAGCAACTACTGAAATTGAAGGAACGAGAGAGGCAACAAGAGGAGCAAGGGAGCAAAATTTTCTCTTTTCTCCAAAATCAGGAAGAAGATGCACAAGATACTGATCATCTAGCTACAACCGAATCAGTTGACAAGGTGCATGTTCCAGAAACCAAGACACAACTTCACATACAAGAGATATCTACCAGCCCCCCCCCCCCCCCCCCCCCCCAAGTTGGTTCTATTTTGAAGATGTCAGGTAGCACGTGAACACCAACCAAAACTGAGAATGGTTTCGTTTGAAGGAGGGAAGGATGATGAGGCTGGGATATTCTCTACTAGTTCTTTGTGTCTTTTTTTAAGTTCATGTGCACATGTTAGTGAAGACGACACAAAAACAAATACTGTATAGGAAGTTGACGTGCATATGGAAGCTTTAGTTACTGCTAATGAAGAACATGGAAATCCTTGTGTAAACGATGGGATGCATGCAAGCACAAGGCAAGTAATGAATTCGGCTCCAATACATGATCTCAATGATTTTGTTTATGCACCAAGAAATCAAGCCATGCGTTAGGAGGATTTGTTGCTCTACACCATGCTAACAAATAATGAAGGATCTTAAATACTAGATAATGTCAACTCGGAGTTTCCTATCTACTTGTTTCCAGGAGATAGAATCGGTGCCATCTATTTAAGCATAGTTTGGCCAATTTTATCTTCATGCATTGGGGTGGGGTCCACCAGAAAAGAACTCACGCAAGAAAGGACTTAATCCTGCAGCATCTGACCCGTGGGTCCCTCCATTAATGAACAAGTAAAGTTTTCTAAAGTTTATTGGATCGGTAGTTTGTTTCTAGTCCAACAAAAAGAAGTGTGTCAATCTTTTTATATAGTCTGAATGAGTATGTTAAGCCGAGATGTAGAAGGCTTGTTTTTTAGTTATTTAGTTTGTTCTATCCTGAGTCTAGAGTGCATGCACCAATGTGTACGTGTGATTTAGATGTTGGTTCAGAGTCATTGTTTAAGTCCAAGTTATCTATTGTGTGCGTGTATAGGATTGGGCTATAAAAGTGAAGGCCATGCACTTCTTGTAGGGGGCAGAATTTTAGGATGAATTAAACCACATTGTGTAAGTTTTGGCCACGTGCCATTAGGGTCCAATCCCTATTATTGAGTTTGCTAGTTCTTGTTAAAAACTTGGCATCCTATGCAGGTCTATTACAGCTTGTTCTTGGGAGCGACATCAAGTGCCTAGGTTCTTAGGATCGATCTCTTGTTCCGCAAATCTTTCTATCAAAGATTAGGTTGCGAGATAGTTATCTTTTTCTGCTGATAATCCACCACAAACGATTGGGCAACCTACGGATTCAATCTCATCTCAAGATTTGATCCGCATCACATTTCGTGCCTCGATTTCATCAGAATGGAGTTTATTGTACTTGTCGAAACCTATTGTGATGAAAAGTTTTACATCAACTCAGACAGATTCAAAATGCATACCGAAATGAGCTAGGGTGCATATGAAGTCCATTCGGGGTGTTTGGTACTTAGTTTTATTTTGTGACTTGATTTCATCCGCAAGGAGTTTATTGCGCACGTCAGAACTTGTTGTGGTGGAAAATTTCACACCAACTCAGATAGATTTGAAATACATGTTAAAATGAGCTTAGCGCATATGAAGTCCATTTAGGGTGTTTGGCACTCAGTTTCATTTCGTGCCTCAATTTTGTCCACATGGGGAGTATAGTACCTGTCGAAACCTATTGTGGTGGAAAGTTTCACACCGACTCGGACGGATTGAAAATGCCTACTAAAGTGAGCTAGGGCACATATGAAGCCTTTTTAGGGTGTTTAGCACTCAGTTTCATTTCGTGACTTGATTTCATCCGCAAGGAGTTTCTTGTGCTCGTCAGAACCTGTTGTGATGGAAAGTTTTTGTAGGATCGATGACGGCAATCAGAGGGGGGGTGAATGATTGCAATACCTAGCGGAAGCTTTTCTCAAATTTTCTATCTTTTTATTTTCCATCCTGCCACACAGAAAAAATAGGAAAACAAAAAACAGCAATATATATATATACCTTTTTGGTAGCCGCAAAACACTTCTATAGATCAGTACTCTCGCCAGGGAATCAATAAAATAGATCAGTTCCTCAGTATATTAGCGCACAAAATCTAACTCTCGGCTAAAACGAAAACCATGCATCCGATCTTTCCATACGGTCATGCAATAAAGAAAACTAATTAGCAATAGCTTAATTACCTCTCCTAATCCCCTTTTCTTCTCTCCTCAAGAGTTGCATACGGCTGGTGTGTTGACGTGCAAAACTTTTCTAGTCTTCATGTAATGGGGCATGCATGACTTTGGCGTGTGGATCCTTCTTAGCGTGGCGTTGATTCAGCTTCAAGTTGACGTGTTCTTTCGGTCATCTTCTTTCCTTGGTGTGTCATCGCGTGAGTGTTGTTGCTTCGCTTTTCAGCTGCTTGTGCCTGCACTTGGATAAAGCACTGCAGCGACTAACAGGCCACGCCGTGAATCGAGGCGCGCGGGATAACTCGAGGACGACGAGACCGAGGAGCCAGACATCGTCGAAATAAAATATAGAACCCGCTGTCGCAACTCTTCTCTGAAAGCCAAAAAGGTATTTGGTCCCAAAAAGCCGTCCATGTCTCTCGGCCAGCCCCACCTTTTATTACAGGACAGAGTTTGTCTCCGATTCTAAAACGACGCCGTCTCCGAAAATAAATACGAATCTTAGCTCTTAATCCTAATACTACTCGTCTAACTGGGCCTAGATTTTTTCCTTAACCAGACTTTTAGCCCACTACTATTCAAGGGACCCGAAACCCTTCTTAACACGGGTTTTCACACTCTAACTTTTCAACCTATCGTGCGTCGAAGCCTCCAGGACCGCACCTCCTGTATCTTCTCCACGCATCATCCACCTTGGATCCCCATGTGCTCCAGCGTGAGCCCGACCACCTCGTGACATCCTCGACCGCCCGGACCTCAGATTTCCCCCTCCTAGTCCCGGTCTTCCTGTCACCGACCATGATCGTTTCCACGCCCAACCTGCACATGCAAAGATCAAAGAATATTTTTCCCGGCACAAGTTCTCACCAACTTGATCGATATTAGTCCACGTACACATGCACACGCCTCGAATAACAATATTAAGCAATGTTGTCAATTATTCATCATCATAAAAATTCTAAACCTAGCCACATGGTCTAAAGTTTCACATCAAATTAGATGGATTCAAAATACATGCTGAAATTAGTTAGAGCGCATATGAAGTCCATTTGGGGCATTTGGCACTCTGTTTTACTTCGTACCTCTATTTCATCCACATGGAGTTTATAGTGCCCGTCGGAATCTGTTTTGAAGGAAAGTTTCACACCGACTTAGATGGTTTTGAAATGCATGTCAAAATGAGTTAGGGTGCATATAAAGTTCATTTGAGGTGTTTGGCACTAGTTTCATTTCATGCCTCAACTTCGTCCTCTTGGAGCTTGAAGAACTTAGCTACTTCCTTGGACTCCAACTTAAGCAGCTTAAGGATCAGACGTTCGTGAGCCAAACGAAGTATGTGAATGACTTATTCAAGAAGTTTTGCATGGCAGACGCCAACCCCATCAGGACTCCCATGCTAACAAATGGTCAACTTGATCTCAATAAGGGAGATAAACCGATAGATTTAAGGATTTATAGATCTATGATTGGTAGTTCACTTTATCTTACCGCATCTAGACCCGATATCATGTTTAGTGTATGCATGTATGCACAATTTCAAGCATCACCAAAAGATTGCCATTTGGTGGCTGTAAAGAGAATTCTTAGATATTTAAAACATTCCTCTAGTATTAGCTTATGATATTCCAAAGGTGCTAAATTTGATTTAATTAGATATTTGGATTTTGATTATGTGGGTTGCAAAGTGGATAGAAAAAGCAGTTCAGGTAGTTATCAATTGTTAGGAAGACCTTTAGTTTCATGGTCATTTAGGAAACAAAATTCTGTAGCCCTATCCATCGCTGAAGCCGAATATGTTTCCGTGGGTAGTTGTTGTGCACAACTGCTTTAGATGAAGCAAACTTTGATGGATTATAGAATTATGTTTGAAAAAATGCCTCTTTTGTGTGATAATGATAGTGCCGTGAAGATAGCAAATAACTCAATCCAACACTCAAGAACCAAGCATGTAGATATACATCACCATTTCTTGAGGGGTCATGTGAGCAAAGGTGACATTGTCATTAGCCACATATGGACCAAAGACCAAGTAGCAGATTTCTTCACCAAACCATTAGATGAAAACCACTTTTGTAAATTGAGGAATGGATTAAATGTTATAGATTATTCAAATGTTACTTGAACTCATATCTCATGCCATTTGCTTTCATTGGAGTTATTTGGAGCTCTTGAGAAAACTATTTTTGAAAAAAAATTCTCAAAACTTCCTAATTTGATAAAAACTATGTTATTGGGTGTTATTTGCTAAGCTAAATACATAATGATCTTGAGAGTGGTTTACTTGAATGAAAAACTAAGGATCATTTGCATATTCTCTTCAAATCCCCATCTTCTCAAGGAAAGCGGTAATACCGCACTTCCCTTGCAGTACTACCGTACTGCGGTACTACTGGCCTCAAAGCATGGTACTACCACATCTGGAAGGTGGTACCAAAATTAGGCGTAACCGTTGCCTTATCCTCTCCTTTTTCTCTCCCTTGTGGTCTAAATGCACCATTCCCCTCAAACCACCCAAACCTCCCTTTCTTGTTCCCATTCCACTCAAATCCCATCCTCAAATCCTCTAAGTACTTTGAGATTTTCTCTTGATCTTTTGGATGACTCTTGGTGCCTCTGATCTCTCCCCTTCATCCCTCAAGGTATATCCCCTTGAATCATCTCTTTTATCACTTTTGGCACCGACATGTACACCGTGGTACTACCGGATTTGTTGGTAACATTCAACTACTTCATCTCCATTAGTTTGAAACCTATTCTCTCATGTCCAAATTATCCTTGTTATTCCTATTCAAGGTGCCAAGGAATAAGACATCTGTTCATAAGAACGCCGCTCGTCAAGGCAAGCCAACCAGACATTGTGGACCACCGGTAACGCAAGTGGGTCATCCTATCTGCAAGGTAGCTTCACGAAAGGCAGCATCCGTGCAATCACCGGCCCCTGGCACTAACAGCAACTCGAAGACTGAGTCTTCCTTGAGGGACATGGCAGTGAAAGACAAGGGACAGTCCTCAAGGCAAGCCCATGAATTAGAAGAGGTCATAGAGAGTGATGAGGATGAAAGCTACTCTCATGGGCAAGAAGCAGAAAGTGATAAAGAAATAGGTAAGGTGGAAGAACAAGCCACAAATCTCAGGATCCCCACAAGCAATGAACATTCAATTCTTTGCCACCCCAATTAATTCCTAAAGCTACGAACTTCCACAGATCCTCGCTTTCACACAAAGTTTTAGCAGGATGTCTTCTTTCAGATGTATGGTCATCATCGATAGTTCATTGACTACACATACGTAGATTGGTAGCACCTTGACTCTCTTGATGGATTCACTGGTGCTTATCAACTATTCTACTCAACCAAACTACTTGACATTGTCTCTCTCAAGTGCGACTATAATGAAGATGTCATCAGTTAGTTCTATGCCACAGTCTACGTGTCTCTAGATTTCGGATGGCTAGGCAAGAAAGGCTAGAGTCCACCAAAAGTGAGTTTGAGCTTGGATTACGGACTGAGTCAGGAAGATTTGAGAAAACATACTCTAGGCAAGCACTCAGGACCCACTATGATCCAAATGTGAGGTATGTTCTAGGTAAGCTTATCGGATTGCTTTCCCTTTTTAGCCTCATAAATAGGATCATCAATCACACCATATTTCCCAAGAGTGAAAATTTCGATGCTATCTGAGGACATGCATGGAACATCATTGATAGTATCATGAATGACAGGAAATTTGATGTGGTAGACTTGGTCATCAAGGAGATCGCTACTTCCAAGAATGATAGGGTGAAAAGAATTTACTATGCATCATACATTATGAGCCTCATCATTAGGAAGACTGGCTACCGTGGTGGAAGGGGCGCAGTGCATAAGCCTTACAATCCTAGAGAAGGTGCTCCTATCCCTTCGACTGCTCCTCCATGTGCCCAATAAGAAGTCCAAGCTCCTCAACACCCAGCTGTAGATACTATCTCTCTTTCTCAAATTTATTAAGTTGTCCTCCAGATTTAAGAAAATCAAGTGGAGACAAACTCACAGCTAGCTTCTCTCTTTGACAGGATGAGTGCTCTTGAGTGCATTGTGGTGACACCTCTATCTCCCATTAGCTACAGCCATCATCACTATTGTAACCCTCCCCTCGAGAGGGACCCTTCTCCTTAGCAATGACTCTTTTTGGTATTTGATGCCAAAAGGGGAGAAGTATGGAGAAGCATAGAGGCAAGAAGAAGAGCAAGAAAAAGACACTAGTTTACTACCTATATTTTTCTATATTTGCTAGGAGGACTTATTTGGTGCTTGTTAAATGAACTTGTAATAGCTCTAGTTAAACTATGTTAAATGAACTTGTAATAGCTCTGGTTAAACTATGTTGGATGAACTTGTTACTATTGTTGTTATCTATATCAATTTATCTTGGTCATCATGGTTTCATACATTCATGCTTATTATTCTTGATTACAATGTTTTCTTAAGTTCAACAAATAAACGAAACTCCACCAAAATTTTCTAAAATCTATACATTTGCTTGCAAACCATCTCTTGAATCCACATGCACATGTTTAGGGGGATTTTGTTTTGACTTATAAAGCAAAAAATTCTCATTCTCAAGTCCTTTGAGCTTATCTCAAGAATTACTCGCTTATCAAAAGTCACAATAATAATATACAACTCATCTTACAACAAGTGGTATATCCAAACTCCTTCAATACACTTACATTGTTTGGGTTGTCATCAATTACAAAAAAGGGGAGATTGAAAGCATATATGCCCCTAAAAATATTTTGGAAATTAATGATAATGTTTGTTAGAGGGACCAACATGTTTGTCAAGTTATTTGAAAGGTTTAGTCTCAGAATTCGATTGATAACTTGCAAAGCCATGCTATGGATGACAAGAAGATCAGCATGGCTCAAGACGAATGTATAAGTATCCTAGGATTCTTTTACATTTTACCAGTCTTTGGAGATTGGTTGGAAGACTAGATTTTAGGCTAAACGCTGAACTATAAAGAGGGTTCATGGCTAGTAGTTTGAAAGCATTCTCTTGTGCCATTTTTTGATCAACTAAAGGTCATGTAAGCATTTTAATTTAGATTCTGAAGCCAACGGTGCGTTCTCAAAAAAAATGCATGACCAGAATTGAGGAGTAGTACTACTGCCCTGCGGTATGACCGCTAGAAAAATGTTGTAGTACCACACCCTGGTATGACCGAAAGTTAGTTGGCAGTACATTATTTCCAAAGTGGTGCATTTTAGAGCATTTTTTCTCCCTAGGAAAACGATAGTACCGCTCTTGAGAAATGGTACTACGGGTGGTAGTACCGCACCAACAGTTAACGGCTAGTTCAGAATCATTTATTACACACAAAATAGCCATTGGAAACCAAGTGTAGTAGTATCGGCCGATACATGGTGGTACTACAACCTTTGCTGAATTTTTAGGTATTTGTCATTAAATGGTCACATTTGAGGGTGAGGTGTATAAATAACCCCCACCAATTATTAGACAAGTAACAGACACATTATTGTAACATCCTAAATTTTGAATGTTCAAAAATTGGGAAGAATTTAAGAATTTTATTTACATCTTATTGGCATTTGAAAATTTTGCCAAAATCTCATTTAGGTTTTCCTGAGTTTTGCCCCAGAGGAAGTAATAACTGGAAATAATTCTCGAGAACAAAATAGCAATCATAAAAATAAATAATTAAATAAATAAATGCAAATAATTTAAATGGTGTTTAACCCTGACAACCAAAAATTCACTGTGATGCACTAAATCAAAGTTGCATTTAAAGATCAAGAATTTATTTTGGATATAGCTCAATCATCATACAAAAAGGAAGGGGGAGCATCATTTGGAAATTTAAATAAAATGGGTGAGTTCAAACCCTGAGAAAGTAATTCAAAAATTTATTTACTGAATCAAAACATGGTTTATAAATTAGTAAAAGGGAAATAGCTGAATTAAAAGTACAACTCAAATATATATATACATACATAAACTATACAACTAAATTCTAGACAAGGGGTTTTGAACACCAAGCTCAAGTAATTAAAAGTTAAAATTTAGAATGCTAGTATTTTCCCTCCCTTTCTCTCTATGCCATGTGGGCCTCATCCCATTCCCTCTCTCTCTCTCCCTCCCCTCTCATTTTTCCCTACCAGTGGGCCCGGACCCGATTCCTCCTTTCCCTGTCTTCTTTCTCTTCCCCCTCCTGCTCTCTTCTTCTAGCTTTCCTTGCGTGGCTGCCGTGCGTCCACGTCGTCCTCCACAGCGCGCGCGTTCCTCCGTCCTCCTTATGTCAGCCACATCTGCCCCCTCCCTGCCTAAGCTCCGCGTCAGCCGCGTCCCCTCCATTGCTTCCTCTGTTCCTCAGTCATGCTCACGTTACCGACCTGCTCCACGTCGCCTGTGCCTCGCACGCCCCCCGCCATACCTGCTCTGCTGCTCCACGCCGGGTTCCATGCCGCGAACTGTACCCCGGTCATCGCAGTCCTCTGACACTATAAGTAGCAGCTCGACCATTCCCCTTGCGCCTACAACCCCTCTTTCCTTCCCTTGCCTCCTTCCTTCTCCTCACCGAACACCGGCCGCCGCCGCCATTACTGCCGCCAGTTCCTCCTCGATTGATTTCTCCCCGATTCCTCGCTGTGGGAGTGACATCTCAACGCCCTGAAGCTCCCCTGACCGCCGGCCAAAGCTCCCCGCCGCCTCAGCTCGCCGGCGCTGAGAAGCCCTTCGCCGCCTCCCCCGTCCACATCGCTGGCCAGCTACGGGCATTCTTCGGATTGGCAAATCACGCGGTGAGCATCCTCGTGATCCCCTCCTTCTCCCGCGCACCTTAGATTCCCCCTCCTCCACACCGGCGCCGCCGCCCCCTTTCCACCCTCACCGCTGGCCGCTCAAATAGGCCCTGTAGCACACTGGTCGAAGATTGTACTTGGAGAGTACTGTAGTGCACCGGTCAAGAATGTACTGTAGCACCGTAGCCAAAGACCACTGTAGCACCACGGTTGATAGGGCTACTTCTTGGAGTATTGGAGCTATCGACCACCGATCGTGGTCGTAAGTAGTACTCGTAAAAGAACTGTAGCATACTGATCGAGGGGAGTACTCATTGCAGTACTGGAGCTATCGACCATCGATCATGGTCATACGACAGGTCGACCATCACTGTATCACCGTGGTCGTAACAGTACCTACAACATCATGGTCGAACATCACGGTATCGCCATGGTCGTAGGGCATACTCGTAGAAGTACTATAGCCTACTGGGTCGAACAACACACTTATAGAGCCTAGTCATAGGGGAGTACTCATAAATGTATTGCAACCCCGTGGTCATAGGGAGTACAAGTAAATGTACTGCAGCCCCATCGTTGAAAGGGGTACTCATAAAATTACTGTAGCACCATTGCTCGTGGTCATAGGTCAGGGACCATCGACCATCGCCCATAGCCGACAGTCGGAAGCCATCGACCATTAGTCATAACAGTGGTCGGTGGCAAACATCGACCTTGCTTGTAGCCGGTAGCCAGAATACCACATATCAAAGATGGTTGATGACGCTCGAGTGTAATGAGTAGTTGGGAACAGCTGAGTGTCGAATGCAGTCAACGAGGCGTGAGTACGACAAGTGATCAAAGGTGTGTGAGTATCGAAGATGGTCATGCGCGTCTGAGTATGAAGGATGCTTGACGAAAATGTCAATGTCTGACAAGTCGTTGGAGGCACTCACATTTGGTATGTAGTCAAAAGCACTCGAGCATGAGAATCGGTTGGAGACGTCCAAGTGTCCAAGGTGGTCGAAGACGCTCGAGCACAACGAGCGGTCGGATTACTAAGTATCGAAGTCATTCAGGGATGTCTGATTATGATGAATAGTCAAAGTGGTACGAGCACCAAAGGCTGTCACGAACGTCTGAGTATGACAGATGGTCAACAAAGCTCGAGTACGGTGAGTGGTTGTAAGTGACCGAGTACTAAAGGCGGTCAGAGGTGTGTGTCTTTGATAAGTGGTCGAAGGCGCTAGTGTACGACAAGCAATCAGAGGCATCCGAGTTCAGGAAGTCGTCGGAGGCTTCTACTTCGACAATCGATCAGAGGCACCCATTTTCGAGAAGCAGTTAGAGATGCTCGTCTTTGAGTAGCAATCAGAAATGTATGACTTTGTGAATCAATTGGAATTGTCAGAGTTTGAGTAGTGGTCGAAGGTGTTCAACTTCGATAATCAGTCAGAGGTCTCCGTGCTCGACAACAGCTCAAAGAAAGACGGTCAACAACATTCGAGTATGAAGAGCAGTGTTAAGTGATCGAGTATTGAAGGCAGTCAGAGGCATTCAACTTCGACAATCAATCAGGGGCGCTCAACTTCGACGACAGGTCGAAGGTCTCCATCCTCCACAACCGATCGGTAGGCATCTCGGTACATCATCCGGTTGTAAATGACTGAGCATCACTAGCGGTCATAAGCAGCCGAGTATCATAGGCGGATGACAATGCCTGACAACAACAGGCGGTTGATGGCGACCGGGTGCTGTGGGCGGTTGATGGTGCCTAAGTGTAGCGAATGAATGGGGACATCCGAATAGTAATGAAAACCAAGTACCGTGCGTGGTCGATGGCCCTAGGTGTTGAAAGCAATCATAGACTGCTGGCCTAGTCAGTCATCGATGGCATCCTAGTGCTGTGGGCGGTTCATGGCGATCGGGCCCGGTGGGTGGTCGAAGAAGTCTTGAATATCGGAGGCGGTCAAAAATGTCTGGGTGTTGAAGGCGGTCGAAAACACCCAAGCATCACAGGTGGTCAAAGCGCCTGAGTCCCGAAGGTGGTC
This sequence comes from Dendrocalamus latiflorus, assembly GCA_017311315.1. NCBI lineage: Eukaryota > Viridiplantae > Streptophyta > Magnoliopsida > Poales > Poaceae > Dendrocalamus > Dendrocalamus latiflorus. The sequence continues at coordinate 1,982,712 of CM029671.1, read as the reverse complement.
GAAAGCACCTGAGTATCACAAGTGATCATAGGCGACCAAGCTCAACCGACAACTCGGATAACTTCAGTGCAGAGAGCAATCGCACATGGAAATCACATGTCCTGGGTGACAAGAGGGACTTGCGTGTAGCGCCATCCACCTCACCCTACTAACATCAGATCAGTGATATGAGTGGGACAATCCTGGTATGTGGCAGATCATCACAGCCGCATGGCTTAGCCAGGGTGCACACTACATTCAAGAGTAGGAAGACTTCATGCCTCAAACTAAGTGAGATGACAGCAATCTTGCAAGCCCATCGTTGCGGTGAAAGGTTGCTCAACGGTGAGCTCCTGAGCACTTTCCACCATGGCTGTCCCGCTATTGCTGTACTCTATTGGCCTACCTCTGTTAGTGATATGCCCTAGAGGCAACATGGAGATGTTATATATATCACATACTATGTTTATGATACATTACTTTGTTCCTTGAAATAGACATTATCATTATTGATCAATGACTATGTGACTTATTCCTGAGACTCTTAATGCTAAAATGTTGCTATTTCTAAATGATCCCTGATCATATATCATATAAGGAAAAAATATGATTCAAAGATCAGCATATGTATTGATTGATGATTATGTCTCATGGATCATGGTATGGTGATACCAAATCAATAATATGGACATGTGTTAGTGAACATATGTTGGATAGACCCGCCATGAGACACTGCAGAGATTCCATGTGTCATCAGTTGGTCTCAAGTAGTATTTATGTAGAATCCTTAGACTTGAGATCATCATGGTTCCCAACATGCGTAGTAGCTTATTTTGGGGCTACTAAACACTACTCCGTAACCGAGTAGTTATAAAAGTAGTCTTCGGGTTTGCCATGAAACATGTAGTGGGATGTGAATGGTCAAGATAGAATTTGCCCCACCTTATGGAAGAGATATCTCTGGGCCCCTCGATGTAATGGATTATGAAAGTGCATGGCCATGCCAAGGTGATTGAGGAGTCAATCACAAGTTTATAATCCATCACGGAATCGAGAGAGTGATTGAGCTATTAAGAGGATGACACAGGTCTCGCCTTGAGCTCAATCTATATCGTGAGGCAAAGGGATTCGTACATGAGAACATTACAGGTTCAGCCGATATGATCTTTACGTATACTTTGGGGGTTAATATGTCTTACTAGAGGCCGCTATTAACAAGGTGACCGGAAAGGCGTTTCCGGGTCACGACCAAGTATACGTGAACCTACAGGGTCGCACACTTAACGGGTTGGAACACTAATTCGAATATGATTCGGATGTGGGCTCAATTCGGATAGAGATCCGAATAGACTCCTATTGGGCCTCGGTCTACAAGGCCCAAGTGAGGAGGTCTATATATATATGGTGGCGCGGGGCTGAGGAAAACACACGCTTCTGTTAACCTCTAGCAAAACCCTAGCCGCCACCTCCCGAGCCAAACCCTAGCCGCTCACGAGTGCTAGTACACTCGCGATCGATGTTCCAGCCCAGGACGTGTGGATACCGGTGGAAGCACTGCTCGTTGCGGTGTTGATCGACATCAACAACCTACAGATTGGATCTGCTCGTGGTGTGGTTAATTGCGTGGAGGAGACGACCTGTTCGGGACGATCGGCTAATTCCACTACTACCTCGACGCGCGTGGTTGGATCGGCTTCACCAACTCTTCTTCCGCTGCGCGTCTAGTGGTAACAATCCATGATCCCTCCTTAAGCATGATGTCTTTGTGTGCGCGGTAGAAAAGTTTTGTTTTCTGCTTTCGTAGCCTACGCGCATTCCTTTAGTGGTATCGGAGCCATCTTGCTTAGTTTGCGATCTGGATCAGCGCATAAGGTGGAAAAACTAGTGTCCTAGAGAATGTCTCGGATCGGCATAAGGTGGTTATGTCGAATACTAGTAGGTTATGGATCTGATAGCCTCGGCCCAGTGGAAAAACTAGCGTCATGGGTTCACATCGTTAGGTAGAATGCGATTCTACGTCTAACTTGTTTTTGCAGGGAATGGTGTGAATAAATGGTCCTATAGCTTATTGGAATGTATGTGATGCATGTAACATTCGTTCATGGCCTGCGTGTCATGATTATTTCAGCTATTGTTAGCTGTCTATATTGTATTTAACGACCTGCGTGTCGACCTTAATGCTTGAATCTATCTTTGTAATCTTCAATTTCTAGCTATTATAGATAGTAGCCTAGTTTTGAGGTTACAGGCTTTCAAGCATGGTGGCCTAAAGGAGTGATGTGGAGGATGGAGATCGTCTACACCTACATGGAGATGGATATCACCATTTTTGGGCCATACTACTTCACAGTTAAATGTGTTTATCTGTGATGTTATCTATCTTATTCTTATGCAATGATATATATGATATGTTGCTATGGTAGGATAGAATCCCTCATAAAATTAGGTGTTAATGCCCTTCCATATGTTGCACCAAAAGATAATGATCACCGTATGGTAGGTCTACCAAAGTAGAGTGCCGTCGGTTATCATCATTATTTGGGGTAGATGTCGGACATCTACATGCGGAAGCATTTGGTTTACTTAACAAGGCTATCAAAATAGTTTTGGACCTTGGGGCATAGGTTGCGGCCGGGGCATACTGATGTCACCTAACAAGCAAGAGTCACATAGGGATGTGATTAGCAAGGTGTTGCTTACCCATGTCACTAGTTTTCTAGCCGTGATGCCAAAGCTCACTAGGAATTAGTGAAATGAGGATCTTGACCCACTATGTAACTTAGAGGGAGTTTTGTTGCAAAACACATAGTGGGAGTCTTTTGTTAAATAGTTTAATAAAAGATGAACATAAACATAGTGCTAAACTTTGCATATTCTTGTGTTGTAGATCATGTCAGCTAACGCCGCATCCAGTACTTTTAATTTGCGATCTATTCTTGAGAAAGAAAAACTCAATGGAACAAACTTTATGGATTGGTATCGCAACTTGAGAATTGTTCTCAAGCAAGAGTGCAAGGAGTATGTCCTTGAGTCTCCTTACCCCGAAGACTTGCCTGATAATGCTACTGCGGCTGCACGGAGAGCTTATGAGAAGCAAACGAATGATTACCTTGATGTGAGCTGTCTTATGCTTGCCACAATGTCCTCTGAGCTTCAGAAGCAATATGAGAACACAGATGCCTACAATATCATTGTGGGGTTGCGTGGTATGTTTGAGAACCAAGCAAGGGCTGAGAGGTTCAACACTTCAAAGTCCTTGTTTGCGTGCAGGCTTGCAGAAGGGAATCCTGTCAGCCCTCATGTGATTAAGATGATTGGCTACATTGAGAGTCTGGAAAAGCTTGGTTTTCCCCTTAGCCAAGAGTTGGCTACTGATGTGATTCTCCAGTCGCTTCCCCCGAGCTTTGAGCCATTCGTACTGAAGTATCACATGAACAACATGGACAAGACCTTGGCTGAGTTGCATGGGATGCTAAAAGCTGCCGAGGAAAGCATTAAGAAAAGCAGCAATCATGTGATGATGATGCAAAAAGGCAAGGGCAAGCCCAATGTCAAGGAAGGCGTGGTCAAAAGAAAGTTAGCTCCCGATGAGATCGCGAGCAGTTCTAAGGCCAAGCAAGTCAAGAAGGGCGCTGCTCCTGATGCAGATTGTTACTACTGTAAGCAATCAGGACATTGGAAAAGGAACTGCCCAAAGTACTTGGAGGATCTTGATAAGAAGAAGGGAAGTACGACTTCCACTCCAGGTATAAATGTTATAGAAATCAATCTTGCTACTTCATCTACTGATTATTGGGTATTTGATACCGGATCGGTTGGGTTGCTCACATTTGCAAATCGTTGCAAAGGCTAAGAAGAAGTAGAAGTTTGAGGAGGAGCGAAGTGGATCTTCGCGTTAGCAATGGAGCAAAAGTTGCTGCGGTGGCTGTTGGCACCATGCCATTGTCTTTACCTTCAGGATTAGTTTTGGAATTGAATAATTGTTATTGTGTTCCATCTCTTTCCAAGAACATTATTTCTGCTTCATGTTTGCAAGCAGAAGGTTATGACTTTAGATCTGTGGACAATGGTTGTTCTCTTTATTTCAAAGATATGTTCTATTGTCATACTCCATTGGTGAATGGGTTATATGTTCTTACTCTTGAAGGGTCACCGGTCTATAACATTAATGCAAAGAGGCAACATCTGAATGATTTGAATCCCATGTTTATTTGGCACTGTCGCTTAGGTCACATAAATGAGAAACGCATGGAGAAGCTCCATAGAGATGGTATTCTGCACTCATTTGATTTTGAATCATTTGAGACATGTGAATCTTGTTTACTTGGCAAGATGACAAAGGCACCTTTCACCGGTCAAGGTGAACGGGCAAGTGACTTGTTGGCACTCGTACATTCTAATGTATGTGGACCAATGAGCTCAACAGCCAGAGATGGTTTTCAGTACTTCATAACTTTTAGTGATGACTTTAGTAGATATGGGTATATCTACCTGATGAAGCATAAGTCTGAATCCTTTGAAAAGTTCAAAGAATTCCAAAATGAAGTGCAAAATCATTTAGGCAAGACAATCAAGTTTCTACGATCTGATCGTGGAGGCGAGTATTTGAGCCATGAGTTTGGCAATCATCTGAAGGATTGTGGAATTGTTCCACAATTGACTCCGCCAGGAACACCTCAATGGAATGGGGTATCTGAACGGAGAAATCACACCTTATTAGATATGGTGCGCTCCATGATGAGCCAAAGTGATCTTCCGTTGTCTTTTTGGGGGTACGCTCTTGAAACAGCCGCGTTCACACTAAACAGGGTTCCATCAAAATCAGTAGAAAAGACACCATATGAGATGTGGACAGGACAACGTCCTAGCTTGTCTTTTCTTAAGATTTGGGGGTGTGAGGCTTATGTAAAACATTTACAATCAGATAAGCTCACTCCTAAATCTGATAAATGCTTCTTTATCGGGTATCCTAAGGAAACAAAAGGATATTACTTCTATAATCAAGAAGAAGGCAAAGTATTTGTCGCCCGGCATGGTGTCTTCTTAGAGAAAGAGTTTCTCTCAAGAAGGGATAGTAGGAGCACGGTGCAACTTGAAGAAATTCGAGAAACACCTGAAAACGTTTCAGCTCCTACAGAACCACAACAGGATGAACAAACTATTGAAGAACCTGTTGTGGACACACCGGCACCACGTAGGTCAGAGAGGTCACGTCGTGCACCTGAGAGGTACATGTTCTTGACTACTCAACAACGGGACATATTGTTGTTAGACAACGATGAGCCTAAGACCTATGAAGAAGCGATGGTGGGACCAGACTCTGAGAAATGGCTTGAAGCCATGAGATCCGAAATTGAATCCATGCACAGTAATCAAGTTTGGAACTTGGTTGATCCACCTGATGGTGTTAAAACCATTGAGTGCAAATGGGTTTTCAAGAAAAAGATAGACATAGATGGAAATGTTCACATCTATAAAGCGCGATTGGTGGCCAAAGGTTTCAAACAAATTCAAGGTGTTGATTATGATGAAACTTTTTCGCCCGTCGCAATGCTAAAGTCTATTCGGATCATTCTAGCGATTGCTGCTTATTTCGACTATGAAATATGGCAAATGGATGTCAAAACAGCTTTCCTTAATGGAAATCTGAGTAAGGATGTGTACATGACACAGCCCACGGATTTTGTCGATCCGCAATCAGTTGGAAAGATATGCAAGCTGCAAAGATCCATTTATGGATTAAAGCAGGCATCTCGGAGTTGGAACATTCGTTTTGATGAAGTAATCAAAGGGTTTGGTTTTATCAAGAACGAAGAAGAGCCTTGTGTTTACAAAAAGGCTAGTGGGAGCGCACTCGTAATTCTGGTCTTATATGTGGATGACATATTACTGATCGGAAATGACATTCCTATGCTCGAATTTGTTAAGTCTTCATTAAAAAATAGTTTCTCTATGAAAGACTTAGGAGAGGCGGCATATATTCTAGGCATCAATATCTATAGAGATAGATCAAAAAGGCTAATTGGATTAAGCCAAGATACGTACATTGACAAGGTATTGAAAAGGTTCAACATGCAGGATTCCAAGAAAGACTTTCTACCTATGTCACATGGTATAAATCTTAGCAAGAATCAGTGTCCTAGTACACCTGATGAGCGGGATAAAATGAATGCGATTCCATATGCTTCGGCTATTGGGTCCATTATGTATGCTATGCTTTGTACACGTCCAGATATCTTGTATGCTTTAAGTGCTACAAGTAGATACCAGTCAGATCCAGGTGAATGTCACTGGATTGCCGTAAAGAACATCTTGAAGTACTTGAGAAGAACTAAAGATGTGTTCCTCGTCTATGGGGGTGAGGAAGAGCTCGTTGTAAATGGTTACACCGATGCTAGCTTCCAAACTGACAAAGATGATTTTAGATCGCAATCTGAATTTGTGTTCTGCCTGAATGGCGGTGCGGTGAGCTGAAAGAGTTCCAAGCAGGAGACAGTTGCTGATTCTACAACAGAAGCCGAGTACATAGCAGCTTCTCAAGCTGCTAAAGAGGCTGTTTGGATCAAGAAATTTGTTTCTGAGCTTGGTGTGATGGCTAGTGCCTCCAGCCCAATGGACCTCTACTGTGACAATAGTGGGGCCATTGCGCAAGCCAAGGAGCCTAGATCGCACCAGAAGTCCAAGCACATTTTACGGCGATTCCATCTCATCCGCGAGATAGTGCAGAGAGGCGATGTGAAGATATGCAAAGTACAAACGGATTTGAACATTGCAGATCCGTTGACAAAGCCGCTTCCCCAGCCAAAGCATGAGGCTCACACTAGGGCAATGGGTATTAGACACCTACATGGTTGACTCTAGTGCAAATGGGAGACTGTTAGCTAGTGATATGCCCTAGAGGCAACATGGAGATGTTATATATATATATCACATACTATGTTTATGATACATTACTTTGTTCCTTGAAATAGACATTATCATTATTGATCAATGAGTATGTGACTTATTCATGAGACTCTTAATGCTAAAATGTTGCTATTTCTAAATGATCCCTGATCATATATCATATAAGGAACAAATATGATTCAAAGATCAGCATATGTATTGATTGATGATTATGTCTCATGGATCATGGTATGGTGATACCAAATCAATAATATGGACATGTGTTAGTGAACATATGTTGGATAGACCCACCATGAGACACTGCAGAGATTCCATGTGTCATCAGTTGGTCTCAAGTAGTATTTATGTAGAATCCTTAGACTTGAGATCATCATGGTTCCCAACATGCGTAGTAGCTTATTTTGGGACTACTAAACACTACTCCGTAACCGAGTAGTTATAAAAGTAGTCTTCGGGTTTGCCATGAAACATGTAGTGGGATGTGAATGGTCAAGATATAATTTGCCCCACCTTATGGAAGAGATATCTCTGGGCCCCTCGATGTAATGGATTATGAAAGTGCATGGCCATGCCAAGGTGATTGAGGAGTCAATCACAAGTTTATAATCCATCACGGAATCGAGAGAGTGATTGAGCTATTAAGAGGATGACACAGGTCTCGCCTTGAGCTCAATCTATATCGTGAGGCAAAGGGATTCGTACATGAGAACATTACAGGTTCAGCCGATATGATCTTTACGTATACTTTGGGAGTTAATATGTCTTACTAGAGGCCGCTATTAACAGGGCGACCGGAAAGGCGTTTCCGGGTCACGACCAAGTATACGTGAACCTACAGGGTCGCACACTTAACGGGTTGGAACACTAATTCGAATATGATTCGGATGTGGGCTCAATTCGGATAGAGATCCGAATAGACTCCTATTGGGCCTCGGTCTACAAGGCCCAAGTGAGGAGGTCTATATATATATGGTGGCGCGGGGCTAAGGAAAACACACGCTTCTGTTAACCTCTAGCAAAACCCTAGCCGCCACCTCCCGAGCCAAACCCTAGCCGCTCACGAGTGCTAGTACACTCGCGATCGGTGTTCCAGCCCGGGACGTGTGGATACCGGTGGAAGCACTGCTCGTTGCGGTGCTGATCGACATCAACAACCTACAGATTGGATCTGCTCGTGGTGTGGTTAATTGCGTGGAGGAGACGACCTGTTCGGGACGATCGGCTAATTCCACTACTACCTCGACGCGCGTGGTTGGATCGGCTTCTCCAACTCTTCTTCCGCTGTGCTGCGCGTCTAGTGGTAACGATCCATGATCCCTCCTTAAGCATGATGTCCTTGTGTGCGCGGTAGAAAAGTTTTGTTTTCTGCTTTCGTAGCCTACGCGCATTCCTTTAACCTCCCCATCTATCTGTCTTCTCCTGTGGTTGCCAAGGGGTCTCTCTATCCAGGGACCGTCCCCCTTCATGCGTATGGGGTCTCTCGCTCCCCTCTGCCTGTGTCCTCTAGTGAGCGGATGTGCTTCCCCTTTTATAGGCACACTGGTTGAGGGGAGTACTCGTTGGAGTGCTGGAGCTATCGACCATCATCGTGGTCGTACAACAGGTCGACCATCACTGTATCACCATGGTCGTACCAGTACCTGCAGCATTATGGTTGAACATCACAGTATCACCATGGTTGTAGGGCATATCGTAGAAGTATTGTAGCCCATTAAGTTGAACGGGCTACTTATAGAGCCTAGTCATAGGGGAGTACTCATAAATGTACTATAGCCCCGTGGTCATAGGGAGTACTTGTAAATGTACTTTAGCCCGATGGTCGAAAGGGGTACACGCAAAATTACTATAGCACCATTACTTGTCGTCGTAGGTTGGGGGCCATCGACCATCGCCTGTAGCCGACAGTCAGAAATCGTCGACCATTAGTCATAACAGTGGTCGGAGGTAGTCATTGACCTTGTTGTAGCCGGTAGCTAAAGTACCACATATCAAAGACGGTTGATGACGCTCGAGTGTAATGAGTAGTCCGAAACATCTGAGTGTCAAATGCAATCAACAAGGCTCAAGAACGATGAGCGATCGGAGGTGTAGGAGTACCAAAGGTGGTCATGCGTGTACGAGTATGATGTTGGAAATATGCCCTAGAGGCAATCATAGAGATGATGATATTTCGTTGTATCCATGATTTAATAAATGTTCCTTGAATATTGCCTTTGTGTTGATTGACAAGTATGTGACTTGTTTGTGAAACTCTTTACTTATATGGTTATTCTAAAGTTGTCCCTAGTCGGAGTTCATGTGAGGACACACGTGAATAATGGATTAGCACATGTATCGGTTGATGACCATGTTTCACAGGTCATAGACATGGAGATGTCAAACCAATAATGTGGACACATGTTTAGAACATGGGGTTGGACCGACCCAACATGAGACATAACAATTATACTTATGGTTCTCTATCTACACAATGTGTACGCCTTGTCCTTAGACCTGAGATTGTCGCATGTACTTGAGATGTGAATCGACCTACTTAGGGGCTATCAAACGCTACTCCGTAACTGGGTAGTTATAAAGGTAGTTTTCGGGTTTGTCATGAAGCATGCTACGAGGCATGGTCAGTCGAGATGGGATTTTCCCCTCTCTACCTGAGAGAGATATCTCTGGGCCCCTCGAGTGATCGGATCCAGAAATGCATGGCCATGCTACTTAAGGTTAAGAGTTAACCTAGTAAGGGATTCCGGATCACAGGATCGAGAAAGAGTGGTCAGCTTGGAGCTCGACCAAATATCGTGAGGCAAAGGGATTGGCATGTACATAAAGTTGTGATGGTTCGTCCGATATGATCTTTGTGTATGTTTAGGAGTTGGCACGTCTTGCTAGAGGCCGCTACCAACTATTGACCGAGTAGGTAAACTCGTGTCATGTCTAAACATACGTGAACCCATAGGGTCACACACTTAAGGGCTGAAGCCTAATTCGGATTGGATCCGGGTTGGACTGGGTATTGAGTCCTAATGGGCCTCCATTCGTAGAAGCCCATTGTGAGGACGTCTATAAAAGGAGGGCAAGGGCGCACAAGAGAGAAGGAGTTTTTCGTGACCTCCTCAAACCCTGGCCGCCACCCCTCCCACGCCCTGGGCGCTCGCGCGGATCTAGTAATCCGGCGTGCGTCGCTTCCTCCCGTACGTGTGGATACCTTTTGGCGGCGCTGCATCTGTAGCGTTTGGACGAACCGCAAGAGGAGCTGTACGTTGGACGCCGCGACGAGGAAGTAGTACGACTACTCTGCCTCGACGTGCTGCATCGACGTAGTACGACTACTCTGCCCCGACGTGCTGCATTTCCGCACCTGCGCGTCTAGTGGTAATTCCGTGATCTATAACTGCAGTGATCTTGGTTTGCGGGTAGAATTTTTATTAATTTGCGCTAGCGTAGCATACCCGTATCCCTACATATGAATGATGCTTGACAACACCCGAGCACAACTGCAGGTGTAGCCGGCCGATATTGAAGGCCGATGGAAGTGTCCATGTCTGATAAGCCATCAGAGGCACTCACATGCGGTACGCAGTCGAAGGCACTCGAGCTTGAGAATCAGTTGGAGACGTCTGAGTATCCAAGGTGGTTGGAGACAATCGAGCACAGCGAGTGGTCGGATGACTGAGTATCGAAGTCGTTCAGGGAAGTCTGATTACAATGAACAGTTAGAGGCGTACGGGCGCCAAAGGCTGTCGTGAACATCTGAGTATGAAAGGCAGCCAACGATGCTTGAGTACGGTGAGTGGTCGTAAGTGACCGAGTACTGAAGGTGGTCAAAGGCATGTGTCTTTGACAAGCAGTCGAAGGCACTAGTGTACGACAAGCAATCGGAGGCGTCCGAGTTCAAGAAGTCATCGGAGGCATCTGTCTTTGACAATCAATCGGAGGCACCCATCTTTGACAAGAAGTCGGAGATGCTCGTGTTTGAGCAGCAGTCGAAGATGTCCGACTTCGTGAAGCGGTTGGAGTCGTTTGAGTTTGAGTAGCGGTCAAAGGTGTTCAACTTCGATAATCAGTCGAAGGTCTTTGTCCTTGACAACAACTTAGAGAAAGATGGTCGACGACACTCGAGTACAGAGAGCAGTCATAAGCGACCGAGTATTGAAGGCGGTCAGAGGCGTTCAACTTCGACAATCGATTGGGGGTGCTCAACATCGACGATAGGTCAGAGGTCTCTATCTTTGACAACCGATCGAGAGGCATCTTGGTGCATCATCTGGTCGTAAATGACTGAGTATCAGTGGCAGTCATAAGCAACCGAGTATGGTGAGTGGTTGATGCCACCTGAGGAGGGCGACGCCGCCTAATTACAACGGGCGGTCAATGGCGACCGGGTGCTATGGGCGGTTGATGGTGCCTAAGGGCAGCAAATGACGGGGGATGTCCAAATACTAATGAGGCCTGAGTACCATGGGCGGTTGATGACACTAGGTGTTGAAAACGATCGTAAATGGCTAGCTCAACAGGTTGTCGATGGCATCCCAGTGTTGTGGGCGGTCGATGGCGATCGGGCCCGGCGGGTGGTCGAAGAAGTCTTGAATATCAGAGGCGGTCGAAAACATCTGGGTGTTGAAGACGATCGAAAGTGTCTGAGCATCGTAGGCAGTCGAAGCGCCTATGTCCCGAAGGTGGTCGAAAGCGCTTGAGTATCGCAGGTGGTGATAGGTGACCAAGCTCAACTGGCGATTGGGACAACTTCAGTTTAGAGAGCAATCGCACTTGGAAATTGCTTGTCCTGGGTGACAAGAGGGACTTGCGCATAGCGCCATCTGTCTCACCCTGCTAACATCATATCAACAGTACAAGCGAGACAAAGCTGGTACGTGGTAGATCATTGCAGCTGCACATCTTGGCCTGGGTATGTGCTGCATTCAAGAGTGGGAAGACTTAATGCCTCAAACTCGGTGAGATGACGGCGATCTTGCCAGCCCGTCGTTGTGGCAAAAGGTTGCTCAACGGTGAGCTCTTGAGCACTTTCCACGACGGCTTCACCAGCAGCGACCGTAGGCATTGGCGGCCATCCCGCTACTGCTACACTCTATCGGCCTGCCTCGCCATCTATCTGTCTTCTCTTGTAGGTGCCAAGGGGTCTCTCTATCCAGGGACTATCCCCCTTCGTGCGTATGGGGTCTCTCGCTCCCCGCTACCTCTGTCCTTTGGTAAAAAGATGTGCTACCCCTTTTATAGGTGCGGGCAAGGGCCGTAGGCATCATACGCGGCTCCCACACAGTGCCGATCATGCCATTTAAATTGAGATAAGATTCCTGATCAACTACGGATTAGTTACCTTTCGAAACTTTGCTTTCCATATCAAAAGGTTTGTAAAGGATTACTTCCATCGGATGGGGATATCGTGCGATCATCTTTCCATCGTGACAACAATACACCTAGAATCAATCTTTGCAATTGGTCGAGTCATGCGGTTGTGTGAGGCACGGCGCTGCAACTGATTGAAACATGGTTGTATGAATATTGGATAGCATGTGCGTGTATCAAAGCTTCTTTCCCAAACATACACCTCGGTACTTGCTTTAACTTAAAAATATTTGTACAAAAACTCATCAAACAGTATATAATAAAGTTGTCACCAAATGTTTTCTCAATCCTTTGTATATTGCTCCTACTAGGTGCCTCTGCAACTAGATTGTTATCCTCCTCAGGGATATCATATATTCGTTCAGAAAAGGTGGGAAGATTAGAAGCTTGATTATGATCACTTTCAATATTTTTAGTTTGAATATTCTTAGCTCGTGAAGTGCCTATAGTTCTTATTGGAAAATATCCTCAAAGAATGAAGTATCTCTAGACTACATTATTGTGTTAGCAATAATCTTAGAAGTTTTTATTTAACTACTAAAAATCTATAGGTTGTGCTATTATGAGCATATCCTAGAAAAATACAATCCACTATTTTAGATCCAAGCTTTATCTTTTTCTACAATCTTATATTGACCTTTGCCAAACAACCCTAAGTTCGTAGAAAATTTATATTAGGTTTTCTCCCCTTCCATCTCTCATATGAAGTAATCTCACTCTTTTTAGTAATTATTCTATTTACGACAAAAGTTGATCAATATAGCTTCCCCTTTCCATGCCTTAGGCATACCAGCACTCTCTATTATGCCATTAACCAAATCTGTTAGTGTCCAGTATTTTCTCTCAGCTACCCCGTTTGATTGTGGTGAATATGGTGGTGTAAATTCATCAACTATTCCATGCTCAGAATAGAATTAGGAAAATTCATGAAAGATGTACTCTCCTCTATGATCAGACCTCAGTCCTTTTATTTTCTTCTCTAGTTGGTTCTCAACCTTGGATTTATAAGTATTAATGTTGTTTAAAGCTTCATTCTTAGCTTTTAGTAAATACACATAGCAGTAGTGTGTTGCATCATCAATAAAAGTTAGAAAATATCTTTTGCCTCTTTTTGTCAACAATCCATTCATTTCACACAAATCTGAATGAACAAGATATAATGGTGCTAAGTTCTTTCGTCCTCTAATCCCTTAAAGAGTTTTTGAGGTTGCTTTGTTTGTACACATGACTCACACTTTTATCCTTTAGCATTTTCATATTTTGGAATTAAATCTAATATGGACATTCTGGCAATACTATAAAAACAAATATGATAGAAATGAGAATGCCAAGTATTTGCCTCACATTTTATGTAAACCAATTGCAACATTCAGATTATAACAAGACTCTAAAGTACGTTTTATAGCCTTTGCCAACAAAGTTCCCAAATTTACACATTGCAATTTTATTTGACTCAAAGACAAGCTTAAAACCATCCCCACATAGAAGAGAACACTTAATGAGGTTCTTGTTTATTGTAGGAGCATGCTGCTTATTCTTTAAGTGGACAATCTTCCTTGATGTAAGCTTTAGATCCATCATACCAACACCAAGAATAGAAGCATGTGACCCATTTTTCCAGTAGGATGGAGGAAGCCCCTACTGCCTAGTAAGAAGAAACTATCAGAATATACATAAACATTAGCACGGTATCAATCCACTAATCAATGGATTGATATGCTAAAAAGACAATAGGTGAATTACTATACTCTCCTGAAGTCAAAGCCTCGTCTATGATCATGTTGAGAACCTTCTTCTTTAGCTATTCACCATCTCTGCTCTTATGTAAACGATAGTCCTTTGTCATATAACCATGTTTTTTGCACACAAAACAAGTGATGTCTCTCAATTCCATTTCCTCAATTTTCTTCTTCTTAAAGCTAGTTGTCTTATTTGGTTTGTTGAATTTGTACTTCTTTCCAGCTATCTTTTTCTCTACAATATTGGCATTGTTCTAACCAGAATGGTGGGTGCATCTTTCGCTCTGGCCTTTTCTTCCACATCGAGGGCAGTAATAAGATTCTCAATAGAAATCTCTTCCCTCTTATGCTTCAAGCTAATAGCAAAATCCAACCAACTAGCAGGAAGTTTGGCAACAATGCCCACTACCATAAACTTAGGAGGCAACACACAACCCAGGTGCTCAATCTCACCAACCAGTACCTGGAGGTCGTGAGCTTGTCCAACTATGGACTTAGCCTCATCCATACTAAAGTTGAAGAATTGCTCACACATGTAGAGCTAACAACCTACCTCTGTATATTTGTGCTCTATTGTATCCCAAACTCTGTGGTGGACTTGTAGTCTATATACACATCATAGAGTTGATCTGCCAGAATAGTCAGAATGCAGCCAAGAGCAATGTTGTTCACATTTTGAAACTGCATGAACTGGTTAATCATAGATGGATACTGCAGGTGGATAACCCATCACAACCCCAAAGACATGAGCCAAAACTTGGCTTTAGTCTATCATTCACGAAATTTTTGACCAGAAGCCTCTCTGGTTTCATAGCATCAGAAGTACCAACCAATGTTGTATTACAACAAAATTCACAATAAGGTTTCTAGAATGTTGGAAATGTAGGCCATATTTTAATTCCAAATGTTACTAGGAACAAATATAGTAAAAGACTAGTGATGTAAAACTCATAACTAATAGCAAGCTACTCATTGTAATTTAGAAAATACCCAAGAAAAATATAATATCAAAGTCGATCAATCACGGAAACAACTTACTGTTGGCATGACGAAGAATAGGAAGTAATGCAGACTCGATGCAGTGCAGAATGTAGATGAAGCAGAGTAGGAGCGGTCGCGCAAATACGCTGCTCAGAAACCTTATTGCCACCCTGCGCAAGTACTCTCTTGGGCAATGGCTCAGAGATAGTCGCTCTTCCTCCTTTCTGATGCACACTAAGAAGAAAGACCGACGAGGTTTGGTCGCTTAACACTCAGTACAAATTCACCAGAGAGAAAGAAGATAATGTGACAAAGAAATAAAAGAGTTTAGTCTCTCAAGCCTGGATGTCTCCATGTCTTTTATAGACATGCGAATTACTTTCTAGTAAATGATGCTATTAATTTGGAATAATCCACTAGTAACTGCTGAATTATTCGAACTAAATAATAATTAAGCAGTCCATGACCGGTTAAAAAAGAGAGAGATGATGCACTATTTAGCAAAAATAAGGTAGACTTGTCTGCCAAGTGGCGCTCCACGTCATGACACGGTCGCACGTCGCAAGTCATGTGATTTTCCACACAAATATGCACACATGTGCGTGCGTGCATGCGTGTGTGTTTAGTTAAAGCTCTCCTCATGCCATCTCTATTCATATACCACATGATTTAAGGAGTGGCAAGAAGTTCACCTTATAAATTGGTCTCCTCCATTTATCTTAGCAATATGGTACTAAACGATGTATGATTTAAAATTATAGAAAATAGGCCTCACTTATATGGGCATATTTCTAACAGCTTGTTCTTCTTGGAAAAATCAACGTGTTTGAACTTGAATGCTCTACTGCATGTGTCTAGGAAAGTAGGGATCGTTATAGAAGGTCTACAAAGAGTGTGGGTAGTGCATGGTAGTGTGTCCTGGTCAACTGATAGAATAGAGCGTATTTTAGGCTGCGATTTATATCTTTTAGCTACGATTTATTAATCTAATAAATAGTAATTATTGAGAGAAATCAAAAGTCAAAAACCGTTGAAATGTCAAAAAGAACAGGGTCAAATTCAAGGGGACAATGCAAGGACAAATTGTTGCGATTTGCCCGGGTCATGTGGGTCAATCCTTGCCATGTATGAGTACATGTTTGGCTGTGGATTGTTGTCTGAGTGGTGAAAAATTAGTGGTGGTGTGGTAGTGGATTTGTTAGACGACGATGAGCGGCAACACTAGTGGTGGAGGTTGGCGGTGGTCTGGTGGGGTAACCGCGGAACCGCTAGAGCAGTGCCGTGGTTGATGGCATTGGTGAATGGGTTGTAGGAGAAGGAGAAATGGAGAGTGGCACCAGAGAAGGGGAGGAGCTGGTTTCCTGTTGATCATCGAGACGAAGAGGGAGAGAGAGAGAAGAAGAGCTGGGGAATTGATGTTGATCGTTGGGTGAATGGATAGATGAGAAGGAAAGGAGTTGGATTCAATGGTGCAGGTTTGTTGGATTGAGAGGAAAATGTGGGTTACATGTGGGTTAGGTAATTTTTTAATCATCAAGCCACGTGTGCATCCAAGGCAAACCATGGGTTGCTAAAATAAGTTATTCAATGCCACATCAGCATATTCCCTTAGCAAACAACACAAGTACACAACTGACGTGCAATGCGAACGGACGCAAGTTCACGAAACCTAGAAAGTAATTTGCTGGCTGAGATAGCTAGGTGAGACAACCCTATAGGAAGCTTCAATACAATTTACTCATATTTTTAAATGGAAAAATTAGCACGGTAGCATCTTGGTTTGTGGACGCACCGAGTGGATGGAGTGGACATAGAGCTTGCCTGATCCCACATAGTGACCAGCATATAGATGATAAATTTAGTCCACGACACGATGAAAGAGACAGCACGGCATTGAACAATCATCCATCCACACCAAAGGTCCAGAACCAATACACACTGCAATGTTGTAGATCAGGAGCGTTGGAGCGCGAACTAGAGGGACAGTGTAAATGCGCAGGGGCAGAAATGCAGAATTCATAACATGATATAACTTTCAACTCACGACAAGTTATCTAAATTTAATATTAAAACCAAGGGCGGAGCCAGCATTCAGATATACGAAAGACCAAACAGATGATAATTCTTTTTATAAAAAAAGTGACAATCACATAAAATATAACATAACAATATAAAAGAAGTTACTGTAGGATCGATTCACACTAAAATAGGCAATCAGAGGGGGGTGAATGATTGCGGAAGCTAAAAATAAATTTTAATACTCCCCTTTTAACACAAAACCTATTTAAGCCTTGTTTAAAGTTCTGGACAGAACACTGTATCCTTACTAAAACTGATCTCGATAAAAATCCGTAACTCCGATTAACCTCAAACATTTTCAGAATAAACTAGAGACAGTTATTGAACTAACCCAACTAGAATTACGTCAATCAGAGCTCTAGAACTTGAGATATCAAATAAACAAGATCGCTGATGTAGATAGTGACGAAAACAAATTAAGCCTTAATTATGCAACTAAGCAAAATTTGAGATCGCTTGCCTGACCGATGGCCGAACAATGTCGTGCGCTTCGTGATCAAAGAGATGCCATGCCAAAGAAAACGTTCGGTCACCCCAAAAGCCGTATATATATTTTCCTTCCACGGCTGCTCGGTACAAACTCTTGCCATGCCGCCGCATGCATATATATACACACACAACCCAACTCCAACTAGGCCTTAAAATCCTAATCCAACTCCAATTAAGCCTTAAAATCCTAATCCAACTCCAACTAGGCCTTAAAATCCTAATCCAAGTCCAACAAGACCTTAAAATCCTAATCCAACTCCAACAAGACCTTAAAATCCTAATCTAACTCCAACTAGGCTTGGGCCTTTTTTACCTCAACTAGACTTTTGGCCCACTAATTTTCAAGGGACCCGAAACCCTTCCTAACACAGGTTTTTCACACTCACGACTTTTCTAATGTGTCACGTGTCGAAACCTCCTGGATTGCACCTCCCGTAGCTTCTCCATGTATCATCCACCTTTGATCTCCATGCGCCCCAAGCATGAGCCCGATCATCTCGTGACCTCCTTGACCGTCTGAACCTCAGATCTCCCCATCCTAATTCCGGTCCACCTCGTCACCGACCATGATCGCCTCCATGCTCAACCTGCACATGCAAAGACCAAAGAACATTCTTCCGGCACAAGTTCGTCTCAACTTGACCAACATCAGTCCGCACACACGCAACACAACTCGCATATCACCGCTTAAACAAAATCACCAATTATTTATCATAACAAATTAACCATTGTCAATTATTCATCACCAAAATATCCTAAACCTAGCCACATGATCTAACAATCTCTCCCTTGATGAATACATTGACAACACCACAAAATTGTATGATGAATTTGCTTCAAATAGATATAAGTGAAGAACTGAAGCCAAAAAAACATTTTAAGCCATAAACCAAATCTCTCCAAAAACTCTCCCCCTCAACACAAGAGATGCAATTTCTCATAAAGCACGCCATATCTCTCCACCTTTGGCAATGTAATCATCAAGAAAATTTAAAGAAGGAATAATTCTAAGAAAGAGTAATGATAATAAAAATCTAGAAACTTTGTAGATTATCCAAGTCACATTGCATTGGTTTAATAACAAACCAAGTCATATTTTTTAGTAGAGCTATCTAGATCATATAAAACCATATATCATATAGCAATGTCACAACAAGTTTTCAATATGATTAAGAAATTTATATTAATGACAGGCATCTCAACAATGACCAAACCAATTATAAAGAGCACAATGAAATATCACAACGGAAAGTCAAAATCTAAAAGTGAAGCAAATTTTAATTATAGATGGGCTAGCAGTCTCATGTAACAACTTATTGCTCCACACTCAATTCTTAGGCATGTGGCATGCTTGTAGCATACTTTTTTTTCATAATGACATTTTTTCTGATGGTGGCATGCTTGAAGCATACTTCTTTTCATTTTGCGCACTTTTGTGCCCTTTTTTTTGTTCACCATGGCATGCTTAAAGCATACATCTTTTCAATTCTTTCTTTCTTATATACACTTTTTTTTAACAATAACATGCCAAATTGAGTGATCATAAAAATTGTAACATGAAACATACGAGCCTCATAGCCAAGAGTTAAAATAAGACTCACAATTGAGCTCATCCTTTTTGATGGATACCGCAAAGTAATAAATATAATCAATCTAGTCAAAATATTCCGCCATGTCATGCTTTTATTTTAAATGTAGCAATTTAATTCTAACAAGTCGTGATCAAACCTACATAGCATATGGATAAATATGATAAAAATAGCTCTACTACTCAATTGGTTTCAATGACTTGGATTTGATGAGTTACTTGACAAGGATAATAAACAAAGCTTCCGAAATTTTTAAACAACAAGCTCCACCTCAGAATAATCCCATAAGATGTAATACGCCCAACTCACTTCGCAAATGAGGAAAACGAGAAGTATCAAGCGATTTCGTGTGCAAATCAGCAACTTAAGAATCTAACAAGATGTAAGACAACATCACCTTTCCACATGGTCTCTCAAAAAGTGAAATCCCTTGGAAGCCATCAAAAAGAGTGAAGAACCATTAAGTGTTCCAATCAAGCAATGATGTAAAAGACTGTAACCCAATCTTGCTCATGTTCTCCATCTCTATCAGCTGTTCTTACATCATAGGAAACATCGATCTCACAGCACTGGGGTTAGTAAAATAAGATCTAGGAATCCAGTACTGAGACACTCGATGAACAGGAGCAACAAAGCTAGAACCAAAATCACGTGCATGTGGATGATCAGAATGCCGAAAAGAACGTGAATTATTTGAATTAAATCCCAATCTAGCATGTGAAGCAGATCTATAACCATCATGAAAGTTCTCAAAAAACATAGCTTTCACATTAGTTCTAGGAACAAAAGACATTGCATGTTTTTGTTTCAAAGCATTCAATCTTTCCTTCCTCTCTTTCTTAGCACGTCTAAAGCAAAACTCATTCAAGTGTCCATCTCTTTCACAGTAGGTACAATGAAATTTAACATAACCAGAATTCTTTTGAGATGATGAGCTAGCACCTACATTATTATTCGATGAACTTTGCACAAAGTCAGCAGATTTAAACACAGTTTGATTTGGTTCAAATTTCACTTCAATTTTTTTCAAGTTCAAGAGACTTAATAACCTTAGGAGGACTATTCTTGGCATGCTCAACAAAATTAAATCCTAGACCATGATTTTTCACACTTGTTTTTGACTTGTCTAGAATCATATTCAAAATTTTCTTGCCGAAAGAAAATCTCTCTAAAGTGTCTTTAAGATACTCATTCTCTTAAGCTAGAGTGGGACAAGTTGTGCATTTAACAGGTTCATTCCCAAGATTTTTAGAAGCACTAGACTGAGCCAATCTTTCTTTTTCAGCAAAATCATTAAGTTGTCTAGTCAAAACTTTTATTTCAGTGTTTAGCTTAGGACAATTAGAGCAAGAAGATATCTCATGATAAAACATCTGTTGAATTGTTTCCTGAGATGAACTAAGTCTAGCTTCTAGCAAATCACATTTAGAGCAAGCTTTAGATTGAGCATTTAAAATACTTGATTCTAAACATGAAGAACTAAATTGAGCTTTCCAATTTCATCATTAGCACATTTCAATTTTTCATCACAAGAGTCATGTGCTAATCTTAATTCATCAAATTTAGCAGTTACATCTCTAAGTTGATCCATGTTTAAAGCATTAAGTGACCTAGCATTCTCTAACTCAGAATATAAAATTTGACAAGACTCACAAGATTCATCATCAGGATTAAAACTCTAAGTCTTGCAATTTCAGAATTTAGAGATTCAATCAAAGTATCGTATTTCTTAATCTTTTTATCTTTCTTTTCTAGCAAAGTACCAAGTTTAGTAACAGCTTTAGCTAAATCGTCATAAGAAGGTTCTACCTCATTGTAGTTGTCGCTGTCAAGATCATCATTGTCGGTGGAGCTTTTGCTACTTGCCATTAGACACAACCCAGTTAAATCTTTCTTGCCTTTGGGAGTATTATCCTCGCTGTCCGTGTCCACATCACTCAAATTAATTTGCCCAAGAGCGGCAAGAACACGATGCATCACCCTGCGATTCATATAGCTCTTCTTTTTATTCTTCCTTTTTTTCTTTCTCCATATCTTCTTCCTTCTCATAGCTAGTAGAAGAATTATCATAATTAGACTTGCTAGATTGTGAAGCTAAAGCAATTGATCTATTACCATTATATTTTCTAGCAAAAACATCTAATTCATGAGTTTTCAATTTGGAATAAAGTACATCTAATGTAAGTGTACTCATGACAGTAGATTCTCTAATGGATGTAACCTTCATCTCCCATATAGACATATCTAATGCTCCAAGTAATTGACGTGCATTTTCAGCATCAGTATAAGTAACATTAACAGCACGTAGGTTACTAAGAATTTTATTAAAGTGGGCAAAAAGATCATCTATTGATTCACCAGGTTTCATCTCAAAACGCATGTAATCCTTTTTGTACATATCTTGACGTACCTCTTTAATAGTAAATGAACCCTCATGATAATCACATAGTGCTTTTCATACCTCATATGCGGATTTAAGATGCACAACACGATCAAAATCACTCCTTCCTAGTCCTTGAATTATGAAGTTCCTTGCCATGCTATTTGCCTCCACTTGTGCTATATTTGCTGCTGTCACAGCATCGTTCTCGGGCACTTGATAAGGCTTGTAAACCTTCTCCTATATTGCAAAGCCTTGAGCTTGAATATATGCCTCCATCTTCGCTTTCCAATACTGAAAATCAACACCATCGAAAACACAAGGTTTTGTGGAATACCTATCCATCGACATGTTTTCTATTCACCGGTTAAGATCAATTATAAAAATAAACCTGCTCTGATACCACTTGTAAGATCGATTCACACTAAGATAGGCAATCAGAGAGGGGTGAATGATCGCGGAAGCTAAAAATAAATTTTAATACTCCCCTTTTAACATAAAACATATTTAAGTCTTGTTTAAAGTTCTGGACAGAACATTGTATCCTTACTAGAACTGATCTCGATAAAAATCCGTAACTCCGATTAACCTCAAACTTTTTTAGAATAAACTAGAGACAGTTATTGAACTAAACCAACTAGAATTACGTCAATCGGAGCTCTAGAACTTGAGATAAAAAATAAACAAGATCACTGATGCAGATAGTGACAAAAATAAATTAAGCCCTAATTATGTAACTAAGCAAAATCTGAGATCGCTTGCCTGACCGATGGCCGAACAATGTTGTGTGCTTCGTGATCAAAGAGATGCCATGCCAAAAAAAAACGTTCGGTCACCCCAAAAGCCATATATATATTTTTCTTCCACGGCTGCTCGGTACAAACTCTTGCCACGCCGTCGCATGCATATATATACACACACATCCCAACTCTAACTAGGCCTTAAAATCCTAATCCAACTCCAATTAGGCCTTAAAATCCTAATCCAACTCCAACTAGGCCTTAAAATCCTAATCCAACTCCAAGTAGGCCTTAAAATTCTAATCCAACTCCTGCAAAGCCTTAAAATCCTAATCCAACTCCAACTAGGCTTGGGCCTTTTTTTTACCTCAACTAGACTTTTGACCCACTAATTTTCAAGGGATCCAAAACCCTTCCTAACACAGGTTTTTCGCACTCACGACTTTTCTAACGCGTCACGTGTCGAAGCCTCCTGGACTGTACCTCCTGTAGCTTCTCCACGTATCATCCACCTTTGATCTCCATGCGTCCCAAGCATGAGCCCGATCATCTCGTGACCTCATTGACCGTCTGAACCTCAGATCTCCCCATCCTAGTTCCGGTCCACCTCGTCACCGACCATGATCGCCTCCATGCTCAACCTGCACATGCAAAGACCAAAGAACATTCTTCCGGCGCAAGTTCGTCTCAACTTGACCAACATCAGTCCGCACACACGCAACGCAACTCGCATAACACCGCTTAAACAAAATTACCAATTATTCATCATAACAAATTAACCATTGTCAATTATTCATCACCAAAATATCCTAAACTTAGCCACATGGTCTAACAGTTACAAATCTATTCATTTAAATTTGGTTTTATGCCTACCAAAAGATTATAGATGTTAATAATTTAATCAAAGATGAACTTTGCTCATTCGTAATAAAGGCTAAATGAATACTTCAAAAAATAATTACTAAAATACTTAATAGCTAATCAAAAGAATTAGAAATATTGGAAAAGGGCCAGCCCCTGCTCGCTCACTTGTCTCCGCCCCTGATTAAAACTCTTTTGTTACGGTTGACTCGTTACGCTCTTATATATAGACCGGAATAGACAAACATATATGAACCCTAAACAACAAACCTACACTAGACAGGACCTTAATGGATGGAAATAAACTAAAGAATCGAATTAATAGGACTCTGCAGGATAACTGGGAAAAATATTCATGGCGGAAATAATATATATGCAGATTCGCTGCCCGTGGCAATCTGCTGCACACCCCCACCTCCTCATTACTAAAAAAACAAGTTAGCTGATGTCCGGGGTGACTAGAAGTTATTTGCAAGATTTAAAAGTCTATAACTTTTAAACCGAGCGTTATATTTACGATCCGTTTGAACAAGCATGTCTATTGAGACGAGATCTACAACACATGACCCATATTACATATTCACTTGGTAGCAGCTTTCCAATTTGTTGTAAAAACTTTTCTTGTCTGTTGCATCACGTCATTAATCATTTTGTTCCATTAGTGAACTATTATTGCGTAGAAAACAACATATATAATCAACAATTGTCATTATTTTATTTAGTTCCATTAGTACTTCCCAAAATAAATTTCTCAAATATCAAAATTGCATAGTTAGTATATTGAAGTAAAGGGTGCTTTCAAATCAGTCACGTGTACTTTCTTCGGTGCTCTCACGCAACCCACCTTCAAACATAATGCAAATGGTGAAATATATAAAAGAAAATCAGTTACATAGGTCATGAGATGATCAAGCATCCTACAAAGATTAGAGTAAAACATTGGCGTATAATAGGAGAACAAAAAAGACAAATTTTAGTCAGTAACAAGTTTATTTATCTTTTTTTCCTTAATTGTCAGATTATATTTTCAGCACAAATTGTCTTTGTTGTTTCTCCATGTTTAATCAAACTTAGATTTGCAATTTTGTGGCATGGTATACTGCTTTTGTGCATGTCAATGTACTTGAAAATTTGTTTCAGTTTTTTTATGACCACATTTGCATGGCGTATGAGACCATTCATGTGAGCAATGAAGTGTGGGATGCACTGTTTAATGACTTTCTGAATCGGTATGGAAAATTTTTGAATAGGTATGGAAACCCCTCCAAATTCATGCGATACAGTTAAATTTGTTCGTCAGAAACTGGGATATAAATATTATGTGGCTTGTCCAAAGTCAGTGACGAAGAATCATCTAGAAAAAGAGTAAAAAGTGGCTTTCTTATTTGACAAAAAACTTTGAGCGCCTTGACTATATATAGAAAATGTGAGGTACAACAAGAAGAAAGTCAATATATATATATATATATATATATATATATATATATATATATATATATATATATATATATATATATATATATATATATATATATATATATATATATATATATATAGACACACACACACACATAAAGTTGAACTGTTTTTGGGAACATCAATTCACTTTTACATATATGTAACTTGCCCTTCAATTTTCAGCATCATATATAGAAATCCAACAAATCTAAGAAGAATTTTTTAATAGAGTAAAATATATGGAGGATCATTCAACTTTTGCAGGTGTGTCATTTAAGTCATAGAACTTTCAAAATGAACATTTAGGTTACCGATGTGACATAAGTAGGTCATTAATACATCTTAACTGCTCACGCTGGTATATTTCATACATGTGGCATGACACATCTCCCGTATATCAAAGCTGGGGGACTCTATTCGCCTGTGCCACGTATGCGTGGTACGCTATTTGCTTGACGCGTGGGCGTGTGGCTGCGCGCTGTTCGTGCGGGCTGGCTGCGCTCGTTGCGAGTTGGTAGCGATGCGCGGCTTCGGTCTGCGCTCGGTTGTTGCCTCCTCTTGTGCGCAGGCAAACAGCGAGGCAGGTGGCGCCGCTGCAGGCTTCTAGGCGAAGGACGAGGTGGCGCCATTTTTTTTACGCGGTTTAGGGACGGGTTAGTGTATGATGATTGGGCCCCGCTTTTTCGGTTTGTGTTGTGGTCGGTTTATCTTTTGTGCAGTTTGTTTTGCTCTTGTTTTTATTGGCGTCGTACGCATGGGTCGCGGATTTTGTGAGCGATGTTTTCGTTTCGCTTTTGGTTTGGGGTGGTGCGTCCGGTTGTTCTTACCTGTTGTTTCGCTCTTGCGCTTTCCGCCGGTGTTCTTCCTGTGCTGGGTGGTGGCCGATCCGCTTGGTGCTTTTCGTTAGCGCGGTGTTCTTCGTCTGCTGGCTGGTGGGCGATCCGGTTGGTGCATTTCATCCGCTTCTTTTGTTTTAACGTAGTTTACGGTTGTTTTTACGATGCTTGTTGTTTCTTGCCTGCTGCTGTGTTTTGCCGCTTTTTGGTGGCGTTCTTGTTTTATGTTCCTTGTTTTCCTGCTGAAAGCTTCTAGGTTGTTCTTTTGTTTTCATTCGTTTTAGAGGTTTTGCTTTCTGATGTTTGTGATCCGCTTTTCTGATATGTTTGTTTTCGATAGTTATGTTTTGCTTTTTGGGTTTGTGATTCCTGTTGTCGCATATTCCCATATATGTTGGCCTATTCCGTTTTTGTGACGGCATTTTTCGGTTTCGTTCCTGCTGAAGGTCTTGCCTTCTATGCGCTGTTTAGGTGACATTACCTGCATGCTTTCGCAGGCGCTTTATGCCGTTCTGTTTTCGTCTGTTGTTGCCTGGCCGAGAGTAGATCGCAGGGTATTGTTCTGCGCTGGTATTGAGCCGGTGTTGAAGTATACCGTTCTGTTACTCAAGAGGCCGGCACCCCATTCTACACTTTGTAAGCGTGCCTTTTCATACGCTCTTATTTCTTAAGATGTTTAGATGTGCTGTTCATATTG
Source organism: Dendrocalamus latiflorus (assembly GCA_017311315.1). NCBI lineage: Eukaryota > Viridiplantae > Streptophyta > Magnoliopsida > Poales > Poaceae > Dendrocalamus > Dendrocalamus latiflorus. Next base: position 1,956,620 of record CM029671.1, on the reverse strand, counting down.
TGGTTTATATGTAGTTGGTAATAGACCATGTATATTTTCTATATAAAGTACCTGAATATAATGGTATGTTTTTCGTGTTGTGATCTACTAATTGCCCGCCTGTTAGTGTTCCAGGTATTTGATTAGTGAATAGCTTTCGTGTACACGTTTTTGGTTATTATTCTACCTATAGACCTCTCTATAGTTATGTAGCTCTGGTTGGGTTTTGGTAGCTTTCGTGTGTACGTTTTTGGTTATTATTCTACCTATAGACCTCTCTATAGTTATGTAGCTCTGGTTGGGTTTTGGTTCTATTATTTGTGTCTTAGTTGTTGCTATTTTATTTTATGGATTCATTGGCCTTTGCTAGCGCTTCCCGTCAAGAAATTTTTCATGAAAAACGGTCGCCAGTTTCATCGGTCGCTCCTATAGATGTTTTGTCTGATGAGTCTAGACCAACACAGTTGTAAGCACGGTGACTTTTGATACGTTCTTGTTTGTTAGGATGCTTAGATATGTTGTTCGTATTGTCGTCTGCATACGGTCGGCAATAGAACATGAATATTTTTGCATAAAAAATATCTGAGTACGGTAGTATGTGTCTTCCTATTGTGATCTACTAATTGCCCACCTGTTGTTGTTGCAGATATGTGATTGATGAATGCTTTTTATGTACATGTTTTTAGTTATTGTTGTATCTATATATCTGTTTATAATTATGTACTTCTGATTGGGTTTCGGTTGTATTATTTCTGTGTTAGTTGTTGGTATTTTATTTTATGGATTCATCGGGCTCTGCTAACGCCCGCCGTGAAGAAATTTTGCGTGGAAAACGGCTAGCAGTTTCAGCGGTCCCTTGTATAGATGTTTTGTCCGACGACTTTACACCAGCGCGTTTGCAAGCACCGTGTGATTCGTGTATGTTTGTTATTGCCGTTGTGTAGCTTGCGTATGCTGAATCCTTCTTGTTTTTCAAACTTTTAGAGTGCTTTCTGGTCCTTACTGTATTTTTTCCCCCGTTTGCTGCTCTACAGCGCGTTTCACATATGCTAATACGCTTTTCCCTTGGAGGCGTCAGCATGGTTCTGTCCATTCTTTATACCTACTTGCTTTCTCTTTTTTTTAAGCTTGTGCTTTGTATTCTTGTTTTTTACCGGTTTGTTTTCTTGCCTGTCAACATGGCAGGAGACCATTTCTTCCCACTGGTTAGTTTTATTGATGCAACGAACAATAGAAAAAAAGGAGGTTGTCCAATTTGCTTCGCAATGTTGGTAGAACAGGTGCAATTCTTTCCTTTGAATCATACAGATTTATCCATGCTTTATTATAGGTTTTCCAGTTTCCCCCCCTCTCTATTCTCTCCTTGCTTGTTCTTTTTGATTAGTTACTCTGTTGTTTATTTTGTTCTTTGGGCTGGTGGTGAAGATTTCATCATGTTTTGTTCTATAGTTTCTGTTGCATTTTGTTCTCATTTTAGGTAGCATCTACGCTTTTAATCCACTTTCGTCTAGAGGCACAGCCATTTCTCTTTTTAAGGAACAAATTTCTAGCCTAAAAGGTTTGCCCACATGCTGTAGCTATGCTATTTTTCGAGTTTTTCTCTTTGTGTTCTCTCTATGTGTTTTGCATTCTTGTGCCGTCTCTTTGTTTCCCTTCTTTGAGTAGGCTTTTTCTTATATTGTTTCAGCCGCGTATGCCAACCGATCGTACTATGGCGGTCCAGATTACAAATGTAATAGGTGTGGCGCTGTTTTTTGGTTTCAAGAACGGTCTCAGCATAGGAGTTCTTCTAGACATCACCGAATTGTTTATAATAAGTGTTGCCGAGGTGGGAAAGTCTCCCTTCCACCGCATAAAGAGTTGCCATATCCAATTTGAGAACTCATTGGTTTTAATAAAGGTCCCCGTTCAAATGAATTTATGCGCTTGATACGCCACTACAATTCCTTGTTTGCGTTCACCTCTTTAGGCGTAGATGTTGATAGAAGCATAAACACTGGTGAAGGTCCTTATGTTTTCCGTATAAATGGAGTTGTTCATCATCGTATTGGTTCATTAGTCCCAGTTCAAGGACGGAAGCCTCAGTATGCTCAGCTATATATTTATGATACGTTTAATGAAATCGATAACAGACTATCTTTATTCAATAAAGAAGATAATGGACAAGATGAAGGGGATGCTAATATTATTGCTGCCTTGATTACTATGCTTGACTATTGCAACGAGTTAGTCAAAAAATTCAGGCTAGCACGTGATCGGTTATTTTCTGGAGAAAACCCAGAGGTTTATATTCGGCCTATTGGCTCATCTGACAGTCATGGCGATAGATATTCTTTGCCAACTATTCCTGAACTAGCTGCTTTGATCGTAGGTGACCTATCTTTAGAGAACAACAGATTTGATATAGTTGTTGAGACCCATTACAGTGAGCTAAAGCATGTTTCGTCTTTGAATCCTAGCCTTATGTCTCTTCAGTATCCATTGTTATTTCCATATGGGGAAAAAGGCTTTCATCTTGGTATCAAGTATAAAGAGACTAGCGACAGTGTTTCTTCAGCCAGAGATGAAGTATCTATGCTTGAATACTATTGTTATGAGTGTCACTATCGCAGAAATGATCCAAATCCTTATACATGTTGTGGTCGACTTTCAAATCAGATAGAGGTTGATTGCTATTCATGTCTTGAAGCAAACCGCCTTTCATTTAATTTTTTTAACCAAGATGTGTTGAGGTTAGAAACATACCAAGGTATTTCGGATGTGCTTGGTGAGGGCACATCGCAAGGCAAAAACATTGGAGTCAAAATTTTGCTTCCTACGAGTTTCACTGGTGGACCTCGATATAATGCTCTCAATTATCAAGACGCTATGGCCATTTGTCGTGAATATGGTGCTCCTGACTTGTTTTCTACTTTCACCTGCAACTCCCGATGGCCAGAGATTATTGACGCACTGAAATACGAGCCTGGTCAGAAATATATTGATCGGCCTGATATTGTAACTCGAGTCTTCTATGTGAAGCTTACCGAATATATTTCTGATATTAAAGGTGGTTGCACTTTTGGCCCTGTCCGAGCAGGTTAGTCCGGTTTTTTTTGTATACATATACTTTTTTTCCCGTCCTAGAAGTAATCCTTTTTTATTTTATCCTCTGAGTCCTTTTTTTTGTGTGTAGCAGTTTTGTACACTATTGAATTCCAGAAGAGAGGGTCACCTCATGTTCACACTCTCATATGGCTTGCTCACCATGACACAGACCTAAGTGCTGCCTATATAGATAGCCTTATATGTGCTGAGATTCCTAATCCAACTATTGACCCACTTGGATATGCTCTTGTTGATGAATTTATGATACACGGTTCATGTGGATATTTAAACAAGAGGTGCCCATGTATGAAAGATGGTTTGTGCTCAAAACGATATCCTAAAAAATTCACCCAAGAAACGACGATTGATAAATCTGGTTTTCCAGTGTATCGTTGACGAGATGATGGTCGTTTCATCGTCAAGAATGGAATCAAACTGGATAACAGATGGGTTGTTCCATACAACATTACTTTGCTGAAAAAATTCCAAGCTCATATCAATGTTGAAGGGTGCAATAAAACAAATCTTGTGAAGTATTTGTTTAAATACCTTACTAAAGGCCAAGATAGAGCAAAGATAAATTTCTCCAGCAGTAACCAACCATCAGTCTTACCTAATTCAGCCGTTAAACAAGGAATAGATGAAATTGTTGATTATATCAAATGCAGGTAATACTCTGTGGATTTAATGGTCTTTGCCTTGCTGTAACAACTTATGTAGAGTTCCACCTATTTTCTCATTTCTTGTTACCAGTTTCTTATATGAATTCATATACATTTACCTATATAGATTTTTGTTTTTAGTGCTTCTGTTTTTGCGTGTTCTACTGATGCTTTCTTATATGAGAGATATATATTTATTTCTATGCACATGTTCCCTATTGAAAACTAATATTTCTCTATTTAAAAATATAGATATTTGTCTTCATGTGAAGCGATTTGGCGACTATTTGAGTTTGAGATACCCGAACGGATGCCTTCTGTTGAGTGCTTAGCTGTGCATATGCCTGGTATGAACAGGGTTATGTACCATGAACAGGCAGATCTAGAGCAGATTGTTACTGATCCAAGAGCTTACAAGACTACGCTAACTGAATGGTTTACTGCTAATCAACAATTTGAAGACGCAAGATCTTGTATCTATTGTCAGTTTCCATCAAGATGGACATGGGATGTTACTCACAGAAAATGGAAAAAAAAAGAAAACGGGCAGCCTCAAAGATTGGTCGAATATATAACGTCCATCCGACAACTAGTGAGCTATTTTATTTGAGAATGCTTTTGATGGTTGTTTGTGGAGCGCAAAACTATGAAGATATTAGAGCTTTCAATGGTGTCTGCTACCCTACTTTCAGAGAAGCCTGCAGAGCTCGCGGGTTAGTTGGTGATGATACATAATGGTATATGCTATTTGATGAGGCAGTTGTTTGGGCTACAGCGCATCAGCTTAGGCATTTTTTTATGGTGGTGCTCTCTTTCTGCAGTATAGTTAATCCACAAAACTTATTTGACAGATATTGGACCTTTCTTGCTGATGATATCGCGTACAGAATACGGCAAGGATTACAAAATCGAACATATTCAATACCGGATAGTTATTTACAGTGCCAGCTAACAAAGGATTTGTTTCTTATGTTCTCAAAAAACGGTCTTAACTTTGGCACATATAATATAACCACTGAACTAGCACATGGTGATCCTACTTCTGGTAATCGGCTGGTAACCGAAGAGTTAGCATATGATCGTGTTGTTTTGGCAACAGAGGCCCAAATGATTTATGCCAAACTAAATGTTGAGCAGTCTGCTATATATAGCAAGATTCTATCCTGTGCTGCTGATAGTAAGGGTGGATTCTACTTTGTGGCAGGACATGGAGGTACTGGAAAATCATTTATTTGGAATGCTATTATAGCGACTCTAAGAGCAAGAGCTCGAATAGTCCTTGTTGTAGCTTCGTCTGGGATTGCTTCACTCCTACTTCCAAGTGGTTGCACAGCTCATTCCCGTTTTAGAATACCTCTTGATATCAGTGAAAGAACTTTATGTAATATACCACGTGGAACAATGCTAGCTGAACTTATTATCAAGACTTCTCTAATTCTCTGGGATGAAGCTCCTATGACACATAGACATTGTTTTAAAGCACTTGATAGAACACTACGTGATGTTATGTCTGCTGAAGATACTAGCTACACGGCTGTGCCTTTTGGTGGAAAGCTTCTTGTGCTCGGTGGAGACTTCCGGCAAATCTTGCCTGTTATCGAAAATGGTACTAAAACAGAGATTATCGAAGCATCACTTATTAGATCTTCCCTCTGGCAGCATGTTGAAATACTAAAGCTAACTACAAATATGAGACTTCATAATGCAGATCTTTCAGTTACAGAACACGATGCTCTTTCTGCCTTTGCTCAGTGGATACTTGATATTGGAAACGGCGAAGTACCGATGACAAAAAAAAAACAATGAGAAACTCAGCCATCCTGGATAACTATTCCAGAAGATCTTTTGTTATTCCCTACTAGCAACAGCCTAGATGCATTAGTGGATGCTACCTATGATTCGTTCTCTCTCAACTACCAAAGTAGCATGTATCTTGCAGAACGTGCAATTATTTGCCCAACCAATACTATTGCTGATGAGCTAAACATGGCTGTTTTTAGCAGAATCCCTGGCCATACAAGAGAATATCTCAGTTTTGATTCCATTTCTCAGTCTGACACTCATATTGGTGATGCTAATCTGTTATATCCACCTGAATTTTTGAATTCTATAGCAGTCAATAATTTCCCGCAACATATTATCTCTTTGAAAACAGGCGTTCCAGTAATGCTTCTCAGAAATATAAATCAGTCTATGGGTCTTTGTAATGGAACACGGCTAATCATAACAAAGCTTGGTGATCGAGTGCTTGAAGGACGTATAATTACTGGCACCAACATTGGGCAATCTATTTGTATTCCTAGAATTGTTCTAAATGCAACAAGCCCTCGCTGGCCTTTTACTCTTCAGCGGCGACAGTTTCCAATCAGACTTTCATATGTAATGACTATAAACAAAAGTCAAGGGCAAACTTTAAACAAAGTTGGCATATATATGAGAAACCCGGTCTTTTGCCACGGACAATTATACGTAGCAGTATCCCGTGTTACATCACGCGTAGGCTTGAAGATACTTATCGAAGACAGCAGCGGTGCTGCTTGTGCTGAAACAAAAAATATAGTATATAGAGAAGTGCTCGCTTCTATATAATACTTTTTTCTATTAGTATTTCTTTCCCTTCTTGTATACGCTTCGTTCTTCAAAAAACTATCCCAAACCACCGATTATATGTCAACTGTTTCCCAAATACATTTCTGCCTATATACCTCATATGTGAATCTATATACGCACATTTTATCATAAATATACATCACATACTCGCTTTTGGTGCTCTGGCGGCTTTCCTCCTGCTTCAGTCTATTCTTAAAACAATCCAACACAGGTGGGCTTAGTGGTTTCACATTTGTGCTTGTTACTACAAACCACAATGTATACATACTTATTTGCTCATACATAACATACCTGGTTTGTTTTCTTTATTGTTTACCAGTCTGTTATAAACATAACTTTCACCATTCTGTAATACACATCTGTTGTATAGTACCTACTACCATTTGTAATATACGTCTGTTTCTATGACACTTGATCTATAGCATTATCTCTTGTGCAGATTCTCCGCTATGTATACACCACTAAATCGCATCAATCGAGCTTCGCACAAGTGGAAAATCCTTGTCCGTCTAGCACGCCTTTGGGAGTTTTGCAGCCCACAAGATGCGACAAACGTGTACCATCTAGATTTTATCATGATTGATCAAGAGGTTTTTGCTTCTCAATTCATTTACCAACGTGTTCTATACAATTTGTATTCCTTTTTCTTTTACGATCATTATCCCTTTAGTATATACAATGTTATTACCAGCTTGATATTTCTTTTTGTATTTTCTTACATACACAATAGAGTTATTTCTTATGCTTTAAAAACAATTACAACTCTTTTTAGGGACATCTTATGGAAGGAGTAGTGCCCCAAAGATGGCTTGATAGATTTACATCTTTGGTGAAAGAAGGATCCATCTACGAATTTGAATACTTCAAAGTTCTTGAAGCAAAGCAGACATATAAAGCAGTCGATAATACCATTTCTGCTCGATTTTCAAAGTATACAAAAGTTAACGAGATATCACCGGAGCCAGATGGTTTTCCCCTTTATGCATACGATGTGATGCCTTTTTCTGTCTTAAACACTCGTGTCGGCAAAAAAGACTTGCTATCAGGTATAAATACGTTCATAGTTATACATTTAGTGTGCTGCTTTCATGCATCTACATTTTCTTCTTTTTTATGTACTCATTTGCTTTCTATATGTGTTAGATGTCGTTGTCCTCATAACTGGTGTCTCACCAATTATGCAAACAACAACAAAACTAGGTCCAACTGTTAAACGCACTGTCAGAATAACAGATGGAAGGTATATAGCCTTTCTGCAACTTTTTGCTTCTTACTATTCATTACTGTTTACGACCATATTAGCTTTCATAAAACATTTTGCCTTACATTTCATGCACAGTGAGGCAGCAGCTATAACGTTATGGGGCAAGCATGCTGAATCGTTCGATGCTGAACTTCTTTTTACCGACTCGCAGAGCACACCAATTATTGCTTTGTTCGTAGGCATGTCGGTTGGTACATACTCAGGTTTATACCGTGCTCTTTCGTTTATCAATTGTACACAGACAAAAACTAGCCTTTTTGCTTTTCCTTGCCCTCGCCATTTCTAACACGCATTGCTTATTTTATATGTATGCTCAGGCCAGCTCGCCTTGCAGACCAGTTCAGCATCGAAGTGGTATATAAATATACCAATACCAGAAATTCACGCTCTCCAAAGCATGTACTGTTCATCTTCCTTTTTGCAATCAGTTAGGCACTTATTCAGCTAATAAAACGTTTTTAAGCTGCGCTGTCTGCATTCTTCTTCCTTTTGTTACCGATGTTGTATACAGAGTCACCAGCCGCTCACACGAAATTGAATGGCAAGGAGATGCTCATAACCATAACACTCCAGTTTTGACAACAGTGCGCGAGCTAATAGACCTCATACCTCATGAAGTTTTGGTACGCCACTGTAGTTCAAACATATGTATACAGCCTAATGTTTTCATAGCCTACAAACTTATAGCTTTCAAATATATTCTGTACAGGGTCAACGATACAGACTTACCATCCTTATCACCGACTTGGTGCCAACACAGTCATGGTGGTATATATCATGCTCTGCATGCTGGAAAAAGACTTTCCTAGAAGGAGATGGATACAAATGTCGAAGATGTGACGGCACAGCGGCAGAACCAAGGTATGTAAATATTCACGCAGCTGCGAGCTTCAGATTCTTATTCTTATTAATGCTTGCCTAACCAAACACATATAATACATAGCATATTTCTCTTATTTTGGAACAGACACAAAATAAACGTCTACGGCACTGATCCTGGCAGCAATGAGCCAACCACACGTGTTTATGCAGAGTTTATGTTCTTTGGTGACATGGGCCAACAATTAATAGGAAAGCCCCCTATGCTTTTAGTTGCGGCAGCTGAAGGCCAACCAAACCTTGTTCCACCTGAGATTAAAACAATTATTGGCCAACAGTATGAAATTATTGCTGAAATGTCCCAATGATCCTTACAGAATGATGCTCCAACATTCCACATGCGATCAATAGTAGCTCAGGCACATCAAAATATACTATTGTCAGCAAACAACCCAGAGCGTCTACTGTTAGCAGCCACAGAAACACAAAGCTATGAGCATCAGGAGGAGCACCCTCTTCCTCTTTTGTCAACACCACCACCTCCTGCTCCTACATATGTGCAAACAACTACTCCACTAACAGCAGTGGCTGCTCATACCCCACAGGTAAAAAATACATACCTGTTTACTTTCCACGAGCTCTTCATACACTATGCAATTTATATGCACGATGCTTCTTCTATATATTTATCCATCTCTGACCACTTACATATCTATTGCAAGATACCCTCGACACTGCACCATCAGAAAACACCCTGTCCACCACCGATGCCTGGCAGAACTGATTTACCAGCCTCATCCACAGAAGAAAAAAAAAAGTATTCCGTTTCAGCCTAGCACACTGTTACTAACACCGTTATCAAACAACCAATAAGAGATATGTTCTAGACCTATAATTGTTCTTCTCAATGACTTTTTTGCAGAGTAACTCGATCTGCCAAAAAAAGCAAGACAACAAAGGAACTGTTCCCACCTGGAAAACAGTAGGGCTTGACTCTAGGTACATACTGATATGTCCTTTCTTACAGCTACTTGCTACTAAAGGCAAAACATCAACATAACAGACATTACTTATTTTCTATCACCTGCTTCTTTCAGGAAGGCTGCACCTTTTGTTCGCGCCGTAGCCTATGTTTCGCCTTTACATCGCCATGTAACAATGGTGTACGTATGTTGCTACAACCTGCGATAACAGCACTGAGATTGGTGCTAGAAACAAATCTTCCTGCCCACAAACAAAAACATTTTGCTGTACACTGTTTTTAGTGGTGCTTTCCCCTCACCAAGCCCATCATGACTAGATTGTGCTATAATGTGATAGACTGTACATTGACTACCTGAGCGTACCCAGAAAGCCTTTTGCCTGGTTTGTCTTCGATACCACGCACCACTTCATACATACACCTGCTCGCTCCTTTGCTCTTCGCACTTTGTCTCCGCACTACATTTTTTCCTCACAGCCATTAGTCTCTACGACAATTCATTACTCTTATCTTATCGGTGGACCCTGCCTAATTTAACCAATTTATTCTGCATGAGATCCAATACTAGGCCCCAACCGTTTTTTTGCTTTGCCAAAATAAATATACTCATTTGTCCAACACGTATACAGTATCTTGTTCTTTTTAGCTTCGCAAATAGAAACGAACCCTGCTGTCCCTCAGCTGCACACTCCTTTGATAAAAAAACATATAGAGTAACAAAATTAGCCAATCTCTAAACAACACATATACACCACAAAAAAGCTTTTGTTCTTGCATCAACACACAGTAGATTAGGCTCGCTAACTCACATGCATAAACCATCACGCACCTGCATAAAAAGCAACTAGCGCATATACAATCATGTCAACGAATTGCTCGCATAAACGATACTACACACACAAAAAATATAGCAAAACTCATTCAGCTTCTTGGCTACATATTCAACAACAAAATTCCTATATTAAAAAGCACTTTCCAACAGAAATCAGCTCAAAAAATTATTTATTTACATACATGTCTCTCCTCAGTACCTAGTCGCTGACAAAATGGATCCCGATCGTTTAGTATTCCAGTCCTTCCTTCATTCCCTTCGCTCATCGTATTTTGTACCGTCTGCTTAAATGAACACCGGACTTTTTCAGACAAATTTCTATTTTACGTTTTGCATTTCACACGTCCGCCTGCTTTTCCGTTCACCTTCCTCTTCGCCTCACACCCTTTGCTTTTTGGTTTGTTCATGCTCTCAATCTGCCTCTTCACATGGCTGCTCTTCACTTCGTCCAACTGTAAGCATTGCTCCAGCTCTTTTCTCTTCGTTGCTATAAAGAACTAGTGCTTTGTATTTGCCTCTTTGTTGATACACCCTGTATTGTTTAGTGTTTGCTTACGATTCATAGGCTACTAATCCAATTTGTTTATGGTAACAAGAACTTTTTGCGGTATACATGCATACAACCCTCTCTGCTTTTCCTTCTGTTTGCTTATTCTTTTTGCATAGCTCTACACAGATTTGTATATCTACCTTTATTGATGCTTTACAAGAATGCTTGAAAAAAAGCCTCCGAATCTTATGGCCCTCCACTTAGGTAACTCTCACGGTATTCTCCACGTTCTCTTATTAAAAAGCCTTCTTTTGTATTGTGCCGCTGCTTTTTATCTGCTTCTGTCAGCTAATTACGCCCTCTTTTAGTAATGTTTTCTTGTTCTCTTCTGCCTACAGATATTATTACGTGCTAGCATACCTTTCTACACCGTTCCTGTTAGCCGCTTTGTTTTACGCAGCCTCGGTTAGCTCTTCCTCTCATACCTATCTTCTTTCTGCTCAATTTGCTCCAGATTAACTATCGCATTTGCACCGCACACTATTCATATTTCCTGCTATTGTTTTTGCTTCTGCTGAATTCTTCGTTGTTAAACAGATGGTTCATATTGTGCACTCGAAACCAGAAGAGCTACCAGGCTTGCCCACCCATTTATGGAACATGATGAAATACCTTGGTGCTACTAAGAGAGAAAGACCTATTTTCCACTCGGTCGTTCAGTATATGAACAATCAACGCTATGAATGGAAAACATGGGTCATCATACACCCTTTGCCACTCCGCCCAGATGACCCACAACGCTTCTATGGCAACAGAATCGAAGAGAAAGATGCCATACAGGACGCTGCAAGAAAAGCAATCCATTATCTCCGACGTTGCTACAATGAGGAACTCAGCCAGCCTCCATACGATTTTATTCCCCAAAGAATAAATCAAGTAATTTATCTATCTATCCAACACATACCAGACCAGTATGATCCACACCTGAAAACTGCGTCACAGTATATTGCTGATCAAGAAGAACTATACTCAAGAACGCTAGACAAAAATGAGATTCTACACTACGAGCTTCACATCGCTCAGCAAAAACTGCAGCGGCTCACACAAGACCTCCAGCGATTCCATATGATTGAAGCAGGCGAAATATCAGCTACTGGAGAATCTCTCAGCGTTCCTTGCGCCAGCAAATTCCCTCCGTTCACATTTTGAACAACACTGCCACCACCACCGACCTATAGCAGTTATATGGAAAAAAAACTTTTAATGACACTGTTGCTATTCCACAGGCGTACTAGCAAAACTGCCTCCTGTTAATTATCGTGCTTACAGCTCTAAAGCTATATACTTCTAATGCCGCCACCTTTATATTACTTTCTTTTTGCTTTTTAGCTGCTAATCTGTTTCTTCTTACAGAATATTTCCTTTCGCCTTCCTCTTAATTCCTTCTTCAATCTACACCGACATACCTGGCAGCTGCTAATCTCCACTTTCTTCATTTTTAATTCACATAGTTACAGCCAACCAATAGCCATATCATTAGCGACCTATTATACTACAGTGTTTCTCACCATATAAACCCTTACTGTTTGTCACCACACATCGATCCTCATTCTATTTATTATCGTGTTTATTAGTACAGATACAGCCACAATGCACTACATATTCTGCCAAAAAATTTAGGTATATTGGTTTCTGCTACTATAACTGTTACTGTTTAAATACACTAAAATAGAACAGCATAAACATACAAAACAAAATCTTTGGTTTTCTTATACCCTGAAACGTTTACTGTTTCCTCCAAACAAAGCGTCTCTGGCATACCCATTATACCTTTACCTAACCATTCTGTTTCGCCTTGCAATCCTTAACACCATGTATTATCTATTTTGTTTCCATTAGTAACGTAAAACCAACAACCATAGCAAAGTACATCACAATATATTTTACCTCTTTGTATTAAATACACTAGATCAAACAACAAAACAACATCGATATACACATACTCATAATAATTCGCTTTTTACACAAACCAGCCTGCGTGGCGTCTCGCCACGCAAACGAGGCTAGTATAATTCAAAGCAGTTGGCAAAAGCAGTTGGCAGAACAATTGCAAAAAAAAAATCCCTCTGTAATTTTTTTCCATTTAGCCTATTGATGTACCCTCCCCAAAACTGGTCCAATTAGACCATATTCTATACCTTCATGTTACTTTCTGTTCTACTCTGCTGATTCAGACGAGGAGATCCCGAGGGCGACGCGGGAGGTACCCATTGCTGCCAATGATGAAGACACAGAATCTGGTTTGCTGCTGAATTTCATTTCTCAACTGAAAGAAGAAAAGGAGATGCAGGTTACCAAGTTATCAGCAGATCTAGTAAGCTTACAAACAGATATTGCAGAGGTTGAGAGAAGATACTCTGAGGGTAGGGATTTAGTTTAGAGGGCATCGATGTACCGCCTGGTTCTAATGATTACAGGAGCTTCTGCAAGTGCCCCGAGGAGTGCATCGTTGTCAGGTTTGCTACCATCATTGCGCAGGTCAAGCATATATAAGGAGAGGGAGATGACGTATTTAGAGCTGCTTGAAAATGCATATTACTTTAACAAGCAATTGTCGGGCAACAGGTAATACAACAAATATGAAGTTTAATTCACAAACATTCACAAATATTCTTAGAACTTCATTTTCACAAACAAACCATTTTTATAAAAGTAACAATCGCGGATCGATCATAATCTATGCATCGTAAGTTCATTAGCACAACATCATCTAACACAAGCATCACCACTATGACACTACATCATCCAAAAGCATTTTCATCCACAAGGTAACCGGACGTCGACACCGAACCCCGCCATGACAAGGCATGCTGCCGGCAAGTACCCGACGGTGTTGGCCAGAGCGCGATGAGTCCTGTGATGATGAAGCCATACTCTGCTGTTACCACTGAACTCTACCACCACTACCGCCTCAAGGGTTTTGTCGCAAGTGCATTCCAATGGAAGAAGATGATATAAGGTCTAGAGTGGCCGGTGCAGGCTGGTTCAACCAGACCAAGATAAAGGCAAAGGGATAGGATTAAATAAAAAAGTTTTCAGGGTGTTTTGTATTAATTGCAAAATATTGCAAGCATTGAATCCTAGTGTCGTGTCACTCATATGAAATATACCAACATGGACAATTAGGTTGGACTAATGATCCACTTATATCATATTAGTGACGTAGATGTGTATTTTTAAAATACAATGATCCAAAAGATACACTCAAATAAGTTCAGCGACCCTTCATACATTTTACTCTTTGCAATATATATGAAGTTAGGTCAAAGCCAAACCTTTCTAACACCTTTTAAGTGTATGCGGACTGATGTACTAATATCCTTTCAGGGACATGCTCAAGTTGCAAGCCTAAGCAATATTTGGTTTTACCTAAATCTTTCATTTCGAACTCTGACTCTAGGTAAGAGCTCACTTCCTTTATATTTTTCAGGGTTCCGATGATATTTAGATCATCCACATATACTAAGATTATACAAAATCCATTTTGGGATCATCATATAAATACACAGGGACAATCCTTATTATTTGTATAGCCTTTCTTGTATAGAAAGTCGTGTAAACGATTATACCATATCCTACCTGATTGTTTAAGTTTGTACAGTGATTTCCTGAGTTTCACACTGTACAGGTTTTTATTTGCTCTACCTTGATTCGGGACAGGGATACGTTCAGGTACCTTCATGTAATATTCGAATCCAAGTTTTCATAAAGGTATGTAGTTCCACATCTATTAACTTCATTTCTAAATTTAAGTTCACTGCCATCGAGATTAAATATTTAAAGGTAATACTACCCATGACCGGGGAATAGGTTTCTTCATAATCAATTCCTGGTCGTTGAAAGAAACCTTATGCAACAAGCCTTGCTTTATATCTTATAACTTCATTTTTCTCATATCTCTTCCAAACACAAACCCATTTATGCCCTACGGGGTGCACACAGAGAGGTGTGTAGCTTACAGGTCCAAACACCTCTCTTTTATTCAAAGATAATAATTCAATTTCAATTGCCTTTTACCAATCCTCCCAATCTGATTTTTTCTTACATTTGAAGAGCAATGCAAGCTCTGGATCAAGATTGATGATTGCGGCAATTTTTTTGCAAAACAAATATCAACATTGGTTGTTGTCCTATTTATGGATTCTCTAGTGTGCACATAGTTTATAGCTATTTCATCATGGGTTGATTATGCTAGTGCTTCTACTTGCTCACCGTTCCTTCCAGTTGCAGGGGCAAGTCACTTTAGTTTTTAACTTCGATGCGTACGCACACATCCATGTTGGTTTCTCCCTCTGTTGGAATGTTCAAATTCGGTATGCCTTTCCTTGAAGGTGTCATATCAGTGCCAGGCCTCAACTGGCTCCCCTTCTAGTTCTGGGGAACTTCGGTGATTGGCTGTGCCAAGTCCTTCTTATCCTTTTTCAATAGGTGTCCCTGGTTACATGGGATTCGAGGGGTCGGAGTTCTCGTCCTTTTATTTTGTGGCCTCTGGACGGGATTAGGGATACCTTTAATTTTCTTCGGTATTTCAACCCTCTCTAGTGCATTGCGTGCAGGCACATGCAACTTGG
Source organism: Dendrocalamus latiflorus (assembly GCA_017311315.1). NCBI lineage: Eukaryota > Viridiplantae > Streptophyta > Magnoliopsida > Poales > Poaceae > Dendrocalamus > Dendrocalamus latiflorus. The sequence goes on along the minus strand of CM029671.1, from coordinate 1,941,264 downwards.
TTACGCTCTTTAAATCACTAAAGTGGTCAGACAGATGGTTTGCTAATGCTTGCAAATCAATGATCTTCTGGACTTCTCTATTTGCTTCGCTAGTGTGCGGGTCATGTGTATGGATTCCCATGGCTTGCCACGTAATTTCCCAATATTTTTCATCAAGGGGTTGATTTTCTCCCCCTAATGTCGAGAAACTATCATCATCAATTATACTATCAGTGAAATGGGCAATTTGCAAATCTCCTGTCATGGGGTCCAAGTATCTAATTATGGATACCGTATCATAACCCATGTATATCTTAGACTATCGGAGAGGGTACATTGCAGTATGTTGTGGTGGAGGTATAGGTTCATAAACTTTGTAACCAAACCTATGAAGATGAGATTTTCGGTGCTAACCCTTGCGCTAGTTGCATAGGTGAATAGATGTTATATGCCGATGGTCTAAAGTTGATGAGAGTTGCTACATGTAGGACTGCATGTCCCCAACATGTAGTTGGTAAATTACAATTCTGTAAAATCGGTCGGGCACTATATTTAATTCTCTTAATTAATGTTTTTGCTAGTCCATTCTGGGTGTGGACATGCAGTACAGAATGCTCAACTCTAATTCCCATTGCCATGCAATAATCATCAAATGCCTTTGAAATAAATTCTCCATCATTGTCCATTCTAATGGACTTTATATGATTAGGGAAATTATTTTTAATTTGAATTATTTGCAAGATCAATTTTGCAAAAGCCTCTCGTAGATAATAAAATACATGTGACCATTTTGAGGAAGCATCAATGAGCACCATAAAATATTTAAATGGCCCTGACAGTGGCTGTATAGGACCGCAAATGTCTCTTTGGATGCGTTCTAAGAATGTAGAGACTTCATCCTTTACTTTCAGAGTATAATGTCTGGTGATTAATTTCCTGGTGGCACATGCGGGGCACACAAAATCTTCTTGATTTGGAAAATTCTTTACATCAATATTATGTCCCTGTAAATTGTTAATTATATTTCTCATCATCATAAGACCTGGGTGGCCTAATCTATCATGTTAGAGACAAAAGAGTTCAGAACTTCTAAATATTGTTTTCAGGGCAGTATAGGCTGCGGGTGCCTTAATATTAGTGTAGTATAGCCCAGTCTCAAATGAAGTCTTTCTAATACCCTTTTTCCATTTGCCACACGCTTTATAATGAGCATTTATTTCTTACCATACTCTTCTTCAGTTTCAATGTGGAAACCGTTAGCACAAATATCCTTGAAATTAAGGAGAGTTCTAGTAGATTCTAGGTACAATAAGGCTTTTTGAATGGCCAAAGTTGTGCCCATTGGGAGTATAATAGTGGCTCTTTCCTGAGCCTATTGCATCGCTACTAGCGATGGTCGTACGACTGTCAGCATTTTCTAGGTACGACTGTCGTGCCGCTATCAGCTAAGCACACTTCCTCCATAGGGCGCCACACGTGTTCTAATATAAAGTACTTTATTAATATGTAGTAGAAGACAATCAACATATAAATAAAATACTTCATATATTAGAACATATCATGCTATTATTGATTGAATAACTGAATTAATTAATTAATATTATCCAACCATCACGAGAAAATAAATTGTTTGAGCACCATCAATGCAAAATCTAATTTATTCCTTCCACACGTGAAATGAATGACAATTAAAGTCTAAATGCATTATGTGCATTAGACTGAATCTGCTAAGAAACTAGATACTTCAATTGCTATCTTCTCAGGGGTGAAATGTTCTTCCTGAGAAACCATGGCAACGACAGCTGCAATGTCAAGACGGGGTGCCACTGTAGGAGTGGAGTCAATCTCTATTTGTGCAGACAACTGATGAGAACTCTCCCCCTCAATGAAGGCAAAATGGGTTTCATGTTGCCCTTTGCTATCCTTCTTTTTGGCCTGGAAGGCATTGACGACATGTTGCAGCTCTTCACAGATCCATGACCAGTGCCCCCACTTGCCACACTAGTAGCGAGTTTGGTCTTGCTAACCATAGGGATTATCATTCCTCTTTGGTTTGCTAGCCTTATTTTTCTGTGGAGCATTTAACTTGTCTTTTTGGGTTGCGACTTTGCCCTTCCTTCCCAATTTCTTCATTATAGGCTTCCGCACCTTGTAGCTCCCAGGTGGCTGTGCAGCAAAGTTCTTGTAGAGAACTTCATCCTGAGCCTCTACACCTGCATAATATTAATCAATTCAACATACTCCTTGTAGTCGTCTTGACAATAGTTGTGCACAGACTGCATTACATTGGGGTAGAAGGTGGAGAGGGTATGCTCAATCTTCTGCTCATTGGTGACCTGCCTACCATAAAGTTGAAGATTGATACAAATTCTGTGCAGAACATAGTTGTACTCCCCAACCATCTTGAAGTCAGCAAAACTAAATCAGATCCATTCCTGCTCTGCCTGAGAAAGAATGGTGTACTCTAGCTTCTCAAACTGTTTCTTGAGTGTAGTCTATAATGCTAGCGCACTTGGATGAGTAGGTTATGAGTTATGATTTTTCATAGTTTTGTTGTCTGGTAGAACTAGTCGTGTTTTGTTAATCTGTGGTAATTAATAGACTAAAAATAGTACATGTACTAAGTTTGGAATTTGAGCATTAGGAACCTTGTAGGTAATTTCTTACGGTTTTCAGAAAGTCTAAAAACATAATTTTAAGATAAAAAACCTGAATATATAAATTTTTGGAGGCTGCTATCCGGTACTAGGTTGCTACGGGACGCAGTCGTGGGAAAATATTAATTTGATTAACTTAATGCCAGAATTAAATTTTAGGAATAACAAGAAAGTGATAGGAAATTTCTTGTAGATTTTAAAAATGCAATTGTTTAGTATACTTGCACATGTAGATTAAAAGATATATAATTAATTATTCCGCTATCCAAAAAATGACAGATATGTCTTCCGGGTTAAAAACGGAGATTTAGATGATTTGGCCAACTAAGGAAACGTAGGAAATTTTGTGCAATTTCCAGAACAGCTATGGTTTATGTAACACCCTAGTCCAATAAGGGCCTAGAATACTATTAAAACAATAGAACAAGAAATTATATTGTAATCATTTCTCTAAATTTTTGGCAGCATTTACTTTGAAACATGGATCACTAATGATGTTCAAAACAATCTAACGAGAAAAAGAGCATGATAAGCATAATATAAAATTTAAAACATAACCATACCAGCACACAAAAAAACCGATCATACCTTTAATGAAGGAAACAATTCCATCTCGAAGCGTGCAATGACATAAAACAAATTCACTTGCAAAGTTCTTCCAATTAAAGTTTAAACTACTTTGTTATTAGACATGATGAGGGTTAAGATAAAGTGCACAACGTTCTAGCCCACCCCATACATGTCGCCTTCACAAAAAGTACCTAGAAAATATAAGCAGCAAGTGTGAGTCCACGACTCAGCAAGGTACAAGAAAGACGATAAACACCTCATAAACAAATAATAAACATAAATATTGCTCATGAACAGCCATCCGCTTGAATTTCATATATTTCCAACTTTTACTTTAATGCGATGCAAATACCACAATGCACATATATTTTCTCTTTGCAATTGCCAGTAATGGGGAGTATGCACCCGTCGATGCATACCCATGCATGTGCCTTCTTGCACAGGGACCTCAAGCCCACACTCCACAAGTGTGGGGACCTCAAACATGATGGAGACCTCAAAATAATCAATACCTGGCAACTACATAGACCAAGTCTCATGGATCAATGAAATGATGCAGATGAGTGTGGTCAGCATTAATCTTTATCACTTTATTTTATCAACTTGAATGTGCTTTATAACCAATAGTAAAAACATTAATAATTATTTATAAACACAAGGCATTAGCATGGCATAAATCTTTTCCACATTTGTTACCGACAAGTAGAGGGTCCAGCCCCCTCATTCACACCACCACCTAAAAATTCATAAATCACACTAAAAAATAATCCAAGAGCATTGTAACAAACAAAAGACATAATTAAACACTGCTCCGAACCGCCACCCAAAACAACCCTCCTCCAACAGCGCCCTTTACCCACAGCACAGCTGTTCAAATAGCCATAACTTTAGGCTCAGGAACCCAAACATATTGAAAGATATATTTTCAAAAATCTACATAAAATTTTCAATTTTTTCTTCAACAGTAATATGTTGAGATTTTAGCATCTACAGCCCCTTTTTCTTCACTGAACTCTGTTCTTTCCAAAATAGAATAGCTGTCTTCCAAAATTGGCAACTCCTACTATATGACACCAAATCTAGCAAACTTTACCACTGAGAATATGTATAGAAAATTATATACAACTTTGTAGTTTTGAGGATTAATAGATTCTCAAATTAAGGAACCCTAAATTCCAAATTTCCAGGACTGCTGCTAGAGTCAGTCTAGATTTCCATAGCAGAGGTCTAATTGCCATAACTTTTCAACCGTTTATCCAATCATGTGTTCAAGCACTCTATAGAAATATAATACAAAGATCTATAGCTTTCATTTCTATCAAAACCCTAGAATCTCCACAGAAAATTTTCTAATCCAAATTACAAACATCAACTTTGAATCTCCCCTAATACTGAACATCAAACCCTAACTTGATTTCAATCCATCCCTTACCTCATTGAGTCACCCTGATTTCCTCTACAAAACCCAGCCACCACAGCAATCTAGCCACCAAAAAAAGAGAAGGGGAGGGAAGGAGATTGAGAGACCATGTGGAGGTGACCCCGAGTGTGTGATGAGTAATTGACAATCAGTTTAGGTAAGTCGAGTTTGGTTTGGGTGGTTCGAACCGTGACGTTGTGTGGTGCAATCAGGCTCGGTCGGACTTGGTCAAACCTGGTCAAAGGGATTAGGATGCTTATTCTATTGTTTCGACAGGTTTGGACTTCGTCATGCGTAAGTATGATGCTTTGATGCTATTTATGCGTTCATGTATCGAACGGTGCTATGTGATGTGTTTCTTGTCTGTGTTGGCTGCAGGACGTCGAGGCGGAGTCGTGGCGAGACACGAGGTGACCGGACTAGACACAGGCGGTGTCGAGGTCAGAACGGTCGGATGTGTCGAAGACGATGGAGACTCGAGGTGGTTGCGAGGCTTGGACGACAAGGAATGCGAAAGCTTCTCGGAAGGTGCAGGAGGGGCGAATTGGTAATTTTGTGAGGCTGCACAAGCAGGAGCGGGTTCCGTTCGGGATTCAGCAGGCGTAACGGGTTGGAGACCCGTTAGGCAAAGGCTGTATAAGGAGGGGATGTCTCCTTGTTCATGCAAGTCTTGTGAGAGGGAGTGCATGGCCTTTAGGGTTTAGCTTTAGTCAAAATGGCCTTTGGAGAGGTTGTTTTGCTTTAGGCTTTAGTGGTTGGGAGAGACAGAGAGTTGTTGTTTCATGTCTCCTTCGTTGTCTCCTCTGTGTGTGTGCATGTGAGTTCTTGGTGTTCTTGAGATTGGGAGAGAGAGGGAAGGAGTTAATTCCTCATGTAATCATTCCTCTCATATCAATCATGTATGGGGACTCCTTGTAATCCTTGATTGAATAGGAATGAAAGGTCTGAGGTTTATTTCCTGTTCGTGCCCTATTTTTCCCTTCGATGCTTCTTTGGCTTGATTTTTGAGTTTCTTGTTTTTGGCTCGATTCTTGATGAGGAGTGGCAAAATGGGTTGCTCTGTGGTGGAGTTGTATTTCTAGACCCCTTGGTCAGCTAATTCCAAGAGCACAATGGTTGATTTGGAAGAATCAAATTTATTGCCTCCTTGTGACCTGTTCATCCACTGTGTTTCATTTCTAGGGTTTGATGTGATTTTTGATTCCCCTTTGGAGATGGCCTGATTTTTGGTCTGGGAAGTCCTTTAGTTATTGCTAACTTGATTGCAAAATCTCATGAGCAAAGGACTTAAGACCATTGAGGAATTTGAGTTTAAGTGCACCTCTCTGCATCTTTTGGTTATTTTGCCCCAAACCCTAATTACTTGTTCTAGAATTGGTTCTTTTGTTTCTCTAGGTTCACTTGGCTATTTTGAGTGTTTCCCTGCTGGTCTAGGCTGTTTAGGTCAAGAGAAAGTCTCAAATCCCTTTGCTGTTTGGAGTTTGAGTGCTTCAGTCTGAAAATATTGCCTGCTGTCAGCCCTGAAAATCGTAGGGCGGTCTGACCAATGGGATGAAGGCGGTCAGACCGGCCAGGCCACGCCGGTCAGACTGGCAGCCAATGGGCAGTCAGACCGGCGGCTTAAGTGCGGTCTGACCGGCCCATCAACACCGGTCTGACCGGCCCCAGGTGTTTGCTGCCATTTTTGTTTGTGCTGAGTGTGGTGTCTCTTCTCTGATGCTTAATGTCTTGTTCTCCCCTCTGGTAGTTTGAGGATCTAGAAAGTTTGTGTCTCTACTCTTCATAGCTTTTATAGCCTTGGGAGAGAAGAGAGTTTGTGAATACTTTCTTTGGCTTCTCTTGTGACTTAACTTCTTCATTGCATGTGTGTAGTTCCAGAGTCCTTGAGCTCTTCTTTTTCATAGCTGGCATAGCTATTGGAGGGGAAACTCAAGTGGAAGCCTTGAGGGCAAGTTTTTTAAAAGTCGACATTCACCCCACCTCTGTCGCCATTTCGGTCCAACAGAGATGAATAGATGGGGAAGGGGCTACTGGGTGGGGAGAAAGGGCAGCAACTGGATGGGGGACAAAAGGGGCAGCTAGATAGGGGGAGGGGAATGGGTAGCCAGGGGAAAAATGTGAGGGTAGCTAGAGAGTTAGCCCCATGCAACCCTAGAAGAAATAAAATAACTTAGGGTATTACATTTGTAACATCTTAAAATTTTATTTGCTTTTTCTTGGATTTATTTAGTATTTAATTGGATTTTTCTGGATTTTATCCTAAAGCTTAGGGCAAGAAAGCTTAATTTGTTTATCTCTAAAAGCCAAAAATAGTTCATTGTATTTTTCCAGAGTTCTCCTAGACCTCTCCATCTCTCCTCACTCTGACCAACCGGTGGAGCCACCTGTCATCTCCTTCCTCCCCTTCTTCCATCTCCAACCGCCACCATTAATGCCCTACAAGTTATTAATGGCCGACCGTTACTCCCTGAAGCAACTGCTACCAATGAAAGCCCTCTTCAATCCCCATTTCCTCCACTAGTTACTCCCTCCTTAAAACCTTGTCATCAACCACGATCGTGCACCACTACACCAGCCATAAATCCGGTGAACCGCCTCTCGGCCATTCCTCTTTCCCGAGCCTATAAATACTTTCCTGAGCATCTCCTGTTCACACTCTTCTGCCCCTCAATTCTTGCTTTCGAGCACCTAAGACTTTCTACACTAAGTTTCTCCTCCGTCGGCCTTAAGTCGAGCTTCGGTGAGCATTTCTGTAGAGATTGGGACTCTTCAAGCTTCGTCGCCACTGCCTCTATCCTTACTAAGCCCACACGACTATCTATCACCCTTCACCGATCCAGTCCGCTGCCATAACCACTTCGCTGTAGACGACTGAGCCGCCTCCGCCGCTTCTTCTTCGCCAACAACCAACCTCTGACCCCCTCGTAGTGTGCACTGAGGTACTCAACTCTTTCTGTGTCCTTCGACTGCTATAGTCTTCTTCGACCACAACTGTTCACAGCCATTCACAACCACTGCCTTTCTGAGAGACCATGTGGATGTGACCCCATACTTGTGATGAGTAATTGACAAGTTTTTTGGAAAGTTTGAGTTTGGTTTGTGCATTTAGTGCCATGATGGCTTTTGGCTCAGTCGGGTTTGGTTAGTCGGACTTGAGACATATTCTTCTTCCCGTTTGAGTTTTTGAGCCATTTTATGCTCGAGTATGATTCATTTATGCTAATGAGGATTATTTGTATCGAGCGGTGCTATGTGATGTGTTTCTTGTCTGTGATGGCTGCAGAACATCGAGGTGGAGTTGTGGCGAGGTATGGGATGACCGGACGAGGCGCAAGCGGTGCCGAGGTCAGAACGGTCGAGGTGTGCCGAAGACGGCGAGGACTCGAAGTGTTTGCGAGGCTTGAAAGGCAAGGAATGAGGAAGCTTCCCGGAAGGTGCACGAGGGGCGTTTTGGTGAATACGCAAAGCTGCACTAAAGGAAGTGGATTTGGTTAAAGCACAAGAGTTGTTAGAGGCTTAGTAGGTAAAGAAAACATCAAACCCATTAGTGGGAGGCTATAAAAGGAGGTGGGTTCCTGCATGTAGTCTTTAAGCTTTGGAGGTTGTTTTGCTTTGTATCTTTTTTCTTTAGTTGGTGAGAGTTGGTAGGAGAGAGCCGAGCTTCGTTGTTTTCGTGTCTCCCTCTATGTGTTTGAGGGATGTGATGAGTTCTTGAGATGTTTGTGTGAGGAGAGAGTTGTAATCCCTGTACAATCATTCATCTCTCTTCCTCAACATCAATGAGAAGGATCGTGATGGGTTGTCTCCATTTTCTTGCTCATATGTGATGTTTGTCAATTTCTGAAATTTACTGTTCTTGCTCCATTTTTCTTGAGTTATTGAGTTGAATCTTTGATCCTCTAGCTGATTCTTGATCTCTCTGTGATGGGAAAGACTCAAGGCCATTTGGCCATTCCATTTTTGAGATCAAGTTGAGGATCCAATGATTTCTGAAATCTCTCAAGCCCTCGTCAATTTTTCCTCTGTGTATTCCATTCCAGGGTTTTGAGGCAGGGGTTTATTGAATCTTTTGATTCCCTTTGGGAGTTGGCCTGAGTCTTGGTCTGGAAAGTCCTTTTGTCATTGCTAAACTTTCTGCAAAAACTCATGAGCAAAGGATACAAGATCAATGAGTAATTTGGATTTTGGTTCAGTTCTTGCAAAAGTTTCAGATTTTTGTCATAATCTGAATTTTTTGCTCTCTGGTTGAAATCTTGGGTTTCCAAAAGTCTCAGGGCTATTTGGAATTTATTCTTGAGCTTGTGGTCTGAGGAGAGTATCAAGGCTTCTCAAATTTTCTTGATCTTACCAAATTTCTGAAAATTCAACTTTTCAGTTGAACTACGCAGCTGTCTGGACAGAGGAACCAGTCAGACCGGTTCACTGCCGGCGGTCTGACCGCTCCAACAACTGCGGACTGACCAGCCTTGTTTAACTGGTCTGACCGGCGGCTATTAGGCGGTCTGACCGCCCAGCCCATTGCGGTCAGACCGGCCAGGGGTTTTTGCTGCGATTGTTTCTCTGATTCAATGATATCTCTTGTTGCCTCATTTTAGTATTTTTGCCTTGTCTTCTCTCTCTGTGTATTTGAGTCTCCAGTGAGCCTAAACTGTTTCTTCATAACATTTGTTGCTATAGGAGAAGAACATTTTTATTTTTGAGTACTTGGGGAATTTGAATAGCCAGCATTCACTCCCCTCTGTTGCCAATTTCGATCCAATACTTTCGTTGCTATCCCTATTACGCTGGGTGTCTCGACCACACTATAGCTCCCAACCACTCTACCACTTACAACGGTGCCGCTTTTGACCACAGTTGCTTCCGACCCAAGCCGCTTTCGACCACTAAGTTTCGACCACACTGCCACTCCCTACCACATTGCCATTTTTTACCACCGTAAGCCTTCCTACTATGTTATATCCTCCGATCACTCCAACAACATAAACTTTTTACCACACGTAGATTTTCGACCGCTCTGACCACTCTTTAGATTTTGTCAGCTTCGACAATTATGTAGCCTCAGACCTTCGACTACCAACTGGTTACTGTTTCTTTGAGTACCGACTAGATTCTGTAGCTTTCGAGTATCGACCATTTCCTGTAACTTCAACTACCGATCAGTTAATAAAGCTTCCGAACACTCTAAAAACTCTAAACTTCCGACCACTCTAAAACTTTGACCACACAAAAACACTACAGCATCCAGCCATCTGATCACAACTACCTTCGAGCACTCTAGCCATCCGATCATGACAGTCTATTCGACCACCTCCGTGTTTGACCGCACCCATGTTCAACCACTGTCTGTTGAGACCATGGTTTGTCGACCATGCCGCATCCGACCACGGCTATTAGACCACTCAAAACCTACTGACCACTTTATAGCTTTCAAACCATTTCGAACGTCTTCTCTGGTCGATCGAACTGCTCCGAACTATTCCAAAGCACTCTAGAAAATCTGCTTTTTCCTTTTTATTTAGTTTTAAGTTTATGGAAGCTCGTATTTCTTCATTTTAACTCCGTTTGGACCTGTTCAGATTGTTAAATTCTTATGGAATCCTAAACTATCTATTTCTGAATTTCTTTTGACTTCTCAAGTTTTATTTATTTTTATTTGCCTTGGTTTTGGGCGCGTAGACTACGATGACTCCGAAGAGTGTGATTTCGACAATTCATAGCACCAATACTTCGATCAAGGCAAGTTACACCTTTGATCATATTGCTTATAGTAATTTAAATTATTTAATTCATTTTTAAAATTATATATATGTGTACTTTTATTCAAATTTAGTTTACAATTTGATTTAGATTCTAGTTAAACCCATTTCCTTTGTATCTGACTTGGTCAAACCTGGTCAAAGTGATTAGGATGCATATTACGTTGACTTGTCAGATTTGGGCTATTTCATGCTTCATTGATGCTATTTATGTTTACATGTGTCGAGCGGTGCTACGTGATGTCTTTCCTGTCTGTGATGGCTGTAGGACGTCGAGGCGGAGTCGTGGTGATGCACGGGGTGACCGGACTAGGCGCAAGTGGCGCTGAGGTCAGATCGGTCGTGATGTGCTGAAGACAGCGAGAGCTCGAGGTGGTTGTGAGGCTTGGACGACAAGGAAACGCGGAAGCTTCCCGGAAGGTGCAGGAGGGGCGTTTCGTTAAAAGCGCAAAGCTGCACAGGTGGAAGCGGTTCCGTTCGGGTTTAGCGGGCATAACAAGTTGGAGACCCGTTAGCCGGAGCCTATATAAGGAGGGGATGTCTCCTTATGGCTGCATGTATTCCATGGATTCAAGGGGCTTTTAGGGTTTGCTTTAGTCAAAATGGCCTCTGGAGAGGTTGTTTTGCTTTAGGCTTTAGTGGTTGAGAGCAGGAGAGATGGACAGAGGGTGTTCCGTTGTTTGTCTCCCGTAGCTTTCTTGTTCTTGTGTTCTTCTTGTGTGTGTGAGAGCTTGGGGAGAGGGAGAGAATGGATTGAGCCATCATGTAATAATTCCTCTATATTCAATCATGTATGGGGACTCCTCTGTGATCTTTGTTTGTTTGGAATGAAATCTCTGAAGTTTATTTCTCATGTTCGTGTCTGTTTTCCTTCAATGACCCTTTTTTAGTGATTCTTGAGTTTTTGTGTTTTGGCTCGATTCTTGCTGAGGAGTGGCAAAATGGGTTGCTCTATGATGGAATTGTATTTCTAGACCCTTTGGTCATCTAGTTCCAAGAGCAACTTGATCGATTTGCAAGAATCATGTTTTTCTCTTTTTTGTGTTCTTGAGTTCTCTGTTTGGATTTTCTAGGGTTTGGTGTAAACCTTTGATTCCCTTCTTGAGATGGCATGAAACTTGGCATGTTAGGTTCTGATGCTATTATGTAGCTATCTGCAAAGTTTCATGACCAGAGAATCAAAGGATAGATGGGAATTTAAAGTTTAGTGTTGCACTCTGCTCATTTTTAGTTTTTAGGTCAAGTCCTCATTTCCTCTATTTTGTGTTGGATTTCTTGGTTCCCTAGGCTCCACTGGCTATTTTGCTCATAGTCATGCAATTCTGGGCTGAAGAAACCAGTGGGAAAGCCTCAAAGTTTTTGCTGTGAGTTTTATGTTCTTGCTGCCTGAAACTACAGACTCCAGTCTGTTCTGAAACCCGAAGGGCGGTCAGACTGGCTCATGCAGAGTGTTCAGACCGGTTCCAGGCAGTCTGACCGGCCCATGTGTGGCGGTCTAACCGGCCTCCTTTGCAGCCCGTTCTGATTTGTGGTTCTTCTTGTGCTGTTTTTCCCTTTTGGTTTGTTCTTTCTTGCCTCTGTCTTGTGGGTGTTAGTTTGCATTTTCAGTAAGCCTTTTGATCCTTCTTCATAGCTTGGTAGCTATTGGAGAAGAGTATTTTTTAGTGGAAAATTGCGGGAGAAATTTTTTTTAAAAGAGACGACATTCACCCCCCCTCTATCGCCATTTCGGTCCAACAATTAGTATCAGAGCCGGTTAGCTCTTCTTCATAGATCTTAACTGGTCTCTAGAGCCATGGCGACAGATAAGTACTCGACCAAGCCCCGATCTTCGATGGGATCGACTATCCCTACTGGAAGAGCCGGATGGAGACATACATCCAGGCTCAGGGCACGCCATCTGGCGTAAGGTCAAAGTACGGTATGTTATTCCTGCCGATGAGAACATCAACGCTGGAAACATGCATGATGTTGAGGCAAATGCGAAGGCAAGGAACAACATAATCCAGGGGTTGAGCCGAAGCGAGTTCGATCGCATCTCTCATTTGTCGTCGGCTTTCGACATCTGGGTGACCCTCGATGCATACCATGAGGGCACCACCCAGATCAAGACAGTCCGACAGGACCAGTTCAAGCGAGATTACAACAAGTTTGAAATGCTCGCTGGCGAGTCCCTCGATGAGTATTTTGCGCGTTTTCACAAGATCTTGAGCAACCTCCGAGCGGTCGGTCTCACATACCCCGACTCGGACAACGCTCGTCAGATGCTCGCAGCTCTTGTTTTGCGGGTTTGGAAGATGAAGGTGACTACCATCAAGGACACCACCGACCTCTCGACTTTGACTCTTGACATGTTGTACTCACGCCTCAAGACTCACGAGATTGACATTGTCTCTCGCAAGTCGAAGTCGCAGTCGATGGCTTTAGTTACCAATCCCACTTCAGCTCCTGATCTTTCTTCTGATTCACTTTGTGGATTCTTGCTTTCTGCTCTCTGTGACGTAACTGATGATCAGTTAGAGCAGCTCGCGGATGACCAGTTAGCCCTCCTAGCGAGAAAATTTCCCATGCTTACAAGAGGAGGAGGGACGGAAAGAGAGGAGGACCCGTGATCTGCTTCGAGTATGGTGGCCCCAACCACATTCGAGCGAACTGCCTCAAGCTGGGAAAGGGCAAGGGCGACTACGGCGGTGTGAGCAAGAACGACTACATCGACAAGAACCGCAACAAGAAGCCTCTTGCTCACGCTCAAGGCAAGAAGAAGTTCCGCGACCTTGGCAAAGCCAAGAAGCTCTTTCACCGCATCCTCACCGCCTTCGACGACCTCGACCTCAGCGAGGTGGAGGGATGGAGTGACGACGACGGGATGGGTGACCAAGATCCCAAGGTGGCGACGACTTCTCCGGCATGTGCTTCATGGCCCTTGAGAGCGAGATCAGCAACAGCGAGCTGTACTCCGACTCCGATGAGGTATACCCTTTATACGACCAGCTTAATGATGCTTTTCTTATGCTAGGAAAATTTCTTGCTAGATCTAGAGATAGGGTTAGCGAGTTGGAGAAGGAAGTAGAGAGCTTGTCACGGGAGCTTACTTCACTTAGATCTGCTCCCTCCCGTGACGATTGTGATGTATGCACTGCTTTGCTTGGTGACATGGAGAAGCTAAGGACCTTGCATGATAGTGTGTCCTCTGAGCTCGACATGATTAACGTGGAGAATATTAGTCTTCTTGCTGAACTTGAGATGAGTAGGGTAGTTCCTCTTTCATCTACTACTGTTGAGACTATATCTTGCACCTCATGTGAGGATAAGGACAATGCTTTTAGAGGTTTGTATACCATGCTTCTCGATCTGCCCAAGACTTGTGAAAACTGCAATAACTTGAAGATAAACCTAAAATGGGCAGATCATAAAATTGCTGAATTACAAGCTTTTCTACTTGAGCCTATTGCTTCATGTGTGAATTGTCCCAAGCTTACTGCTGAGCTTGAAGCTGTCTCCAAACAGTTTCAAGAATTAGTTGATGGTAACAACAAATTGGCTCAATCTGCATCTAAGGATCCTGTTAGCTCACCATGCATTAATTGTAACAAACTAAAATCTGACTTGAGTGCATTGGATGAGAAATGTGTGAAGCTTACTAAGGACCTACTAGAGAAGCAACCATCTGTTTGTGTTGTGTGTGTGGGGAAGAAGCATGAGGGTTTGGTAGAGATGCCTAGCGACGTGAACCACATGGCTAGCAGTAGGATTGTCCCTTCTGAGTCGGCTGTGCGTGCACATGCCATTCGTTCCTCTGCTGTTGGTTCTTCTTCTGCTTCCTTACCTTCTGCTGTTCCCTCTACCCCTTGCTCTTCTTGCACCTCTCTCTTTCGAGAGTGTCAGTATCTTGTGAACACTCTCGAGAGATTTGTAGGAGGCAAGAAGAAGCTAAATCTTATTCTAGACCAATCTAAGATTTGCAGATTTAATCAGGGTCTAGGATACGATTTCCATGAGGACATGAGGAAGCATCCACCTGCCATGCTCAGACCCATAGCCGCAGGTGTGATCGAGGTCAGGCCCAGAACTGAGAAAGTTCAATTCAAGTCTGCGGGCTTTGTCCAAGGGATTTCTGACAGCAAGGTGATTCCACCTGTTGCTTCGGCCTCTCAGAAGGCGAAGCCTCATCATGCTACTTCTACCTCACAGAAGGTGAAGTACCATTGCACCTTCTGTCAGAAGGATGGGCATTTGATCAATCGATGCTTCAGACGCGCCAAGATCGTGCGTAGAGACCGTGTTTCATCTCTTAGGCGTATTCAAGGTCAGCCCCAGACCTTGAGTGCACCTAAGACCAACACGAGGTCTAGGTCTGCTTCAGGTGTTTCTGATGGTTTTGGGCAGCATCAAGGACTTGATTTTTTTGAGTTTTCTGGTTTTCGTCCTCATGCTCCCTTTGGTCGTGACTTCCGCCGTTTTGAGGGTAGATCTCGTTTCCCCCATCGAGATGGCTACCTGCGGCGTGATCAGCCTGTTGCCAGTGCTTCGACTCACTCTCCCGTAGCAGTCAGACCCAGCAATAGCTTCAGGTCTGCTCACAGACCTTCTACTTCTTTGAGTGACAGAGAGCGTAGGGTAGATAGAGGTCAGTCGGGTGTGGCTACTTCTTCTACTCGACGTGTTACTCAGTACTGGGTGCCAAAATCACTCTTGATTTATCCCAGTACTGAGACTTTACTCTCTGTTTGACTCAGGTTCGCCGGGCAGGGAAGGAAAAGGTTTGGCTTGTAGACGATCACCTTCGGAGATGCTTCATCTGGGCGTGTCATCGCCAAAGGTATAGTGCATGTTAATGAGTCTTTTATTTTAACAGATGTTACCTTGGTTAGTAAGCTGCAGTATAATTTCCTTTCAGTCTCTCAGCTTATCGATGACGGTTATGAAGTGAGCTTTAAGAAAAACAATTGCAAAATTCTTGATTCTTTGGGTTGTCTAGTTTGCGGGATTTCTCGTTATGGGAGGATCTTTCATGCTGATTTTTCTAAGTCTTCTGGTGATCCTCTCCGGTGTTTGGTTGCTTCAGAGTCCCGTGACCTTACCTTCTGGCATAGGAGACTTGGCCATATTGGATTTGACCATTTGACCCGAGTTAGCGGCCACGATCTCATTCGTGGTCTGCCAAAACTCAAGATGGTCAAAGATATTGTGTGTGCTCCTTGCCGGCACGGCAAGATGGTTGCCGCTTCTCACCCTCTGGTCACAGTGACTATGACCGATGCACCAGGACAGCTGCTCTATATGGACACAGTTGGACCAGCTCGAGTGCAGTCAGCAGGAGGGAAGTGGTGTGTTCTTGTCATGGTCGATGACTTCTCGAGGTACTCTTGGGTGTTTTTCTTAGCCTCGAAGGATGAGACGTTTACATATTTCTGAGGTCTTTTCAGTAGGCTTTCTGTTGAGCTTCCAGGTGCCTTACGAGCGATCCGAAGTGACAATGGCACGGAGTTCAAGAATTCCTACTTTGAGAGGTTCTGTGATGAGACAGGTGTAGAGCATCAGTTCTCCTCTCCGCACGTCCCACAGCAAAATGGCGTCATGGAGAGAAAGAACCGTACCTTGGTCGAGATGGCTAGGACGATGCTTGATGAGTACTCTACACCGCGTAAGTTTTGGGCTGAGGCTATAGCCACCGCGTGCCATGTCTCAAATCGAGTTTTTCTTAGGGCACACTTGCACCGCACTTCTTATGAGCTGAGATATGGGCGAAAGCCCAGTGTATCTCATTTTCGTGTGTTTGGTTGCAGGTGCTTTATTTTGAAGTCCGGGAACCTAGATAAGTTCGAGTCACGTTCTTGTGATGGGATCTTGCTAGGCTACTCGACTTCTTCGCGGGCTTATAGGGTCTGGAACTGCGAGTCTAGTAAAATGGTAGAGACCTGTGAGGTGACCTTCGATGAGGCCAGTCCGGGGACTAGGCCCGATATCTCAGGTTCTTTAGAGCAGTCCGAGACCATCTTCGTGGATGATGAGGAGGATGAAGATGAGGGTTGTCTACCCAATCCAGTTCTTCATCCACCCCTTGAGGTGCCTTCTTCCACCGCACCTCGAGGCGATCAGCTCATGCCTTCTGTTTCCTCTGGAGCTAGTGGCTCTATTCCTACCTCATCAGCTCATGAGGTAGAGGCCACTTCTTCATCTCATCCTGGACCTCCTCGGCATATCCAAAAAGACCATCCTTCTGAGCAGATTATTGGAGACCTTTTTGAGCGAGTCACTCGTTCAAAATCTGGCATGTCTCACTTCTGTCTCCATTCTACCTTTGTTGCCATCTTTGAGCCCAAGGATGTTAGTCATGCACTATCTGATGAGTCTTGGGTCAATGCCATGCACGAGGAGTTAGAGAATTTCGAGAGAAACAAGGTCTGGTCGCTTGTTGAGCCCCCTCAAGGTCACCATGTCATTGGGACTAAGTGGGTGTTCAAAAACAAGCAGAGTGAGGATGGGGTTGTCATTCGGAACAAGGCTAGACTGGTAGCTCAGGGCTTTTCTCAGGTTGAGGGTCTAGACTTCAAGGAGACCTTTGCCCCTGTAGCTACACTTGAGGCCATTAGAATCCTGCTTGCTTTTGCAGCTTCTAAGGGTTTCAAGCTTTACCAGATGGATGTCAAGAGTGCCTTCCTCAATGACTTTATTGAGGAAGAGGTCTATGTGAGACAGCCTCCAGGTTTCGAGAACCCCAAATGCCCAAACCATGTCTACAAGCTTTCCAAAGCCTTGTATGGACTTAAGTAGGCCCCTAGAGCTTGGTATGAGACCTATTTGTTGAGTCATGGTTTTGAGATGGGTAAGGTGGATAAGACCTTGTTCATTCGTCGGCATGGCGCTGACCTTCTGCTCGTCCAGATTTATGTGGATGACATCATCTTTGGCGGCTCTTCTCATACTCTTGTTTCACAGTTCTCGGATGTCATGAGCACCGAGTTTGAGATGAGTATGATGGGCGAGTTGACCTTCTTCATTGGCTTCCAGATCAAGCAGACTCGGTAGGGTACCTTCTTGCATCAAGGTAAGTACACTCGTGACCTCCTGAGACGCTTTGACATGAGTGATGGTAAGGCCGTGTCAACTCCCATGGCGTCCGCAGCGTCTCTTGACCCAGATGAGGATGGCGAGCCAGTTGATCAGAAGGAGTATCGCAGCATGATTGGCTCCCTCTTGTACCTCACTGCCTCGAGACCGGACATACACTTTGATGTGTGTCTTTGTGCTTGGTTTCAGGCTTCTCCTCGCGTATCTCACCGCCAGGCGGTGAAGCGCATCCTTCGGTACCTTCGAGCTACCATTGACTATGGTATTTGGTACTCTTCCTCTTCCTGTCTTTCCTTGAGAGCCTACTCGGACGCAGCCTTTGCTGGCTGTAGGATAGATAGGAAGAGCACCTCTGGCACCTACCAATTCATTGGCACTTCTCTTATTTCCTGGTCTTCGAGAAAGCAGTCTGGTGTTGCTCCGTCCACCGCAGAGGCCGAGTACGTTGCTGCCGCCAGTTGCTGCAGCCAGGTACTTTGGATGGTCTCGACCCTACGGGACTTTGGGTTAGTTATCGACAGTGTTCCACTCTTTTGTGATAACACTTCTGCGATTAACATTGCTAAGAACCCAGTGCAGCATTCTCGGACCAAGCACATTGATATCAGATATCACTTCGTTCGAGACCATATGGAGAAGGGTGATATCAGATATCACTTCCTTCGAGACCATGCGGAGAAGGGTGACATAGTGCTCCAGTTTGTGGAGAGTGACCACCAGTTGGCTGATATCTTTACCAAGCCTTTGGATAGCTCTAGGTTTTCAGCCTTGCGGGGAGAGCTTGGGGTGGTTTGTCCTTATGGACTGTTGTGAGGGGGAGCTTTGTGCTTTACTGCTTTATCATATTTATTATGCTTTACTCCTTTCTGTTGCATTGCATACGGGTGCATTGGGTTAGTCCTCCTAGCATAGATTAGAGTGTTTCTCATGTCTAGTTGTTTAAACTTCTTCCTCTCATCTTGTGATTCTAGGATGCTGCTTATTAGCTGTTTCTCTTCTACTAGGTTGAGCTCACTCACTTCTTATAGGTTCTAGCGAGGGTTGGGCCACCCTCGGGTAGACGGGGTACGTGTTTGCTCCTTAGTGAGTTAGATGATCAGTTGATAGTCCTAGAATCATATGGGGTAGATGAGAGTCAGTCTAAGCCATAGTATTCTCTTTATCTTGTCTATGCTTTAAGGACTGCCTTTTCTGATTTACTTGCCAGCTTCTCGTTTTATAGCTTTGGTTCAGGGGGAGTTCATTTGGTAGCTTCTAAATCTTAATGTTGACATAACTCTACTTGAACTAAAAGTTGCATCACTTGTTGAGGGAAAGCTGGATTTTCTTGCATTTGGCATTCTGCATTGTAATATAACTACATGGAGCCTTGATTATTATCCTTTCATGACATGTTTACATTGCTTTACATCCTGCCATGATTTGTGCTTCATTGCTAGATTGATCATGACTTTATATGTGTAGTCAAGTCTTTTGCCATGATAGGTTGATTAAAATTGCTCAACTTGAATTGAAACTTGTCATGTTAATTCTCGAGACTAGTCTTTCTTTAGTTGTCCACTTATGATTCATGCCATGTCAAATAGGCTGAGTTGAGTCTTGAATCTTTCTTGAGCTTTAGTTTGAGCTATTCTAGTTTCTTGATGACACATGAGTTAGTACAAGTCTTATGTTCATGAAAATGCAAAAAGATCTCTTTTGTGCAAAAAAACTGATCTCACCAATTCTTTCTCATGAGACGGCTTGCCATTGCACAAGGCATGAACTCAGGGGGAGTTTTGGATGACCAAGATCATCTTCTTAAGCTTCTTGCTTGGAGTGGTCGCATAAGGCTTGAGATCTAGTACATGACTAAAACAAAAATCTGGTTGGAAACAATCATGAGATTTCTAAAGAAAAACATGTCAATTGTGCTCACTTTGCTAAAAATTACAAGACTTACAAGTACATGAACAAATGTCTCATTCTTGAACTTGTAGCACTCTAAATTAACTCAATACTAGCTTCTTGATTCCACTTAGCTTATTGACATGGCCTGCATCATCTTTGGATACCTTTAGCTAGACTAGAATCATGGTTGACTTGACATGCTAAGAAATTCGATCAAATTTCAGATTATGACTTATTTGGCTTAGCTTGTCTCTACATACATTGTCATGATCTTGATAGCATACTTATGTGTTATGGCTTGATGTAATTTGTATATGGTCTTTTTGGATAATCTTCATGGCTCTCAATGCTTAAAATAAACAAACTTCAGCCATTTCCTCCTTTATCATGACTTATTCTCTCTTTTGCATCCTTGATGTGTTTATTGTGAAAAGGGGGAGAATAGTGGGAGAAAAAAAGGCATTTTGGGAGCTTTGAGGAAAACTTGCTCTTTCTTTTGCTCCTTGTGTCAACATGGTCATTAGCATCATTTTCTTCCTTTGGACCATGTTTGACTTTCTCTTCAAACTCAACTTTGCGCTTTTTCTGGGTTTGTCAATATACTCATCAAGGGGGAGATTGAGAGACCATGTGGTTATGACCCCATGTTTGTGATGAGTAATTGACATCGGTTTAGGAAAGTCGAGTTTGGTTTGTGTGGTTCGGACCGTGGTATTGCGTGGTGCAATCGGGTTCGATCGGACTTGGTCAAACCTGATCAAAGTGATTAGGATGCATATTATGTTGACTTGTCAGGTTTGGGCTATCTCATGCTTCATTGATGTTATTTATGTTTACATGTGTCGAGCGGTGCTATGTGATGTGTTTCCTGACTGTGATGGCTGCAGGACGTCGAGGCGGAGTCGTGGCAATGCACAGGGTGACCAGACTAGGCGCAAGTGGCGCTGAGGTCAGAACGGTCGTGATGTGCTGAAGACGGCGAGAGCTCGAGGTGGTTGCGAGGCTTGGACAACAAGGAAACGCGGAAGCTTCCCGGAAGGTGCAGGAGGGGAGTTTCGGTAAAAGCGCAAAGCTGCACAAGTGGAAGCGGTTCCATTCGGGTTTAGCGGGCATAACGGGTTGGAGACCCGTTAGACGGAGCCTATATAAGGAGGGGATGTCTCCTTATGGCTACATGTATTCCATGGATTCAAGGGGCTTTTAGGGTTTGCTTTAGTCAAAATAGCCTTTGGAGAGGTTGTTTTGCTTTAGGCTTTAGTGGTTGAGAGCAGGAGAGATGGACAGAGGGTGTTTTGTTGTTTGTCTCCCGTAGCTTTCTTGTTCTTGTGCTCTTCTTCTGTGTGTGAGAGCTTGGGGAGAGGGAGAGAATGGATTGAGCCATCATGTAATCATTCCTCTATATTCAATCATGTATGGGGACTCCTCTGTGATCTTTGTTTGTTTGGAATGAAATCTCTGAAGTTTATTTCTCCTGTTCGTGTCTGTTTTCCTTCGATGTCCCTTTTTTAGTGATTCTTGAGTTTTTGTGTTTTGGCTCGATTCTTGCTGAGGAGTGGCAAAATGGGTTGCTCTATGATGGAATTGCATTTCTAGACCCTTTGGTCATCTAGTTCCAAGAGCAACTTGATCGATTTGCAAGCATCATGTTTTTCTCTTTTCTGTGTTCTTGAGTTCTCTGTTTGGATTTTCTAGGGTTTGGTGTAAACCTTTGATTCCCTTCTTGAGATGGTATGAAACTTGGCATGTTAAGTTCTGATGCTATTAAGTAGCTATCTGCAAAGTTTCATGACCAGAGAATCAAAGGATAGATGGAAATTTAAAGTTTAGTGTTGCACTCTGCTCATTTTCAATTTTTAGGTCAAGTCCTCATTTCCTCTGTTCTGTGTTGGATTTCTTGGTTCCCTAGGCTCCACTGGCTATTTTGTTCATAGTCATGCAATTCTGGGCTGAAGAAACCAGAGGGAAAGCCTCAAAGTTTTTGATGTGAGTTTTCTGTTCTTGCTGCCTGAAAATACAAACTGCAGTCTGTTCTGAAACCCGAAGGGCGGTCAGACCGGCTCATGCAGAGCATTCAGACCAGTTCCAAGCAATCTGACCGGCCCATGTGTGGCGGTTTGACCGGCCTCCTTTGCAGCCCGTTCTGATTTGTGGTTCTTCTTGTGCTGTTTTTCCCATTTGGTTTGTTCTTTCTTGCCTCTATCTTGTGGGTGTTAGTTTGCATTTTCAGTAAGCCTTTTGATCCTTCTTCATAGCTTGGTACCTATTGGAGAAGAGTATCTTTTAGTGCAAAATTGCGGGGGAAATTTTTTTTAAAAGAGATGACATTCACCCCCTCCTCTGTCGCCATTTCGGTCCAACAGTGGGTAAAGTTGTACACCTCTGCAAAGTAACAAACTATCATGGATAGCCGTGTGCGCAATCATGCACATGCTAAGTGTGGTTTTTCACAGATTAGACTTTGATTTTATAAAATTTGGTTTATGGCAAATTGTGGACTCTTTGGAAAAGATTGGTCTAGGTGGGATACCCATGGATAGATTAGTGTTAGGTCGGTGCCTACACTAACAATAGTATTTTTATTTAAAAGGGTTGTTTTCATATATTGTATTAACTTCTGCTTTTGCACTTAATTTATAGTATTTACTTAAATTCTAATTTTTTTGCACAAATAACCTTATTGTGCCTTCCTCTGATAATACCCATGCATGCATCATATTGTTAAATCTCCTCGTGTAACTTGTGGAGTACATTATGTGCTGACCATGCTTAAATCGGTTGCCAGAGAATGACTTCATCGACCACGGTGAGGAATGTGATGAATAGGCCACGTCTACAGTCATTCGTCTGTGGACAGGCAGGATGGGCTGCTCCATATTTATTTACCTTCCGCTGATTTACTCTATGTTTGGCTTTGAGCCTTATTATTGTAAACTCTGGCCATAAGGTTGTACTCTTTGTTTATAATAAAGTTGGTCGTTATGTATGATATGAATCCCTGTAAACACTGTGTGCACTAGCTTTTCCTAGATTGGTGTGATTTACACAGAGGGTTCTAGAGTTGTTGCTCCGGAATCTGACAAAGATTGTATCAGAACCATAATGACCCTAAGACGTGACCGTAGATAGAATAGAATGGACAAACCTTAAAGACATATTTTAAAAGAAAGCTATTATGGAAATTTTTGGAATCCAATTATAGTTCACTCTCTCACTTAACTCTATTTTTTCATCAGAAATTGTTTACTAACTCTTCTCCATTTCAAAATTTTAGATGGCCGAACGCCCTACCAAAGTCACCCATGGAATCTTAGCTGGACACTTAGCTCACTGTCTTTGGGATCTTCTCCAAGAGTTGGATATCATGTCTATCAAGGATACTTGCACACATATAGAGATCAAGAACATTGGACAGTAGAAGTGCTGATCTATGCCGACATTGGAGATGAATCAGCATTTCACACTTTCGATGCCCCCCAACCACATGATACAATCTTCAATGGATCCAAGATGCATCTCATGAAGCAATCTGCCAGATGAGGGAGATCTACGCACTAGAGCTATGAAGGACCGCATACCGCTACTACCCCGGAAAATTTCCTATCAGCTCCAAGTAGCATCTTCGCCCCTACAGAATACAAGAGTAACCCAAGGCTCATTAGTCAGGTGCAGTACGCCAAGTCCTTGGACTATGTGTACCAAACCACCTTGGATGAGCTGAGCTCCATGGCACAAAGGCTTCGTGTAGAACAAGAAGAGTTGGCCAAGTACAGCATCAAGGATAAGGGTTCCTCCATCACAATAGATAATTTTGATCTACCACCTAAGAAGCGTCGTGCCAAGGATGAGTAGTAGTAGCACCAGACTATCGAAACCATAACTCTGAGTTATAGAGTGATACTTGTGAGTTGTTATTCTTTTGTCAACAACCTCAAGATTTTAATTATAAAGTGTTTTCTTGGCTGTTATTTGATTTTTATTGATTTTCTTGCTTTGTTGTCGGGATGTTACCAAGACTTTCTCCTAGTTGTCTCTTTCTTATCACCTAACCTAGAAGAATCCAGCAGATGGTTAACACCAGGAGGAATGTCAATGACAATGCTAACGCCGGAGCTCAAGGCAACCAAACCGCTCCCATTCCTCTACTAGCAGCAGAACCCGACTGGTCTCAATTGATGGCAAATCAAAACTAGCTGATTCAATTGCTAGCTCAAACCATCAACAACCAAGCTCAGAATGCTCCTCCATGGCCAGCTCAAGCTCCTCAGACCAGATTGTCAGAATTCTTAAGGATAAGGCCTCTGACCTTTTCAAGCAGTGTAGAGCCAATGAATGCCGACGATTGGCTCTATGCAATTGGCAAGAAGCTGGATATTCTGCAATGCACTGATCGAGAAAGGATCTTGTTTGCTTCACACCAGTTGAATGGATATGCATTCGAGTGGTGGGATACTTTCACTGCCTCTCATGCCAACCCATAGGCCATTTCTTGGAATGAGTTTGTGCAGAGTTTTCGCAATGTTCATATCCCGACTGGTACAATTACTTTGAAGAAGAAGGAATTTAGAGCTCTGTGTCAAGGCAGCCACACCATGAATGAATATCTCCAAAAAGTCAACCAACTAGCGTGTTATGCACCAGAAGATGTGGCTACCGATGAAGCCAAGCAAGAAAGGTTTTTGGAGGTCCTGAATGACAACATTTTTGTACAGTTGTTGTCTAGTAAATATGCAAGTTTTCATCAGTTTGTTAGCAAGGCCATTCGCTAAGAGGGCAAGTTTGTGCAGATGGAAAACAGGAAGAGAAGGATGGCCACTCAAAAGGGTAACCCTGGAGGTTTTCCCAAGGCCCATAGCACTCTACCGCTGATCGGCAACTTCATGCCACAGTCTAGCAACTACAAGCTGCAGTCAAACAACTTCAAGCTGGTAGTTAACCGATCAACCTTCCAAGTCAACCACCCCAAACCTCAGGTAGCTTCTATTCCTTCTACTGGTAGTCAAGTATAGAAGAGTACCACTACACCTAATGGAGTGACTTGTTTCTATTGCAAGGAAATAGGGCATTTTGCTATGTCTTGCCCAAGAAGCTCCAAGCAGTAGCCAATGCCAGTTCATCTGAAAGCCAGAACCAAGGGTAGCAATTTTTGAAGCAGTAGAACTTTGTGAAAGGACGTGTGAACCACATCACTGTTGAGGAGGCCTAGGCTGCACCAAACGTTGTACTGGGTATGTTTTTAGTAAACTACTACCAGCTTCAATTCTTTTTTATTCTGGAGCTTCCCATTCATTTATTTCTAAGGCTTTTATGGTTAAGAATGGGTTGGATATGGTTCCTCTTAGCAATTCTATGACAGTTCACTCCTTGGAGCAAAGATGAGAGCAGGGACTTTGTGTCTAAAAGTAGAGTTGCTCATAGAGGGACCCTATTCTTAGTAGACCTTATGGTATTGGAATCTCAGGGTTTGGACGTGATTCTTGGAATGAATTGGTTAGCCAAGAACAATAGTCAAATAAATTGTGCTACCCGGTCCATGATTCTCACCAATAACCAAGAAATAGAAGTAGTCTTCACCCCTAAATTTTCTGAAAAAGGAGAGTGTGTTATTAATCATCTTCAAGTACTAGAAGAAGTACTGGTTATGTGAGAATACCCAGATGTATTTGCAAAGGACTTATCGGGAATGCCACCAGATAGGGAAATCAAGTTTGTGATTGACCTAATCCCCGGCACCGCTCCTATATCCAATAGGCCGTACTATATGCCAGCTAATGAGTTGGCTGAGTTGAAGAAGTAGATTCAAGAATTGCAGGATAAAGGTTATGTTCATCCAAGTTATGCACCTTGGGGAGCACCTGTTCTCTTCGTCAAGAAAAAGAATGGTAGTATGAGAATGTGTGTGGATTACAAAGCACTCAATGATGTTACCATCAAGAACAAGTACCCGTTGTCCAGAATTGATGATCTGTTTGATCAGCTAAAAGGAGCTAATGTCTTCTCCAAGATAGACTTGAGATCAGGATATCACCAGTTGAAGATCGGTGCCGAAGACATCCCCAAGACTGCATTCTTTACTCGTTATGGATAGTATGAGTTTATCGTCATGTCCTTCAGACTAACAAATGCACCTACTTATTTCATGAGCGTGATGAATAGCGTATTCATAGAGTACCTGGATAAGTTTGTGGTAATCTTCATAGATCACAACCTTATCTACTCCAAGGGCAAGGAAGAGCATGAGAATTATCTCAAAATAATCCTGGAAAAGCTTTAGAGAGCATCAGCTTTATGCCAAATTTAGCAAGTGCGAGTTTTGGCTAAAAAAAGGTAGCTTTCCTTTGTCACATTGTGACAGTAAAAGGAATTGTAGTGGATCCTTCCAAAGTTGAGGCAATAATGGACTAGAAATGTCCTATGGCTGGACTTGCTGGTTACTATCGCTGCTGTCGGGACCCCGGATTTCCGAACCCGGACCCTCTGTGTATTACTGCACTAGTCCCAGATCAAAGCTAGTGCACACAGTTAAACAGAAATGAATACATAACCAGCAACGCTTTATTACAATATTAAAGAGTATAGACCGAAAGGTCTCATTATTACAATAGAGGTTTCAAGACCTCGCACACACGAAACACAGTGGAAGCAAAAGATAAACTTGGTGAAGACCCATCAATACGCCACAGGCAATTGACTGGGGAAGCGCGACCTAGAACTCCTGGAATCCTCCGTCGAATCCACCCGCGAAGAAGTCGTAGTCGCCTTCTTGAGCTTCGTACTCCTCTGGGGTTTATTTTAAGTGTAGCATGTGAGTACATAAAGTACTCCGCAAGTCTTGGGAAAAATGCATAGATGCAAGGCTTAACAAAGGAAGGCTGTATGGTTCTTTTGCACAAAGCAATATTTTAAAATTCAATTACTACTAATTATTTTCGAAGGCATCAATTTAATAAAATAAATGTTTTAGCAGAAACTATCATCAACTTTCTAGTGAAGGTTCCATCTACCAACACTAGCCAACCAATTACAATTGGTCAAGTTTAAAACTGCGGGTTCCATCCACCCTCTCTGGCTCCAACCGCCAGGATACCCTTCCGAGAGTTCCCTCCACTCTCGGAATACAAAAACTTTTGATTTTAAAACAAAACCAGAAATCTACCATGTGAATGCATTCCTTGCCCGCCCTTGACCGTGGGCACGGCTATTCGAATAGTTTTACACTCTGCAGAGGTTGTACAACTTTACCCACAAGAGATAAATTATCCTAAAGGTCAACGCTTCCTTTGGCATGAGACCCAGATAAAATATCACAAAGCTTTTACCTTACTCTAATCTAGCTAGATACCACCCGCTGAGGTTTCACCGCAGGTAGGCTAACCGCCCGAACCGAAGCCCCCTCTTGCGCCATATGAGTACAGTAAATCCCTGTCCCTCACTGTGAATAACCAGTCCATCCCTGGCATCTACTTTCCACTGGTGGCACCTAAACTAGACTATCGTAAGTTAGTCAGCTAGATCGTACCCATATAGACTTGTGGTTGTACGGTTAATGCTCAGTCTGGACAAACACAAGCGTCGGTCCTTAATTGACTAGGGTGGAACATACACTTTACAAGATCTCATGCTTCCTGCACCAATCCAAACTAACCATCCACCCTAATCTAAACCAATTTTCACATTTTAGTTTATTTAAAAGAACAGTGGCAACTCCAATTACCACTAATTTTCATAAACACAGGGGTATTACAATAATTCATAATTTTTCCCATTTTCAAGATTTCAAAGGTATTAAATAGCGAGACTAAGCATTATACTACCATTCCACTAATCACAAAGATTCAGTAATAATCTCATTATTAAGACAATTGAAATTCTAGGGTGACAAAGGTACATGACATTCAATTTCAATGGAGGGTATAACAAGGTTGGTTTAACTAACCCTTAAGATTTGAACTAATATTTTATATAAATAGCAATGCACATAATTTAAAATAATTAAAACATTTCGAAATCATAGGTTCAAGATGATCAAAGGAGACTTGCCTTCTTGGACGCTGGTTGGGTCTTCTTGCTGCGACTCGACGAGTTCCTCGGCGACGGCGGAATCTACGCGCGTAAAGACGGACAAACAAAACAAATAAATTCAACCAAAATTTAAATAAAATTCAAAAAATTAAAAATAGTCCATATTTGGATAGTTTATGATTTTAGAAAAATTTAGAAATTTGAACGGCTCAAATCGGAATTAAAATGAAGAAGTTATGGCTTTCGGAAGATTAACAGGAGGGAAAAAGGAAAAGGCTGACTTTCGGGAATTATTTTTGTATTGGAAAATGCCATTTATGACGTCAGCAAATTTCGAATTTCTTGAGCGGGAAAGTTATTTGAATGACGGGTGGGTCCGGTCTACCGTGGACCGGATCCACGGACCATGGGTCTTGCCGACGTGGCGCGCCGGCCACATGGCGCCACGCGGGCGCGAGGTGGCGGCCACGCGGGCTGCCACGCGGGCGAGGCCGGCCACGCGGGCGGCGCGCACGGGAGATGGCCGGCCGGCGGCCTTGCCGGTGGCAGGCGGCCGGCGGGAGGGCGGCGAACGGCGGCGGCGAGTGAGGGGAGGCGGCGGCGCTTACCGGCGGCGGCGGCGGAGGTGTGGGCGGCCGGCGGCGGCGGTGAGGGTGGCCGGCGGCTTTTGATGGGGGCGGCGGTGAGGTGCCGGGAGTCGGCCGGGAAGAGGAGGAGGAGGCGCGGTGTGAGGCGGGGTGAAGGAGGCCGAGGGGAGGGCTCTATTTATAGGCAAGGGGAGGGGGCGGCCGGAAAAAGGAAGGGGCTCGCCGGAGTTAATGCACAACGCGATTAGGGGGATTAAAAGAGGGGAAACGGTCGCCGGATTAGAGGGGATTGATGGAGGATCCGTTCCCACAATTTAATCGGGAATTAACGCGAAGGAAACGGCCGAAATTGAAGCTTTATTTTCGGGTTAATGGAGGTGGAGAGAGAGGGTGGGAGGAGGAAGAAAGGAAGGTAGAAGAAGGATATGACAAGGGGGCCCCATGTGTCATAGAGAGGGTGAAATGGTGAAGGGGTATGGGCCGTTAGATTCGTGACACGTGGCAAGTGGGTGTATGAGAGGTTTTGGATTTTATGAAGGGGTAAGTTGTGGTGGATGGCTAGGATTAAAACGTGGAGAGAGGTTGATTTAATCTGAGGGCGACACGTGGCGGGCTGGGATTTAATTTGATTTTTATTTTCGGAATAAATTTCAGCAAATACTAGAAACTTTATAAAAGCTTGGAAAATTAATATTTAATGTCTAAAAATTCCAGAAAAATCATAGAATATTCCTGGAAGCATTTTAGACTTATTAAAAATATTTTTAATTTCAGATTTGCATTTTAATAATTTATAAAATACTTTTTAACTTTGAAAATTGATTTTAAATTTCAGAAAATTCTCAAATAATATTTAAAATTTTAGGAGAGGTTAGAAAAAATATAATTTTCTTTTTTTGGCTTTAATAAAATATTTAAAATACATTTTCTTTCTTTAAATTTTGAAATAAAATCCAGACAATCAAATAAAAGCCAAGTAAAATCCAATTACTTTAAAATAATTAAATTGAGTTTAAATTTTTCCAGAAAGCCAAATTTTGGGATGTTACAGCTGCTTCATCATAACAGGATTCTCAGAGCTAGCAAAGCCAATGACTTAGCTTTTGAAGAAGGATAAGAAATTTGAATGGATAAAAGAATGTGAGCAGAGTTTTCAGACTCTCAAGAAAAAGCTAGTCACAGCACCAGTTCTTGATTTGCCAGATGTGCATAAGGATTTTGAGGTTTTCTGTTATGCCTCCCGACAAGTTTGGGATGTGTCTTAATGCAAGAAGGCAGGATGGTAGCCCATGCATCTCGTTAGTTAAGACCACACGAGTGCAATTACCCCACTCATGACATGGAATTAGCAGCTGTAGTGCATGCTTTAAAGATTTGGCAACATTATATCATCGGTAACGGTTGTGAAGTCTACACGGACCACAAAAGTTTGAAATACATTGTCATGCAAGTAGAACTCAACTTAACACAGTGATGATGGTTAGAGTTGAGTAAGGATTGTGATATTAGAATTCATATCATCCAGGAAAAGCAAATGTTATGGCAAATGCACTAAGCAGGAAGTCCTATGCAAACAATCTTTGGTCAGAAGAATATCCGACTCGACTTTAGGAGGGAGTCTCCTGTCTGAGTCTAAATCCGGTGGACCAGGGTGTTCTCTCAGCTTTAGAGATTCAACTTGCTCTACCTAACCAGATCAAGGAAGCCCAGAAGGTCAATAAGGATATTCAGGAAATCAAGAAGAATATGAGAAGGGCAAAGCCCCAGGTTTCAGTGAGATGAGCATGGAATAGTTTGGTTTGAGAACCACATCTGTGTACCCAATAATCAAGAGATCAATAACATGATTCAATGAGAAGCCCATGAAACCCCATAATTCACCTAGGTCGTACCAAGATGTACTAGGACCTTAGAGAAAATACTGGTGGGTTAGTATGAAAAGAGAAATTGCAGAGTTTGTGGAAGCTTGTGACACCTGTCAGAGGGTCAAAGCAGAACATTAGAAACCTGCAGGACTTTTGCAACCCTTGCCAATACTAGAATGGAAGTGGAAAGAATTGGCATGGATTTCATAACTGGACTTCCTAGAACCCAATCCTATTATGACTCAATTTGGGTAGTCATCGACTGATTGAATAAGGTAGCTCATTTGATACCTGTCAAAACCACTTACTCTGGAAGTAAGTTAGCAGAGCTATATATGTCCATAATTGTGTGCTTGCATGGAGTTCCCAAGAAGATAGTTTTAGATCGAGGTGGTTAGTTCACTTCCAGATTTTGGCAAAAACTTTATGAGGAATTAGGGGGTAAGCTTAATTTCAATACAGCTTATCATCCCTAGATTGATGGCCAAATAGAACGAGTTAATCAAGTGCTAGAGGATACGTTGAGAGCTTGTGCCCTGGATTTTGGGAATAGTTGGGATCATTCATTACCCTATGCTAAGTTCTCATACAACAATAGTTACCAAGCTAGTCTGCAGATGGCGCCTTTTGAAGCACGGTATGGTAAGAAGTGCAGAACAACTTTACTTTGGGAATAGCCAAGAGAGTTTCAAGATGCTAGACCCAACCTACTTCAAGACACTGAAGAAAAAGTAAGAAAAGCAAGGACAGACTAAAAATAGCCTAATCTCGACAGAAAAGCTATGCCAATAGTCGTAGTTGGGACTTGACCTTAGAAGTTTAAGACCATGTTTATCTTAGAGTATCTCCGCTCAGAGGAGTCAAAAGGTTCTAGGCAAGAGCGAATAAACATGGTCTCAAACTTCTAAGGTCAAGTCGAAGCTTGCACCAAGTTCTGTGGAACCGTTTTAGATTTTAAATCGCTAAGGAGAGGTCGCATACTAGTTGGAGTTGCCACCAAGTATGTTATGAGTGCACAATGTCTTTCATGTATCTTAGTTAAAGAAATGCCTCTGAGTACCCGCAAAACAAGCAGCACTGGAGACTCTTGGTCTTCAAGAGAATCTTACCTATCAAGAGCGACCAATCAAGGTTCTTGAGATAGTAGAGCGACATACCAGATGAAAGACCATCAGATTCTATAGAGTTCGGTGGAGCAATTATATAGAAGACAAAGCCACTTGGGAGCGAGAAGAAGATCTAAAGGCCAACCATCCCCATCTCTTTGCTAGCTAGTCCAAATCTCAAGGGTGAGATTTCTCTTAAGGAAGGTAGGTTTGTAACATCCCAAAATTTTATTTGCTTTTTCTTGGATTTATTGGGTATTTATTTGGATTTTTCTGGATTTTATTCTAAAGCTTAGGGCAAGACAGCTTATTTTTTATTTCTAAAAGCTAAAAAATAGTTGATTGTATTTTT
The DNA here is from genome assembly GCA_017311315.1 of Dendrocalamus latiflorus. Taxonomy (NCBI): domain Eukaryota; kingdom Viridiplantae; phylum Streptophyta; class Magnoliopsida; order Poales; family Poaceae; genus Dendrocalamus; species Dendrocalamus latiflorus. The sequence goes on along the minus strand of CM029671.1, from coordinate 1,909,992 downwards.
CCTGAGTTTTCCTAGACCTCTTCATCTCTCCTCACTCTCACCGACCGGTGGAGCCGCCTGTCAACTCCTTCCTCCCATTCTTCCATCTCCATCCACTGCCATTCATGCCCTACGAGTTCTTAATGGCTGACTGTTACTCCCCGAAGCAAATATTGCCAATGAAAGCCCTCTTCATTCCCCATTTTTCTCTACTGATTACTCCCGCCTTAAAACCTTGTCATCAACAATGATCGTGCACCACTACACTGGCCATAAATCGGTGAACCGCCTCTCGGCCATTCCTCTTTCCCGAGCTTATAAATACCTTCCCAAGCTTCTTCTGCTCACTCTCTTCCGCCTCTCAATTCTTGCTTTCAAGCACCTGAGACTTTCTACACTGAGTTCTCCTCCATCAGCCTTAAGTCAAGCTCCAGTGAGCATTTTCAGAGAGATTGGGACTCTTCGAGCTTCGCTGCCACTGCCTCTGTCCTCACCGAGCCCGCAAGACCATCTGTCGCCCTTCATTGATTTAGTCAACCACCGGAACCCCTTCACCGTTGACGACTGAGCTGCCTCTGCCGCTTCTTCTTCACCGATGACCAACCTCTGACCCCCTCACAGTCCGCGCTAAGGTACTCAACTCTCTCTGTGTCCTTCGACTCCTATAGTCTTCTTCGACCATAGCTGCTCACAACCACTGTCGTTCATTGCTGTCTCGACCACTCTGGGTGTCCTGACCACATTACTGCTCCCAACCCCTCTACCACTTACGATGGCGCCGCTTTCAGCTGCAGTTGCTTTCGACCCTTGTCGCTTCTGACCACTAAAATCCTAAACTATCAATTTCTAAAATTTTTTTGGAATTCTTGAGTTTTATTTTTTTTATTTGTATTTATTTTCGTTGGTCTTGTGCTCGTAGACTATGACGACTTTGGAGAGTGCGATTTTAATGATTCGCAGCACCAAGACTTCGATCAAGGCAAGTTACACCTTTGATCATATTACTACTAGTAATTTAAATTATTTAATTCATTTTTAAAATTATATGCATGCGTACTTTTATTCAAACTTAGATTTAGATTCTAGTTATACACATTTCCTTTGTATGCGACCAAACTCCACATTGAAACCAAACATGCCTTGTTGCCCTAGATAAAACCTAGTTAGCTCATTGGTGTTAACTGAAAATTTTATAGAATTGCTTAGCCATGCCTAAAATGATTTTAGGTGGGAATATTTACTTCATAAACTGATGGTTTCAAAAATCTATTCTTGACTTCGGTGAGTCAAGAAAGTATATGGAACTTTGATCAAATAAAATTATAAAATCTGGTTTAGACATAGATAATGATTAGGTGGTGGGTGTTGATATGCATTATTGTTCGATGACACAATGTTGATTGTCAGGCACAAGGGGATTGTGGTTTGAGCCTAAGTCAAATTAAGGACCGGTCTGTGAGCTACTATTACAAAGTCACACCGTACTACCACAAGTTAGGTATGAGACATATCTAGCTAAGTAATTTATGAAGTTCCAACTTGGTTTCGCTATAGGTTGAATGTGAGCGTGGCGTAGGCTGTGAGAAGTCTCACATAGCACAAGAGGGGGGCCCCAACTTGTGGATTCAGGTTGTGGTGAAACCTTAGTGGCGGCAAGACTAAGTTGACAATGGAACATTGTAAAAGCCTTGTCATGAACTCTCAGCTGCACACCTAAGGCAGTGTGCTAATCACGTGCAATATAAGGACATGTCTTATGGGTAAAGTTGTACATCTCTACAGAGTAATAAACTATCTTGGATAGCCGTGTCCTCAATCATAGACATGCTAAGTATGGTTTTTTGTAGATTAGACTTTGGTTTTATAAAATTTAGTTTATGGCAAATTGTGGACTCTTTGGAAAAATTGGTCCAAGTGGGATACCCGTGGATAGGTTAGTGTTAAGTCGGTGGCTATACTAACGATTGTATTTATATTTAAAATGGTTGTTTTCATATATTGTATTAACTTCTGCCTTTGTACTTAATTTATAGTATTTACTTAAATTCTACTTTTTCGCACAAATCACCTTATTATGCCTTCCTTTGATAATACCAATGCATGCGTCATATCTATTAAATCTCCTTGTGTAACTTGTGGAGTACGTTATGTGTGATCGTGCAAAAATAGCACACCCGCAAGTGCACGGGTTGCCACTGAAATAGCGGCGAGTGTCGTGTTCTCCACAGGGACTAGACTGAGGCTACCGGTGCTCAGCTAAAGCTAGGTCAAACAAAACAGGGGAGAACTAATCCTAAAACGACTAGCAAATCAACCGAACGAACGAACTATCGAACGAAGGACGACGAGGCGAACGACCGTACGAATTGACGTCGTACGACCGAACGAACAAAACGACGACTAACTAAAAGAACGACAACGATGCACGAGAATGAACGACACGAACGATACAACGACTAAACGAACGAACACGACTATCGATCGACGATCTAACTAACTACCGACCGTGAGAAAGAAAGAGGGAAGTCGAGAAGCACTGAGGGAGTTTAGAAGCACGGAGGGAGTTGAGAGAGAAAAGGGGGAAAAACAGTCGGCGGCTAACTAGATGACGACGGCACACGACAAACACACGACTACGACAAATGAACGCACGACTCAACTATCGAACGACCGCTAAAAGAAGCAAAGAGGAAGGTCAAGAAGCACAAGGGAGGATCTAGAAGCACTAGGCGGGTCGAGACAGCAAGGGAAAGGGAACGGTCGCCAGCTAGCTAATCCGCACAGGACAACAAGACAAACACAGAAACTACTACTGACAAAGGCATCTAACACAGAAAACCACTAACAGAGCTAAACATTACAATCTCTACCAACTCATATCACAATAGCACTACTGAAAACATACTAAGCTACTAACAAAACACAATTGCACAATTATCACATAGCAGATATCACAATAACATAACAGGGCATAATTTCATCTCCACTGATTACATTCACAAAGCACATTGCATACAAAAGAGTTCACATCTCACAAACATAGATCACAAATCAACAGGCAAAAATGAGAACAGTAAATGAGATGGGGGAATGAAGTGAACCGAGGGGAGTAGAAGCAGCAGAGGAAGCAGAGCAGAGGATGGGGCCGTCGGTGGGGTAGCGGCAGTCGGCGGCAGGTGCTGCAGTGGAGTCGCCGGCGTCGGTGAAGAGGCGTGGCGGTGAAGAAACACGGAGGAGTCACGGCACCGGAGGAAGCTGGTGCGGTGGCGGCGCTGATGTGGAGAAGATGGCGGCGGTGGCGAGTAGGCAGCCGAGAAGGGGAGCGGCAGCTGGTGGTGAAGAGGGATGGCGGCGCTGGAGGTAAGGAAGTGGGGCGGCGCCGGTGAATGGAGAAGGGAGAGGGCGGCGCGCCGGAGGGAGAGGCAGCGGGGAGGAAGAGCGTGGAGAAGGGAGGCGCACGGGTGAAAGGGGAGTGGCGGAGAGAGAAGAACCGGGAGGAAGGGAGGAGCTGGAGGCGGAGAAGATGGAGGCGGCGCGGTAGAGAAAGGGAAGTGCAGCTAAGTGTCACATCCCAGTGAAGAATCCGACGATGAACTGGATTATCACGAGAAAGTCTGGTTGGATTCACAAGGGAAAAGGGGAAATCGCCAAGAACAGAGGGGAATACTCGCTACAGCTAAGAGCTAAAGAGCTACAGTAGTTTTTGGTAATGATAGTTGATGATTCCATTTCACTGCGAAAGAGTACATATATGGGTTCGGAACTAACAGAGCTTAATAAAGAAGATTACACCCCAAATCATCCAGTTAAACTAACATTAACATAATTGCACTCCAATAATTAAAGAAGCTTAATTCAACATTAACTGAAGCTACGTAGGCCGTTGATGCTCCATCTTGGATTTTGATGAAATCCTAGCCCTCCGTTGGAACCCAGTTGCCTTGCGAAACGTTACCTTTAGATTAGATTCTCCCCAGCGTTCACATTCAAAGAACTCCAGTTCTGACATTTCCTTCCCCTCAACTTCATACTTGTCCTCAAGTATGTTTATCAGAAACCCAAGACAGCACCAAATGCATCCTAACCTTGACGTTATCAAATGCATTAATGATAGTATCAAGGGCCTCCCAGAATGCATAGGGAACACATACTCAGTCTCTGGATAGGCACGATTCTGAAGAGTATCATTATGCATGCAAGAGTTGGTAGCACAAGCAGCTACAGCAGCTACTGTAGATTTAGCCAGTCCAATATTCCAATCACGACACAAACATTGTCGGCTCCAGTTGCTTTTTGCAATGAAATCTTCATGTATGAAAATTGGAGTTCCTTTATGGCCGCAAGATACTCCCATTAAAGCAAGGTTCTTCAAGAATTCACATCCAAGAGTATCAGATCCCACAACAAAAACGTTAGCGTCTCGCCTCATCTTCTTCTCATTTGTCCAAGTCGCAATATTTGTGATGAACTGGTCCAAACCAACCATAGCGACAGTGTCACCACAAGGAACATCCTCAATAGACTCTTGTTTCTTTCCCATCCAGATTTCCATATGCTGTACACTCTTCATACACAGACCCTTCTTCTGGCCAGGGACATAGTTAAGATCCAAGATACGAGCCTTCAAGCCAGATGTAACCTTCCCTGCTAAGACCAGACCAAAGGCAAAGAGTCTGTCCTTGTCAGATGCTGAAATCCTCTTAGAAACATACAACATAAGAGGACCTCCCGAATCACAGTTTCTAACAGCAATTGCATAGATATTGTCAGGGAATCCCTCATACAAATTATCCACATGATTTTTCTGTGCCTCCGATGAAAAGAAAAGGTGGAATATCATCATCTCAAGTAGGGCATTACTGGCTGGCAGTAAAGTTTGCATGCCTAAAAACTGGACACCGATACTAACATAAACACAGAGCCAGTTAACATTTGAAGGAAGCCTGAAAACATCACTATGGACAAGCTCCCTATGTGCAGCAAAAAGGAAGATATCTGCACAAGAATGGTTCATGTTGTAACTCTTCCTGGGATGCATCATCTCTTTCTGCGCTGTCTCAACCTCCATTGCATCCAACTCCTGATCCACAACTTGGCAAAGATCCATAACAACACTCTCATGGACCTTCTGCCACAAATGTGCGCGGAAGATCTGGATCAGAGAAATCTTAAGGGTTGGAATTTTCCCATGCATGAATAACCCTGTAAGATCTAACTGAACCTGGAAACCAACATACACATTTGCGCGATTAATGGTTGGTGACCACCACAGGGTGAATCTTCGATTGGGAATTTGTTTGAGCCTAGAATGTTGTGCATTAGTCAGCTTCTTGTATTTCATGGACTCCTCAAAACCTGAAGCCTTCTCCCACAACCCATACAGCACAGCACCCCAGTGCCCCAAGAGCTGCTCCTCCTGGCACTGCCTCATCACAATGGCAATCCTTGGGATCAGATCCGCAGCTTGCTGCCTAATTTTTGCACTTTTGTTGTTCAACCGCCACTTGATGGTACCACAAATCTGTGGAAGGTAAGGCTTGACCTTTTGGCTGAGTGCATTGACAACAGCGCCACAACTGTTAAGCATGACATTTGAACCATCACTTGTTTGCTCTTGGAAAGCATACAGGATGCCATCAATAAGCAGCTCATTCAAACGAGCATCAATATCGGAGGCACCCAAGTTAGCCCCCACCTTCTCAATTGTCTCCATAACCTTTCTCCGGTAAGGCTCACTTTTATCTTCCAGATCCTCAACGATTCTCCCAACGATTTCAGCCACTCCAACCCAGAAGTGGCGGAATAACTCTGGAGGAATGTCAGTCCGAATATAATCAGCCTCTACACCCTCTGTACTGACACACTGTTTAACAACCTTAAAGACAATCTTCATCTCTTCATCAAGTGACTGGGACTCCCTAATCTGGACTTGCATCACCCCCTTTGTGTAGTAACGGGCACACTGAGCATCCATAAGAGGGATGATAAAACCAATGACCTTCAAGAATGGCAGAAGGGCAGAAATACCCAAAACAGAAGCTATCACACTGAATTCCCGGGCAATGGTATTCCTCACATACTCCTCAATACTATCAATTTCTGGTCTCATGGCGGCAATCATAGTAGCAAGCCCAGCTGCTTTGCTAAGATTAGATATGATCTCCCGGCCCTCCACATGAGCATAGTACTCCTCATTCACAATTGGCCATATTTTTATCGGCTCTTCAAATTTGTCAGTGTAATCTAAAACACTATAATTGTATTGCTTCACTGAGTGAGAATTCTCCAACATTTCGTAATCACTATGTTGAACCAAATGATCATAAACCAGTGCACAAAAACCAGGCCACGGTGGGAGGTTCCAACGCAATCCAGTACTTCTTAACCCTCTGTCCACTCTTTTCCCCATATATAACTGGGTTAAATCAAATTGGGCCTCATCAGGGTCATTAACCACTGCAAAGTTCGTTTCATCCATAGCTAGAGCATAAACTGATTCAAGGTCAACAAGAAAAATGGCATTTGGTGGTACAGCACCTTCCTCACCAAATCCAATTTGTGGCTTAATCTTAAGGAGCACCTTCTCTTCCGTTTTCATAGTTTTGACAGCTTGGGCAAGAGCAGAACAAAAATACCCATCTTTAACTGTAAACTCAACAGTTAGAGTATGGTCGAAACCAAGAGGATTACCAATTGCTAAGCATTGCTGCCCAACTCTAAGAGCTGAGGATGGTTCCACATTAATTGGCTCCAAGAGATCTGTAGGGGCGTCCTCCTTAAGAACAGCAAGATCTTTAGCACGTTCAACGGCATCTGGCAGAGAAAATCCAAACAACCAGGAGGGAATTCCAAAATCACCCTCATCAGTATCCTCAAACAACCAGGATGGAATTCCAAAATCACCCTCATCAGTATCCTTTGGGTTCTCCCATTCTATTCTTCTCACAGACACATTCGGCACTTGGTCCTGTTCCCCACCCGTTGCTACTACTGAAAAACCAGTAAGAGGAGAGTTGAGGTTACCTTCTGGTGCTCCCATCGGGTGGATTTCTTGAATGCATTCCAGATAACTCTGCCTCAGATCTTCAGCACTTCTGGCCATCTCCAACTCCCTTTTTCTCGGTTGGATCAAGATATGAAGATTTCTTGGTTCCTCCGATGGCCGCGAATAGGGTTCACTTCTTCCCACTGACTGGTGTTGACCCACGTTGGCCTTGTAGTCGGTCGCCGAAACTATTCGCCAAACAGCCGTGGGATCTGACGCCACCGCTTCGTACCTCACCATGGATTTGGTTATCTTCCCGCTGATCGACGCTGGCTTAGGGATTTTACCCGGGACGATGTCCGGAACCTTCACCAAGCACCGATCCAGTCCGCCGCCATAGCCGGATAATGAAGATGGCCGAACCGCTGGTGCGCCGCCATAGCCGGATAATGAAGATGGCCGGACCGCTGGTGCGCCGCCATAGCCGGATAATGAAGATGGCCGGACCACTGGTGCGCCGCCATAGCCGGATAATGAAGATGGCCGGACCACTGGTGCGCCGCCATAGCCGGATAAGGAGGACGGCCGGTTCGCTAGTGCGCCGCCATAGCCAGAGAAGGAGTACGGCCGGTCCACTGGTGCGCCGCCATAGCCGGAGAAGGACTAAGGCCGGTCCGCCGTCACAGATCGCCAGCGACTAGGGATTTTACGAGGATCCGAGATCCCAACCCAATCGCTCACCACCATTTCTTGCCGAGGATGGAGTCGCTCTGATACCATTTTGTCACATCCCAGTGAAGAATCCGACGATGAACTGGATTATCACGGGAAAGTCTGGTTGGAATCACAAGGGAAAAGGGTAAATCGCCAAGAACAGAGGGGAATACTCGCTACAGCTAAGAGCTAAAGAGCTACAGTAGTTTTTGGTAATGATAGTTGATGATTCCATTTCACTGCGAAAGAGTACATATATGGGTTCGGAACTAACAGAGCTTAATAAAGAAGATTACACCCCAAATCATCCAGTTAAACTAACATTAACATAATTGCACTCCACTAATTAAAGAAGCTTAATTCAACATTAACTGAAGCTACGTAGGCCGTTGATGCTCCATCTTGGATTTTGATGAAATCCTAGCCCTCCGTTGGAACCCAGTTGCCTTGCGAAACGTTACCTTCAGATTAGATTCTCCCCAGCGTTCACATTCAAAGAACTCCAGTTCTGACACTAAGGCGGTGGCGCGGCCGAACAAGAGGAGAGGAGGGGCGGCGGAGTAGAGTGGTGAGGGCGCAAGGGTGGAGAAGAGATACGGCCGGAGGGAGAGGCGGCGGTGAAGAGAAGGGAGGCAGCTCGGATGGAGGAGCAAGTGGAGGCGGCCGACCGGAATGAAGAGGCTTGGTGGCGCACCAGAAGGGGAGGAAGGCAGCTGGAGAAGAAGGAGCGGCACTGCGGGTGGAGAAAGAGGCAACCGGCGAAGTAAGGCCCGGCCCTTGCCGGCGCTGGTGGAGAAGATAGGGGAGGAAGGAGGAGAAGCAAAGTTGGGGCAATGGAGAAGAAGAACCGGGCTCCAACATTCCACAGTGGCGGCGCTAGGGATTTGAGGCAGTTGGGGATTTTTCCAATTTGCGGTTTAGTCCTTGAAATTTCTAGGGTTTGCAAAGAAGTCCTTCCCCATTAGTGATCTCTTCTGTTCTGGCCCTCCAGGAGTCCGATTTCATCGCGGTTTGATCCCACACATCCATGACGACACGCACAGTGGTACGGAGCAGTCCCAAAAGTCCAGATTTATCGTTTATGCGCCTCGATCGCGCCGGCCTGTGAAAAAGCACAAAAAAGTGTAGAACAGTCCATTTCGAGCAATTAAATATATCAAAGCGTGTAAATGATGATAAATGATCCCAAAATGTGAAAAATAAGAGGGTAAAATGGCATGTAAATATATGCAAATGTGACGCATGTCATACCCCCAGGCTTAAACTTTTACTTGTCCTCAAGTAAATGGTATGATATTATCGAACCCGGACAAGAAGTCATGATTGTAAAAGACTAGTGTCATGCATGTAATAAGTCAAGAGGCATATAACAATGTGAAATGAAATTATCTAAGTCGAGTTTTGAGGACCATCTAAGATGAGAATGAATCAAGCAAAGATGCCAAAGTGATAACTATAGCATTCGACCAAATCAAGTTACACACTCAAGTATCGAAATACACTCAAGTGATCATATGAATCCAACCAAAATTGTAAGGCATCGGAACTAGGTATAACATCGAGAATGAGCATAGCAAAGGGTCATGCAAAGGCATATACTATTTGAGACAAAGAGACTAATACTTGCATGAAATTTATGAAAAAGCCCACACTTGAGCTATGATAAGTGGACAAATAACCACGCTGGCACTCAGCGGGTGAATGGCACTGAAAACCACAAGTCTGGCATATAGGAACAACTGGAGAACGGGAGCCTGATAAAGAACTATACTGATCGTACCCGCTCTCTAACACAACTCCTCGCTCTAAAGCATAGCGTTCTAACTGACGAGACAATACATTTACCTGTTCTTGAAGAGTATCATAAGTAGGAGTGCTCATAAAACCATGAGAATCATAACAATAAGCCATAGCCTCAATAAGTACATGTATCAATCAACCTGCTAGAATGGATACGACAAATCGCACAAGAGAGAAATAACTAGGGAAAAGGTTAGGGGTTAGCGATATATCACAAATACAAATATGAACAATGACGAAATAAAATACAGGTCAGTGTGAACACAAAACAAGCAAAAGAAAACAAACGACCTAGTCTATAGCCTAACACTGTCGCCCTAAGCTAGTCCCCGGCAACGGCGCCAAAATACTTGATCGTGCAAAAATAGCACACCCGCAAGTGCACGGGTTGCCACTGAAATAGCGGCGAGTGTCGTGTTCTCCACAGGGACTAGACTGAGGCTACCGGTGCTCGGCTAAAGCTAGGTCAAACAAAACAGGGGAGAACTAATCCTAAAACGACTAGCAAATCAACCGAACGAACGAACTATCGAACGAAGGACGACGGGGCGAACGACCGAACGAACAAAACGACGACTAACTAAAAGAACAACAACGATGCACGAGAACGAACGACACGAACGATACAACGACTAAACGAACGAATACGACTATCGATCGACGATCTAACTAACTACCGACCGCGAGAAAGAAAGAGGGAAGTCGAGAAGCACTGAGGGAGTTTAGAAGCACGGAGGGAGTTGAGAGAGAAAAGGGGGAAAAACAGTCGGCGGCTAACTAGATGACGACGGCACACGACAAACACACGACTACGACAAATGAACGCACGACTCAACTATCGAACGACCGCTAAAAGAAGCAAAGAGGAAGGTCAAGAAGCACAAGGGAGGATCTAGAAGCACTAGGCGGGTCGAGACAGCAAGGGAAAGGGAACGGTCGCCAGCTAGCTAATCCGCACAGGACAACAAGACAAACACAGAAACTACTACTGACAAAGGCATCTAACACAGAAAACCACTAACAGAGCTAAACATTACAATATCTACCAACTCATATCACAATAGCACTACTGAAAACATACTAAGCTACTAACAAAACACAATTGCACAATTATCACATAGCAGATATCACAATAACATAACAGGGCATAATTTCATCTCCACTGATTACATTCACAAAGCACATTGCATACAAAAGAGTTCACATCTCACAAACATAGATCACAAATCAACAGGCAAAAATGAGAACAGTAAATGAGATGGGGGAATGAAGTGAACCGAGGGGAGTAGAAGCAGCAGAGGAAGCAGAGCAGAGGATGGGGCCGTCGGTGGGGTAGCAGCAGTCGGCGGCAGGTGCTGCAGTGGAGTCGCCGGCGTCGGTGAAGAGGCGTGGCGGTGAAGAAACACGGAGGAGTCACGGCGCCGGAGGAAGCTGGTGCGGTGGCGGCGCTGATGTGGAGAAGATGGCGGCGGTGGCGAGTAGGCAGCCGAGAAGGGGAGCGGCGGCTGGTGGTGAAGAGGGATGGCGGCGCTGGAGGTAAGGAAGTGGGGCGGCGCCGGGGAATGGAGAAGGGAGAGGGCGGCGCGCCGGAGGGAGAGGCAGCGGGGAGGAAGAGCGTGGAGAAGGGAGGCGCACGGGTGAAAGGGGAGTGGCGGAGAAAGAAGAACCGGGAGGAAGGGAGGAGCTGGAGGCGGAGAAGATGGAGGCGGCGCGGTAGAGAAAGGGAAGTGCAGCTAAGGCGGTGGCGCGGCCGAACCGAGGAGAGGAGGGGCGGCGGAGTAGAGTGGTGAGGGCGCAAGGGTGGAGAAGAGATACGGCCGGAGGGAGAGGCGGCGGTGAAGAGAAGGGTGGCAGCTCGGATGGAGGAGCAAGTGGAGGCGGCCGACCGGAATGAAGAGGCTTGGTGGCGCGCCGGAAGGGGAGGAAGGCAGCTGGAGAAGAAGGAGCGGCACTGCGGGTGGAGAAAGAGGCGACCGGCGAAGTAAGGCCCGGCCCTCGCCGGCGCTGGTGGAGAAGATAGGGGAGGAAGGAGGAGAAGCAAAGTTGGGGCAATGGAGAAGAAGAACCGGGCTCCAACATTCCACAGTGGCGGCGCTAGGGATTTGAGGCAGTTGGGGATTTTTCCAATTTGCGGTTTAGTCCTCAAAATTTCTAGGGTTTGCAAAGAAGTCCTTCCCCATTAGTGATCTCTTCTGTTCTGGCCCTCCAGGAGTCCGATTTCATCGCGGTTTGATCCCACACATCCATGACGACACGCACAGCGGTACGGAGCAGTCCCAAAAGTCCAGATTTATCGTTTATGTGCCTCGATCGCGCCGGCCTGTGAAAAAGCACAAAAAAGTGTAGAACAGTCCATTTCGAGCAATTAAATATATCAAAGCGTGTAAATGATGATAAATGATCCCAAAATGTGAAAAATAAGAGGGTAAAATGGCATGTAAATATATGCAAATGTGACGCATGTCAATGTGCTCACCTTGCTTAAATCTGTTGCCAGAGAACGACTTCATCGACTATGGTGAGGAATACGATGAATAGGCCACGTCTTACAGTCATTTGCCTATGGGCAAGCAAGATGAGCTACTCCTTATTTATTTACCTTCCGCTGATTTACTTTATGTTTGGCTTTGAGCCTTGTTGTTGTAAACTCTAGCCATAAGGTTGTACTCCTTGTTTATAATAACATTGGTTGTTATGCATGATATGAATCGCTGTAAACACTATGTGCACTAGCCTTTCCTGGACTGGTGCATTTACATAGATGATTCCGGTGTTGTTGCTCTGGGAACCAACAACATTATTCCCTCCTTAACAGAATTCAACCCCAAACTCTAGGCCTCAAACTCTGCTTGCAAACTCTAACCCTTAACTCCAACTCCACGCTGATGGTTTGTAGAGCACAGCTCATCTCATGACTAAAATACTTATGTGCACAAACAAATGTGACATGTCATTCGTCTTTTCCATGCCTCAAGTAAATAATTACTCACTCCTTCTTAACAAGGAGCTAGCTCATAAAATAACTCCTTTCAAAATAAACCATTCTTATAAGAGAACAATCTGTGGCATAGCAAGATCACTTCAATTTGCAAGGAGCTTCTCTTTGATAAGAGAACAAAATATAACACTCATTGAACCCACTCCCATCCAAAAACAAACTATTCTAAAAATGAAAGACTCACAATGAAAACCCTCAACTTTCAACTAAACAAATGAAAATCAAAACCACATAAACCAAAGATGAAACCACTTAAATTTTCACATTAACAATTTCCTCTTTTTTTAAAAAAATATTCACAATTTCCAACATAAAATCAATACACTTCGCAAATAAGCTTCAAATATAAATGCATGGATCGGATAAGAACCAGATGGATAACTAACTACCCTAGCAAAACACACTCTACTTAACCTTAAACAATAAATTTTGGTCTTAAATATTAGAATTCCAAATTCTCACATGACACACCAACTCATTTCTCTCAAGTTGAAAACCTCGGGATATGCATAATCTTAAAGCAACATCCACACCAATCTAGAAAGGCTCTTCTAATCCACAAAATGCTCTGATCAACTCCTCTACCAAAGAAATATCCCTACAAATAATTCCAAGTGAGCTTAGATAAATTTCACATTGAATCCTATCACCTCAATTTCCTTAAGGATAAACATCTTAAAGATCTTGGCACGCGCATATATACCACAACCAAGTGAATTCAATCGATGATCACCACAATTCTCGGAGTCATTTTGCTTTCCTACCTCCACACAAATCATGGTCAATTATGGTTCTAGACTAAAACATAAAATCTAATTCCATCTCCTCTGATCCATAGGTTAGAACAATTTTTATTGAGATTGCAACCATAAACAATCTAGAAATTTATAGTCTCATAAACCACAAAAGCATTCTCCCATTACGCTGAGTAACTTCAACCTCTATGACTTCTACAATCAAGTTTCGATATAATTGGTAGGGAAATCCTCAAATCTATTGTATAAAAATCCGACAATCTATATATACTCAATCAATATACACCAATAGATGAATACAATCTCCACCAACTAAATTATTAGAAAGATTCTAACTCCAAGAGAGATATTCAATAAAGATCAAGTCAAACCATCTAATAATTTAAAAATCTTCATCACTCAAACAACTACCACATTGATCAAATTACTTCTCCAATATTAGATTGTCATTAAACCACACTATCCAATTTTGTCTATAAAATCCAACAAGTTACACAATCACAACATTCTACTTCATTGATCAAAATTCTGAACTTTTGATAACCCCAAAAAATTCGCAATATAAACCAACATATCATTATTCACTATCTACTAGAATTCCACTAGCAACTACAATATGATCACTTTGCTCCAACAATAATCATTGCATGAAGTCAGTTTCTCTCCAAGAATTATAATATAACATCAAATCATCCTTCTGTACTCTTTAGATAACTTGGCACTCAATGCCCTACTAGATTTCGTATTTGATCACTACTTGACAATGGCGACTACACCCTAACGGGCTTTGTAACACAATTTAGCTAAGTCCTTCGCAAAATGAGGGTAAGAGGAAACCAAAAACAAATCTAGAACACCAGCGAACATTGGCAACTAGTAGAAAGCAAAACTCGAAGGAAAATAAACAAATAGCAAAGCACACTTTTTCTTTTCAAGACAAATTTTTGTAAACCTCTTTAAACCATAGGAATTCTCAATAGTTCACTAAAGTTCTCTTCGATGTAACATAGGGTACCACTTCCTCATAAGTGTAAAACATCTCATGTAAATCACACCACAAAAAAAGATCCAATTCTCTTCTATCTGAAAAGAATCAATAATATCCCCAATATGCCTTTATCGATAAACATGATATATGATCAATTTACTAAAACTCTTAACAAAGATCATCAGAATCCACTACTCCATCGTAAAACTCTCAATGACTCACCAAATGGTTTCATACTACTTTATTATCTCATCCTCAAATTGAGAATCCACCCAAACTTCGCATCCTTACTTCAATAACCACTTTACTCTAAAAGAGTTTACTACATAGATCAAAATGTTCCACCAAAGTTCTTTAATGATTCATCAACTATCATCCAATAATTTCATAAGCACATAAACATGAGACACTTATTAAAACCATCATCTCGACTCTTTTGTGATCCCCAACACTAAATTCTAGCAGACAATAATTGTACTCCAATGATTTCTATTGACAATTGGCTTTATAGTGAAATCTAATTGCTATCCTAATTCTATTTGCAATCGCATGGACATGCACCACCACAAATTTAACTATTCCACCTTACATAATCCCACTAAAACTTCATTATTCATAATCATATATCAATTAAAGTCCCTCACAACACTAGAACAAATTTTCATCCAATCCTTCCAGCTAGAAGAACTATTCAAAAATCCTCCCATATAAATTCTATATTCACTAATATTTACATTTTTTTGGAACCCTATGTATACAATAATTAGTCACATTAAGAAATGAATCTAGCAATTTAATGTGGTCACCAAGTATCCACTGAAGAGATAATTCTAAGAGTAATATCCACCAAGATAATAATTCAATAAGTTTCTAACTTACCATCCCAAACGGTTAGATTAATCCATTGAGAACCATACCACCCAATGTATCCAACAAAATTTGGCAGATTAAATAATATTAATGAGCATATGTCCGTACATCATACTTCTTTATAATCCATTAATTCCTAGTAGCATCTACTCCAAGGCACTGTGAAGTTTAACATATATCTCTCTAAGGGATGTTAATTGAAAACAACTATACACCATGTCATCTTAACACTTGGCATATCATACCTTGTCTCGTAATTCCTACAATCACGATAACTCATCCAAGCATCAAAAAGACATCACAAAAGGGTTTTAATACTCTTATTCACAAAAAATGCATTTAATTTCAATCGCCTAAAATATTCGAATACAACCACATGGGTTTAAACCTTCCTCCAGAGAATAAACTTGCAAAAGGCATTTTCCATTATCCACACCATCGAGTAAATGACCAAATCATCTTCCTTAATAAAATGGTAAAACTTTCACAAAAACGGATGACCTTGCAACTTAACAACTTTCATGAGCAACAAGAACAGCTCAACATTTGGAAGAACAATATTTCTTTCATTAAACCAAATTAGCAAATAAAATCACATTGCCAACACTTTAAATGACTAACCAAGGGAAACTCATGGAAAGAATCATAACTCACCCAAGGATCAAAAATGACCAACCAAAACTCACCCCCGATCATTTGAAATAGAGGTTAACTAAGGAAACTTATCATCTCTCATGCACCACATACAATGGCACCTCCTGACCATCCCATAGGCACAACGATGACCACTATTGCTCGGCATTGCTATTCATCTCGATTCACCAATCATTCAACATAAAACATAGGCAATAACTCAATATTCACTAATAATTAAACAAGCTGATTCCATTCTACTATGCACCAGTGTGTCAAGTTTCATATTTAAGTTAATTACCCTAAGTTAAATTTCAACATTAGGTTTTTATAAATTATTTTATTATTATGATTATTAGTTTACAATAATAGGAAATTATTTTACAATACAATAGGAAATTATACTGCAATCATTTCTCTAAAATTTTGGCAGCATTTACTTTGAAACATGGATCACAAATGAGGTTAATCTAATGAGAAAAAGAGCACGATAACCATAAGATAAATTTTAAACATAACCATAACAGCGTACAAGAAGAAACCGATCATATATTGTACAAAGAAAACAATTCCACCTCGAAGGGTGAACATTGACATAAAAGAAATTCACTTGCAAAGTTCTTTCAATTAAACTTTAAACTGCTTTGTTATTAGACATTATGAGTGTCAAGATGAAGTGCACAAGGTCCCATCCCCATGCATGCCACCTTCACAGGAAGTACCTAAAAAAGCATAAGCAGCAAGTGTGAGTTCATGACTCAGCAAGGTACAAGCAAGACGATTAACTCCTCACAAACAGGATATTAAACATAGATATTTCTCATAAACAGCCATCCACTTAAATTTCATAAATTTATAAATTTGCTGGGGCTTGTGTCATGGAACTCACAGCGTTTCCTGGATCAGTGGTCCGGGCTGCAAGAAACGCAGCTATGATGTCGGTTGTTCCAGTACAGACAACACAGTTCTCGGAAAATCCCAGCAATAAAACGTTTATATATATTTCGTCAATTAAGACGAAAAAATATTTATCTATTGCATGGTAAGATAAAATGCTGAAGGAAATGAAGTGGATGTTTACCGTGTTGTGAGCGTACATCTTCTTTGATTGGGTCAATGGAAACTCCAGGTGCTCTGACAGAGGGTAACATGTATGAGTATGGCTGTGACACGAACCAGCTTGGGTAGGAGTCACTCTTGGGATCATAACCTACCTGAAACAAACGATAACAAAGTTCATATCTTACAGTAAAGTCGGTATATAGGTTGAGTTATGTTCACAAGACTATCCAAAAGGAAACTGCACAGAGCTTAAACTAGTTACGACTTATGACTAACAATGGTGAGCCATTTCTTTAATTAGAATGATAAAGTGAGCGTTCATCTTTAGCTGTCAACTATTATAGGTGATCCATGTTGGAAGAAAACTATTGTTCTCTTTGGTTCATCCATGTGAACTATTTGTAGGTTCTCTAGCTACTGGATGACAAAAGAATCACCTTCAGAGTATTGTTGTAATCTGAAATACCATATTCTCCATGCAAAAGCCAAAGAAGCCAGTCTGATTGGTGCATCAGTATCGCTGAATCACTACTGTTTGATCCCCTTGAATTCCACCACGACACAAGCTTACACAGGGTGGACGAACCAGAACAAACTGTATGATTAGCAGGAGCAAGCAATAGACTCGACGGTGGGCAGCGCATCGGGGAAGCTCTCATTGTAGAGGAAAGGACCAGCAAGAAGCTCTCCATTCATTCTGCTTGTCAAGAAAGATATATGCATATATACAACAGATCAACATCAATATAACTTTAGTTGTATTGATGCAAATTGAAGACATGAGGGTTTAATGGAGGAGATGGATGGCCGGTAAATGGATGGGATATCACTCAGAAGGTTGAAGAGTGCTTCTCTCCGTGAGCTTGCCCAGTCTGTGGGCGTTGCCAACCTGCCTAGCAACTCCAATCGAAGGATGAATAGGCTCATTAGAAATTAAACAAACAATCCAAGATACAGATGAAGAAAGTAAACTAAACTTGATTGGCATGAACTTGCTGGTAGTTTATTATACCCTACACTGGCATCTATGTCCAGGTAAGACTGCCATGTTTGTTATGTACTTTCCTGATGGACCATCTGGAGGTGACCACATGTAAGTGATGAGTAATTGACATAAGTTTATGGTAGTCGAGTTTGGTTTGGGTTGTTCGGACCTTGACGTTCTGTGGTGCAACGGGCTCGGTCGGACTGTGGTCAAACTTGGTCATATGGGATTAGGACGCTGATTCTTTGATTTGATAGGTTTGAACTTCATCTGTGGTAAGTATGATGGTATTTATGCTTTCATGTATCGAGCGGTGCTATGTGACGTGTTTCTTGTCTGTGTGACTGCAGGATGTCGAGGCGGAGCCGTGGCGAGACACGAGGTGACCGGACTAGACACGGGCGGTGTCGGGGTCAGAACGGTCGGGATGTGTCGAAAACGGTGGAGACTCGAGGTGGTTGCGAGGCTTGGACGGCAAGGAGCGCGGAAGCTTCCCGGAAGGTGCACGAGGGGCGAATCGGGAATTTCGCAAGGCTGCACAAGCGGGAGCGGGCTCCGTTGGACTTAGCGGGCGTAACGGGACGGAGACCCGTTAGCCAAGGCTATATAAAGGATTGGAGGGGCTGCATGCCTCCTCATGGAATTTGGAGGGAATTAGGGTTAGCTCTAGTCAAAAGAGGCTTTGGGAGGTTGGTTTCTCCTTTGCTCTTTAGTGGGTGAGAGTTGGTAGGAGAGGCAGAGTTCTGTTGAGGCTTGTCTCCCTTCGTAGCTTCCTCTCTCGGTGAGCATGTGAGTTCTTGGGTGTTCTTGAGTCTTGGAGAGGGAGATGGAGAGGGAGAGGATGGATTGAGGAGTATGTAATCAATCATCCCTGTTCTAATGTCCATGCGTATGGGGACGTATCTGTAATCGTTTGACTGATTGGAATGGAAATCTGAAATCTCTCCCTGCTCATGTTTCCCTTCGATGCCTCTGTGCTTGATTTCTTGATTTTGTGTTTTCTTGTTGTTTCTTGTTGGGAAGCCCCAAAATGGGTTGCTCTAGGTTGGGATGTTACTCCAAGATCATTTGATCGAATTCCCATGAGCTAACTCCATTTTAATCTCAGATTTTCTCTCTTGCCCTCCTCTGTTCTTCTTTTGTGATTTCTAGGGTTTGAGATAGTTTTGGATTCCTTTTGAGAGAAGGCTTGATTTTTGGTCTGAGAAATCCTCTTGCTATTGCTAACATATTTGCAAAATCTTATTAGCAAAGGATTTGAGATCATGGAGTAATTTGAGTTTTTGGCTCTCTCTCTGAAATTTGCAGTCATTTCTAGGGTTTTGGGTTAGATTTTGATTCCCTTTATGTGATGGCATGATTTTCGGTCTGGAGTGGCCCATGGGTATTCCTAACATATTTGCAAAGTATCATGGCCATGGGATCAAAGACTTTGTGGGAATCTAAGTTTTTGTTTATGCCTCTGTAAGTTTTCAGGTTTTGTCCAAATCTGAAATTTGTGGTCTTGTGTTGGATTTCCCTGATCTTCTAGACTCCTTGGGCTATTATAGTCATTACCTTACTATTCTGGGCCAAGGGGATCAAAGAGTAACCCCTATTTGAACTGGTATTCAAAGTCTGAAAAAAAGAAAACTGCATTCCTGTTGCCTGATTTTCAGTTCTCCTCTCGGCCAGCTCCTGTTTAGTTTCAGCTCTGTCGTGGCAACAGTTTTTCGCTGTTTCTTCTACCGTGGCAACATTTTCCCCCGATTTTCCTTGCCGTGGTAGCTCTTCATTGCCGTGGTAGCTCTTCATTGCCGTGACAGATTTTCTTGCCGTGGCAGCACCTTCCTCTAGTTTCCTTGCCGTGGCAATGAACTTCTTCAGTTGTCTTGCCGGGTCCAGTTTCAGCAGCAGCAGCTAGTCCTCTCAAGTTTTTTCCTGCCGTGGTAGCATTTCTTGCTATTGTCTTTGCCGTGGCAGCTAATTTCCTTGCCGTGGTAGCAAATCTTGCTGATCCTCTACTGTGACAACTTTTATTGCTGTTTCTTTGCCATGGCAATGAATGTCTTCAGTTTCCTTGCCGTGACAAATTCATTTCTTTGTTGAGTTGAGATTCTCGTGAATACTTTGGGGACGGAATTTTTTTTAAATACGACATTCACCCCCCTCTGTCGCCGTTTTCGATCCAACAATTGGTATCAGAGCCGGTTAGCTCTTTTCAATAGATCTTAACCGGTCTGAAGAGCCATGGCGGTGGACAAGTACTCAACCAAGCCGCCCGTTTTCGATGGCATCGATTACCCCTTCTGGAAGAGCCGAATGGAGACATACATCCAGGCCCAAGGGTATGCCATCTGGCGGAAGGTCAAGGTACGATTTGTTGTTCCTGCCGATGAGAACATCAATGCCGGGAACATGGCTGATGTTGAGGCGAATGCAAAGGCAAGGAACATCATCCAGGGTTTGAGTTGTAGCGAGTTTGACCGCATATCTCACCTGTCGTCCGCCTACGACATCTGGGTGACCCTCGACGCATACCATGAGGGCACCATCCAGATCAAGACGGTTCGACAGGACCAGTTCAAGCGCGAATACAACAAATTCGAGATGCTTGCTGGTGAGTCCCTGGACGAGTGCTTTTCGCGATTTCACAAAATCTTGAGCAACCTCCGAGCAGTCGGTCTCACATACCCCGACTCGGACAACGCTCGTCAGATGCTCGCGGCACTCGATCTGCGTGTTTGGGAGATGAAAGTGACCACCATCAAAGACACGATAGACCTCTCGACCCTGACTCTTGATGCGCTGTACTCGCGCCTCAAGACTCACGAGATTGACGTTATCTCTCGTCGGTCGAAGTCACAGTCGATGGCCTTGGTCACCGATCCCGTTTCTTCTTCCGGGCCTTCTTCTGATTCTTCTTGTGGTTTCTCCCTTGCTACTCTTTGTGATATAACTGATGATCAGTTAGAGCAGCTTGCGGATGATCAGCTGGCCCTCCTAGCCCGAAGGTTTTCCCATGCCTACAAGGGTAGGAGAGACAAAGAGAGGAGGACCCGTGATTTGCTTTGAGTGTGGTGGCCCCAACCACATTCGGGCAAACTGCCCCAAGCTGGAGAAGAGCAAGAACGACTACGGCGGTTCGGGCAAGAACGACTACACCGACAAGAACCGCAACAAGAAGCCTCCAGCTCAGACGCTAGGAAAGAAGAAGTTCCGCAACTTTGGCAAAGCCAAGAAGCTCTTCCACCGCGTCCTCACCGTCTTCGACGACCTCGACCTCAGCGAGGTGGAGGGATGGAGTGACGACGACGGGACGAGTGATCAAGAGCACAAGGATGGCGGCGACGACTTCTCCGGCATGTGCTTCATGGCCCTTGAGGGCGAGATCAGCGACAGCGAGCTGTACTCCGTCTCGGATGAGGTACTCCCTTCTTATGACCAGCTTAATGATGCTTTTCTTAAGCTAGGTGGATTTCATGCTAGAGCTAGGTCTAGGTGTACCGAGTTAGAGAAGGAAGTAGATAGACTGTCACGGGAGATTACTTCACTTAGATCTGCTCCCTCCCGTGACGATTGTGATTCATGCCCTGCTTTGCTTGGAGACATTGAGAAACTAAGGACCTCTCATGATAGTTTGTCTTCTGAGCTTGATGTGCTTAAGGTGGAGAATGTTAGTCTGCTTGCTGAGTTAGAATTGAGTAGGATGGCTGTTACTCTACTTACTACTGATGAGACTACTTCTTCCACCTCATGTGATGTTAAGGACATTGCTGCTAGAGGACCTTATGCCATGCTACTTGATCTGCCCGAGTCCTGTGAAAATTGCAATAACTTGAAGATGAACTTAAAATGGGCAGATCATAAAATTGCTGAACTACAAGCTTCTTTACTTGAGCCGATTGATTCATGCTTGAACTGTCCTAAGTTAACTGCTGAACTTGAAGCTGTCTCCAAACAGTTTCAAGATATGATTGATCATGATAGGAAGTTGGCTCAGTATGCTTCTAAGGACCCTGTTAGCTCACCATGCATTAATTGTAACAAACTAAAATCTGACTTGGTCGCATTGGATGATAAATGTGTGAAGCTAACTAAGGACCTACTAGAGAAGCCACCATTTGCTTGTATTGTCTGTGCTGAGAAGGGGGAGAAGCCCCAGGGTAAGGTGGAGACGCCTAGGAACGTGAACCAATTGGTTAGCAGTAGGAGTGTCCCCTTAGAGTCGGCTGTGCGTGCACAAGCCATTCTTTCCTCTACTGTTGGTTCCTCTTCTGCTCCCTTACCTCCTGCTGTCTCTTCTTCCCCCTGCTCTTCTTGCACCTCTCTCTTTCGGGAGTGTCAGTATCTTATGAACACTCTTGAGAGATTTGTAGGCGGCAAGAAGAAGCTTAATCTTATTCTAGACCAGTCCAATATTTGCATGTTCAATCAGGGTCTAGGATATGATTTATATGAGGACATGAGGAAGCATCCACCTGCCGTGCTCAGACCTATAGCACCAGGTGTGATCGAGACTGAGCCCAGGACCAAGAAAGTCCATTGCAAGTCAGCGAGCTATGTCCAGGGGATTTCTGACAGTAAGGTGATTTCACCTGCTACTTCTACCTCTCAGAAGGCGAAGTATCACTGCACCTTCTGTCAGAAGGATGGACACACAGTCGATCGATGCTTCAGGCGCGCCAAGATCGCGCGTAGAGACCGTGTTGAGTCTCTTAGGCGCATTCAGGGTCGGCCCCAGACCTTGAGTGCACCTAAGACCAACACGAGGTCTAGGCTTGTTTCTTCTGATGGGTTTGGGCAGCATCGAGGACTTGGTTTTTCTGAGTTTTCTGGTTTTCGTCCTCATGCTGCTTTTAGTCGTGACTTCCGCCGTCCTGAGGGTAGATCTCGTTTTCCCCATCGAGATAGCTACCCGCGGCGTGTTCAGCATGTTGCAGGTGCTCCGAATCGCTTCCTCGTAGCAGTCGGACCCAGCAACAGCTTCAGGTCTGCTCTTAGACCTTCTGCTTTGAGTGACAGAGAGCGTAGGGTAGATAGAGGTCAGTCGTGCTTGACTACTTCATCTGCTCGACGTGTTACTCAGTATTGGGTGCCGAAATCACTGTTGATTTACCCCAGTACTGAGACTTTACTCTCTTGTTGACTCAGGTTCGCCGGGCAGGGAAGGGAAAGGTTTGGCTCGTCGACTCTGGGTGTTCACGACACATACCGGAGATTCTTGTTGGTTTTCTTCCCTAGCCCATGCTCCAGGTGATGAGAAGATCACCTTCGGAGATGCTTCATCTGGGCGCGTCATCGCCAAAGGTACTGTGCGCGTGAATGATTCTTTCATTTTGAAAGATGTTGCCTTGGTTAGTAAGCTGCAGTACAATTTGCTTTCAGTTTCTCAGCTTACCGATGACGGTTTCGAGGTGAGCTTTAAGAAAAACAATTGCAAAATTCTTGATTCTTCGGGTAGTCTGGTTTGCGGGATTTCTCGTTATGGGAGGATCTTTCGTGCTGAGTTTTCTGAGTCTTCTAGCGATTTTCTCAGGTGTTTAGTTGCTTCTGAGTCCCGCGATCTCTCTTTCTGGCATAGGAGACTTGGTCATATTGGATTTGACCATTTGACCCGAGTTAGCGGCCACAATCTCATTCGTGGTCTGTCGAAACTCAAGATGGTCAAAGATCTAGTTTGTGCTCCTTGCCGGCACGGCAAGATGGTTGCCACTTCTCACCCTCCGGTCACAGTTACTATGACCGATGCACCAGGATAGCTGCTCCACATGGATACAGTGGGACCAGCTCGAGTGCACTCAGCAGGAGGGAAGTGGTATGTTCTTATCGTAGTCGATGACTTCTCGAGGTATTCTTGGGTGTTTTTCTTAGTCTCGAAGGATGAGACGTTTTCACATTTTTGAGGTCTTTATAGTAGGCTTTCTGTTGAGCTCCCAGGTGCCTAACGAGCGATCCGCAGTGACAATGGCACGGAGTTCAAAAATTCCTACTTTGAGAGGTTCTGCGATGAGACAGGTGTAGAGCATCAGCTCTCCTCTCCGCACGTCCCACAGCAAAATGGCGTTGTGGAGAGAAACAACCGTACCTTGGTCGAGATGGCCAGGACGATGCTTGATGAGTACTCTACACCGCGGAAGTTTTGGGTTGAAGCTATAGCCACCGCGTGCCATGTCTCAAATTGAGTTTTTCTTCGGGCACACTTGCACCGCACTTCTTATGAGTTGAGATACGGGCGAAAGCCCAGCGTCTCTCATTTTCGTGTGTTTGGTTGCAAGTGCTTTATTCTGAAGTCCGGAAACCTAGATAAGTTCGAGTCACGTTCTTGTGATGGGATCTTTCTAGGTTACTCGCCTTCTTCGCGGGCTTATAGGGTCTGGAACTGCGAGTCTAGCAAAATGGTAGAGACCTGTGAGGTGACCTTTGACGAGGCCAGTCCGGGGACTAGGCCAGATATCTCAGGTTCTTTAGAGCAGTCCAAGACCATCTTTGTGGATGATGAGGACGATGGAGACGATGGTTGTTTACCTGATCTAGCTCCTCATCCTCCCCTTGAGATGCCTTCTTCCACGGTACCTCAAGGTGATCAGCCCTTGCCTACTGCTTCCTCCGGAGCTAGTGGCTCTGTCCCTGCCTCTTCTGCACACGAGGTAGATGCCACTTCTTCTCCTCATCCAGGACCTCCCCGACATATCCAGAAAAGGCATCCATCAGAGCAGATTATTGGAGACCTTTTCGAGCGTGTTACCCGCTCAAAATCTGGCTTATCTCAATTCTGTCTCCATTCTGCTTTCATTGCCTCCTTTGAGGAGTTAGAGAATTTCGAGAGAAACAAGGTCTGGTCGCTTGTTGAGCCCCCGCGAGGTCACAATGTCATTGGAACCAAGTGGGTGTTCAAAAACAAGCAGAGTGAGGATGGGGTAGTCATTCGAAACAAGGCTAGACTGGTAGCTCAGGGGTTTTCTCAGGTTGAGGGTCTAGACTTCGAGGAGACCTTTGCCCCTGTAGCTCGACTTGAGGCCATTAGAATCCTGCTTGCCTTTGCAGCTTCTAAGGGTTTCAAGCTTTACCAGATGGACGTCAAGAGTGCCTTTCTCAATGGCTTTATTGAGGAAAAAGTCTACGTCAGACAGCCTCCAGGTTTCGAGAACCCCAAATACTCAAACCATGTCTTCAAGCTTTCCAAAGCGTTGTATGGACTTAAGCAGGCCCCCAGAGCTTGGTATGAGAGGCTTAAGTCCTACTTGTTGAGTCATGGGTTTGAAATGGGTAAAGTAGATAAGACCTTATTTATCTGTAGGCTTGTCAATGACCTTCTGCTCGTCCAGATCTATGTCGATGACATCATCTTTGGCGGCTCTTCCCATGCTCTGGTTTCACAATTCTCGGATGTCATGAGCACCGAGTTTGAGATGAGCATGATGGACGAGTTGACCTTCTTCCTTGGCTTCCAAATCAAGCAGACACGGGAGGGTACCTTCTTGCATCAAGGCAAGTACACTCGCTACCTCCTGAGACATTTCGACATGAGTGATGGTAAGCCGGTGTCAACTCCGATGGCTTCTACAGCCTATCTTGACCCAGATGAGGATGGCGAGCCAGTTGATCAGAAAGAGTACAGAAGTATGATCGGCTCTCTTCTTTACCTCACTGCCTCGAGACCAGACATACACTTCTCCGTGTGTTTGCGTGCTCGTTTTCAGGCTTCTCCTCGCGTATCTCACCGCCAGGCGGGGAAGCGCATCTTTCGGTACCTTCGAGCTACCATTGACTATGGTATCTGGTACTCTTCCTCATCCTGTCTTTCCTTGAGAGCCTTTTCAGATGCAGACTTTGCCGGCTGTAGGATAGATAGGAAGAGCACTTCTGGCACTTGCCAATTCATTGGCACTTCTCTCGTATCTTGGTCTTCGAGAAAGCAGTCCGGTGTTGCGCAGTCCACTGCAGAGGCCGAGTACGTTGCTGCAGCCAGTTGCTGTAGCCAAGTGCTTTGGATGGCTTCGACCCTGCGGAACTTTGGGTTAGTCATAGACAGTGTTCCACTCTTTTGTGATAACACTTCTGCGATTAACATTGCTAAGAACCCAGTGCAGCATTCTCGGACCAAGCATATTGATATTCGCTTTCACTTCCTTAGAGACCATGTAGAGAAGGGCGATATAGTGCTCCAGTTTGTGGAGAGTGACCACCAGTTGGCTGACATTTTCACCAAGCCATTGGACAGTTCGAGGTTTTCAGCTCTAGGGGAGAGCTTGGGGTGGTTTGTCCTTATGGACTGTAGTGAGGGGGGTTTTGGGCTTTACTGCTTTACTATATTGATTATGCTTCTATCTCATTTCTGTCGCTTTGCATTTGGGTGCATTGGGTTTAGTCCTTCTAGCATAGGTTAGAGTGCTTCTCTTACCGAGTTGCTTAGATTTCCTACTCTTATCTTGTGCTTCCAGGATGCTTTTTATTAGCTGCTTCTTATCTCACTAGATTGAGCTCACTCACTTCTTGTAGGTTCTAGCGAGGGTCGGGCCACCCTCGGGTAGACAAGGTACGTGTTTGCTCTCTAGTGTGTGTTTTACGATCAGCTAATAGTCCTGGAGTCATATGGGGTAGATGAGAGCCTGTCTGAGCCATAGTTGTCTCTATATCTTATCTATGCTTTAAGGACTGCCCGTTTGGTTTTTCTTTCCCAGCTTCTCTTGTTTATTGCTTTAGTTCAGGGGGAGTTCTTTTGGGAGCTTCTAGAGCTTAATATTGACAAAACTCAACTTGAACTAAAGGTTGCATCGAATGTTGAGGGGGAGCTGCATTTTCTGCATTTCTAGCATTTTGCATTGTAAGATAGCTAAATTGAGCCTTGATTTATCCTGCTATGACATGATTACAATGTTTTACACCCTGCCATGACTTGAGCGTATTCGCTAGATTGATCATGACTTCATATGTGTAAACTAGCTTTTACCATGATAAGCTAATTAAAATTGCTCAACTTGAATTAAAACTTGTCATGCTAGCATTTGAGTCTAAGTCTTTCTTGATCTATCTTTTTATGATTCATGCCATGTCAAATAGGCTGAGTTTAGCGTTGAATCTCTATTGAGTCTTAATTTGAGCTATGTTAGTTCTTGACGATGCATAAGTTAGCACAACCTGTTAAAAAGCAAAAGATCTCTTTTTATGTGCAAAAAAACTGATTTCACCAATTCATTCTCATTAGACGGCTTGCCATTGCACTAGGCATGAACTCAGGGGGAGTTTTGGATGAGCTAGACTATCTTCTTAAGCTTCTCGCTTGGAGTAGTCGCATAAGGCTTGAGATCTAGCACATGACAAAATTTTGGTTGAAAACAACTATTCGCTTTAAAGAAAATATGTCATTTGTGCAAAATTTGCTTGATTACCAAAAGATTAAAAGTGCTTAAACAAATATTTCATCCTTGAGCATCTAGCACTCTATTTGGACTCAATACTAGCTTCTTGGTTACGTTTAGCTTATTGACATGGCCTGCGTCATCCTTAGATATCTCTAGCTAGATTTTGCTTAATTGATGACTTGACTTGCTCACTTAATGCTCTACATTTTTCATATTGTCATCTTTATGTGCTAACTGACTTATACATATGCTGTCATGATCTAGCTAGCCTTTTATTAAGTTATGGCTTGGTGTGATTCCTTATGGTCATTATGGATAATTCTCATGGCTCAAAATGCTTAAATAAACAACTTCAGCCAATTTCATCCATTGACATGTCATATTCTCTCTTTTGCATTCTTGATGTGTTTATTGCCAAAAGGGGGAGAATAGAGAAGAAAAGGCTAGTTTGGATCAGTTTAGAGCTTTGGAGAACAATTTGCTCTTTCAGATGTTGCTCTAGTGTTCCTTCTGTCAACATGGTCATTAGTTTGGATCAGTTTAGAGCTTTGGAGAATAATTTGCTCTTTCAGATGTTGCTCTAGTGTTCCTTCTGTCGACATGGTCATTACTTTCATTCTTTTCTTTGGACCATGTTGGATTCTTCAAACTCAAACTCAACTTCATGCTTTTTCTGGGTTTGTCAATATACTCATCAAGGGGGAGATTGATGGACCACGTGGAGGTGACCACATGTAAGTGATGAGTAATTGACATGAGTTTATGGTAGTCAAGTTTGGTTTGGGTTGTTCGGACCTTGACGTTGTGTGGTGCAACGGGCTCGGTCGGACTGTGGTCAAACTTGGTCATATGGGATTAGGACACTGATTCTTTGATTTGACAGGTTTGGACTTCATCTGTGGTAAGTATGACGGTATTTATGCTTTCATGTATCGAGCGGTGCTATGTGACGTGTTTCTTGTCTGTGTGACTGCAGGACGTCGAGGCGGAGCCGTGGCGAGACACGAGGTGACCGGACTAGACACAAGCGGTGTCAGGGTCAGAACGGTCGGGATGTGTCGAAGACGGTGGAGACTCGAGGTGGTTGCGAGGCTTGGACGACAAGGAGCGCAGAAGCTTCCCGGAAGGTGCACGAGGGGCGAATCGGGAATTTCGCAAGGCTGCACAAGCGGGAGCGGGCTCCATTGGACTTAGCGGGCGTAACGGGACGGAGACCCGTTAGCCAAGGCTATGTAAAGGATTGGAGGGGCTGCATGCCTCCTCATGGGATTTGGAGGGAATTAGGGTTAGCTCTAATCAAAAGAGGCTTTGGGAGGTTGGTTTCTCCTTTGCTCTTTAGTGGGTGAGAGTTGGTAGGAGAGGCAGAGTTCTGTTGAGGCTTGTCTCCCTTCGTAGCTTCCTCTCTCTGTGAGCATGTGAGTTCTTGGGTGTTCTTGAGTCTTGGACAGGGAGATGGAGAGGGAGTGGATGGATTGAGGAGTATGTAATCAATCATCCCTGTTCTAATGTCCAAGCGTATGGGGACGTATCTGTAATCGTTTGACTGATTGGAATGGAAATCTGAAATCTCTCCCTGCTCCTGTTTCCCTTCGATGCCTCTGTGCTTGATTTCTTGATTTTGTGTTTTCTTGTTGTTTCTTGTTGGGAAGCCCCAAAATGGGTTGCTCTAGGTTGGGATGTTGTTTCTCAGATTTTCTCTCTTGCCCTCCTCTGTTCTTCTTTTGTGATTTCTAGGGTTTGAGATAGTTTTGGATTCCTTTTGAGAGAAGGCTTGATTTTTGGTCTGAGAAATCCTCTTGCTATTGCTAACATATTTGCAAAATCTTATTAGCAAAGGATTTGAGACCATGGAGTAATTTGAGTTTTTGGCTCTCTCTCTAAAATTTGCAGTCATTTCTAGGGTTTTGGGTTAGATTTTGATTCCCTTTATGTGATGGCATGATTTTCGGTCTGGAGTGGCCCATGGGTATTCCTAACATATTTGCAAAGTATCATGGCCGTGGGATCAAAGACTTTGTGGGAATCTAAGTTTTTGTTTATGCCTCTGTAAGTTTTCAGTTTTTGTCCAAATCTGAAATTTGTGGTCTTGTGTTGGATTTCCTTGATCTTCTAGACTCCTTGGGCTATTATAGTCATTACCTTACTATTCTGGGCCAAGGGGATCAAGGAGTAACCCCTATTTGAACTGGTATTCAAAGTCTGAAAAAAAGAAAACTGCATTCCTGTTGCCTGATTTTCAGTTCTCCTCTCGGCCAGCTCCTGTTTAGTTTCAGCTCTGCCGTGGCAACAGTTTTTCGCTGTTTCTTCTACCGTGGCAACATTTTCCCCCGATTTTCCTTGCCGTGGTAGCTCTTCATTGCCGTGACAGATTTTCTTGCCGTGGCAGCACCTTCCTCTAGTTTCCTTGCCGTGGCAATGAACTTCTTCAGTTTTCTTGCCGGGTCCAGTTTCAGCAGCAGCAGCTAGTCCTCTCAGGTTTTTTCCTGCCGTGGTAGCATTGCT
This sequence comes from Dendrocalamus latiflorus, assembly GCA_017311315.1. Classification (NCBI taxonomy): domain Eukaryota; kingdom Viridiplantae; phylum Streptophyta; class Magnoliopsida; order Poales; family Poaceae; genus Dendrocalamus; species Dendrocalamus latiflorus. The sequence continues at coordinate 1,880,377 of CM029671.1, read as the reverse complement.
TGCTATTGTCTTTGCCGTGGCAGCCGTGGCAGCTAATTTCCTTGCCGTGGTAGCAAATCTTGCTGATCCTCTGCCGTGACAACTTTTATTGCTGTTTCTTTGCCATGGTAATGAATGTCTTCAGTTTCCTTGCCGTGAAAAATTCATTTCTTTGTTGAGTTGAGATTCTCGTGAATACTTTGGGGGCGGAATTTTTTTTAAAGACGACATTCACCCCCCTCTATCGCCGTTTTCGATCCAACACTTCCTCTACCAGGTCACTTTAATATTGCTAAAGATATAATATGACACATTTTGTTTCAACGAACTTTCCGCGTATCGAGAAGATACAAAGATGAATCACTACTGCTAATGGATCAGCTGGTAGAAGACTATAAGTACACCAAGAAAGACCCGATATACAATTCATGGTTTGGATTAACTAAAACCAATGGACTCAAATCATTCACCTAATTCTAGTCCAATTTAACAATAGTCAGGGATAACCAAAACTGGTCTAAAATTTTACCGCAAAACTGAACTGAATTTTTTAGAAATTAATATTTACTTTGCACGTGTAGCAAGACTTAATAGGAAACCAAACTCTTACAATTGTGTAAGTTCTTTTGCCTTCAGAATGTTGGAAATAATCTTGTTTAGAAGTTATGTTCAAGGTTTGGTCATGGTCGAAATCAAGTAGTCAAACTTGTGTTGAAATCGGAGTTGGAATCGAGTTGTAATCGTAATCGTAACCCAAATAGAAGTCGTAGATCCGGGTGTAAAAAGGGGTGGAGTCATGTAACCAGAGGCGCACAGAAAAGGCGAGAAAAAGTGTGAGAAAAGTGGAGGAAAAGAAATAAAGAAAAGAGGAGGAAAAACTATCGAGTATCGACTTCATCGTGTTCTCGCAGACGTGGTTGTAAAACGACTTACGACCATGATATCGCAGATGTGGTCAGAAGGCGTTACGACTACGGCAAACCAGAAGTAGACATGGTCGAAGGGCAATACGACCACGGCAGAAGGAACTGAACGTGGTCAGGAGGTGCTACGACCACGGCAGTGCAAGGTAAACGTGGTCGGTAGGAGTTATGACCACATTGTGGAGAAGTGAACGTGGTCGAAAGGGGCTTCAACCACGTTGTAACGAGGTGAACGTGGTCGGAAGGTGCTTCGACCATGTTGAACGTGGTCGGAAGGGGTTTCGACCACGTTGTGAAGCATTAAACGTGGTCGGAAGGAGTTTTGACCACGTTGTGAGGAAGTGAACATGGTCAAAAGGGTATTTCGACCACGGTGAATAGTGATCGGTAGAATCACTGCGTGGTCGTAGGGAGCTACGACTACAGTAATTCAAGTAAGGTCGAAGGAAGGGCAACGCAGCGGCAGAGAACGTAGTCGAAACTTCAGCAGAAGTTTACGATTACGAAGTTGAAACGGTCAGAGGAGCTGTAACATGGTCGAAACGACTGTCTATGTGATCGTAAGACCGACAGAGTGGTCGTAACGCCATGAGAAGTGGTCATAGCCTCTCGTACGTGGTCGTACGGTTACAGACAGCGGTCGTAGCGGTTGGAAAGGTCCTGGAGCAGTCGTAAGGATTGCAACACGGAATGGATGATCCCTTGCTTGTCAATAAGAGCATATCTGGCACCTGAGGTCCCAAAGTCTATCCCAAGGTAGAGTCCTGCTGGTTCCATCTGTACCATTCTGGCCTCCCGGATTCTGTTGCTTCAGCATAGGAATCCTTATTCTTGGTGTAAATGTAGGGCTCTGTTTCCTTCTGAACCTCGACAATCCTGAAACGATATCCAAGAAATGCAATATATTGGGTCACCTGTTCCCAAATATATTCCGAATCTACATCGATTGAGCCACATTACTATATATGTTGGATCAGTAACACAGTATCAAGTGTTCACTTGCCTCGTTTTGCAGGGAGGTGAGACAGCGGCTTAGCAGAGAGACCGGGAATTGACATGATTCGATAAGAATGCGGTACTTCCTGGGGTGATCGATCTGTTTACGCGGTAGGAGGAGGTGATCTCTTACGTAGGGGCGTAATGGAGAAGATGCTGCTGGCAGGGGATGGATAAGGAACCTTTTGACACGACACCATTGTGGGGCTCCATAACTTATGAAAAGTGGGCAAAATTACACTGTAATCCTCTAAACTATTTCAGTTTGTGTAATCAAGTGTCCAAAGTCCAATCTGTTGATTTGAGCCTATTAAGTATGAACCGTTCAGATTTTTCCCAAGTAAGCCCCTTTACAACTAAAAATTATCTAACTAGACCCTTCCAATGAACATATTCGTGTTATCGTTAATCTGAGCCACTTAGGATTGGTAACTGAAATATAACAAGTTAATTAACTTTTTTTGGAATTGTTAATGCTCTCTGTAAAATATCACCACCAAAACAGTAATTTGACAACAAAAAGTATATGGAAAAGATCTCTAATGTATAATTTAGTACAAAATCATCTCTAAAACATGTTACAAAGTTTCAGTAACATTGTATCATTATGTTTCCTTGAATTGGCAATCCACGTGTCATCAATTTTATAATAGTGCATTGGGCCCACAAGCTAATCAAGACGGTCGTGAAGCTGTTCGACAAGATGAAGGAGTATGCACGGGCGGAGGAGGACGCACAGCGGCGCAAGGGCGACGACTCCAATACCATTCAGGCAGAGGAGTCGTCACAAAAAGGAGGCCCAATAGCAGGGGACAACTCCCCAAAAGGCAAGCGCAAGCAAGAGTCCACGAGGGACGCCCCTGAGCACAACGATGCCGAGCACCACCAGAGCTTGTCAAAGTGGTAAGCACAAGCCCAAGCGCAGCCAACGCAGACCCCCAGAAGGCCCGCCATGTCTTCGGCATAGAGGACGCCCCCCGGGGCACTACCCCCGCCTTTCGCAAGCAGGGCCGTGGAGGCCGAGGACGGGAATGCGGGCGGGGCGGCGACGAAAGACCCCGCGCAGAATAGGAAATCCAAGACTACGGCATGTGGTGCGAAGTGCATGACTATGGTGACCATTTCACGCGGGCATGCAACGCAATCATGGCGCTGCGGCAGGCAACCGCTAGGGCTCATGCCCTGGAAGCGGCGCCCCCATCGTGGCCCACGTGCAGCAGCCACAAGAGAGCCCTCCACGAGCTTTGGCCCCAGAGGGAGCCCAGCACTGGATCATCAGCGTCATCTCCGGAGGCTCCTCGCTGAAGGCCTCCTCGGCGCAAACACCTCCGGGGGTGGCGCATTGCAAAATCACCTTCATGCCGTCTAACACCCAGGGCGTGGATTTCCCCACCAGGATCCCCTGGTCATCCAAGCCGCCATCGCAGGCTAAGACATCAAGCGTGTTCTCGTCGACGGGGCCAGCTCCACGAACATTCTGTTTGCGGCGGCCTTCGACCAAATGGGGATCCCCCGGAGTCGCTTGGGTCCATCGGGAATCCCGCTTCAAGGTTTTGGGGGTTAGCCGCTGAAGGTGTTGGGCTAGGTACGTCTCCAAGTCTCCTTTTGCCAGGACAACAACGCCAGGAGCGAAGACGTGACCTTCGACGTCGTGGACATCCCGCACCCGTACAACGCCATATTGGGGCGCCCTACCCTCAACTCCTTCGGGGCGGTCCCGCACCACGGCTTCTTGTGTATGAAGCTCCTGGGCCCGCGGGGTGTCATCACCATCTTCGATGACCAGGACATCGCCCGGCGTGTGGAGGCTGGTGCCAGGAGCCCGCACCGCAAGGTGCACGTCCTCACCGACAGGTTAAAGGTGGACACGTCGTCCGCTCCGGGATGGACGCCTAAGCCCCGGTCAGAGGGCGGGGTCAAGAGAATGCCTCTCCAAGCCGAGGCTCAATTCGTGTCCATCGGTGAGGGCCTTCCCCCGGAGGTGGAGCAAGACTTGCTCCGAGTTCTCCGGAGCAACGCGGATGTCTTTGCATGGTCCCCGGAGGACATTAAAGGCGTGGACCGCGCCCTCATCGAGCACAACCTAGCAGTCCGCCCCGACGCCAAGCCGGTCAAGCAGAGGCTTCGACGTATGTCCATTGATCGGTAGTAAGCAGCTAAGGTGGAGGTAGCTAAGCTTCTCCAGGCCGGAGTCATCCGTGAGGTCCAACACCCGGATTGGCTTGCCAACCCGGTGTTGGTGAAAAAGGCCAGTGGCGCCTGGCGTATGTGCCCTTAACAAGGAATACCCGAAGGACGACTACCCCTTGCCGCGCATAGATCAACTGGTCGATGCCACCGCGGGGTGTGAGCTCATAAGCTTCTTGGATGCCTACTCCGGCTACCACCAGATCTACATGGCCTAGGACGACGAAGATAAGACCAGCTTCATCATGCCGATTGGGACATTCTGCTTCGTCAGGATGCCCTTCGGTTTGAAGAATGTGGGGCAACATTCACCCGCCTCATCGCGCTAGCGTTGGCCTCTCAGCTTGGGAGGAACATGGAGGCTTACATCGACGACGTAGTCGTCAAAACCAGGCAGCTCGTCTCCCACGGTCAGGATCTCCAAGAGATCTTCGACAATCTTAGGAGAGCAGGCATCAAGCTCAATCCGGACAAGTGTATCTTCAGCGTGCAAGCAAGCAAGCTCTTGGGCTTCCTTGTGTCCGGGCGTGGCATCCAGGCGAACCCCGACAAAGTCGACGTGATCCTCGCTATGAAACCACCTAAGACGACAAGGGAGGTCCAGAGGCTCACTGGCCGCATGGCCGCGCTGAGTTGCTTCCTGTCTAGGGCAGTGGAGCGGGGCCTGCCATTCTTCAAGACCCTTCGCGGTTTCACTGGGACGGCGACTGTGCGAAGGCCTTTGACGACCTCAAGAGACACCTCGCAAGCTTCCCCACTTTGGTCGCTCCAGCGCCAGAGGCTCCCCTCCTACTCTACCTCGCTGCTTCAACAACAGCGGTCAGCGCCGTACTTGTCCTTGAAGAGGGCGCCCTATAGCGCCCCGTATACTTCGTCTTCGAAGCCCTCCAAGGCGCCAGGACGCGGTATACAGAGCTGGAAAAATTGGCATACGCGCTGGTCATGGCCTCGAGGAAGCTCCAGCACTATTTCCTAGCCCATCCAATCATAGTGCCATCCTCATTCCCTCTGGCGGAAATGCTGCATAATAAGGAGTACACAAGGCACATTGGCAAGTGGGCGGCCAAGCTCGCGCCGTTCTCCTTGACATACGCCTCGCGAACGGCGATCAAATCCTAAGTCCTTGAGGACTTCCCGCAGAATGGACTCCACCGGCCCAGCACGTCCAGCAGCCAGAGGACCCGGTGTGGATGCTCAACACCGACGAAGCTTACGGCGTTTCCAGCGCGGGCGTGGGCGCAATGGTCACTACGCTAGAGGGGCACCGCCTGCTGTACTCGGCGCGCCTTGGATTTCCTGCTACCAACAATACGACTGAGTACGAGGCGCTACACTTTGGCCTCGCAAAGCTTAAGGCTCTTGGCGCGCGACAAGTTCTTGGCGCGCGACAAGTTCTTGTCCACACCGACTCACGTCTGGTGGCGGGCCATGTAGACAAATCATATCAGGCCAAGGACCCTGAATTGGCCAAGTACCTGGCAGCCATAACAGCGAAGGAGCGACACTTTCTGGGTGTCACGGTCAAGGCCATCCCTCGCGCAGATAACGAACAAGCAGACGTCCTCGCAAAGGCCGCCAGCCAACAACTTCCCCCACCCGAGGGAGCATTCTACGAGGTCCTGCCCGCGGCAGCCATTGCTCAGGACAACCGCGATGCCGACCTTGTCCACCAGATTACCTAGCAGGGTGACTGGCGGGAGCCCATCTACAGTTTCTTACAAGGCATCGCAGAGCCAGACGACCCCGTAGAGCTCTAGCGCCTGCAGCATCGCACCAGATCCTTCCAGGTGCTCGACGGTGTACTCTACAAAAAGGGGGTCTGCGCCCCACTGCTACGGTGCCTTTCACGCGAGGAAGGAAAGCAACTTCTTGCGGAGATCCATGCGGGGCTCTGCGGTTCGCACATCGCGCCGAGGTCGCTTGTCGGTAAGGCATTCAGGCACGGCTTCTACTGGCCAACCGCCGTTGCTGACGCGCAAGACCTCGTGCACCGGTGCCAAAGCTGCCAATGGATGGGGCGGGTCATCCGCAGACCCCCGACGAGCTTGCAGCCTATGGCCGCTGGCACGATGGGGCATCGACGTAGTCGGACCACTCCCCCGGGCCCCAGGGGACCTCTAGTTTGTTGTAGTCACCCTGGAGTATTTCTCCAGGTGGCCAGAGGTTGTCGCTCTGGCTAGGGTAACTTCCGCAGCCATGTAGCATTTTCTTTGGCAGAACATCGTATGCCGCTTCGGAGTACCTAGGGAGCTCACCGTAGACAATGGTCTGCAATTCGACTCCACCTCATTCAAGGACTTCTGTGACAGTATGGGCATCACACTCCGATTTGCTTCGGTTGGACACCCACAATCCAACGGAGCGGTCGAGCGGGTGAATGGCGCCATCTCCGCCGGAGTCAAGAAGCGTCTCATCGGGCTACCAAAGGGCAAGTGGCCAGACGAGCTCCACAGCGTATTATGGTCCCTCCGCACGACGATGACACGTCCAACGGGATTCACGCTGTTCAATCTCCACTTCGGCGATGAGGCAGTGACGCCCGAAGAAATTAAGGCTGGCTCGAGGAGGGTCCTCGTCCAGGCGCCGGCGGAGGAGCGCCACTTGTCCCTGGATCTTCTCGATGGAGATCGAGTAAGCGCCACCCAGCACGTCGCGAAGTACGCGCTTCAAATGGCGCATGCACGCGACCGCACCGTATACTCGCGGGAGTTCCAACCAGGGGACCTCGTCCTCAAAATGGCGCTCCATGCAGAGACTGTCGGCAAGCTAGAATCCAAGTGGGAGGGCCCATACATCGTCGCAGCAGCCTTGCAACAGGGAGCTTACCGCCTCGCAACGCTGGAAGGGCAGACACTTCGCCACACTTGGAATACAGACAGGCTACGGCGATACTGTGTCTAGGGCCGAAGGGAAGCCTGTAGCAGGGTTAGCACCCTGCTTGTTGTAAGACGCTCGCCCGCGCAAATGGGGGATTAATAAAGACAGTCGTCTGCAAAACTGTTTCATTCTACATAAAGATGCGCGGAGGCACGCCTCTGCGCGCACTCTCCGGAGTATAAAAAAAGACGCGGATGTTGTTCCCGCGCACGCGTGGATATTGTCCCTACGCATACTCTCCGGAGTATAAAAAAAGAGCGGATGTTAGCGAAAGTGTCTGCAAAAGTGCTGGTGTTAGCGAAATCCTCAACAGCAGCATAGGTCGTGACCTAGGCACCTACCCTCATCTCCGAGGCCTCCAGCGCGCCCGCTAGGAGCTCGGTCCCACACGTCAAGAGCGCCCGCCAATCCAGGTTGGAGTCAGCGCACTCCGCAACCTCGTGAAGGACCCGAAGCATCTCCGGCTGACGAATGAAGTTGGAGACTGCCGGCCGCCAAGCCTCCGTGATAGTGACTTCGACAGCACCAGGCGTAGACATCACGTCCTGAGCAGCAAGACCGGAGACTTCGTAGCCGTCTCCGTTGCTCGATCCTTGGCCACATCCAGGGGACCTTGTCTTGCCTGATGCCGACGACGGAATGAGCGAGCAAATCGGAGAGAGCTTCGTGAAGTCGCGGGGGGAGAAAGAATTGTGCCTACCTTCGATACCCTCAACCGATGCATGGGGAGGTGTTTGCTCCGCCTTGGTTGGCACCATGGCACGGGCAGGCGATCGCCTCGCCTCGGTCTAGGCCGCGGGAGCTCCATCCACGCTGGGGGCTCAATCCCCCTCGTTCTGAACGGCTTCCCCATCGGATTCCAGATCCCTAGTAACACCGCCCGCCACATTGAACCTCCCCGAGGGGGAGGGCGGTTGTACCCAGGGGCGCTTCGCCCTCGGAGATTTCAGCGATGCATCCTCGACTGTGATGGCCTACGCGGGCAATAAGCCCTCGGCGGTCAAGGCAGGCGACGAGGCCTCGCCCACCTGGGCATCGCTGCCATGGTCTGTTTCCTCAGCGTCGCCCGAAGTCATCTTCTAGGGGACAGTGTGCTTCTCCCCCTCTGAGTCGGCAGGTTCGGACCCAGTGCCGATCGTACCCTTGGTCTCGGCAGCACTCGCCGGAGATACGGCCGACGGGCTGGATACGGCGACATCAGACCGGTCTTTGCGCCGAGAAGGAGACGCCCCGTCTTGCCGTCGCCATCACGATGACGAGTCCGGACTGGTGCTAGAACCACGCGCTCTAGCACGGAGATGTCCAAGGCTTCGCATACCCGGCTTATCCGCCCCAGCTTCGCCGAGGTGGTCGCGGCTTCGCGCAACTCGTTCTCCTTGGCCGTGTATGGCCCAAGGAACGCAATTACCGCGCACTCTGCATCCTCCAGCCGGAACCCTACAGGCAGAGCGAGGCGTCATCCCGAAAGTCACATGCATGCATCTATTTATATATGTGTGTATGCAGCCTATGGCCGAAAAAGATTACAGGGAGCGGAGGGCTTCGGAAGAGAAGATATTGTCGGGTGAACGCCATCTCGCCGAGTGCGACCCCGCTCGTACTTCCACCGGCCAGAAATCGGCGCCACCCCGTACATAGTGAACTCCTCGGCGAGGTCGCGCATGTTGAACCGGAGGGCGATACCGGCAAGCCTCCACACCTTCTGTTCGTCATCGCCCTTCGGCCTCACACCCGGCAAGCTGTTGAAAGATATTGGCTGTCCTCGGCACCGAAGACCGATGGTACTCGTCACGCGGTGGTAGAACTGTCGCATCCAGTTGGACTCCCACTTCCCTCGCGCCGCCAACGAGGGGAAGAGCTTCGTGTAGTGCGACCTCAGCACGAAGTTGACACTGTCGAAGTTCGATAGCACCCCCCTTCGACCCTCTTCGGCTAGCAGCGTGCGTCATGAAGAAGGGCGAATAGGTTCGCGCTGGGACAGACACCTTCTGTTCAAGCCACCCAAACATAAACAACCAGACGAACTATCGCGTTCGGGGTCAGCTGCGCCAGCTCCAGCCCATAAGCCCGCAGGACCTTGCCGATGAAGAGCGTTGCGGGCATCCAGAGCCTGACCTCGAAAAACGCGATGAAGACAATCGCCTCCGACTCCTTCGGGTGCGGCTCCGTCTCATCATGGGTAGGCAGGCGAACCCTTGCACGGTTCTCCAGCGTTTTCTCCCGAAGGAGAGTCTGGATCATCTCCTCCGTAGCGAGACTTCGCCGTAGCACACGGGAGCAGCGGCCTCCCGACTTCTCCATGGCCTCCCACCGCTTGTCGACCTGCGGTGGCTCGCGAACCACGAGGGAGTATTCCGCCGGTGGCGGCGTAAAATTGCGCTGGCTAGACGAGGCGTTGCCGCTGAACCGGCGAGTGGGATCTTCATGGCAAGCCATTCTTCTCCAAAGCGCAAGGCCAAATGAACAGGGGCAAAGGCAGATCGCACAAGCAAATGGAAAGGAAAGAGAGCAAAGCAACGGCAAGCGGGCAAACGAGCAAACGGGAAGAACGCTTGCATGTCGGTGGCAAGGCTTTATAAAGCCCCCCTCACCTCCCCCACAATCGGAAAGGCAACCGGCGGGAGCCCAGCGGTTCGGCTCCCCATGATCGGGAAGCGCAACCGTTGGCAGCCGAGGGCGCGCAGTCGCAGGCCGCCTGACAGCACACGACACGCCAATAGCACCCGCCACATGTCCCATCACCCTCAGGAAGGAACACGCGACCGTGGTCGTGTGACCGCTGACAGCGCACGATGCGCCAGTCGCGTCCTGCCACATGTACCTTTCCATCAAGACAGCGTGTACGGCCGCAGTCGCCTGACCCTGACACCTTAGGGGTTGGCGCGATTCTCGCCGTCATTAAGACGTCAACTCCGGACCACAAAGATGTCGGGCTGCATGTCGACTCCACTTTTGTAGCGTGACCTCAGAGAGCACCTGTAGGACCGAAATGGCGACAGAGGGGGGTGAATGTCGACTTCTAAAAATTCGTCCCCAAGTACTCACAAGCAAATTTACCACTCCAAATAGCTACGACAAGCTATAAAGAGGAAAGCAAGACTCTCTGGAAACTCAAGCATCCAGGGAAATAACCACTGCAACAGAAAGGAGAACCAACACTGCAAACAACGAAAATTTCAGCAGCAAAAACCCCTGGGACCGGTCTGACCACTGGGTAAAACCCGGTCTGACCGCTGGGTAATAGCCGGTCTGACCGCTGGGTAATAGCCGGTCTAACCGCTGGGTAAAAGCTGGTCTGACCGCTGGGTAATAGCCGGTTTGACCGCTCCCCTGTCCCCAGGCCACCCGAGAGCAATTTCAGAAAACTGATTTTCGGGCAAAAGTTTAGATCTTCAAAGAACTGAAGAATTGATGGTTTTCTTCCATTCTTTTTGTCCCTTAACACCACAACTATATTCCAAATAGGAAGGAGGGCTAGGAAGACAAGGAAATCAAACAAAGAACCAAGAATTTCAGATTTTGACAAAAATCTGAAATTTTGCCCGAGCTGAGCCAAAAATCAAATTACTCCCTAACCGTTGATCCTTTGGCTATGAAACTTTGAGGATAGCTATTAGATAGCCTCTGGACTCTCCATGCCAAATTTCAAGCCATCTCAACAAGGGAATCACGAACAGCACCAAAACCCTAGAAGCGAACTGAAGAACAGGAAAACTGAAAAAGGAGAATCTTTGATTCGTTCGATTTGCTCTCGGGAAAACTCGATCAAATGACCTTGAGGCACTATCCCATCATAAAGCAACCCATTTTGGCACTCCCCAACAACAAACAACAAGAAACTCACAAAAACAAGAAATCACCAAAAAGGAGAAAACGAAGAACAGAGAGGAGCTCGTGAAACATACTTCTGAGATTTCATTCCTTGAAACAAGAGATACAAAGAGCTACGTCCCCATACGCATGGACATTAGAACAGGGGATGATTACATGAAATCTCTACTCAATCCTCTCCCTCTCCCTCTCAATCCCTCTCAAGAACACTACCCATACATGCTTGCTAAGGAGACAACACACAGGGAGAGGGGATGAACGTGGGAGACACTTCCTGCTACTCTCAACCACTAAAGAGCAAAGGGAAAACAACCTCCCAAACCCTCTTTTGACTCTAGAAACCCTAACTCTCTCCCAAATCCATGAGGAGACATGCAGCCCCCTCCTCCTATTTATAGCCCATGGCTAACGGGTCTCCCCCCGTTACGCCGGCTAAACCCGAACGGAACCACTTCCACCTGTGCAGCCTTGCGAAATTCCCGTTTCGCCCCTCCTGCACCTTCCGGGAAGCTTCCGCGTTCCTTGTCGTCCACGACTCGCAACCACATCGAATCTCCGCCGTCTTCGACACATCCGACCGTTCTGACCTCGACACCGCCTATGTCTAGTCCAGTCACCTCGTGTCTCACCACGACTCCGCTTCGACATCCTGCAGTCACACAGACAAGCAACCACGTCAGATAGCACCGCTCGATACATGAAAGCATAAATGCATTAATGAACCAACATTAAGCATGATAAAGCCTAAACCTGTCAAAACAACATAATACACATCCTAATCCCTTTGACTAGGTTTGACCAAGTCTGACCGAGCCTGTTGCACCGTGCAACAACATGGTCCGACCTCACAAACCAAACTCGACTATCCTAAACCTTTGTCAATTACTCATCATTCACATGGAGTCACGACCACATGGTCTCTCAGCACCTCCGCGACGAGCTCGCTTCGGCCCCGTCTCCGTAGGGAGACCCCGCCCTCGGCTGCGGCTTTGTGCATGGGAGACGGACCTGCCCCACACCTTGGCGTGTCCGCAGCATGAACCCGTCTCCGCTTCAACTTCGACTCCACTACAGAAGGGCCCCGTGGTCAAGCACAGCTTCAGCAACCCACTCGACGCTGTATCCTCGGTGTGAGGCGGGGACTACACCAGACAATGCGAATCCATCCAACAATACAGAAGTTCACAGGCCGCGGGGACGGAGGGGACTAAATGGCTCGGCAACATGGCTTTGGCCCATGAAGCCCTTCACCATGAGAGGCTCCTATTGTAGGGGTGGCCCCCACCTAAGCCCAGACGGCCTATTAGAAGGATGACATAAATGCCCCCTGAGAGGGATACTTGAGTGTAAGGGCATAATTGTAAAACACTCCCCATGTGAATATATATTTGCTATCTAGGCCATGGGGGAGGCCCCAAACATTGCTCACTTCTCCACTACCATACTCTCTCTCTCTCTGTTTGGTCTGTAACCACAACACATGCAAAGCAACTTCTCCGTTTAAACACATCAACATGTCATGTTCCATTATGCACCATTTATCAACATAACAGCATCGGGTATCCATCACATGTTCCATCACTCAGCATTCATCGTTATGCCAACAGAAATAAACAACTCACAATAGCATGGTAGGTAGTGCATCAAAATCAAATTCATAGTAATCACTACCTTAATTTATCATTTTATCATGCATTTGCCTATAAACCTGACGAATGATGCATGGAAACATCAATCCCGAGCCGCCATCTGTACCAGCATCATCCAGTCTCAATACATTATAGCGATACACATATTCATACGAATAACATTAATTTTACGCGCAAAACCGACCGTAGATTTAAGTTTTGTCGCGTTCGCTAAATCACTCTCCACGATACTATTTGGCCGAAAGACTTCTACTGGCCATTCTTGACTTCCTCCCTCTCCTCTCTTAATATCCCTTCACATAATTTTTTTTCAATTAATCCTCTCTCTTCACCTAAATTTTTCCTCTCTCATTAGTCGGTCGGATGGCCTGGACCAGCGGACTACCAATGAACATATTCGTGTTATCGTTAATCTGAGCCACTTAGGATTGGTAACTGAAATATAACAAGTTAATTAACTTTTTTGGAATTGTTAATGCTCTCTATAAAAAATCACCACCAAAACAGTAATTTGACAACAAAAAGTATATGGAAAAGATCTCTAATGTATCATTTTAGTACAAAATCATCTCTAAAACATGTTACAAAGTTTCAGTAACATTGTATCATTATGTTTCCTTGAATTGGCAATCCACGTGTCATCAATTATGTTAATAGTGCATTGGGCCCACAAACGTGTAACACCCCGTCTCATCCTCTGAACCTAGAATGCTACCACTATACAACTGCCGTCTCAAATTGACGCTGCTATTAAAAATTTCAACAACACTTCCCCTGCTTATATGACTACAAACAGGGAGCAATAACACATACATAGATTAAACCGCAATAAGATAGCTGATACCATATCACGTATAGCCATAACATGAATAAACTTTCCGAGCTTAAGAAAGCTCATACCACAAGCTTGAAACATAATATAACGAATCGGAGAACCACCCTGTTTATAAACCATTCCTTATGCATTTGCAACTTTTCTCTGACAGAATGCAAATGTAAATGTGTATGTACATGTACATCACTTTCTTTTCTTTAGTTTATACCGGTATAACAAAGTGAGCATCCGTCGATGCTCATCCAAGCCCGCCTTGTTTCATGTAGGGACCTCAATAACCCGTCCTTTTTCTTATGGCGACATCAATGGCTCATCCTTTTTCATACGATGACCTCAGTATCCTCTCTCATGGAGTATCCACACAAAGTGGACTATAGATGCTACACAGGCCATCTATTTCCATAACATAAATACATGCAAAGCAACTTCTCCGTTTAAACACATCAACATGTCATGTTCCATTATGCACCATTTGTCAACATAACAGCATTGGGTATCCATCATATGTGCCATCACTCAGCATTCATCGTTATGCTAATATGCCAACAGAAATAAACAACTCACAATAGCATGGTAGGTAGTGCATCAAAATCAAATTCATAGTAATCACTACCTTAATTTATCATTTCATCATGTATTTGCCTATGAACCTGACGAATGATGCGTGGAAACATCAATCCCGAGCCGCCTGTACATGCATCATCAAGTCTCAATACATTATAACGATACACATATTCATACGAATAACATCAATTTTACGCGCAAAATCGACCGTAGATTTCAGTTTTGTCGCGTTCGCTAAGGGCATGTTTGGTTGCCTGCATGAGCTGATGCAGCTGCATGAGCGTGGCCAGGTTGAGTAGAGAAGGTCCTCAGCCGCGTTTCTCCTCAGCCTGGCTCCAGTTGATTTTTTGCATCCGCTCATGCAGGCTCTCACCCCGATGCAGGCAACCAAACACCATCTCCCTGCATACGCTGGTGCGAGCCACCCCGATGCAGGCAACCAAACAGCCCCTAAATCACTCCCCACGATACTATTTGGCCGAAAGACTTCTACTGGCCATTCTTGACTTCCTCCCTCTCCTCTCTTAATATCCCTTCACATAATTTTTTTCAATTAATCCTCTCTCCTCACCTAAATTTTTCCTCTCTCATTAGTCGGTCGGATGGCCTGGACCAGCCGACTACCAACTTCCCATTCTTCCCTCTCTCTCCAATTTGTTATACTAATTAATCTTATATTAATTAATCATCTACACTAATTAATCACTTCACCAAACTAACCAGGTATACTAATTAATCACCTACCTCAGTTAATCATACTAATTAACTATACTAGTTAATTACTCTACCAAATCCCTACTGTACAAAGGGCATGTTCTTTTCGGCTGTAGCTTATGGTTTTTGGCTGAAATTTTTAAATTTTGGCTGTTTACGGTACAGATTACGGAGAGATAGATACTCGTTTGCGATTTTAGCTGGTACAGATGTTGGGTTTTTAACGTGTAGATCGTTAACTTGTAGATCTCATCTTAAAAAAATATTCCGTTTGAAAGTTAGGTACTATAACAAAAGTTAATCTTCTAGTTGACGGTTAGCTACTACTAGTAGTCACAACTAGTTAGTAGTTACTACAACTAGCAGCAAACTTCCAGAGCTAGCTCTGTCCACGCCTTCCCCTCGCTCTTTCCTCATTTTCCTTGCTTTGATGCTCTGATTCATTCGGCCGATGCCTTGCTATTGCTCTCTGATTCTTCTCCCTTTCCACTTCTTTCTTCACTGCCTGCTTTCCCATTTTCTTCTCTTTCTTGCTCCGGCCGAACACCACTGCTGCGCTTCCATGCCTTTCCCTTTCCCCACCTTTTCTTGCTCTAGCTGAACACGGATTGCTGCGCCTCCATGGCCGATTCATGGCCTTAGGCTCCAGGCCGCCGCCCTCCATGGCGCCTACCTGCTGCCACCTTGGCTCCGGCCACCCTACCTGCGCCCGTCGCCCAAGGTTTCGGCCTCCCTGCCGGCTGCTCAGACCAGCCCACGGTGGCCCCTTGCTTGCCGCCATGCAGCTCGGCCTGCTCGGCTCTGGCCACCACCGGCTTCCTGCGCCTCCGGCTCGGCTCCCAACCAGCGCCAACTACTTCATGTGCCGCCGCCGGTACGACTCGGACATGGCCGCCTCTCGAGGTCCCCTCTACTCTCTCTTCTCTATCATGTGCTTGCTATGCTGCTATGATGGATAAAAAAAGGATGGATAGGGTGACCTTGGTTTTGTCGGGTTAGAAAAGGAAAGTGACGACGATGCACATGCTCTCGGTCGGCCTCTTGATCCCCCTCCTGGTTCTTGTCGGCCTGTCTATGCCTTTATGACCGCCGTCTTCGCTCCTTCGTCTTCCCCTACTCCTTTGAGCTCCTCTCCTCTTGGCTTCCTCCTCCTTGCTCCCTCTCTGTAGTATATGCTTCGGTTGCTCTGTGTGATTACTTGGCTTTGGATGGAAATGGGATAAACATAGGGAGTGGGAAGGGGGAATGGCTGTGAGAGTGCTCGGTTCTCTCTCTCTTGGTTTGTGGTTTGGTTGGCTTCGAGATGAGCTTGGCTCCGGTTGCGCAGAGAGGAAGAACAGTTTTGCTATTGCATTACACTCTCAATGAACTAAAATTGCAGCTCCCCTCCAAAAAAAACAGCTGTAACTTTAGGTGATTCAGAGTGCAACTTCAGGTGACCTGAAATTGCACTCTCAATCAACTAAAATTGTAGCCTCTTCCAAAAAAAATATGTGTAACTTCAAGTGATTCAAAGTGCAATTTTAGATGACTGAAATATAAAAAAAATTTAATCCCCTATGCAATAGTCTATCCCGAGGAAGCAATGTGGAGTAAATTTTTTGCTTTTTAGTCCAAAATTTAAAAGTTTTTTACATATGGACCCCTGGAGAAAAGATTTGCAAAAATGGACCCCTAGCACGGCGCCAACTCACATGGCGCTCAGGGTACACGACACGGCGCCATATTCTTTGGCACCGTAAATAGACACGTAGGATCCACGGTGGCACAACACGGCGCCAACTCACATGGCGCCGTGACATTCATGAACGGCGCTAACGTTTGTGGCGTCGTTTACTGGGACTTAACACCGAGCGCAGCCCCCGGCCCGCCACCACCCCTCAGTGCTCTGTTCGAACAGACCGAACAGAGAGCAGCCTCCGCCGCCGCCCCTCTCTCCCCTCCCCAAATACATCCCAATCCAACGAATTTTCTTGCGATTTTGCTTCCAAACCGAGAAAGCAAGGTGAGCTCCCTCTCCTCCTTTGATTTGTTGCAGTAGATATGGATTATTTGAGATACATTTTGTAGGGCAAAAGTTGAAACCCTAGATGAAATTAGTTGGATTTGGCTTGGTTTTAGGTTCGATTCGCAATAGATTTGCGTAATGTATTAGAAATAATGTGTATAGATCCGTTTTTAGGGTTGAAATTAGTTGGATTAGGGTTTGATTTGGGTAACTAGCTAACCTAGGGTTAGAAACGAGAAAATTTATAAATCTTATTCATTTCGCATTTTAGGTTGTCATGGGCTTCACTCGTTTGCCACCTCCATCCGGTGTTCCCATGCCGATGTGTTATTGCGGCGATCCTTGCAAAGTGGAAAGGTCGGATGATCCGGATACATATAGGCAGAGGTACTGGATGTGTGCCAACTGGGGGTTCGATCCGCCACGTGCCGCCGTTGTCCTCGGCAAGATGGTATGTTGTATTGTCGATTCATCGAATTGGTATTAATTCTGTTGGTTTAACGAATGCGTACATTTGCAGGAGCCTCCACCGCTTTGTGATTTTGAGCAGTGGATCGACACTGCGATCGCTGAGGATGACAAAAAATATCTTGACGCCAATAAGAAGTGGGATGAAGAACGAAAGGAAAGGTGGGAAAGGGAGAAGAAACAGGAGGAGGCCGCGAGGGAACACCGTGAGGAGGAGCGTAGGAGGGCCGCGGCAAAGCGCAAGGGAGAAAGGCAGAAGAAGCTAGAGAGAGCGCGGCGTGCCAAGGCAGCCCTTGAGCAGTACCCTGATGCTCAGAGAAAGGGGAAGTGGCCTCGATGCACTCAGTAGTTTGATGTATGCGGACGTATATATTTTCTGAAAATTTATAAACTATGTATGTGGACTATGTATGTATGTGGACGTATGCACTCAGTATGTTATTTTGGGCTGTGTTTATTCATTTGGTGAATGTCAATTAGTATTATTTGTGCGGATGCGGATGGAACGAAACAACTAGGCCGAGCTTGCAGTTTTAATGCAAGTGCAGTAATCACGGCGCCAAACACCCTGGCGCCGTATGTTCGTAGCACGGCGCCCAACACTCTGGCACCGAGATATTGAAATACGGCGCGCAAAACTTTGGCGCCATATCCTGGCGCCAAAGTTTCTGGCGCTGTTTTTCAATACCTCGGCGCTTGAGTGTTTGGCGCCGTGCTACGCAAACATACAGAAAAAACAGCAAAGAGCTGTCTGTTTTTCTGCATATACAAAACACATACACACATATACATACATTCACATATAAAACACATACGCATAACTCTCAATAAAGTCTAGATGCATACATTCACATATAAATCTCAAATCATACATACATACATATATGCACACATACACATATAAAATACACATACACATACATATATGCACACATACATCGTCATGCACACATATAAAATACACATACACATACACACAACTCTCATCATCATGGGTTGGAGGACGCAGTATAGGAATCATCGTGAGCTTGCCGCGGTGCTCTCTGTCGTAGAACTCGTCCACCAGCCGGTACCTCGCCATCCTGTGCATTCAAAATTACGTTAGTGATAAAAATAACAAAATATCTAAAAATTATGCTCTCTAGACCTAACGCTGCTAACCTGAGTGGAACGACGTTGACACGTCCGTGAATTGTGACCCAATAGACCACACATACCGCAGTGTGTCTCCTGTGGGTCCTCAACGAAGGGATTTGCCCTACCCCTCTTGGTGCGACCAGGTATCCGATCCATGTCCATCTTGTACCTTGACCGCTTCCTGCTGCCCCTCTTGTGCCAACGTAACCCCACGTCCGCTATGTACCTGGGACCCGAGTAAAGTGGCCACTCGCTTTCATCACGATATGGCTCGAACCGTGGGGCCCATGTCCTCACCAACGCATCCACGCTGAATAGTCTCGGGATTTTGGTCTCAACATCGATATTCCGGGCCCTACATGCGGTCACCATGTGGGAGCATGGAAAATGGAACTTGTCGGGAACACCGCATGTGCATGTGAAGGATGTAATCACGACCTTATGCTTTCGGGCCTCTCGGAGCTCTTCATTCTCGGTTGTCCCTCCACCCTCAACAACCTCATACGTGCCCGTCACATGGTCAAAACAGTGGTACTCCTGTTCATTGGCTTGCATATTCGCTTTGATAATGAAGTCGTGAGGACGAGGTGGCCAACGTGCATGTGCCTTTAACATGTCTGAGGCTTCCCGGTGCCGGTTGACAAACCATGCAACACACTTGTAGAAAGTGAACGCCGCAATTGCGGTAACTGGCAATCCACGTGCCCCCTTAAGCAGCCCGTTGAAGCATTCTGCCATGTTGCTAGTCATGAACCCATACCTCCTTCCCAATGGATCATGAGCCCTTGACCATTTGTGCACATCCCTCATTAAACCCCTTATCCAATCACGACCCTCGGCATTAGTTTTTGTTTTCAACTCCTCTAACTTCTCATCGAACAGCTTTACCTCCCTCTGGCGACATACCTCCTCGAAAAGTGCAAAGTTGGCCTTCACCCCATCTTTTTTGAACAAGTTCTCTGCAAGGTGCCTTGTGCACCAACGATGATGTACAGGTAAATGTCCTGGTATCACTTCCTTAACGGCGCTCAAGATCCCAGCGTGCCTGTCAGACAACACACATACCTCCCTCCCTGGGCCAACCACATGGATCCGTACAAGCCGTAGAAACCAAGCCCAGCTAGATTTGTCCTCCTTCTCCACCAAAGCAAAAGCCAACGGCACAAGTGAGTTGTCCGCATCACAGCCAATAGAAATCAACAACGTTCCCTCATACTTGCCCAACAGGAACGTCCCATCAATTGACAGAACAGGCCTACAATGTTTGAAAGCCTCAACACACTGACCAAAGCACCAGAATGCTCGAAAAAAAATCTGTCTTCCATTAACCCATACATCGGGCTTAGGCACGTACTCATACCGCATTCCTGCATTGGCCGCTTTCATTGCGTTCAACATGGCCGGCAAACGCTCATACGCCTCCTCCCAATCACCATAAATCAACTTCAAAGCACGTTGTTGCGCCCTCCATACTTTCCCATACTTGATTGTGTAGTGCCACTTTAGTTTAACGGCCTCTATCACTGCTGCCACGCGCATCGTCGGCATGTGCTTTATCATGGGGTACAGGCGGGTTGCAATGAACCGAGAAGTCAACTGACGATGTTTCTGGCTGGGCTCGGAAGACCCACAGCTGTGCGGTCCATCCACAGTTGTAATCTTAAACCTCTCCGTACCCTTCACCTTCCTGGCACAGACTTTCCATGCACACCCTATGCTCTCACATTTGATGGTGTACCGACGTTTGGCGTATGAGTTCTTAACCCGGTATGGACGGTTGTGCACGATCGAGTACTCTTTCAACCACATCTTCAATGCCGACATATCCTCAAAGACATGACCCTTCTGAATTATGATACTAGCCCCAGGCCTAGGTACGTCCCTCTGCATTTGCCCTCCATCCGCGACAGCCCTATGTGCGTTGCTCAGGTCATTATAATCGGACACTAGTGGATCACGGCCAGGAAACATTCTTCTCAACATCACAATTTCGCTAGACGTCAAACCTGTGACTGGTCTGTCATCATCTGAGTCCACAGCCCTCGCATCCTCATAATCAGCCTCGTCTCCTGCAAGCTGTACATCCACCCTGTTAGATGCTACACAAACCATGGGTTCCTCAAACACTGTCTCCTCGTCGAATCCACCAACAAAGCGGTCATCGACATCCTCAGAGTCAGCTTCTACCTGAGTCAATGGAACCTCACATACTTGAGCCGAGGATACAACTTGCACCTCGACCTCTTCATGATCTGGTGACCCAACCAACGGTGAGTCATTGGGATCCAATACAGCCCTAGGAGGCGATTGATCTCTCACCACCCTCTGCACAAACAAGTCAGGTGCTCTGACCTCTGAGTCTAAAACAATGGCCACATAGTTATCCCATTCACCGTCGCTGCCAATCGAAACCAATCTCTTTATACGCGGCCCCTTTGACGACCCAACATCAATCAATCCTTGTATAACGACATCACCATCATCTGTCCATCCCAACCTCTCTTTCAAGCGATAAATGACCTCACCATACGACGGACGTGAAGTAAATAGCAATGTGGTCTCTTCCATGCCCTCCAAATCAACACCCCCATTGTCATTTCTCTTCACAGTACCACCATGGTGCAAAGTCACAACCTTATCCATCTATAGCACAACAAACAAACATATCTCAGTCATTACGTACAATAATCAAACTCTAGAAACGGATCTATACACATTATTGCTAATACATTACGCAAATCTATTGCGAATCGAACCTAAAACCGAGCCAAATCCAACTAATTCCATCTAGGGTTTCAACTTTTGCCCTACGAAATGTACCTCAAATAATCCATATCTACTGCAACAAATCAAAGGCGGAGAGGGAGCTCACCTTGCTTGCTCGGTTTGGAAGCAAAATCGCGAAGAAAATCGATGGATTGGGATGGATTTTGAGGGGGGAGAGAGGGGCGGCGGCGGAGGCTGCTCTCTGCTTGCTCGGTCTGTTCAAACAGAGGAGTGGAGTGAGGGGGCCGGGAGCTGCGCTCGGTGTTAAGTCCCAGTAAACGGCGCCACAAACGTTAGCGCCGTTCATGAATGTCACGGCGCCATGTGAGTTGGCGCCGTGTTGTGCCACCGTGGATCCTACGTGTCTATTTACGGCGCCAAAGAATATGGCGCCGTGTCGTGTACCCTGGGCGCCATGTGAGTTGGCGCCGTGCTAGGGGTCCATTTTTGCAAATCTTTTCTCCAGAGGTCCATATGTAAAAAACTTTTAAATTTTAGACTAAAAAGCAAAAATTTTACCAATGTGGAGGGGAGTGGCTCGCTTCTTCCGCCTCGTCCTCGGCTGTGCATGTGCTGGCTGTGTACAGATTTGGTCTTTATCCCCTCCCTGGGCGCTGGGTAAAAAAAATGGGGCAACCCAAAGGACCTTCGGTCTCAGGCATGACTTTGGTAAAAGTGAGCTTTTACCTTAGGGCTAAAAGCCGGTGAGGGTAAAAAATAGTATTGTATCTTGAATTGGTTTTATCTAAGACTCTCTGGTATTACAAAATGACCCATAATAACAAGCACTTCTAGGTAATACAAAGAACTAGACGCCTCCTCTAATTTAGGGACTCCTACCTAAATATTTGTAGTAGAAGCATAGCAATATAAATAATTGAGCAACGGGAGTTCTACCAAAAGACAATAGCACAATTCACAAAGCTATCACTATATTAATAATAATAAAATGCTCATATAACGGTAAGAAAGGTACGTAGAGTCACACACATCGTACTACCGAAAATCATTTCTCCGCAACTTAGGCTTTGCAAAGCCGACATTTCTCCTAGCTCACTCCTAACTACTTGAAACTCTTAGCTCCTAACTACTTGAGACTCCTACGTAACCTACACTACATAATAGTGTGTGGAATGGATGGAGTGTCGTGGGATGGAATGGAACGAGGGCTTGAATGGATGAGTTTATGGGCTATTTATGGTGGTGATCGGTTCGGCTGAAAAGCTCGTGGCTTATGGCTGAAAACACTGTAGCTGACTGAAAAAAGCACTGTAGCTGACAGAAGCTTATTTAGCATAATTAAATTTAAAAAAATTTAAAAATAAAAAAATATGTTAGCCCATTACGTATAATACAAACAAATACGGGAAAAAAAAAGAACCGGCAAAAAAACTCAACAAAAAGCCAAAAGCTCAGAAAAAGACGAAACTTATGAATAGTGAAAAATAAGCCAGAAGGCGAAGCCGAGTTGATCAGGGCCAATTAGTGTCCGGGGGTTGCATTGTCCAATCAAGGATATGCATCGACCAAGCCATCTTCACAGGAATGTGTAGTGGCGCCAAGTGGGGGTTGACTGCGCATCGACCGGGGCACTTTGTGACGATGCATGTCCAGGTGGTCAGTCGATCGTGTTGCGACGTGCGTCAGTCGGTGAAGATGGACGATGATGGTCTCCCATGCTTGGTCTTCGGTTGGAGTAGATGGTCACGATCTCCTGGCGTTGGCGCGAAGAAATCCAAGCGCATCGGCCGCCCAGGGTGGAGCACGTCGACCGGGCTACAGAATCCAAGTTGGACTTCGACTCTCACGGCATCTCGAAGTGGAATCCTATGCTTCGGCAGGTGCACACATGGCTTGGCCGATTGGGTCTTGGCCTAGCCATGAGCTTAACTTGGTTGAGGCAGAGTTGGGTGCATCGCTCGGCCTAGTGTTGGTTCGGGCAATCACACCTTGTGTGCTGCCGCGGCAGCCGTTTTGCTTGTCGCTGCAGCCACCTTTGACGGCCTCCGATGGTTGATCATCTCTTCACACATTTTTGCTAATAGAACTTTATGTTTAGTTGATACACGACACTTGTGGCATTATGAGTGTGAAGCGAGACTTTCGCTAAAACATCGTTATACTTTGCCTGTTTTGAGAGATTCTAGGGTGAAAAAGTGAATATTGTGCGTCAACATAGACCAAACACAATCATCAATACAATAACAAATTTTAATACCATTCTGTTGTATAAATCTGTGAAAGCTGTTCTTCCGATTTACACTAATCTGATCTCTATATAAGTTTGTTGTTTCAGAAACAATAAAGCGAAGCGACCAACAGATAGTTCATATAAGCGGCACCGTGGATGCCAGCACACTGAAATGCAAATATAACACATCGTATATGATCCTAGCTGTCGTAGGTTCACAAGTAAACAGAACGCTAAACCGAAACTAAAAGATGACGACGCTGCTATCACTGTACATCAGGTTATGCAGAAGGCTGATCAGGCTGAGGAGCAGTAGAGCTGCTACCGTTCTTGCGGGACATGCTGAAATGCCCTGTCATAGTCTTCCCCATGAACTTGCCAGCTTTACCAAGGCCACTGCCAACGGCGCCAATACCAGAACCAACAAGCCCGACACCAGCACCGATTCCTGAACCCACGAGCCCAACACCGCCAACAATGCCAGTGCCCACAAGTCCAACACCTGAACCAACTAGTGATGCAGCGCCACCAAGCGCATCCATTGTGCTGCCAATTACCCCAGCCTCCTTCAGCCGCCGCCTCTCCTCTATTGCTTTCTTTTCCAACTCCAGGGCTTCCAACTGTTCTTCCTTTGTAAATGGGTGATACATGACCTGATGAGTTAAAATAAAATATTAGGAACATTATTTTGACCATAAACATTACAGTCTTGCCTACATTCTTTGCAGTCAAAACCACTTGGCATCATTTAGTCCATGGGACTTTGATGTGTTGATCCCATCATGACCAGGGAATTCAATGCTTATTTATGCATTAGAAATGCAATTATCCATCAATCCAGTGATGAAACAAAGACAAGCAAGACGCAGAACCAATTTTTGCGAACATGAAATTAGTGAACAAGATATTCAAACACCCATTGGCAACATTAAACCAAAATAGCATGTCAAAGAGCTTACGAAACATTATAGCTACAAAAGGAGAATAAAAGCTGCTACCACCAAGGCAGATCCCAAGATAGCCATGGCGCTACTTTCACCAACACATGCTACACATAAGCAATTAGGCAGGCAAAAGCTAATATGATATCTGTATGAGCACATGAGATGCACTAAAGTAGGTGGTTTTATGCCAAAAGGCAACCATAGTTATTGCTGAACTCCATCTGGCATCCAGTTTGTTGAATGCTAGTTCTTTATTACAAAACGCACAGGAAAGCATTGGTAATCAGGGCCATCGCTTGCAAGCGATGGCCAAATTAAAAAACTTCCGAAGAACAATGAGACAATGGGAGCAAATCCTTGAAACAAGAGTATAAGTGTCACAGATACTTCAAGCCAAACTAATAATGCCGCCAATGTTCACCTAGATGCTAGTCGGGTGGCAGGCCGGCACCTAGCGCCTAATCGCTGCCTAGGAGGGCCTAGGCAAGGCGGACGTCTAGGTGGGAAAAATCGGCTAGTCGGACAAGGCAGGAGGGTGGCGCCTAGCACCTAGGCGGGCTAGGCGGCCGCCTTGGGGAACGCTTAATAAATATAGAGTTCAAAAGCCTGCTACACTGGAGATCCAGAATTTGGAAGCCTGCATCTTACAGCCTAGACAAATAGAAAACCAAGAGCCTCTCCCAACACAGTTTATAATGACAAAGGAATTCACAATTTTCCTTTCTATGTGCCTTGGGATATTAATCTTACCTGTAGTATGTGATATGAAATTTTATACTGCAACAAAAAAACATACAAGGATTCTCTCTGTGAATTATATCCACAGAACATATGCAATATTGCAATAAACCCTGAAGAACGCAATTTTGGAAACCTAGTTTCTTTTAGTAGTAGTGACATTTATAACCTATTCATTTAACTACATGCCAGTATGTGATAGATGATGATAGACTTGAGAAATGCCAAACTGGATAAGCAACATTTCATATAAATTATATTCGGAAAAGGAGAAGTAGGAAAAGGATACGTGTATGTAATATATGATCGTAAGGTATAGGTTATAACTACCAGGTTAACATCATTCTCCAGTTCTGTAAGTACTAACATCTACTCTAAAATTCTCTAGCTTAAAGGCAATAAACTATATGGAGGTAGACACTGAAACATACAAAACCCACGCTAACCTTAAGATGTAATATCCCTCTGTCCTTGTTGTCCTTAATTTTAAGTGAATCTAGTGTTTGCAGAAGCTTCAGAGTGATTTCGCTGGGAGTCTCAGGTTCAAGGTTATTCACTGCTAGTTTAGCCACACCCAGCTTCTTGTCTTGCTGAAGTTTATCTTCATCATAAACCTGCAAAGTGACAACAAACATGTGTTACCTAGCAACATTGAGAGAAATCAGTAACAGCAACAACAATACAACAAAATCTTTTGTCTCAAACAAGTTAAGGTAGACTAGGAATGAAACCTTCTCAAGATTAAATAGATGATAACCTTGAAATAAAACGTACAATGCTAAAACTCTAAGCCGTACATCCTGCTATCTGAGCCGAGAGCCTAAAATACTGCCCCTAACTTTTTTATGGTTCTGGTACGTGAATCGTTAACTTCCATACGCTCATATCCAAAGTTAATTCTTTAGATGCATTTCAATCCCTTAAGTTTCTTTTAATTGCTTCCTCCCACGTCAGTCTTGGTCGATCTCTGCCTCTTCTTACGTTTTCAATACGTTTTAAAATTTCACTACATACTGGTGCCTCAGGAGACCTTTGTTGGAGATATCCAAACCATCTCAAGCGATGTTGGACAAGCGCAGGAGTGTGCGGGTGACGGCGGTGCGCGACGACGGAGAGCACGGGTGACGGCGGCGCGCGACGACGGTCGCCCCTAGGACTGAACATTGAGCCTCCCAGGGGCAGCAACAGGCCAACAGCGGGAGATCGGATCGAGAGCGCTAGAGCTTTGATACCATATAAGACTAGATGGAAGAATGGAAGAATACTGGTGGTTGTATTGCATAGCGCAAAGGGCATTATATATTACAAGACTCAGTACAACCCTAAAATAGGAAATGACAATTATACCCTTAACAAGAGCATCCATGATAAATATGTACCATAAACAATAGTACATACATATAAGCATGTCCATGGTCCATATAAATTTGTGGATGACTATTGAAGTATAAATAGATATCCCAACTTTCCTTAACAACTCAACCTTTTGGATGAACTGGTTGGGTCATAAAACTCAACATGGTATTAGAGCTTGAGGTCCTAAGTTCGAAACCTAGCGCAATTTTGAGGGAAAAACAATTACTAAAGTTAAAGGGTCAGGCGATCCAAGGAAACCACAGTGTTTCTAAAAATATATGGAAGTAATAGCAAATCTGGCCCCCTCACTAACGTAGTCTTAAAACACTTGCAATTACTACCATGTTTCATGCACCAATTGGTTTACCAATTTACCTGTAATACCCAGGTCTATTCATAATGTAGCCCATGTGGAGTTATATTGGTGGGATTAGTCCCATGTTACTTATTTAAAGTGAGTTGTAGTAGCATCTAATGCATGTTGGACCCAAATGCATCTCCGGGTTAACCCTTTCATACAAAGCGAGGACAAAAATATAAACATGATGCTATGTATGTGTGGGCTCGCCTCACAGTGGGCTGGGCCTTGAGCAGATTTTGTGCTAAGATGTTACAAATGGTATCAGGGTATCAACTCTCGCTGCACATGTATGTGTACACGTGGGCCCTTAGCGGGTACCACGACATAGAGGTTGCACCAAGGAGTGGTTCTGGGCATTTGCAGTGTATATGGTGTGCTACTGAGGGCATCAACCCTTACAGGGGTGAATGTCGGCCTGTTTGTAGTGCGGCTCATGTGGCCCATGTAGAGTTGTGGTGGTGAGATTAGTCCCACGTTACTTTTCTAAAATGAGTTCTAGTAGCATATAATGCTTGTTGGTCTAAACATAGCACCTCCAGGTTAACCGTTTTACACAAAATGAGAACGAAAGTCTAAGCGGAGTACTATGCATGCGTGGGCTCGCCGCACGGCGGGCTGGCTATAAGTGGATTTTGGGCTAGGGTGTTACATTACCCATGGGTTGGGAGTTGGTGCACACTGGAACCCTAATGGTCTCACCACCGAACCCTTGAACTACATAATAAATTTTTCCTCCAAATTGTGCTAGGGTGTTACATTACCCATGGGTTGGGAGTTGGTGAGCACTGGAACCCTAATGGTCTCACCACCGAACCCTTGAACTACATAATAAATTTTTCCTTCAAATTGTGCTAACAAGATTTCAATTTCAGGACTTCTAGCTTTGATACCATGTTAAAATTCATACACTAACCAACTAAGTTTAAGCGAGGAAAGGTGGACAACTACTCATACTTTCATAATTCTCAATGGTTAACAAAGATTATCCCCTCAATTTCTCATTAATCTAAGTATTTTTTTTCTGTCAGGGCCAATCAAGGTTAAGCTACATTTTCAGGCAGCATCTGGGCCACATGTGCCCCGGCTTAAACCCAGCATGACCATTTTAACTTAGGCTTGGTTAGCCTGAAGTCTTGAACTGGCCCAGCCAACCTGACTATCATTATAGCACCCAGCAAGGCTGGGCTCAATTCAACTGAACCATTTGCCAGCATGGCCTAGCAAATTATCACATCCATCTATTTGCTTTATAATCTACAGAAGATTGCTTTTTTGCAAGCAGAGAAGCTTTCCTTGATTTTATTGTTCCAAACTCTTCAAGTCATGTGAATAAATATATTTTTCATTCTTGCATACTTTCTTGTTTAATTGGTGTCATTTTGCCTTATTGTAGTTGTATATTCGAAAGGGAACGGGGGGAAACAATATAGAATTACCTCAAAAATAACAGATTGGGTTTCCTTGTCTTCAACAATCAGATGAAATATTTCATTCCATTCAGGATTTAGGTTGTCATCTATGACTTTTGTTTTGACCTTGAACATCGGACGCACATACAGAATCACATATGGATCTGATTTACCAATCAACTCCTTGTTCTTCAAAGAAGTTGCTTTTACTACAGTAACAGAAAGTCTTCCCTGAGGTTTAAGCTCCAGCTCACTGCATAGATATTAGAAAGTAAGTAGAATAGGGAAAAAACTAAGAGTCAAACTCAGTGAATGCGGATCTGGCAATTCAATATATAAAGACAATTTTTAGACAAATATACAGAAAAAGAATAATCAGAAGTCATTATAAGCTAGTGAAACTGTGAAAGGTATCAAACCAAGAAATTGGGCATTTGTGTAGATCTATGTATCCATAAAATGGTTTACCATGTGCAATATATGATTGGTTGCCGAAAGACATTCGCTCTAGATGGAAGTGCAGGATTCGTTGTCTAATTGAGGGCGTTGGACTGGGATGGGACTTGGGAGTCCTAGATGAAAATGATGCTCCAAAAAGAGAATTTTAAAGAGCTCCGTAACAGTGTTGAACGATCAAATTTTTTAGATGGAAGCATGCTAAAATCTGGATAGAGCCATGCAGACTGGATCACCAGGCAATGACAAATTCTTACTACTTCCGTGGTATTGTTTGATCTCCTTTTTTATGTAGTCTTCTCTCTAATCTTGCAAATCATTGAAAGTTAATATATCTAATGTTTCAGAAAGTGATTGACTGATTGGATGTTTTGAAGGAATGTGGAACTAATTCAATAAAACATCGAGTTTCTTTCGAGAAAACTGTATATATGCCACTACAAACTAGCTAACTATAAGTTCATTATTGGCATTTATATATAAGCACTGGAAAGCTAACAATCAGCAGACATCCATCTCAAAACATCATTTTGTAAATAGCAATGACATGTCTGCAATCTTGCAGTGGCTTTTTTTAACACATGATTTTTCAGGTCGCATAACCACATGGAGTTTGGGAGGGGGAGGGGGGCATCGACCGTTGTAACAATACACTGAAGAAAACTCACCTTGTATCAACATTGACACCAAGTGGAACAACAAGCCTGTGTGGCCACTGGAGCATGTCAGAAACAATTGAATTAACAGTATCCTGATCGAAGGCAGAAGAATCATGGTTACTTTTCCACATAGTTTGTTAGTAGGAATTCAATGTTCAAAATATTGTCAAGTCATCTTACATCAATCATGTCAGAAAGTCCAGGAATAGCAGTCAGGCTTCCTCCAATAGCTTTCAACGTGTACTGTATTTTTGGCTCTGGCTGAAGCACAAAGAAACCCATTGAAAGAAATACAAAGGAAATGCTCATCTTGATAATGCAAAAGGTTCCAAGCTCAGAAATGTAATTTATACAATATTTCCTAATTATCGAATGTTGTCAACAACAATACTAGACCTAGAAAACTTTCAATAAAATGATCTAATAGGAAATTTGCAGCATGAAACCTGCGTTAAGTTCAAAAAAATAATGGCTAAGTTGCATTAACCACAATATTTTTATCTAAACATAGTTGCCACTTGCCACAAGCATTAGCACATAAAACTGGTGGTTTCAAAGTTCCCATAAAAAAGATAGGCAGTGTCAAACTATCATCATAATATAATGCTACCACAACCAGCCTCAATTCTGAAACAAGAAATAGTTTTGTTTGTGGTTCAATGTTAAGATCATCCCAGGTGGAACTAGCTTTTTTTTGTGTCCTACTCTGTCAGTCAACTCTCAGGTAAGAGTTGGGACAGATGCTGTGTGGAAGACATAATGCAATCAGTAAATGCGCAGAATCAAATGAATAAGGTTTCACAAATAGTTTTTCTCAAGGAAGATTTCACTTTATGTCGTCTTAATTACTAATAAGAAAAGTGTCTTCAGCTCTTCAGTCTCCACTGAAACTTGGTGGTTTGTTGTCCAGTTTGTTAGTAGATCATTTCAGCTAATGTTGTACTATTTTTTTTTCTACCTATAATACAAAGATGTGTGATCTCGAAAAATAATCTCCACTGAAATAAAAATTAACAATTGTTTATTAGATACATGCCTCTGCAAGGAGAGCAACAACAACAGCAGAGATGCAGGGAATCTCTTCTGATAGTTGAAATACAACACGGACAATGGTAAAGACCTGAAGATCCTTGAGCTGCAAGATGGTTAGCAAAAAAATATTACATCCCGTAATTAAAGAAAGGTTTACTTCTGCAAAATTGCTCATTACAAAGAGCAAAGAAACAATTAAAACCTGAATAGGCAGTGATGCAACTAGAGCATCAACAGCAAGGATTATGCTTGGATCACCACCCCATCGGAAATCTATGTCCATTATGATTTGGCCTGGCTGAAGATTTTGAATACGAATGCCTTCATATAAAACGACAAAACATGATGTCTTTCAGTCATACTTATTTAGTACTGCAGCAACATGAGCAAAATGATAAACAAAATTTAGCTTAGCTTGGCATTAATAAGATGGAGAACACGAACTTATATAAACATCAAGTGAAACTTAGGTCATTAGCATCACAAAGAAGCGAAATTAGAGAAATAATATTGCAAACGAGCATAACTACCAAATGACACCTCAAACATGGATTATTATGCAAAATATCATTGCTGTTAGCCGATGATAAGTTAGGATAATACAACATTCCTTTGTTTTGGGCCTAGCACCAATCCAAGGATCTAGGTAGCGCCAAAATTTGAGCGTAACTACCAAATGACACTGCAAACATGGATTATTATGTAAAATATCATTGCTGTTAGCTGATGATAAGTTAAGAGGGTAATACAACATTCCTTTGTTTTGGGCCTAGCACCAATCCAAGGATCTAGGTAGTGCCAAACTTTCCTTCCATCTCTCACCTATGTGAAGAGTTCTTCTCATACTGCTCTTCTACCTTTCTTTCTCAACTTATTTACTTCAAATTGAAAAGGGTGTCAGGTAATGGTTTTTATCTACTTGGATAATTGGGTGCGTTCTTTTCGACTACAGCTGATAGCTTACAGCTGTGCCTAATGGCTTTTGGTTCTAACCCGAGCGCTTGTACGAACAAACTGAATTTGAAAAGGCTATTCCGATGGCAGAAAAGCCATCATGTTTGTTTGTTTGGAGCAAACCAAAGCCGAAAAAAATTGGTCCAATATCAATCGATCAATCTACCATAGGAAGGGGTGTCAGTCAAGGTTCCAAAAACCGGAACCGGAAAAAATCCCGGTCGGAGGCCGGTAACGGTAACCGGGCGGTTACCGGCCGGTTACCGGAAAAACCGGTAAAAAACCGCTCACAATTTAAAAATCAAAATTTGAATTTTGAGATATTTTGAAACCGGTAACCGGAAAAACCGGCCGGTAACCGGAAAAACCGGCCGGTAACCGGAAAACCGGAAAAAAAACCGGCCAAAATTCGAAAAATCAAAAAATTCATACCGGCCGGTTTTTCGGTTACCGGTCTCCACCGGTAAAACCGGTAACCGGCGGTTACCGGCCGGTAACCGCCGGGATTTTGAACCATGGTGTCAGTTATTGACTTCAAGAAGACTTTGGCTGCGTTCGTTTTGACTTTGGGCTCGTGGTTTATGGCTTATGCTATAGTAACTAGCTTTCAAACGGAGCGTTTTTTTAAGGCGGGGTCAACATGAAAATTGTAGTAAAAAGTGTACTGAGTTCAGTTGTACCAGTCAAAATCGTATGCGACTATTTTTCTCTACGTACTACCTCTCACGAGCAGTCAGAATTCAAAATTTTAAGCGATAAACCATAAAGCGCAGCCCAAAAGAACCCCACCCCTTATCATGAGAACCATACCTTGCTATGGAGGTTACAAATATGCACAAAGTAAAAGGTCAATTTTGAGTACACTAGTCACCAAGG
The DNA here is from genome assembly GCA_017311315.1 of Dendrocalamus latiflorus. Taxonomy (NCBI): domain Eukaryota; kingdom Viridiplantae; phylum Streptophyta; class Magnoliopsida; order Poales; family Poaceae; genus Dendrocalamus; species Dendrocalamus latiflorus. Next base: position 1,848,467 of record CM029671.1, on the reverse strand, counting down.
CCGATTCCCACAATTTAATATATGCACACTGATCACCTAATGAAATAGTAGGTAATAAACGCCGGCTTAAGTAAGATCATGTAGCTTCAATTAATCTCAATAAATTATGACATGATTTAAGACCTGTCACTACTCGCTACCATTGGACCTAGTGCTTGGTCTACGTATGTAGGATGCAACGATTGTACTTTTCATTTAAGAACTCTCTAACTCAAAACTGTCTCAAAACTCAGACAGTAGGCATCCAAGAAGAACAAACATGGGATAAATACTAGAGCACGAAAAAATATAAAAGGGAAACCTTCTATCTTTGGTGACACATTTCCAAGAGAGAATTTGCTGAACTTTAGAGATTTTATTCCTGGAGGTCGATAATCATCTAGCAGTGGTTCAACAGATTCCTTGACAACTGCAGTTGCAGCCTAAAATCAAATGAGAAGTGTAGTTAGCATACAGAAGGCTCACAAACATTAGTATATAATTTACAAGATAAAAAGCCTAGGGGCATGAGAATACGAGATTGTACCAAAGCAAAGAAAATAGGCATGTCTTGATTAACAAAGTCATGCATATTTACCAGGCAAACAGCTTAGGACAATATTCATCACTGGTGGAAATTGTAAGTGATAACTTGATAGAGGTACAACTTCAATGCTCCATGAATGCAGGATAGCTTGACACATCTCTATAAAAAATGTCATATTGTACAAAAAAACAACCTAATCGTTCGATGAATGTGCAGAACAGGATCATTGATGTGATCAGCATCTAAGTTAATTTTCGACCTTTAACAGGTTATGTTAAATAGCCTAGAAAGTGTTATTGTCATGATCATTGACTTGTCCTGATGGCTATACTCAAGTATCAGGGTTAGCAATTCTATGATCCAGAGATTGAATAAAAACAATGGATACTCCAAATATCAAAAACCATCTTGTTATGCTCAGAAAATTTTCACACTACAGCAACAAAATTGATTCAAAGGCTCAAGCTATTAGTAATAGAAACATAATCAACAATACCCAAAAGAACATAGACATACCCCACAACATGCTAGTATTGGAATGCAGAGACAATTAAATAACCACCAATTTGCAATTCAACAGCTAGATGAAACAGCATGCACCAAGGGATGGAAATTGCTACAACGGAATACCATATTCCTACTCATCACTAGCAAGCAGAAGTTTCCAATTAGCAAAGTACTTTACAATTTACAGTACTATAGGTTGGTTAAAGAGTCAAAGAATTTTTATCTTACTTGTGCAACAAAAGGCCAAAGTTTGCTGAGATGCTTGTTTAGCCATTTCACCTGTAGAGAACAAAATTTTAGGCAAAATATTCATTCTCAAGATCATCATGAGTAATCAAATACACATGAAGGTCTTCTCATGAACTGACAAGACAACGTCCAAAGTATGGATCATTTTCAATCCATTGCGCGTACAGAATATTTCGCAGAAAAGAAAATATTAACACAAGATATGTGCCTCCTCCAAGATATCATCCTAGTCTTGGGCAAATACAAACCAAGGATTCCTATGCCATCAAATATAAGATGATGAGATCACACACTTTACTGATTTTTACCCGTATGAGGAAATGATATTTCTGAATGTACAGATTCAACATCCCTTGATTCTAGAAAGCATATTTGTTTCTTAATCAAGAAAATTGCACCAGACCTACCTAGGTCCACCTACACTTCGCTTCTACAGATGCCCACGTGTACTTACAGAATTGGCAGCTGACCAACTTTTTGAAAACCATTCATGCTACCTAGAACGATTTACCACTTGTGAATCCAGGGGTAAGGTCATAGATTCAAGTTTTAACCTGCTCGAACTGCGGGAAGGATACCCATTCGGGGAAATTGTCGCCGCACAGCTTCTTGAGGTCGTCCCTGCCAAGCGAGCCCAGGACCTTGATATCCGCAGCCTGTTTGGGACCCCAAAAAGAAAAAAAGAAAGAATCAAAAACCCGCAAAGCAAGCTTCACACTACGCTTCACAGCAACCGTGAGCAATCCAACTGCAGCATCGCAGCAGATTCGCGTGATCCGAACCTTGGCGATGCGCTTCCTGCTTCGTCGCCGCATCACGCGGCTCCACCCGGCCATAAGCGCGACGCCGACCACCACCCCCATCACCATCCCCGAGATCAGCCCCATCCTCGCGCCCGCCGCCGGCCAACTTCGCGGCGCTCCGCTCCGATCCCCTACCCAATGAAGCGATGGCGACTCGAGATCTGGGCGTGCGGCGGGAGGAGGCGAGGGGTTTGGTCTCGCTCGCGTTTGCGTTTGCGGCTGGGGAAATGGGGATCGATTGGGGCTTGGGGAGGGGATTAATTTCGGGGGAGTGCGTTAGTGGTCAATTAATGAGAGGGGATTGGAAGCAAGGAAGGAAAGGATGTGCTGTTTGCTTGCTGGAACAGTGATTAGGAAGATGGGAGGGAGTCAACTGGGAGAGGAAATGGATCTTCCGGTTTGATTGGCACAAACGGCAAGTCGGCAGCGACGGAGGGAATCAGCAGTTCCACGTGAGGCTGTTTTGACTACTACTGGAAAAGGCAGCGAAACTCGAAACAAATTGAAGCCCATTTCAACGTGGGATGCTAGTACGCAGTTGTGCGAGTGGGGTGCTCGTGGACCTGCTGACCTAAGTTGCACAAGGTGTGCCAGTGGGCCGGCCAATGTCACTTTTGGATCAACAATGTGGGCAACTGGCACTCCAGCCCATGGATCAAGTCGATAAAAGGTGTGCCTGTACGGTGCAGGCTACGTGACGTTTACCTGATTTTTGGTTCATGGCCTGAACAAAGTGCCTGAGAAAAAGCTAATATAATCATGGTTAACAATGACATAGATGAAATTGAGCTTAGCCCTATGCATGCACCTCAGCCTAACGACGCCAACCCCACCACACCACCGTTGCGGCTTGCGCAGCCCAACCCAACCTCCCTCCCAGCCGGCTCACTCCGCAGCAGAGTCTACCGGGTATTGGACAGGCCGTACCTGAGAATTTAAGGCCCTAGTGTAAAATACAAAATGGAGTCTATTTCAGACAAATACAGATACCAAAGTGTATTTGAATTTTACATTATAACAGACTTTTTTTTTTGCAATATTAAGAACTACAATAGAAATTCATGCTAAATGAGTAATGGGTGAATCTTACCGAAATCTTCTTAGCTTCTAGTAAAAAGCATCATTCTTCTAGTATTCTTCGAAATAAAATCTTCAATTATGTCTTCATATTTAATCTTCTCCAAAACATCATTTTCAAGTGCAATTGTTGCCAATCCATTGAGTCTTTCTTGTGTCATAGTACTACGCATATAGGACTTCAACAACTTCAATTTTGAAAAGCTTCGTTCTGCAGATGCAACCTGCTGAATGGAATTGCTATTTGCTATTGCTAAATGAGTAAATGGCTGCTGATGAGTGATGGCTTGGCTCCTGAGACAATGGTGGATGCGGATCGCTCGGCCGACGAAGTCGAAGTGTCGACTGTCGATTCGACTTCCGACTTCGTCGCTCTACACGTGAGGTCGTGAGGAATCGGATGGGGGCCCAAAAATTTTGGGGGCCTAGCGCGATCGGTCCACTTGCGCTGGGCCTTATACGGGCCTGGTATTGGATTAGGCGCTATACATGGAGCGCCAACAGTGCCTGATTAAAGACATGCAAGTAAAAAAAATCAACCATCTAGGTGAGATCGCCAAGATTTATATAGTGGTGAACATGACGGGTGGCACGATGGACCGGAACTAAGCTCAGAGAGTAGCTAAGGTCTAGAAGGGTCCAGGAAGTCAAGTGCGGTCTGCTAAATGGTAAGGCATATGGTGTGTTAAGTGATTTGAGCTGATTTATAAGCGAGGACGGGTCAATGAGATCTAGACACGTAAGAGGTTTGACGGCAAGTCATTAGGACCATATAAAAGATAACGAGGTATGGGCGATGCTTCAAGGCGAATGATCGAGAAAAGGTCTGTAGAGGGGCGTTTGGGTAAATTGCCGAATACTGAAAAAAGTGGTGGTGTGTGAAGCCATGGTGGCGGCTTAAGTGGATTAGGTCAGTGGTACTCCATGGAAGGCAAAGCATGATCAATTGGGCTAATGGAGCTAAAGATAAAGACGGTGTTTTGAAATATGTGCGTGGGTGTGCTAAGTTGAAAAACTCGTTATGTTGTTGGGTTGCGGGTTTTTCCAATATCTTAGTGAATAGTATCTATTAAGTGTCTAATTTTAGGATTTCATGTGAATCTTTACTTTATAAGGGGTTAGGGTTTGAGAGAGATAAGCCATGGATGGAGAAGAAAAGAGAGAGAGGACTTGAATGAGATATCCTGAGAGAGATGAGAGTTCTTGTGTGTGTGCTCCCCTAGTGGCTTTATCCTCCTAAGAAAGTGGTTGTAAACATTCATCTCCATGTAAAAATCAAATCTCGAAATTTGTTCAAGTCTTTCTCTCATGTGCTCAAGTGTTGATTTCTTAATTCGACTTGGTTTTTAGTATTTCTTTCGACCCTCATGACCATGATTGATGCCAAAGACGTGTAAGTAATGGACATATCTCTTGGAGGACTAGATCCTATCCATCTAGGCACTCGTTCTTTGCAAGTTTTTGAGTTTGCCCGGTTTTGGTGGAAGAAAAAGTGATTTTTGGGGTTTTGCTCTTAAGGGCTTTTGGCTTGATTCTTGCTGTGGTTAAGGATGCTAAGACGTGTGGGAAATCATCCTTAGTTATTTTGGTTTGATTCCTCTCATGAGCTCCTATTAATCATCGTTTTTGTATTTAGCCTGGTTTTGATGCAACTTACCTCCGAATCGAAAAATGTGAAATCTTTGGAAAGATTTGCTTCAAATTTTTCATGGATTAGGTTCATAATATCTTAGGCAAGGTGTATGCAAAGTTACATCAATTCTTGGATTTGAAATTGTGTTGATTTTATACTCTACCTTCAGGAGAGATCAAACCGCCAACTAGATAGCAGCCAGACCGCCTCTGACCGATCAGACTGCTCCCAGTTGGAGGTCAGACAGCCACAAGGGTATGAAGGCTTGTTTTGCTTGATTTTTTTGTGGAGATTTCGTTGTGATGGTTTAGACTCTAATCTTTATAGCTCTGCATAACTATTGGAGTGAGAGAACCATAAACTTTTTAAAGCAAAAGATTTTAAAGGCCCAGTTGGTTACATGCTCTAAATGTCCAATTGATTCATTGTTAAATTCATGTGAATAAGGTTTAGCTCATGTTCTTGAAATGATACATATCACGTATGTTCAGAACATGATGATTGAACCAAAATAAGTCTAGTACAATATGATATGTACAAAAGAAAAACATTCAATCAGGTTAGTAAAGAAGTCAGAAGTGTACACATAAGCATAATGCAAGTGATTGGCCAACAGAAGGAGGCAATAGATGGAAGAATCAAGGCTACAAGCTCTGACAACAAATCTATTACATGCTTTAGGAATCCATTTCGCACTGAATCACACATGCATACTTATGTGGAAGATGAAATGGTCACATCAATGACTTAGTGTTTACGCCGACATCAATGAGGGCTTCACTTATGTGATCTCTCTCAGTCAGTGCCCCACTGCTCATGCTGCCCGACCACTTGATGAGGCAATGGGGTCCCGATCTTCTGATAGGATGATAACATCGATTTTAGTGGAGGTGACCCTTGCGAACCGACTACAACCGCACGACGTCACTTGTGCCTTAGCAACCGCTAAACTACACTCCAAGTTGTTATCAACCATGACAAGAACACGGTTCATCTGACCAAGAAGGTCTATTCCTACAAGCAACCGAAGAACACACAAGAACAAGATAACAAGCAATCTGAAATTGTACATATTTGTATTGAGTTCAAAAGGTGAGATTCCAAAGGCTGTCTTAACAGGTGGTCGTCCGACACAACTGAAAAACAGAAGTTTGCACAATGGCTAAACCTAAACTCAACGAAACCCGAAGAGTTCAAAGGGCGTAAAGGGTGAATATATGAGTTGGAAAAGAGAGAGGGGCAGCCAAGGGTCGTCCTAGGATTGGACACCCACCCTAAGAAAAATTACAAAGCCCTTGGGCCCAATTGGAGGTGGCGCAACACCTTTAGACTCGGATTCAGAAATATTCCTAACTTATTTCGGTGATATCATTCCATACAAAATGAATTTTGCGGTGAGGCAAGATCCATTGAAAAAAGGATAAGATAAAATTTCCATCAAGTACTCACCCATCCCAAACGGACTCCGGATGCGAATTCTATGCATGTTGGAAGTCGGTCTTGTCAGGCTGAATCAGCGTCGAATTGTTTTGACGATTGCGACATGACCAAAAGGTTTCTGAAGCTGAGGCCTCTTCCATAGGATGGGTCTTGGAATAAGCTTTCCAACAAGCATAAGAACACCTTAATCGGACTCCGTTTGTGAAAGTTATGGCCGTTTTATTATAGGCCTGTCGGCTGTCCCGAACCGAATCCAAATTGAGTTCTGAGTTGATTCCAAGTTTGATTTCGGTTGGGCTTGAGGAAATTCCGAATTGGGCTTGAAAACCTCATCCAAAACTTGGGATTTAAGTTCTTGAACCTCTCCCCTTTTGCCCTCCCACTGCATGGCTTCTCCTTGACCTTCTTCCATTTGTCAAACCTAAGAATGTACAAAGTAGTGACATGAGGTAGTACTCCATTCTCATAAATAACATTAGTAGGAATAGATAGAAACTAATTCACCTTTTGTTCAATCTTGATATTGTTTGCTATGGTCGTATACGTCAGTGACATGGTCACATCATCCTCCCCTTCTTGACAGAAAACCGTCCTCGGTTTTAACATATGTGTAGCCTTACGTATTGCATGATCTTGATCATAAATCTCGGTACATGATAACAAACGCAACAAACGCTCAGTATGTAATATCAAAAGTTCTTTGTCAAACAAAGTGAAACCTGTTTGAAACGAACTCACCTGATAATTTAAGGGATCCATAGGAGTTCTTGTAATTGGAACAACAAGCATAGCAAATATAATTGTATCCATAGAATACATGTTCTCATCATCCTCCCCTTCTTGAAAACAAAGCCTTCTTCGGCTTTTGATAAGCTGAAAATAGGGTAACAAGGAAGCCCAAGTGTATGCATGGTGTATGTATATGTCATCCGTTTTAGTAGTTCTTCGTTGTTGCACAATTAATGTTATAAAACAACAGCGATCATAAAATCTCATTGTATTATTAACCCAAGAGTAATCATATATGTTAATAAGCAAATCAAAAATTCTCATGCAGCAATTATTGCAACTAGTTTTGCAAATGTAAGTGAAGCATTTATGCAATTCAAATCTTTGAAGTTGTAAACTTGCGGTGGTGGCACATATGGGCAAAGCTACAACTTTTGAGATTAAGAAATGTTCATCCATATAATCATATTCAATTTAGCAATAGCAAATTTATCTAGCAAGGGTGAAAAGATTTGTAAGTCCTTCCATAATTCATCATCTTTATTCAGATTGTCCATACTAGATGATGCAAAAAGAGATGAACACACAGGCATTGGATGAGTAATAAATGTTACTTCCCTCTCATATTGAACATGATTCAGTATACAAGAATTGTTGTCCCAAACAGTAAGTTTCAATTCATCCATGTGATCGCAAGTTATGCATATTCGATATACAAGAAATTGATTTTCTACACCATAATCTCCAATCAAATTAAACTTATACCCAGGGGTGTAGGCACTAAACAAGAATTTCAAACATGCAAGTTCAGAAACTTTCTCCATAGCATGTGACAATTTCATAGGTAGATCCAACATGATGTAACACAATGAATTAGCAGGAGAAATTCTAGTCAAAACTTCTTTATATCTAATCAAAACCACATGATCATTGCATGTGATTAATTCATCACATGAATCACTCAAAACAGCAGGCAATTCAATTACTTTTTGACAAGGTGCACTTAACTCATTCTCAACACTCAAATCAATGCAGTGTGCATTCTTTACTTGAAATATGGGCGTGTCAAAATTGTTTTCTACTAAGTTTTGCTCTAAAATAGCATTAACGGTGCATAATTATAGTTCTTCACAAGCATACTCACCGCGAGTGATGATAGCACTATGATTTTTACCTTTTTGGCTCCCTTCATATGATGTAGGTGCATCCATCTCCTCATCTTCGTTCTCAACCAATGGAGTCGATGGTTCAATCAGCTCATGCTCCACTTCAACATGGTTCTCAACTACCTGCAAGTTGTTAGTCACAGAAAAAGGCACAAACATGGGTTTGTTTTCATGTTTCTTATTATCAAGCACTCTCAATTTCTCATCAATCTGACTTTCAACCTTACAAGCAAGTATAAACAAATGAGGGAGAGAACTATATTCTTCGTGAAGAAGAAGGTCCTGAATATCTTTATTAAGCCCACGTAAGAATCTATTCTCGGTAGCTTCAGCATGTTCCTTAAGCCACAATGCAATAAACAAGTTTTTAATTCATGATAATATCCCCTTACAGTTGTACTTTGTTATTTTAAACATTGCAATCTAGCTAGCAAATAATCAGCATGATATTTAGGAACAAAGTGATCTCTCAAAAGTTTCTTTAATGCATGTCACGTTTGAGGCACTTTTCCATGTCTACTTAAGTACTTCCACCAAAGTATTGTATCATCAATAAAAACACTAGTGACAGCTCTAATCTTTTGCCTATCAGACCAATCATAATATTCAAATTCTTTATCTAGCGCTATCTCCCAGTCAATATAGGCATCAGGATCAAATTTACCAGCAAAGGATGGCAAAGTGATTTTAGTTTTACCAGACGTACTATCACGATCATATACCTCCCGTGGTGATAAAGCTTGTCTCAAGCGTGCATCTTCCTCACGAATTTTTTGGAGCTCCCGATCAATGGCTCGAAGATGTGGATCTATCTCGTAATCATCTTGTGAACCTGCCATGGTTAGTAGAAAACAAGGAAACTGTTGTGGCTACTGGCCAAATAGTAAAGAAGGGGACTTGTAGAAGAGGAAGAGGAGAGCCAGATTTGTGGAAGAGTTGGTAAGAATGAGAGGATGTCCCCCCTCCTACCCCTCCTTGGGGTTTATATATATGAGTGGGATAGAATGGGAAATCCCCATTCTATCCCTTAGTATTTACAAGAGATGAGGGTACATTGGTATATTTACATTGGTATATTCCTTTACACTATCGGGCCTATTACATATTAGGCCAGTTGCAAGGCCCAGTCACGGAGGGTTGGGCCATCCCCACAACAGTTACATATTACAATCTGGCAGTCTACACAATGCCATTATGAATTCATTCGTTCATTTGGGGGTTTACTTGTCATTAAGAAATAATTGCCGCTTTCCAATTTGTAACACAAAGGCATATTTTTGGAACTAGCAGCAAACAGAGCCAACCCCATAAGCTCATTTCCATAGAAGGAATCGATCCAAGTAGACTCGTCAGCGACGGTTCCTCAACACTTATGACTCGTAGGTGGCTGCCATTCTGTATCGTGGGGGACTGTTGCTAATAGGAGGTTTTGACGAGGGCCTACGCTTCTGAATCTGACAGAGCTAAAGTCGATGGACATGCATGGCATCCCTGTTTTGACTAAAAGGTGAGTTGATATTTGGGACATATTCATCATTTCATTTCATTTTCATGCCGTCCAAGAATATGTAAGATCTGGCAATGCAAAGGAATCCCGCACACCTCTCAACTCAATGTACAGTAGCACACAAATATATAAATGGTTTCATCTTCCTGGCCTAGGCACACTATATGGGCACTAGCCTTACTTTGCTTGCATATACGTTTAGCTAAGTAACGCATCTCTCAAGCTCTTACCAAATTCTTATAAGTTTTTACCAAAGCAAACAGGTGGTGCAACCGGTGGCTGGTTCGTGATAAATCTGACTTAGGTGATAAGTAAAGCGATTGCAAGGGATGATTCGATGTGATCTGCTGCTTGGTTAGTATAAGGTGTAGCTTGGAAAGCTAGATATGTAGCCATGGAGAACAATCAGTTAGTTTCAGAAATTGCACAGAATTAAATTATAGTTCGTATCTAGCTCTTAGCCTATGTTGCTGATCAACCAAGAATGGAAGAAGGCTAAAACAAGTGTATGGCAATGTATACGAGTGGTAATACAAGATAATTCAATCGAATGTAATCTGGAATTGAAGAGCACAAGGATTGACCCAAAACATGAAAACTGAAGATTTCTGTCCACTGGACAGCACATCGGTATTTTGGCCGTAACTTTTTGTCAGTTGCCTTTTTTTCAATGATTATTTTTTCACCATTTCCTAACGGCTTTTTCTACAACTTTTGTTTTGGGGCCAAGTTCTGGAAACTGACTGAAAAATTCGCACAAAATTTACAAGTGTCCACTATTGCAGATCCAATTCAAAAATTTGGGTCAACTTTCACTACAGATATCTCTTAACTGCCTTATTAGAACGATGTGGAATTTTACAGGAAGATAGATAATGAAGTTATAAATCTAATGGCAGTGGTCTCACTCAAAAAGGATCGCGGAATCAAACGTTATAGCTTTTTTGGTGGCGGCTGGAGAGAAAGAAAAAAATCAGCCGAATTGGAATTAGGGTATGTGGTAGGGGAAATTTTTTTTGTTTGGATTTTTATAGGAATAAAGATATGATCAACAACTAGACAATGCTAAGATGGACACAAATTCAATATAGCAAACCAAAACTAACAGATTGAAAGGCACAACGGAGTTTGGACAACGAAAATTAACCCTTTTTGTGGCGTATTTTTTCTGGACTATGGGAAATAAAAATCAATCTACTAATTAGGGATACAAAAAATTCCTACCGGTCAACTGAAGCTCTGATACCAACTGATAAGGCAATGGGGTCCCGATCTTTCGATAGGATGATAACTTCGATTTTGGTGAAAATGACCATTGCGAACCGACTACAACCGCGCGACGTCGCTTGCGCCTTAGCAATCGCTGAACCACACTCCAAGTTGTTATCAACCATGCCAAGAACACGGTTGATCTGACCAAGAAGGTCTATTCCTACATGCAACCGAAGAACACACAAGAACAAGATAACAAGCAATCCGAAATTGTAAATATTTATATTGAGTTAAAAGGTGGGATTCCGATGGCTATCTTGATAGGTGTCGTCCGACACAACTAAAAAACAGAAGTTTGCACAATGGCTAAACCTAAACTCAACGAAACCCAAAGAGTTCAAAGGAGGTAGAGGGTGAATATATGAGTTGGAGAAGAGAAAGGGGCAGCCAAGGGTCATCCTAGGGTTGGACACCCACCCTAAGAAAAAATACAAAGCCCTTGGGCCCAATTGGAGGTGGCGCAACACCATTAGACTCGGATTCAGAAATATTCCTGACTTGTTTTGGTGATATCTTTCTGTACAGAATGAATTTTGAGGTTAGGCCAGATCCAATGGAAAGAGGATAAGATAAGATTTCCATCAAGTACTCACCCATCCCAAACGGACTCCGGATACGAATTCTATGCATGTTGGAAGTTGGTCTTGTCAGGCTGAATCAGCGTCGGATTGTTTTGACGATTGCGACATGACCAAAAGGTTTCTGAAGCTGAGGCTTCTTCCATTGGATGGGTCTTGGAATAAGCTTTCTAACAAGCATAAGAACACCTTAATCGGACTCCGTTTGTGAATGTTATGGCCGTTTTATTATAGGCATGTCGGCTGTCCCGAACCGAATCCAAATTGAGTTCTGAGTTGATTCGAATTTGATTTCGGTTGGGCTTGAGGAAATTCCGAATTGGGCTTGAAAACCTCATCCAAAACTTGGGATTTAAGTTCTTGAACCTCTCCCCTTTTGCCCTCCCACTGCATGGCTTCTCCTTGACCTTCTTCCATTTGTCAAACCTAAGAATGCACAAAGTAGTGACATGAGGTAGTACTCCATTCTCATAAATAACATTAGTAGGAATAGATAGAAACCAATTCACCTTTTGTTCAATCTTGATATTGGTTGCTACGGTCGTATACGTTAGTGACATGGTCACATCATCCTCCCCTTCTTGACAGAAAACCGTCCTCGGTTTTAACATATGTGTAGCCTTACGTATTGCATGATCTTGATCATAAATCTCGGTACATGATAACAAATGCAACAAACGCTCAGTATGTAATATCAAAAGTTCTTTGTCAAACAAAGTAAAACCTGTTTGAAACGAACTCACCTGATAATTTAAGGGATCTATAGGAGTTCTTGTAATTGGAACAACAAGCATAGCAAATATGGTTATATCCATAGAATACATGTTCTCATCACCACCTGGACAATTGAGCAGGCATGTCGGCTTAGCTGCGTCCCCACCTCCACTCAATTGCCCAGGCAAGTCAATAGGTGTTGCGTCACCTCCACTTAGGCCCATGGACCTTGTACCTTCTAGGGTTGCGTGCCTACCCCCTAGCTGCCACCCCTTGCCCTCTTTCTCTCTTAAATAGCTCTAGATGCCTCTTTTTTTCCTCAGGTTTTGTTTAGACCAGTTTAGCCCTTTGTGTGCAAGCTCCGTGTGTCTCTTGTGTTGATTAGACCGACAGATTCATGTTATAGAATCTTAACTATCCTTATGCGACTTATATACGTAGCAATTTTTAGATTGCTTTTTACTTGAGTTCTTGCTTGTTCTTCAATTGCTTATAGGAATTGATCTTCATGATTAGGTCAACCGTCATTCTTGGCGAGATTGGTAATGATAAGGGTGTGTGATACGGGTCGCCCGATTTTCTCGACGTAGGATCAAGGTACTCACGAAGATTCGACGAACCGTAGTGATCTCCTATTGCTAATGCAAGAGTTAGCACTCTATAATTCGCCTAACCTCACGTGCTGAACTTCACGACCACCGATGAAGTTCTATCGCGCTCCCAATTCCCAGCGGAAAGGTTGAACGATCTTGATTTCAGCGAACTCCCAATTCTCTCAAGTTGGTTCGGCCAAATAAAAGAACAAGAGTATTCTATTATCAAAAATGGTCTAAAGAAAAATAGGGGGCGGCAGCTACTTAAAGCCAACCCTAAACTCCACACGCACGCACTTGGGCCTAAGACCGAGTTCAATCTAGTTTACGAATCCTAAAACAATTCAGAATTAAATACTAACTAATTACATGGCTGAATTATGCAATCTCAACCCACTATTGGCACGTAGGCCCACAAACTCCTCAATTGGCGCATGGCCTCCTCCTCAAGTCTTGGCTGCATGGGGCTTCCCTCCTTTTGACATGTGATCGCATGGGCCTCCTCTCTTGTGGTCGCATGGCTCTCTTTCTCCATGGGGCTGGCCCGTTGGTCCTTCCATCCTTGTTCTTTCATTGCTTCAAATCTGAGAATGCAGAATGTATTTGCATTAGGTAGTATACCATTTTCATCTAAAGCAATAGGAAATTCTTTAAGAAACAAAAGCACATGTTGTTGTAGTAGCTTAGCTCTTGCTCTTGTCATAGGGCCTATTGGAACCTCATCACTAGCTTTATCATATACCTTGGAGTGGCAGTGAATGCGTAGTAGAGATGTCCTCATCAGTGTGGTATATCGATTGTTGGACAGACTTGGTGGTTTCAGTCAAGTAGTCTCATCGTCAACATGATATCAATCAATCGAGTTATCGTTCTCATCAAAAGATCAGGGAAAATCCTTCATCAAGTGGTATCAGAGCATAGATTGTCTAATGATATTTTACTTTTAGATTTGTTTTTCATACATATAACTAGAAAATTGCCCTATAAAAAGAGTTAATTTTCGCTGTCCAAACCCCGTTTGTGCCTTTCAATCTACTAGTTTTGGTTTGCTAAATTGAATTTGCATTTGTAGTAGCATTGTCAAGTTGTTAGTCATATCTTTGCTCCTAAAAACTCCAAACAAAAAACATCTCCACATCAAAATCCGTCTATAACACCCAAACCCTAATTTCTAATTTTCGGCTAGAAGACTCCCCTTTCTACCGCCACCACAAACAATGCCATAACTTTTGATTCCGTGATCCTTTTTGAGTGAAACCATCACCATTAGATTCATAACATCATTATCCATCTATCTGTAAAATTTCACATCATTCCAATAAGGAAGTTAAGACATATCTACGATGAAAGTTGACCCAAAATTCTAGTTTGAATCTGCAACATTTAGTAGTTGTGATTTTTGTGCGAATTTTTTGGTCGATATTCAGAACCTGGTCCCAAAAGAAAAATTGTAGAAAAAGCCGTTAGAAAATAAAGGAAAAAAGAATCATTGAAAAGGGGCATCTAAAAAAAGTTACGGCCAAAATACCCACGTACTATCCAGTGGACAGAAAACTCCAGCTTTCAAATGTGTCAATCCTTGTGCTTTTCAATTCCATATTGCATTCTATTCAATGATCTTGTTTCTACCACTCCTATATATTGTTATACACTTGTTTTAGCCTTCTTTCATCCTTGGTTGATCAGTAATATAGGCTGAGTGCTACATACAAACTATAATTCAATTCTATGTAATTTTTAAAATTAACTGATTATCCTCCATTGCTACATATCTAGGGCCTTTCGAGCTATACCTACAACTAATTGTGATAGGCCTTGACATACCGGTAATTGCTATACTCATCACTTGGGTCAAGTTATCGCAAATCAGCCGCCGATTACACTACCTATTTTGCATTGGTAAGAACTCATAAGAGCTTGGTAAGAGTTTGAGAGATGAGTGACTTCTCAAGCTCCACCTCCTAGTAGTTGATAGGAAACTAACATCTTTCTTGTGAGTTTCTTGTTTGTCACTAACAATGGCACGAACACACACATCTAGACTTGGTAGCAAATATGAGCAATCTTCAGAGCTTAAGGGTGTAGAGCCTTTTACTCCTCGTACAAGAATGCTTATGCAACACTTTGATTGTGTGGTCAATAAGAAAACTAAAGACATCAACAATGTGTTGGATTGGATCAATGGCACCCTTGCCACAATCAACACCTGTGTTGACTCCTCGAGTGACGACCACCCCCATCGGCTCCTGACAAGTCGAGGGCAAGGGACTCTTCCCTTCGCCATGCTCCGACCCCCGCTCGCTCTTGGGAGGATAAGGTAGATGATCGTGATTGCCGTTGACTCTACCACAATCTACAAGGTATGGGTAGAGTTCAGCGAGAGGTACGTGATGAGGCATTAATAAAAATTAAGTTTATGATACCTCCATTTGCTGGTAAATACAATCCTGATGCATATCTTGATTGGAAACTAGTAGTTGATTAAAAATTTGCATGTGATGATTATCCTGAGAAGAAAAGAATTAGGCCTGCTATTAGTGAATTTACTGATTTTGTATCAATTTGGTGGAGAGAATATCGTAGACAACACCATGTACCTAGAATCTGAGATGACATGAAGCGAGTCATGAGATCTAGATTTGTTTCTTCATACTGTTCATGTGACTTGTTAAATAAATTGCAGTGTTTAAAACAAGGCAGTAGAACTGTAAGGGAATACTATCATGAATTAAAAACTCGTTTGTTGCATTGTTGTTTAGAATAACATGTTAACGCTACAGAGAATAGATTCTTAAGTGGGCTTAATCAAAAAATTAGGACCTTCTTGTTTACAAAGAATATAATTATCTTTCTCATTTGTTTATACTTGCTTGTAAGGTTGAAAGTCAGATTGAGAAAAAATTGAGAATGCTTGATGATTAGAAACATGAGAACAAACATGTGTTTATACCTTTTTCTATGACTAACAATTTACAGAAAGTTGAGAACCATGCTGAAGAAAAGAGTGAGTTATGTGGTTTCACCATATGTGAGATTGAGAGAATTCAAATTAAGTGTGAAAGAGATACATCAAAACAGAAGAGAGATATTGACATTGAAGACAAGAAGTTGAATGTTCAACAACTGGTACTGTTGAAGCAAAAGATGAGGAGATAACCACGGTTGGGATGGAATGCTTGTTGCCCTGTTGTTTCATTATAAAAATTTAATACCTACAACACCTACATCAACTAAGGAGGTCGACAAAGGTAACACCCATGTTGCTGAATTTAAATGTAAAAATATGAGTAATTGTGAGAACTTATGTATTCAATTGGAAATCTCATGCTCTGAAATTTCTTCTCAATTTACATAATGTGGGATTGGTTACTCATAAGGAAATTCTTACTAGAATGTCTCCTGATGATTCTTTATACTACATCATGTTTGCCGATCATAGAGAGCTATCTAGTGTGATTAAGAACCTTGCTAAAATTTCATGTTTAAATCACTAATTAGTACTTATGCCTGTACATATAAGTTCAATTTGATTGGCGATTATGGTGTAGATGACAAGTTCTATGTTTATCGAATATGCACTACATATGACAAGCTTGCTGAATTGAAATTGCATGTTTTGGATAAATAAATTTTGGTGCCATGTCATGATCACAATGAGATAAGTTTCAATAATAGTCCTTACTGTTTAGAAAGATTTTGTAAGCCTATTTATTCATCCTTTGATGTACAATCATGTATAAGTAATTAAAGAAGCGTAGTTGAAGGATGGAATGTACTAAAAATTTTCTCCCCATATTTGAGCAAATTAATTGGGTTTTGCCTTTTTATATCTTGTCTATGTCCTTAGAAAAGTCGAGGATGATTTTTTTCCATGGGAGGGAGAATGATGTGAATGACAATATTCAATATATACATCTTACAGCTGTTGTTGTACTAAATGGTTTGTGCAAAATAATGAGAATGACACCATCATTGATTCATACATATACCATGCATATGTGTTGTTCTCTTTGTTTACTGCACTTTCCGATATTCATGATGTGCTAAACAGGAGAAGTGTGGATGACATATACATATACCATACATATACAATGTCCTCTTTGTTTAGTATATTTTCATATTATCAAAACCCGAGGATGGCTTTTCGTGAAGAAGGTGAGGATAATGAGGACATCCTTGGCTATGTTGTTCCATATGTTATTTGCAATCCATTTACTTCAAAACAACATAAGCTTACTAAAAGAGCTAAAACTTTTGCCAAGAAGATTAACATTGAGGTGAATTCATTTCTATCTATTCCTACTAATATTATTCATGAGAATGGAATACTACTTAATGTCACTACTTTGTACATTCTCAGGTTTGACAAATGGAAGACATTAAAATCAAGGGGAAGGAGGAGGCCAGGGCCAAATAAATGAAGAACAAGAAAGAAGAAAGTCAAGGAGAAACCCATGCAGTGAGAGAGCAAAAGGGGAGAGGTTCAAGAACTTAAAGCCTAAGTTTTGGATGAGTTTTCTAAGTCCAATTCGGAATTTCTTCAAGCCCAGCCGAAATCAAACTTGGAATCAACTCAGAACTCAATGCAAAATCAGTTCATAATAGCTCAACAGATTTGTAATAAAAAGGGCATAACTTTCACAAACAGAGTCTAATTCCGATGTTTGTTAGCAAGCTTATTTCAATCCCCATCTAATGGGTATGGCCCCAACTTATAGAAACCTTTTTGGCCACGTCACAATTGCCAAAACAATCCAACGCTGATTTAGCCTAACAGGACTGACTTCAATCATGCATAGAACTCACATATGGAGTCAGTTTGGGATGTGTTAGTGCTTGATAGAAAGCTTATCTTATCATATTTCTAACGGATATAGCCTCACCTCAAAATTCCTTCTGAGAATGCTGCAATCACCAAAACAAGTTAGAGCTAATTCTGAACGAATAGATGCTGCATCACCTCCACTTGGGCCCATAGGCCTTGTACCTCCTAGGGTTGCTTGCCTACACCTTGGCTTCCACCCCTTGCCCTCTTTCTCTCTTAAATAGCCCTAGACACCTCTTTTTCCTTAGATTTTGTTTAGATCAGTTTAGCCCCTTGTGTGCAAACTTCATGTGTCTCCTATGTCGATTAGACCAACAGACTTGGTGGTTTCGGTCAAGTAGCCTCATCGCCAACGTCATATCAATCAATCGAGTTATCGTTCTCATCAGAAGATCGGAAAAAATCCTTCATCACCGTAATTGGAGATGCATCAAATTACCTCAGTTATGCATCCAAATTAACCACATAAGTTTAGAGAAAATAGAAAAGAACCTAACTAGTGCTCCAAAACAACATGGCTGGGAGTAGGTGCACAACTGAATAATGGTTTTACATTATGAATAATAAAACATTAGTAAATGACATGACAGAGTAGTGTGATGACAAATGTATAACATAAAGTAACAACCTAGAAGGTTAGCCAATTGAAAAAAAAATAACAACTTTGTTTGTAACAGTTCATCTAGGGGAATTTTCCATGCAAGCAAGCTAAACAATGGGGAGTTTCCTTGGAAGCAAGATGCTTAGGACTATTTTTCTTTCTTAATTTCTAGTTAGCTACACCAAAGATCATGGACAATGCATTTTCTTAAAGTTACATAGGGGATAGGTTACAAAAAACTATTAGAGTATACCTCCACAACATCAACCATCACCTATACTCCTATAAAAGAAGTTCTATACTCATGATCCAGTTCCACACCTTCTTGATATTCTCCTACACTCAATTGTCTACTTTTGGCCTTAGGGAACACAACTATGATGCTATCACTGCCAAATCTCATCTCTTATTTAAGCACTACAGTTAGTTCCCACAATGAAAGTTCATGATAAGATTAACCACATGTGATTGGCCATACATAGAAAACAAAACTCTAACCAGTTTCCCACTCAAAAGCAATAAAACCGGGCCTTGCTAGCTAGCACTCCATTAATTCTAGAAGGGATTTTTCCTTCATTGAGAAAAGATCATAAAACATTTGTCAAGAAACATTAGTTGGAAAATGGTTAACAACATAGCAAAGAATGAAAATCATTTTAACAAACCAAACATTTTTTGTTTTGAAAGTGAAACTGGAGGGGAGGGCCCTACGGTATAATTAAATTAGAGTAAGAAATAATTACATCAGTTAAGGCAAATTTTAGTACAATCAAATATACAGAAAACAAGACAAAACTATCCAGTTAAAATGTGTTACATCCTACAAATTACATCTATTTATTATCTCCAGCCCATAGAATCATTTCATCAAACACCTTTGGATAGGCATCAACACACTAGAATGTATCAGATTATACCTCTTACCTCCAGAACGGATGCATTGCTGCTGTCCTAATGGTTAGATGCCAATGTCTCCAATCGTGCCTCGCCACCTTCTGTTCCTGGCAAGATTCATCTCCATCATTGAGCCGTTCTTTGTTTTGGGTGGATTGCAATTGCCAATGTCAAGAGAGAATAGATCCACATTGATTCATGAAGCAAAAGAAATCATTGGCAAGCAAACAAATCAATAACGAAAAACAAGTAAAGAATGCACCTAAATTTAGTAGATTGGAGGGGAAGGTGAGGCTATGGCTTGAGGTTGTTGTTGGAATAGTTCCACATTGGTTGTGGAATGGCAAGAGATCTAACTTGAAAGTGTGAAAGTCTCTCACCTCATTGGCTAGCTTTTGGAGTGAAAAGGCTTTTACGATCCAACAAGTGGTATCAGAGCCCAGTTCTAACATCTCTAGCCTAAGGAACACTAGTGTGTGAACGCTTGATAGACTGTGACCCTAAGGGACCATCGGTGTATGGTGAAGGGGCGGTAAAGGGCTGAGGGACACCAGTGTGTGAAAGAAGAGATTATTGGAATAGTTCCACATTGATTGTGGAAGGGTAAGGGATCTAACTTAAAAGTGGGGTGAGTCCCTCACCTCATTGGCTAGCTTTTGGGATGAAAAGTTCCTTACGATCCAACAAGTGGTATAAGAGCCAAGTTGTAATGGTGTCAGATCAGGATCAGTTCTCTGGTAAGTCACCATTTTTTGATGGAACAGATTATCTCTACTGGAAAACTCGCATGGAGGTCTTTCTACAAGTACAAGGTAATGCGATTTGGCAAAAAGTTGAAAATTCGTATGAATTGCCTTCTGTCGTTACCATTGAAAATACTGCAGATGTAGAGGCTAATGCTGAGGTTAGAAATATTTTATTGCAAGGTTTAAATAGAAACAAGTTTGTTAGAATTGCTCACCTTAAATATGCAAATAAAATTTGGACTATTCTAGTTGACTATCATGAAGAATCTAAATCTCTTAAAGATGTGCGTCAAAATCAATTCAAAAAGGAGTATTCTAAATTTGAGATGAAACCTAGAGAATCGGTAGATGCTCTTTTCGATCGCTTCAATAAAATTGTCAGCGGCTTGCAATCTGTTGGTATCACATGTACTAATTCAGATAATGCGCGACAAATTCTAAATGCTTTAGATATGTTTGTTTGGAATATTTTAGTCACTATGATCAATCATTCTATTATCATAGAAACACTTACCTTGAATAATATGTATTCTAAGATGAAAACATATGAAATTGATGTTTTGGCCAGGATAAACAAGACTAATTCTTTGGGCGTAGTGACTAATCAAGCTAATAGTTCATCTAATTCTTCTAGTGCCTCTTTGTTTGCTTTGTGTACGATTTCAGATGAACAACTTGTACTTCTCTCCAACTGGGTGACCAAGGCAATCAATAATATCAAAATAAAGCGGAGAGGAGGTCCTGTCAGATGCTATGAATGTGGTGAACTTAATCACATTAAGTTTAATTGCCCCAAACTAAAAAATAAGGAGGTTATGATGTCAAAGCACCAACTCACTGACTTCAATTCAAGACTGCCTCTAGCAAGAAGCAAAATTATCACAAGGTGGTCAATAAGGTACTCTAAGCACTTGTGGAGATTGATTTGAGTGATGTCGAATCTACAAGTGATGAGGACAATAGAAAGAAGGCAAAGGAGGTTGACTTCACAGGGATGTGCTTTACGGAAAATAGTAAGGATTTCGACAATGGTAACATCTACAATGATTCAGATGAGGTAAAACCTTCTTACACCAATTTATCTCGTGCTGTGCTTAGATTGATAAAGGAGCTCAAGAAATATAAAAAGAAAATATAAAATCATGATCATGTTGTTGAAAACTTAAACTCTAAAATTCATAAACTTAGAGCTCCTTTGCATGATGATGAATCTTGTGAGTCTTGTCAAGTTTCACATTTTGAATTGAATCTTCAAGGAAAATTAATGCATCAACCTTGGTTTAATTTAGTGGTATAACAGCTAAACTTGATGAATTAAAATTAGCACACAACTCTTGTAATGAAAAGCTAAAACTTGCAAAAGACGAAATTGACAAGCTCAAGTCTAGTTCTTTTGCTCAATCAAAAGCTTGCTCTAAATATGATTTGCTTTAGGCTACGTTTAATTCTTCTCAGGAGTCAATTAAATAAATAATTTATCATGATACTCTTTCTTGTTCTAACTGTCCGAAGCTTAATACTGAGATAGAAACTTTGACTAGACAACTTAATGATTTTGCTAAAAAGGAGAAATTATTTCAGTCTAGTGCTTCTAAGGTGGTTGCCAAAAATCTGTAAAATGCTCATCTTGTTCCACATTGACTAAAGAAAACGAATATCTTAAGAACACTTTAGAGAGGTTTTCTTTTGTCAAGAAGAATCTGAATATAATCCTAGACAAGTCGAAAATGAGTGTGAAAAAATATGATCTAGGATCTAATTTTATTGAGCATGCCAAGAATAACTCTCCTAAAGTTGTCAAGGTACCTCGAATCAGAGGCTGAACCAAAATGAGTTGATTTCAGATCTGCTAGTTTTATAAAAGAATTTTCTACCAAACTGAGTGTTGTTAAGTCAGTTGATACGATCACTCATCAAGCCAATGTACTCATTGCAGAAAAGACATTCACTTGGTTCAATTCTATTTTAGAAAAGCGAAGAAAGAAAAGAAAGATAGGATAAATAAGCATTTTCATCCAGCTACTTCCCTTGGTCGAATCAACATGGCTGGATCAGATGCTCAACTAGCTGGCTTTCATGGTCAAGCTAGAGTGGTCGAGTAGGATTTTCGACCAGCTATTCCCCACGGTTGGACTAGCTTCTTAAAAGACTTTTGACCGGTGTTTTCTACTCATTTAGACTAGTTGATGGCCAGGCCTATTTCACATAGTCGATCAAGTCACTTTTAACGACCGACTGGTCGAAATATGTCAAATGCTAATGCTTCACTGAAATCTTTATCAGTGCATACTTTTGCTCTTGTTCATTGAGTATCTCAGTGTTGTATACCTAAATATTATTGACTAACCCAGTACTAAGATACCAATGATTGTTCATGCTCTGTAGGCTCGTTGCAAGAGGAAGAAGAATATATGGTTCATCGACTCCGGTTGCTCTTGCCACATGACCGGAGATTCACAATGGTTCTCCTCCCTCACTCGAGCCCTCGGTGATGAGATGATCACTTTTGGGGACAACTCTCAAGGACGGATTCTGGCTAAGGGCACTTTGCGCGTCAACGACAAGTTCATCTTAAAGGATATTGCTCTAGTCAGTAAGTTGAGCTATAATCTACTTTCAGTTTCACAGTTGGTAGATGATAATCTTGAGGTGAACTTTAAAAGGCATTCATGTTGTATTTTAGATTCATCTGGTGATCTTGTTTGCAAAATAAGTCAAGTTGGTCGCTTGTTCAAGGATGATTTCTTGTACTCGGCATCTTCTGATCTTCCGTGTCTTATTTCATCAGATTCTAAGGATTTGTTCTTGTTGTGGCTACAGACCAAACAGAGAGAGAGAGATGGTAGTGGAGAGGTGGGAGTGTTCTGCCTCATCCTCCCCCTCATCCTGATATATATATTCACATGGGGTATGCTTTTACAGTTATACCCTTACATGCATACCTCCCCGTCAGGGGCACTTATGTCATTACACACGTTACTCTGGTTCTTATAACCTCCTAACAGGCCTGCTGGGCTTAGGTGGGGGCCACCCCTACGACAGGAGCCTCTCATGGTGAAGGGCTTCACAGGGCCGAAGCCATGCCGCCGAGTCCTTTGGCCCCCTCCGTCCCCTGCGGCCTGTGAATTCCTCCAAGCCTGTGGTTGAGGAGTCCGAGGTCTGGGATGGAAGGTGCCTTGTTGAAGCAGACACGCGCGCGCTCCGTCCCCTACCCTTCGCACGGGTGGCAGCGGAGATTGGCGCCTAGTCGAAAACGAGGTGCGCGCGCTCCGTCCCCTACCCTTCGAACGGGTGTCAGCGGAGATTCGCGCCTAGTCGAAACCGAGGTGCGCGCGCTCCGTCCCCTACCCTTCGAACGGGTGTCAGCGGAGGCTGGCGCCTAGTCGAAGTAGACGCGCGCACTCCGTCCCCTACCCTTCGAACGGGTGGCAGCGGAGGCTGGCACCTAGTCGAAGTCAAGGCGCGCACGCTCCGTCCCCTACCCTTCGAACGGGTGGCAGCGGAGGCTGGCGCCTAGTCGAAGCCGAGACGCGCGCGCTCCGTCCCCTACCCTTCGAACGGGTGGCGGCGGAGGCTGGCGCCTAGTCGAAGCTGAGGCGCGCGCGCTCTGTCCCCTACCCTTCGAACGGGTGGCAGCGGAAGGCTGGCGCCTAGTCGAAGTAGACGCGCGCGCTCCGTCCCCTACCCTTCGAACGGGTGGCGGCAGAGGCTGGCGCCTAGTCGAAGCCGAGGCGCGCGCGCTCCGTCCCCTACCCTTCGAACGGGTGGCAGCGGAGGCTGGCGCCTAGTCGAAGCCGAGGCGCGCGCGCTCCGTCCCCTACCCTTCGAACGGGTGGCAGCGGAGGCTGGCGCCTAGTCGAAGTAGACGCGCGCGCTCCGTCCCCTACCCTTCGAACGGGTGGCAGCGGAGGTTGGCGCCTAGTCGAAGCCGAGGCGCGCGCGCTCCGTCCCCTACCCTTCGAACGTGTGGCAGCGGAGGCTGGCGCCTAGTCGAAGCCGAGGCGCGCGCGCTCCGTCCCCTACCCTTCGAACGGGTGGCAGCGGAGGCTGGCGCCTAGTCGAAGCCGAGGCGCGCGCGCTCCGTCCCCTACCCTTCGAACGAGTGGCAGCGGAGGCTGGCGCCTAGTCGAAGTCAAGGCGCGCGCGCTCCGTCCCCTACCCTTCGAACGTGTGGCAGCAGAGGCTGGCACCTAGTCGAAGTAGACGCGCGCGCGCTCCGTCTCCGCGCTAAAATTGGAGCTTGGCGCCGATATTGTTGCGCGTTGGAGCTGTTGTGACCTTGCAGTCTGGTAGTGCGCTTTTAATGGCGGCTGGAATCACGTCGACACCTGGCCTGGCAGAAGTCAGGCTGTCACGTCGTGCCGTCTGCCATTCTGCAGGTGGGACACGCGGCGACTCGCGATTGGTGCGTCGTGGGATGTGAGCGGTTGCGTGACCGCGGTCATTCACCTCTTCCCCAGGGAAGTTGGACGCGTGTTGAAGGCGTGGAGGCGTTGTGCGCTGCTTAGTCACCTAACGGGCACGGCCCTCCAAGCCCCGGCGGTTCTTCTTTCCAAAACGTGGGCAGCCGAATCGCTGCGCGTTTGATCTGTCTGCGCTTCGAGCCACATGAGAGGCGAGCGGCCTTTATAAAGTGCCAGTGTTGAGGTGGAGGCGCCCTTGCTTGCTTTTTGTCTGTTTTTGGTTTGCGGCTTTGCTTCCGCCCGTGCTAATTGTAACGCCAGTTGCTCTTTTCCCTGCTTCTTTCTCACTGGTCGCGAAGAGCGATGGCTAGCCATGACGCCGCCGCCTACCACCCCCGCAGCGGTTCCTTGCCTAGCCAAGGCGAGGTGTCCCCTCCTTCCAGGGAGTACGAGTTGGTGCCGTGGGGGAGCTCGCGCACCAACAAGTGGTGGGACGCCGTGCAGCACTCGGGAGGCAGCTGTTCCCGTGTGCTGGGGAAGAGCCGTGTGACTGAAGGGACGTTGCAGCGACTCGTGGATGAGAGGAAGATCGTGGATCGCGATGGGGCTCGCCTACCCCGTCGGGACGAGACGGAGCCCAAGCCCCGGGCCATGGAGGCCATTGTTTTTGTCGCGTTCTTCGACGTCGGTCTTCGAATGCCCTCCACGTTGTTCGTGGGCGAAGTCCTGCGAGCCTACAAGTTGGAGCTAGCCCAACTGACGCCCCACGCTATACTCCGCCTAGCTGTCTTCACGTGGGCGATGCGGACAGAGGGGTGGCATCCCAGCGCGAGCTTATTCGCCACCCTGCACGACGCACGCTGTCGACCCCGAAAAGTTGACGGGGCGGTGTCCAACTTCGGCGGTGTGGACTTCGTGCTCCGGGCGTCGTGCGCGACGTTGTTCCCCGTGCCAGCCTCGCCGAGGCAATGGGAGTCCGGCTGGACTCGGCAGTGGTTCTACTACACCGTGACTGACAAGAGCGGAATGCAGTGCCGAGGTGGGCCGATCTCGTTTAACAGCACACCGAGTTTGAAGGCAGAGACTGACGACACGCGAAGGCTACAGGGTCTTGTCGGTGTCGCCCGCCGAATGAGCCTGCGCGACCTAGCCGAGGAGTTCACAATGTATGGGGCGGCGCCCCTCTCCTCCCGGGGGAAGTATGTTGGACAGAACAGCCCCCGCGAGGACGGGTTCAGCTCATCCGTATCTCGCCTACTTCCGCCCTCCGCTCCTTGTAAGTTGTCCAGTACGTTTTACGCGCACCGTTGTATCGGTTTGGTCTCCGCCTGGCTGACGTAATCTCCTGCGCAGTGGCTCGGCTAGAAGATGCGGAGCGCGCGGTTACGGCGCTCCTCGGCCCGTACACACTTAAGGAGCACCAGACTCGCGAGGCCGCAGTCAAGGCAGCTAAGCAAGGGCGGGTAAACGCACATGCGAAGCTCTAGGCATTACTGTGCCCGAACACTTGGTGCCGGAGGAGCTTCCCGCCGGGACTCCGGGCACTCAGGACGGTGATAGCCCTGCAAGGGTGTTATCCTCGCGACGCCGAGCCCGTTCCCCGTCTGCCGTATGCGACCCCGCAGGCCCTTCGGCGACTAGCACAGCTGGAACGGGGTGTGCAACCGGCGGTGGGCCCAGCCGCACTGCTTCGGAGGGACGCGTGGCGCCGAATCCCCCGGCACCCTCCGTCGACGTCAACAAACCCGTGCTTGCGGCCATCGGTGAGCTGGAACTCGCCAACCCGGGGGGAGCACCGTTCCTGGCGAAAAAAACACGGTCGATGGTGCACTACCTACCGCGGAGGGCGGCGAGGGCGCGCCCCCTACAGAGGAAACCGTGGGGGCGACGGGAACCGTAGCTGGTGTTGCCCCGGAAGAATCACTTGTGCCGCCGCCGGCGAAACGCCCACGGACGCAGTCCCCGCCGCCAGCGAGGGGTCGGTACGCTGTTGCGGGGCCTTGTCGCGGGATTACGGCGTCTGGCGCGGCCGAGAAGACCTCCTTGGCGACCACCGAGACGCCCGCCTCCCGCTTGGCCGTCGGAACGGCGCCACTTCCTACCGCGACGAGAGGCGTAGGGGGTAGGTGTGAATCCCTTTCCTCTCGTGACTTCGCGAAACTCTCTCCGATCTGCTCGCTCATTATGCCAACATCAGGCGAGACAAGGTCTCCCAGACATGGCGAAGGATCGAGCAGCGGAGGTATGCGCGAAGTCCAAAGGGCTGTGCAGGATGCCCCGCAGATGTCCGTTGCTGTTGACGTGGCCGCGGCCTCGGTAAATCCTGACGCGTTGGGGCTGGGGCTCGCTCGCTCGGACTTCCTCCCTCGCCTGGAGATACTTCGCGTCCTTGCTGCAGCCGCAGAGCGTGCCGACAACGGCCTTGACTGAGAAATGCTGTCGTCATGCGAGGGGGATCTCCTAGCGCTCGCGCTGCAGGCCTCCAAGACGAGGGTAAACATGTGCGCTTCATCTTGCAAGGTACTGCTGGGCGCTTGCGGACTTGTTGTTTTTGCCAGACGCTTGCCCTTAGCCGGTCCTTTGACGAGGCCCGCGTTCGGGAGCGGAGGGCTCTGGAAGCCAGCCTACGTGAAGCAAACGATGCTCTCGCAACGAAGGATGAAGAACTTCGCGTGCTGGGGGGCGCCATGGCGGCCACACAACTCGAGGCCACGAAAGCCAAGTGCGCCGCGGCTGAGGAGCGTGCTGCCTTTCTGCAGCAGATCGCCGCCCTAGAAGGGGAGAACGCCCAGCTGGCGGAGTCTGCTGCAGGGAACTGTCTCATCTTGGAAAATGCGTCCACGTCGGCGTGGCGGGCCATGGAGTCTCTGAACCAGGCCCTCCGAGATTTGTGCGTTAGATTGCCGGACCCTACGCACGGGCCGGAGGCCCTGTCGGAGACGCTCGGGTTGATCGAGGAGGGGGCTGGGGTTGCTCTTCGTGGCGCCAGAACGTTTGGCGAGCACTGCGGCTATGTTGTTGCATGCTTCGCCCTCGCCCTGCTTCACACTCGTGGGTTCAGACACACCCATGAGCTGGCGAATCCTCAACTGGATCCTCCCGGCCGTCCAGAAGTTATGGCGGACGCTATTCGCTCCATCGGGCCTAGCCTGCAAAACTTCCATCAACGGATTTGGGGCCGCTTTGGGGAAGATGCAGCGAGGGTCGCCGTGCAGCAGACGCTGCATGGGGAGGGGGACCTCCTCCACTGGATCGAAGGAGTCCTTCAGGGTCACGGCGACGATGGCACGGGTTCGTCCGCACCGCGCCAAGGCTGAGCGGTTGGTCGGGTCGGGCGAGGGGATGATGTACTGGTCCGTATGCTTGTAGGCATGTAGCCCCCTTGCTTTTATAACGAAACCAAGCAGTACTTTTCTTAGTGTTACCTACCGCCGAACGCGAAGGGAAGACCTCCGCATCTTGTGTATATTCCGCGGACTGGTGCATGTGGAGGCGAACCTCGACGCTACGCTTTCCTTTATAGTCCGGAGACTCGCGCGTGCGGAGGCGGACCTCGACGCTACGTCTTATTTAAAGTCCGTGGACTGGCGCGTGCGGAGGCGAACCTCGACGCTACGACTTGCTTTATAGTCCGGAGACTCGCGCGTGCGGAGGCGGACCTCGACGCTACGCCTTATTTAAAGTCCGTAGACTGTTGCGTGCGGAGGCGGACCTCGACGCTACGTCTTGCTTTATAGTCCGTAGACTCGCGCGTGTGGAGGCGGACCTCGACGCTACATCTTATTTAGAGTCCGTAGACTGGTGCGTGCGGAGGCGGACCTCGACGCTACGTCTTATTTAGAGTCCGCAGACTGGTGCGCACGAGGGCGTCCCCCCGCTGCGTCTTATTTAAAGTCCGTAGACTGGTGCGTGCGGAGGCGGACCTCGACGCTACGTCTTATTTAAAGTCCGTAGACTGGTGCGTGCGGAGGCGAACCTCGACGCTACGTCTTATTTAAAGTCCGTAGACTGGTGCGTGCGGAGGCGAACCTCGACGCTACGTCTTATTTAAAGTCCGTAGACTGGTGCGTGCGGAGGCGGACCTCGACGCTACGTCTTATTTAAAGTCCGTGGACTAGTGCGTGCGGAGGCGGACCTCGACGCTACGTCTTCCTTTATACTCCGGAGACTCACGCGTGCGGAGGCGGACCTCGACGCTACGTCTTATTTAAAGTCCGTGGACTAGTGCGTGCGGAGGCGGACCTCGACGCTACGTCTTCCTTTATAGTCCGGAGACTCGCGCGTGCGGAGGCGGACCTCGACGCTACGTCTTATTTAAAGTCCGTGGACTAGTGCGTGCGGAGGCGGACCTCGACGCTACGTCTTCCTTTATAGTCCGGAGACTCGCACGTGCGGAGGCGGACCTCGACACTACGTCTTATTTAAAGTCCGTGGACTAGTGCGTGCGGAGGCGGACCTCGACGCTACGTCTTCCTTTATAGTCCGGAGACTCGCGCGTGCGGAGGCGGACCTCGACGCTACGTCTTATTTAAAGTCCGTGGACTAGTGCGTGCGGAGGCGGACCTCGACGCTACGGCTTCCTTTATAGTCCGGAGACTCGCGCGTGCGGAGGCAGACCTCGACGCTACGTCTTATTTAGAGTCCGTGGACTTTGTTCTGCTCAGCGCGGACAGGGAATGCGCCGGGAACAGCAACCTTTATTGAACTCCCGTTTGCGCGGGCAAGCATCGTATAACAAAGGGTTGGCGGCTCTACGCTTGTTGTCCTACTTCTAGGCATAGTATCGCCGCAACCTGTCCGCATTCCATGTGTGTCGGAGGGTTTGCCCTTCGAGCGTGGCGAGGCGGTACGCCCCCTTTGGCAATGCCTCCATCACAATGTACGGGCCTTCCCACTTGGACTCCAGCTTGCCAGCGGTCTCCGCCTGAATCGCCACTCTGAGAACGAGATCCCCAGGCTTGAATCCCCGCGGGCATATAGAGCGGTCCCGAGTACGCATTGTCTGCCGCGCATACTTCTCGACATGGTGGGCTGCATCTGCCCGTAGCCCGTCGAGGAGGTCCAAGGACACACGGCGCTCCTCTTCGGGTGCTTGGACGAGGACCCTGCGCGAGCCGGCCTTGATTTCCTCGGGCGTCACTGCTTCGTCGCCGAAAAGGAGCTTGAACGGCGTGAATCCCGTCGGGCGCGTTACCGTTGTGCGAAGCGACCAAAGAACGCTGTGAAGCTCGCCCGGCCACTTGCCCTTCGGCAACCCGACCAGGCGCTTTTTGATGGCAGCGGAGATGGCGCCATTCGCCCGTTCGACTGCCCCGTTGGACTGGGGATGCCCTACCGAGGCGAATCGGAGGGTGATGCCCATGCTGTCACAATAGTCTTTGAATAGGGTGGCGTCGAACTGCAGGCCATTGTCAACCGTGAGCTCCCGGGGCACGCCGAAGCGACATATGATGTTTTGCCAGAGGAAGCGCTGTTTGGCCGCAGAAGTTACTTTAGCCAGGGCGACCGCTTCCGGCCATCTGGAGAAATACTCCAGCGCGACCACCACGAACCGGAGGTCCCCTGGAGCTCGGGCAAGCGGTCCTACTATGTCGACGCCCCAGCGTGCCAGTGGCCATACCGGAGGAATAGGGTTGAGGCTCGTCGGGGGCCTACGGATGATGCACGCCATCCACTGGTATCCTTGGCACCGACAGACGAGGTCCTGGGCGTCGGTGATGGCAGTTGGCCAGTAGAAGCCTTGCCTGAATGCCTTGCCAACTAATGACCTCGGCGCCAGGTGGGATCCGCACGCGCCCGCGTGGATCTCCGCAAGGAGCTCCTTTCCCCCCTCAGTCGAGAGGCAACGCAAGAGCGGTGCGCAAACCCCTCTCTTGTAGAGTATCCCTTCGAACACCTGGAAGGATCTTGCGTGGTGCTGCAAGCGCCGAAGCTCGGCGGGGTCCTCCGGCTCGGCGATGCCTTGCAAGAAATTGAAGATGGGCTCTCGCCAATCACCCGGCCGGTCAATGTGGTGGACGAGTGCCGCGTCCCGGTTATCCTGCGCGATGGCCGCCTGCGCTAATATCTCATAAAACGCCCCATCCGGGGGGAGTTGCTGGCTGGCCGCCTTAGCGAGGGCGTCGGCCTGCTCGTTCTCCGCGCGGGGGATGGCCTTGACGGTGACGCCCAAAAAGTGCCTTTCCCTTGCCCTCACAGCCGCGAGGTACTTGGCCAACTCAGGGTCCTTGGCTTGATATGACTTATCCACATGACCAGCCACCAAGCGCGAGTCGGTGCGTACTAGCACCCGTCTCACGCCGACTGCCTTGAGCTTCGTCAGGCCAAAGAGCAGCGCCTCGTACTCAGCCGTGTTGTTGGTGGCGGGGAAAGCGAGGCGCGCCGAGTATAGCAAACGATGTCCTTCGGGCGTGAAAATCCGCCAGGACTTGGGATTTGATTGCCGTGCGTGAAGCATACGTCAAGGAGAAGGGGGCGAGCTCGGCGGCCCATTTGCCGATGCGCCCTGTGGACTCCTTGTTGTGTAACATCTCCGCCAGGGGGAATGAAGAAGGCACTGTGATCGGGTGGGCCAAAAAGTAATGCCGAAGTTTCCTGGAGGCCATGACCAGCGCGTAGGCGAGCTTCTCAAGCTCCGTGTACCTTGTCTTGGCGCCTTGGAGGGCTTCAGAGATAAAGTATACGGGCCGCTGCATGGCGCCTTCCTCTAAGACGAGGACGACGCTGACCGCGGTGGCGGACGCGGCCAGATATAGCAGGAGGGGAGCCTCTGGTGTTGGGGCGACCAGAGTGGGGAGGCTTGCCAGGTGCTCCTTGAGCTCGTCGAAGGCCTTCGCGCAATCCCCGTCCCAACGAAATCCGTCGCACCCGCGGAGTGTCTTGAAAAATGGCAGGCCCCGCTCCACCGCCTTGGATAGGAAGCGGCTTAATGCTGCCATGCGGCGCGCCAGCCTCTGGACCTCCCTCGTTGTCTTGGGCGGCTCCATACCCAGGATGGCGTCTACTTTGTCGGGGTTCGCCTGGATGCCCCGTCCGGACACGAGGAAACCTAAGAGTTTGCCCGCCTGCACCCCGAAGACACATTTGTCGGGGTTGAGCTTGATGCCCGCCTTCCGGAGGTTGTCGAAGGTCTCCTGGAGGTCCGGCCATGCAGAGCAAGCTGCCGGGTTTTGACCACCACGTCATCGACGTAAGCTTCGACGTTCCTCCCGAGCTGGGCGGCCAGGGCAATAGCGACGAGACGGGTAAAGGTAGCGCCTGCGTTCTTCAAGCCAAAGGGCATTCTGATGAAGCAGAACGTCCCAAGAGGTGTGATGAAACTGGTCTTCTCCTCGTCGTCTTCGGCCATGTACACCTGGTGGTAGCCGGAATAGGCGTCCAGGAAACTCATGAGTTCGCACCCCGCGGTGGCGTCGACCAGCTGGTCGATGCGCGGCAAGGGGTAATTGTCCTTTGGGCACGCCTTGTTGAGTGCCGTGAAGTCGATGCACATACGCCAGGCCCCGCTGTCCTTTTTTACTAGTACCGGGTTAGCGAGCCACTCTGGATGGTGGACCTCGCGGATGACCCCGGCGCGAAGAAGCTTCGCCACCTCCATCTTGGCCTTCTGCTGCCGATCCATCGACATACGCCGAAGCCTCTGCTTGACCGGCTTGGCGTCGGGGCGGACCGCCAAGCGATGCTCGATTACGGCTCGGTCTACGCCCTTGATGTCTTCCGGGGACCATGCGAAAATCTCAATGTTGTTCTGAAGCACTCGGAGCAGATCCCGTTCGACCCCCGGTGGGAGCCCCTCGCCGATGGACACAAACTGCCCCTCCGCCTGGAGCGGCACCTTCTTGACTCCGCCCTCGGGCCGAGGCTTGGGCGTCCACCCAGGGGCGGAGGGGCCATCGCCGAGCGTGCCGGAGAGGGCCTGCACCGGGCGATGCGGAACGCGGCTGCCGACCTCAGCACGTCTGGCCAGGTCCTGATCGCCGAAGACGGTGATAACACCCTCTGGACCCGGGAGCTTCATACACAAAAACGCGTAGTGCGGGATCGCCTCGAAAGAGTTGATGGCGGGCCGGCCCAGTATGGCGTTGTAGGGATGTGGGATATCTACGACGTCGAAGGTGACCTGCTCGGTCCGGATGTTACCATTGTTGCCCTCCTGACGGAACGTGACCGGAAGGGACACGTGCCCCAAGGCCTGCAGTGGTTGACCCCCGAAGCCTTGAAGTGGAGCTCCTGGCTGCTCTAGCCGGCTTCGGGGGATCCCCATACGATCGAGGGCTTCGGCGAACAAGATATTCGCGGAGCTTCCCCCGTCGACAAGGATGCGCCTGACGTCGCAACGTGCTATGTGGGCCTGGATGACTAGAGGGTCTTGGTGAGGGTACTCCACACCGCTGGCGTCGTTCACGTCGAAGGTGATATTGCGGGGCGGCATCCATAATTGCGGCTGCTCCCCGGGGGCCCTTGAGGAGGAGCCTCCGGTGATGACGCTAACGGTGCGATGCTGTGCGCCCTCCGTTGCGGCGGCTCGTATGGGGCTACCGCTTGGGTGCTCCACGTGGGCTCCGGCAGGGGGCCGAGGAGGCAGAGCTCGAGACCCGGCCGTCACCCTCCGCAGCTCCAGAACTGCGGTGCATGCCCTTGTGTAATGATCACCGTAGCCGTGTACCTCGCACCACTTGCCATAGTGTAGGAGCTCTTGTTCTGCGTGGGGTTGGCCGCCGCAATCAAGTCCGCCTTCCGATCCCCGGTCCCCCCTTCGGGAGGCGGGGTCGGGTCCTTGGCGGGCGCTCTCGGTGTCGAGGGCATGATGGGCCGCCTGTGACCTGCGCTGGCGGCGCCGAGGTTTATGCCTGTTCCTTGAGGAGCCTTCCCGTACTCCGGTGTCGCTGCCTCGGGGAGGGTCTCCCCGGGTCTCTCGGCCGCGGCCCTGCTTCGAGGAGGGACCACCCGCCCCTACTTCGCACGGGGGGCGCTCCCCATGGGCGAGGTCGAGGGCGGTAATGCTGCGTCTTCGCGCATCCTCCTCCGCCCGTGCGTACTCGTCCATTTTGTCGAAGAGCTTGGCGACTGTCTTGATTGGCCTCCGCGCGTTGTACTCGGCCATCGGGCCCGGACGAAGGCCCTGTATGGCTGCATTAACGACGGTGGTTTCATTAACGTCTCTTACTTGGCATCGAATCTTGGCGAAGCGCTTGAGGTAATTCCGGAGCTTCTCCGAGGGTCCTTGCTTCACAGCAAAGAGTTGGTCCGCGTCGACTCGCTCGACGCAGTTTCCTTGGAAGCTGTTGTGAAGACGGTCGTGGAGCTGCTCCCACGCGTAGATGGAGCCCGACTCTATGGTAAGGAACCAAGAGAGCGCCACCCCCTGCAGCGCGAGGGGGAGTCCCTTCGCCTTCGTGGTGTCGTTTCCGCCCGCGGCTTCGATCGCGGTTTCGTACACGCGCACGAACTCGCGGGGGTCCGTGTCGCCCTTGTACGAGTCGATGGCGCTAGGAAACTTGAAGTCTTCAGGCCACGCCGCCTGCTGCAGCCCTGCCGAAAGCGGGGACTCCGGATCTACGCGCCGCAGCGGCGCACGGCTAGACGTGGGGGCTTCGCGACTGTCCGCCCTCTCCGGCGTGGGCTCGGGCGCGATTACTGGCGCGGCCTGCTGGCTCCGAGCCTCTTGCATATCGCGGACGGCTCCGCGAAGGTCCCCTAGCTCCCGCTGGAACGCGTTGAGGGCTGCTAGTATGACGCTTTCCACCGCAGGCGCTGTCGGGGCCGCCGGAACACCCAGCGGACGGGTCGGTGCAGGGACCATCGCTTCACGATCTCCAGATCCGCCGGATGCTTCATTGCGGCTACCCCCGGCCGCCTGATCCGCGCTGCCGGCGAGGGTGGCGGGGGCTGTCGTTGCAGTGCCAGCGACGGGGTCGGGTGTCGTTGTAGCGGCGCTGGCGGGGTTGGGTGTCGTTGTAGCGGCGCTGGCGGGGTCGGTCGCTGTGGCGCCAGTGTCGACGTCCGCGGCCACGGCGCCTGCGCTGCCGCCAGCTCCTTCGGCGGCCGATGCCGAAGCCCTGGTATTCACGCGCCGCTCCGACCCAGCCGTCTTCTTTCCCTTCGCCGCTGCTGATGAAGATTTTTTCGGTGCCATCCTTCTTCTTCGGTCTTCGGGCTTGTCCTTGTCCTCCCCATGGACGGCGCCAACTGTTGTGGCTACAGACCAAACAGAGAGAGA
Organism: Dendrocalamus latiflorus; assembly: GCA_017311315.1. Lineage (NCBI taxonomy): Eukaryota > Viridiplantae > Streptophyta > Magnoliopsida > Poales > Poaceae > Dendrocalamus > Dendrocalamus latiflorus. Next base: position 1,813,985 of record CM029671.1, on the reverse strand, counting down.
GAGATGATAGTGGAGAGGTGGGAGTGTTCTGCCTCATCCTCCCCCTCATCCTGATATATATTCACATGGGGTATGCTTTTACAGTTATACCCTTACATGCATACCTCCCCGTCAGGGGCACTTATGTCATTACACACGTTACTCTGGTTCTTATAACCTCCTAACAGGCCTGCTGGGCTTAGGTGGGGGCCACCCCTACGACAGTTCTTTTGGCACCATAGATTATCATCTGGCTTGGCTCAGTAATATGAATCCGATTAGAGGAATTCCTAGTCTTAACATTGAAAAGTCAATGGATCTAGTTTGTTCTCCTTGTTGACATAGTAAGATGGTCACATTATCTCATCCCCCTCTCACACAAGCAGTGACGGATTCCTCGGGGCAATTATCACACATGGACACTATAGGTCCTTCTAGGGTTCAATCTATTGGAGGTAAATGGTATATTCTTGTTATTGTTCATAATTATTCTAGATACTCATTGATGTATTTTATGGCCTCTAAGGATGAAGCTTTAAGTTACTTTCGAGAGCTACCTCTTAGACTTGCTAATGATCTTCTAGGAGCACTTAGAGAAATTATAAGTGATAATGAAACTGAATTCAAGAACTCATCATTTGCTTCTTTTTGTGTCGAAAAGGGTATAGACCATCAATTTTCGTCAGCTCGAGTGCCGCAACAAAATGGTGCGATCGGATGCAAGAATCGAACCCTGGTCGAGATGGCTAGAACAATGTTAAATGAACATGCAACTCCTAGAAAGTATTGGGCTGAAGCAGTTTCGGCTGCTTGCTATGTTTCGAATTGGGTTTTCTTGCGAGCTAAATTGCATAAGACTTCCTATGAGCTTCGTTTTGGTCGTTCTCCCAATATTTCTCACCTTAGGGTGTTTGGGTGTTGATGCTTCATCCTTAAACATGGAAATCTTGACAAATTTGAATCTAGATCCTCAGATGGCATCTCATCATATCAATTTTATTTCCCGGTAAAACCGAGGCTTTCTTAGGTATTTAGTTCACACTTAGAGTTATCAGGTGCTCAACTTAGAAACTAACAAAATTGTTGAGACCTGTGAGGTCACTTTTGATGAGGCTAGGTATACAGGACCCTAACGCACTCGACGACATCTTCTATAACTCCGATAATGATAACAGGGAGTTCTTGAGCTATACTACGACACCTACGAAACCTCTATGACCACTCATATGACTACAGCTACTACGACTGCATCTACGACAACAATCGCTACAACCACCCCTACGACTTCAGCTACTATAGCTGCACCTACATCTAGTATGACTGCTACTACGACTGCTTGAATGACCACATTTACGACCACTCTGCAAGCTCCTTTGCACATTCAATGATGTCATCCCCTGAACAAATGATTGGTGAGTTAAATGAGAGAGTTCTTCATAGCCGGTATAACTCCAATGCCTCATATACTCATTCTACTTTTCTCTTCTCTTTTAAACCTTGAGATGTAAGTCACGCTTTATCTGATGAGTCTTGGATTAATGTCATGCATGAGGAATTAGAAAATTTTCAGCGGAATAAGGTCTGGATTTTAGTCTCACCCCTCATGGTCATAATGTTATTGGAACTAAATGGATCTTTAAAAACAAATAAAGTGAGGATGGTGTAGTTATTCAAAATAAAGCTAGACTAGTGGCTCAAAGGTTCACGCTGGTAGAAGGTCTTGACTTTGGTGAAATATGTGCTCCTATTACTCGATTAGAAGCCATTAAAATGTTGTTAGCATTTGCTTCATCAAAGGGTTTGGCCGTACTCTTTTATTTAATGTTATTGGTCATTTGTGCTCGATATGTATCTTTGTTCCACTGTGTGCACTAGCTGTTCCTGGACTAGTGCGATTTACACATAGGGTTTCGGAGCTGTTGCTCCGGGATCTAACACCATCAAAGCACCAAAATACGTGCTCAAATCCATCAACAAGTGGAAATGTCGGTTCCTCTAGGCAGGATTAGAACAAGTATCGGTGGCAAATGTAGGTCAATTGGGACAAAGTATGTAGACCAATCCACCTGGGAGGAATCGGTCTCTTGGACCTAGAGCATTTTGCCAGGGCCCCAGACTCAGATGGTTGTGGCATGAATTAGCTACTAAAAAGAGACCATGGCAGGGGATGGAAACACCATGTGATGCTCAAGATCGGGAGCTCTTTGCGGTGGCTACCAACGTACTGATTGATGATGGAAAAAGGGCGTCCTCTGGAATTCATCCTGGGCACATGGAAACATAGTGGGTGACATTGCGCTGGCCAAATACAGTGCCTCCAGAAGAAAGAAAAGCACGCTATAAATAGCGTTGATGGATAACAAATAGCTACAGGATCTCGACCTATCAGCCAAAATCATGGTAAAACACATGCACGAGTGTCAAGATCCGAGTATGCAAATCCGGGCCTCTCTGTGTATTCTGCACTAATCTAGAATCACGCTAGTGCATACAATAGAAACATAGATGAAATATCAACCATACACATAGTTAACCAAAATAAAGACTCAAATATCAACTAATTATTAGAGTTGCGCCCTAATGGCCAAGCTTACAGATAATAGCCTGAAGGCCATAAGAAACTAGTAGCAGAAAACAGAAATAACATAGTAGTCATTTGACATGCCCATATGCAATCGACTGTGAAGCAAAATCCTATTCTGAGAAGTCATCAAAGTACCCTCCTTCACATACCTCTAGCTCATATGGTTTTTCTTCTCCAATTGAGCAAGTATGGATAAAGCTGTGAGCACATAAAGTACTCGGCAAGTTATTTGTAACAAAGATGTAATATGGTATGCAAGGCTTACCAAATGATAGCCGAGTGGTTATTTTACAGAAAACAATAGTTTGGAGTAAATACAATAAATAGATTGAAAGCACATTCTTTGGAAAAGGATGTAATTAAATAATTAATGAATCAAAGGATTGAATAAATCACAAGTGAACTACCCATTTACTTCCCAACCAACCAAGATTTTGTGAAAAACCTAATCCTCATGTGAAATCACTAAGCATTGTCCATGACTGGGGATACATCTATTCAAATAGTTTACACTCTACAGAGGTTGTATAACTTTACCCAAGAAGATAATGCCACCAATATAACATGCATCCTTTGGCATGTCGACCAAGAAGATCACAACAAAGCTATTACAAAGTTCAATCTCAACCTAGTTTACACCCAGTGGCGGATCCAGGATTTTACCAAAGGGTATGCCGCACCAAAATTTTCATATGCAATTCGGTAAAACCATCTGCCAATTCGGTAAATAATTGTAAAATTTGCACCGTAATTCGGTATACAGGCACTAAATAATATGATAAGTCTTAAATTCAAGAATTAAGTTGGAAACTTGCATAAATTACAATATAAATAATTTGAACACCATACTGATAGTCTCAAATATATATAAAAGAGACTTACAATACTACTTGTCTGACTTTTTTGGCCTACGCTTTCTAAAGGACATGAAAGTTTCGATTATATCATTTTTCATCCACTTCAAAGAAAATATCCCGCTCAATAAATGTGACTAAACAATCATCCAAAACACTATCACATATCTTATTTCTTAACTTTGTTTTCACGAAAACCATTGCAGATAATACCTTTTCAACACTTGCTGTTGCCACTGGTAAAAGCAAAATCAATTTAAGAAGCATGTAAACAATATCATACACTTTATGCCTCTTTGTTTTAACAAACTTAACTGAGAGATCAACAAGATTGTCTAGATCTTTGAAGCTATCAGCTTGTCTCATGTCATCAATATAATTACCAAGTTGAAATTTAAGTTTTAGCAAATAATTACTTGAGAACTCTTTAAGGTAAAATTCAGCTAGTCTACCTACCTTCTTTCTCTTGATGGTCTTCAGAAGATCCTTCTGGCCCCTAATAAAGCCTTTATTGGCCCACTCCCATCTATCAGGGTCGACTTTACGAAATCCCTGGTTACAAAAGGAAACACAGATAAGTTCACCTAATAAGAAATTTAAGAATGCTTCAAAATGAGCAGACAACGTAGAGAACATCCAAACAAAACAATACTTCAATTTATGCATAGGTGTTTTGAACAGTACACAAACAGATGAAGTGTTGCTTCTACTGATTTCAATACAGTGTTTTCAGTTACATGCTTCATGCGGAAGTTTTACTAATACAGAGCCAAGAGCAGCAATCATATGGTCACAACAAAAGCTATGACATGCAGGTATGCAACCCAGTTTGCAAAAACCAGTTCGTTTTCGTATTCAGCAAATGGACATGAAAGAGTCAATATCTAATTGGAAGGAAAAGTAGACCACTGATGAATCCCTGACTAAACATTAGCAAAGCAAATACTGATCTCACAGGAATGACTTCAATCCCCTATGGCATTTGTTGTGTGCAATGAGGTTCTTATTGAGCATAAAGCCATCACATGATGACCTATATCATCAACCAATTCAAATATTAATTATTTTGGGGGGAACTCCAGACCGAAATTAACTCCCAAAATGACATCATCAACGCCAATAATATACTCTCATGTTCTCAACATAACTGGCACCAAATTGAACAAAGCAACAGCATGTAACAAAATGGCATCAAGAGAAAATGCTCACGCATTCAGAAATCCAAACAGATTCGCATAAGTTACAACGGATGCTATTCCAAACGGGCAATTGCAAAATAAATTTCTACCTAGCAGTGACATTTACTATAAATTTATTACAGAACCTAATCTACGCTACCAATCGCATCCAATCCACCCAAAAGTGGAAACGCAGGGAATGAGGGTATCTCACATAGGTGTTGAGCTGGCGACCTGGCGTATGAAGCTGGTGAAGTTGCAGTGCTTGAAGTTCCGAGAAATCAGGTCGCGCTCGAAGGCGTGCGAGTACCAGACCACGAAGCTACCGCCGCCTTTGCTCCAAGAGATCACCTTGTGCGGAAACCCTAACCTTGTCGAGGCTTCGAGATTGAGGCGACCAGACGAACCGTCAGGCGCCGGCTGGTAAGTTTTTTTACATATAGAGTAGCTGGGCCTCAGGGTATGCCGGGGCCCACCCGACATACCCTGTAGATCCGCCCCTGTTTACACCCACTTAAGATTTTATGATTGAGTAGGCTGACCATCTAGTCGAATAGATTCCTCTTATTCCCCTGGGAAAATGCTTGACCGACACCCTTCACAAAACCAATGGCGAAACTGATATTGAAACATCACAAATTAATTAGCCAAGTCGATCCCAATACTGAACATGTGATTGTACGATAGGGTTCAGATCAATAGCGCATAAAGTTAAGTTCTTAGACATTACCCAAGCGAAACATTTACATCCCAAAAGTGCTGGTCACACTTCCCCCTTTACTGCACGATCATTCGTCCAAGTGAAAACCATTTTGTATAACCACCACTAATGACACTAGCTATTGGCACTTAAATTTTATAACTGTAGCTGACCATCACGATTCAATATCTCATTGAGTCAAGGTTAATTAATTAATCAACATGTGATAATGAACCCAACGTACTACAAGTATGGCTAAGCAATTTAAATGTACAACCTATGTGACAACTAATATTATATCACTAGATAAATTTCTATCCTATGGTGACAATATAATCATGGCATTTAAATTATCAAGAAGGAGTCGGACCATAACTACCAGGTACAAAGGTTGTATTAAAATAGCAACGCATGCTAATTTAAAACAAAATAATAAATAAATGTATTTGAAAACCTCATAAAATACTATAAAATTTAGACATAAAACCTTATAAAATTTAGTCAACTTAGGCATGAAATCTCTTGAAATTTTATGAAATATAATGAAACATCATGAAATTTAGTAATAAAACATCATGAAATTTCATGAAACTTAGTCACGAAACCTACTAAAACTTTATGAAACCTCATGAAATTTAGAGTTCAACTTCATTAATTTTGCTATAAAAAACTTTCAACTTCATGAGTCCGCTACAAAAAAAAACTTTTATGAGACCTTGTGAAACACTATGAAACTTAAATATAAAACATTATAAAACTTAATCAACTTAGCCATGAAACGTGATGAAACTTAGTCATAAAACTTAGAATTCAACTTCACATTTCAGCACGTTTCACTCAGGTTTGAGATGGTCACATCATGTTTTGTAGAGTTTTGGTGTGTGGTTTAGATAGTTCATTTTTTTAAAAAATTCAAGGTTTAGAAAAGCTTGAAACAAGTTTCAAAAACAAACTTTAAGTTTCAAAGAGTTTGATTGAAAATTCGAGCAAGTTTCAAGAGAATTTCACCGAAGTTTCACAACAAAACCGACAAGTTTCAATGAAGTTTCACAAAAAAAATCATAAAAATCGAAGGGACTACTAACATCTTAGTAGATTCCACAAGAAGCCATCGGGAGCTCAATCATGATGATGATGCCTACGGCTGCGCGAGTGCCACACTTGCATGAGGGCCCATACCTGCATTGCCGCCACAGCCGCTCGCCTTCATGTGCGCCGCCAAGTTAGCCCACAACCATCTCATCATATTTACTCCCCCGCCGCCCCTCTTACCTTCATAGGCGAGTTGTGCCTGTGCATGCCATCATCATTGTCGAGCAACCAAATCGGGTGAGAAAACCAAAGGGACATGAACAACATGAACTCGTGGTGCGGATTAGGCCTACCAACGGTCTGATCTGCCGTTGCCCCTGCCTAATCGACTCTACGTTGTCGAATTGAATTTGGGGAAGGAAGTGGGAATTGGAGAGGGGCAGAGAGCAAGCGTGAGCGGTGGGCAACAAGTCACAACTTTGATCGATAGAATTGGGAATGAAATCCACATGGCTTCTGTAGGTGTATGTGGAAGGGATGAGAAGCACTGAATCAAAAAAATCTAACGTCTGAAAGTACATCGTCGGGGTTGGGTCCGATGGTTGAAACTTTGAATTGAGTCTTCACAGACATACCGTAACGATTAGATGCAGATTGATGTCTATTTAAAGGGAAATGGTATAGGGTTCTTAGTATTGCTCAATAAAAAAAAGCCATCGACACAGCCAAATTGAACATAACCTTAGAGCAAGTTTAATAAGGCTGACTGTGCTAGCTACAAGGGAATCCATGTCAGCATAGTCCTATGTGGAGGGGAGAAAAAAGGAGAGAGAGAGAGCCAAGCCGACTCCCATGCAAGAGTCAGGATATAGCACAGGAAAAGATGCATTATCCATGCATGTACCCATAGAACTAATTGCTATACACATGCATGTATTAAATTATCAATACCCATGTATGTATTAAATGATTGAGAGCTCTTGTGGAGACAATTTATAGCCAGCTTATTGTATGAGTTGACTGCATCATTATCTTTTGATGACATAGAAATGTATTGGAGGTAGCAGCTATCTGTACTGTTAAACTTGCTCTTAGCAATTTAGCATCTCTCTCCGACACGACAGGAGGCCAATCAATCCGGCATCGAATAAGAAAGGGTCGGCCCAAGCAGAGCCGGCCGCGCGGCGGGCGGAGCCCACCAACTCCCCCAGCGCCGAATAACAAAAGAGACGCGAGCACACGGACAGATACTATCGGCACCCAAGAAACTGACAGTTGGGCCCCAGAAAGACTTTGCCCCACATGTCATTGGCTATATGAGATGACGCTTCCTATCTCGGAAACTATCGACGAGCCCATCAAACGGTGGCGCTTCGCTCGCTCGTCGTTTATATACCACGCGAAGCCCAAACCCCCCACAAAGCCGAGAGAGAGAGAGAGGAAAAGGCCCTAATCTGAAGGCCGCGGCTGCGAGCGCTCCTCCAGTCTACACCCAGCCGCCGCCAGCCACCGAGCTCGCCTCTCTCCTTCTCCTCGTCGTGCTCTAGGTTTGTACCCCCGTCCCCATCTCTCTCTAAGCTGCTGTTTTTAGTCTCCCGGCGGTGGCTCGCCGGCCGGTACATGGTGTTGTCTGATGCAATTTGACATGGTGTTGTTGGATGCAATTTGGCTTGTGATGTGGTTCTAACAGGGTAATGCTTTGTGTGGCTTTTGTGTTGTGCGTTTAAGTTCTGGGATGGAGGCCGAGGCGGCGGCGAAGAGGGCGCGGGAGAGCGAGGACGCTGTGGCGGTGGCGGCGGCCGGAGCCGGCGAGCAGGCGGGGATCTCCGCCGTCATCCCCGGATGGTTCTCCGAGATTAGCCCCATGTGGCCTGGTAATTCGTTGCAATCTAGGACCTACCCCTGTTTTATCATATTCCTCTGCTATGAGCTGCTCTCTCTTGTTCTGTTAATTCGCTCGACACGGACTGCAGGTTTCGTTTCAAATTTCTCCTTCTTTTCAGTTGTAATTCGTGGAGTAGATAGTTGGGGTTATTTGTTTGGGCATCTTTGGTTAAGGGACGGGCCATTAGGGGGACAGCTAAATTTCTATACCAATTTAACAGACTAATTTTATTATTATGTTGTTGTGGTATGCTTGTTTAGAGACATAATTTTCGTGTGTTGTAGCTGTTTTCTTTTTTCATGAAAGCTTTTGTGTCAACGGTAGGTGAGGCACACTCGTTGAAGGTGGAAAAGTTGCTGTTCCAAGGGAAGTCGGACTACCAAAATGTGATGGTTTTTCAGGTACCTGCATTCGACGTTATCTGTCATTCGATCGTCTTGGCTCAAAGTGGAAGATGAAAACTGTGTTATTGTTTTGCTTTATAGTCCTCAACGTACGGGAAAGTGCTTGTCCTGGATGGAGTGATTCAGGTTACTGAGAGGGACGAGTGTGCGTACCAAGAGATGATTACACACCTTCCCCTTTGCTCCATCAAAGATCCCAAGAAGGTAAATGCAATGGTCCTATTCACTGTTTATCTTTTTATTAGAGCAATTATTACCCAGCAGCCGAATTTACAGGTTGTAGGTTCTAACATGGATAGTGTATACTAAAATAAACTATTCTTATAGTTGTTTGTGGTTTAGTAGGCATATGTAATATGTTGAATATTTTAAACAAAATGGTATTTTGTCAATGTGAGGAAAAGTTCGCGAGCCATTTTTTTCCCACCTTAATCATGTCACCGCAAGGATCTGATGATAATATGACAAAGAACAACTTTTAAGGGCAACATAGTTCCTTTTTTTACTATTTTCCTATGATGAAATGTAGTGCCCTTCAGGTTTGATAACAAAAGAACAAGTGGGAGCATTTGTGTTACCCCTTTTCGCCTTCAAGCTTTGTTTGTGTGTTAAAATGTCCACCTGTGGATAGGACACCCATGAATTTTAGTGATTCCCTTGGATTATGTCACCCAAACCTGTATAACTCTGTCCATTTAGAGAATCTTCTCCTGTTTTTGGGTTACTCTAGCGGTCTAGCTCCTCATACTTGTGTAGTATTCCCTCAGCGTTCTTTGCAGTTAATCCATGTACATCCTATAGCTATAAAACAAAATAAGCTATATATTGAAGCAAAAGAGTACTATGGATAACTGGGTACATACAATAAACATCAATATGCTACACCTATTCATCATTATTTGAAGCAAAAGTGAATCAACATTGTAATATTTTGGTTCCATAGTTAGTTTGGACAATTTCAAAACTTGATAACTGTAGTTGCGTCATTTTTTTATTCATTGAACAACAAGGAACTTTTACTTGATCATTAACTTAGAACAACATCACTGAAACAAATTTAAAATAGGAAATTAGCACTGGCATCAAAAGCAAGGATAATCAATGTATAAGAGTTGCTTTCAAACAAGTGCTTTGGTCCTATTGGCATTAAAAAGGAGAAATTTGATCCTATTGGAATTGATTAAATCATCTTTAATACAAAAGTTCCTAGCTTAATTCTTTATGGACAACTTTAGCTTAAAAATAATTTCAACATGTAACGCCTGGAGAAGTTCCTAGTGCAAATTTGTAAGAACACAATTGTAATGTCAAGCTCATTACAAGGTGACTTTAGTCATTCATACTTGTCAAATGATGTATATATCAAGTTTTTAAAATAAATGGAGTTGATCTCTAATCTTTTCATGATGTACAGGTGTTAGTTATTGGCGGTGGAGATGGTGGTGTTCTACGTGAGGTTTCACGACATTCCTCAGTGGAACAAATTGACATTTGTGAAATTGATAAGATGGTGGTAGATGTAAGAAACCTCTCTCCCTCCCTCTCTTTCAGTGCATGCATCTATGTTGACTGTTGATAGCATGGCTGTAGATGGAAGAATTTATTGATCTCAACAAACTTGGGTTAAGGATCGTTAGATGTCTGCTTTGACACATCATAGAGCACCCATGCTCCGTAGTCTGTAGGTTTGATTGCTATTATTGATGGCCCTTTTCTATACTTTCTTTTGTGCTTTTTTGAATTGTGTAATTTGAAAAGGCACCAGTAGTTTGCCTGGCATCTTATAAGGTTTGCAATAGACTTAATTAATCAAAGGAATAAGTAATAGAAGGGCTAAAGTCAAGCTATTATTTGATATTTCCTCTTCTTGAAATGTGAGTCTTACAGTTGGTTTGGTTGATGCTGCTTGAAGTTTTATTGACATGCTCCTACCATTCCATTTTTAGTATTTGAAAATTCATTCATTTATATACCCTTGTACTGTATGCTATGCTATTTTGCTCTAAAAATCCAGGACCAGTTAAGTGAAATAATGCTAATTCTATTGAAACTCACGTGCCTTGTGGATTTGTGTCTTGTTTGGTGGAGGGTTCCCTGCTATACTCACAAGTGTATGTTGGCTGCTGTCTGTTGGTTTCATTGGTGTAGTTCAGATCTTTTCCTTCACCTCATGTTGCCATGCAGGTTAGGAGCAGTAATATGTAATGAGGCTCCCTTACTGATGCTGTGTGCATAGAAAGAGCTTTCTTCTGAGATGCATTTCCATGGAGCCCAAGAAAAAAAAAACTCTCATCAGAAAAAATATTAAAAAAACTTCTGATATTTCCATTTGCATCAAGACAGGACTTGATTGTTTTTTTCTAGGGCCACTAGTGCCTAAACAGAAGCGTTGCATTTGAAGCCACTAGTGCCTAAACAGAAGTGTTGCATTTGAACTACTGCAACCATTTTGGTTTTTATGATCTATATATTATGTCGGCACATTGCAACTTGTGGGATGCACTTTTTGTCATATATGCTTTGTGCTTGGGAACTTGTAAAGCATACTTGTAATTTGCATTCCTGCCAGCAATCCTTCAGCCACCATGATTTCAGTGAATCTGTCAGGTTTTTGATAGACTAAGTCAGTTGTCAATCCTTTTGTGGTATGAAACTATTAATCAGGTCAAACATTGTTCTTCCTGCACATCTTATTATTTATGGTGCTGAAAACTAATGAAAAGCATGCTGTAACAATCAAGAGGACATGCTTGTATTGATTATAACTTTGTAATCTGCCATAATTTTATAAATACCAACATGTGTTAAATAGTTACTTAAACATTCGTTGAACATATTTTTATGTATTGCCTATTTCATAGTTATTGTCAGTGCAGTGATCAGGAGTTTGTTTTATATTCCCTGTAGATGTTCTTTCTAGATTTACCAATTTAAATACTTTAATTTATAAAACAATTCATTTAACCTGATCCATTGTTTAGTCTTGCTGTGTTAGCTTGTTAATTTTGTATGTTTAATTTTGCAGGTCTCCAAGCAATTTTTTCCTCATCTGACTGTTGGATTTGAAGATCCTCGCGTGTCATTACACATTGGAGATGGTAAGGAGCATGCTATACCATGTGCACTTCGAAAGCAGACTAGTTTGTAGCATACTTTGGTTTTATGGCAATGACTGACCCTTCTATTTTGCACCTGACTCAAAATATAGCTAGAATTTTATTACAATAAATAAATTGGATATGTAACTTTGATTCTAATACTACTAATGTTAACTTATATATTTTGGTTGTTGCCTCATCCTAAATGAATTACTTCTGGACTTTTGAATGATCAATATTATTCTATATCTTTGTTTATCACATCATTGTGAAATACCTGAACTTTTGACTTTTGTAGTATTGCAAATTCTCACCATAGAGTAGGTTCAGAAAACAATGAAGTCCCCTTATTTGATATATTTGGGATGGCCTATGCTGCATATGGAAGTTCCCTGATAAGCACCTGCTTGTCATGTCCATGGAGCATTAACATATTTCTTGTTCACCCAGCATATTTTCTTTTTGAATCATGTCCTTGTTTTTTTCCCTAAAAAAATTAAAATTTCAGTCTAAAATTGACTGGTTCACTTGTTTTATTTGACGAATATTTTTTTGATATCTATTTGATAAATAATTTTGTGCTACATATTTATGCTTTGTTTAAATTCTCTGTTGTGTTCATGCAGGCGTTGCCTTTTTGAAAAATGTTTCAGAGGGTACCTACGATGCAGTAATTGTGGATTCCTCTGATCCAATAGGTAATTGTTGTAAATCATGTGCATATTTTTACCTCCTGTCATTATTGATGATTCATTAACATTCCCCTGCCTAACCAGGTCCGGCTCAAGAGCTTTTTGAGAAACCTTTCTTCCAGTCTGTTGCCAGAGCTTTGCGTCCAGGTGGAGTTGTATGTACTCAGGCAGAGAGCATATGGTTGCATATGCATATTATTGAAGATATTGTTGCCAATTGTCGCCAAGTTTTTAAAGGCTCAGTTAACTATGCTTGGACAACAGTACCTACATACCCTAGGTATGCTAACTGATCCTGCCCATGTGACTGAACCGGTTTCCCCTTCTTTTAGTCTCTTGAGTTAAAATGCTCTCATTGCAGCGGAGTGATTGGTTTCATGCTTTGCTCCACCGAGGGGCCCACTGTTGATTTCCAGCACCCTGTTTTTAACATTGAGGAGGATGAGTATTCTACAAAATCGAAAGGACCGCTAAAATTCTACAACTCCGAGGTGTGTTTTTGCTCGTATTTCCTACCATCCTTGCCTGAACTTGTGGTATTGTTATCTGACTGCATGTTGTTTTTCAGATCCATTCAGCATCATTTTGTTTGCCTTCTTTCGCGAAGAGGGTAATTGAGTCCAAGGCCAACTAGACGTGAAGAGCACCATTGAATCAAAGGCCAATTGGACTGAAGTCCCTAAGACACGACATAAAATTGGCTGTAGCGTGAAGAGGGGATGGCCCCTTTTTCGCTTTAAATAAGAATTCGAGATGCAAGCAGTTATACAAGTTGTCAGGTGATCAGGTCCATGTGATTCTGTTAGCTGTATGTCCCGCCTGGTGGTACGAGAATGTTTTGTATTTGGTAGCTGTCTTTCCGCAGTTCTCTGATCATTTATCAAGATGAGTTTCGCATCATTTTGATGTGACTAGTTGTTGCTTTTCCTGTTCCAGTTTACCATTGCTCAAGTTTTGTCATAAGATGCTGCTCGCGTTCCTGGGTATACACAATATCTGAATAAAACTTAACACATGTAGCCCTTGGCAATCAAATACCTGATAAATCATGTAACTATTATTCTTCTTGTCACCTGAGTTATATAGAAGCTTCTGCGCAAAGAATAATTTATTGGCAAGGTTGATTTCATTCCAAAACTCGAATGTGCTAATTCGTGTTTGTTTGACCCAGTTCCCCATGATTCTCAGCTGCTTTAAGGCCCCGTTTGGCACAGCTCCACCACTGACTCCGGGAGCTGTTTGGAGCTGTTTTGTGCCAAATGGGGTACAACAAAATAGCTCCACCCAAGGAGTCCCTTAAAACCTGCTGAGACAAAAGTAGCTCCTTGGGTGGAGCTGAAAAAAGTAGCTTCACCCAGCTCCACTTGTGAAGTAAAAAAAACAGCTCCACTTGTGAAGTGGAGCCGTGCCAAACGGGGCATAAGAAGAAAGCGCTGGAGAGAGTTGTTTGACCAATGAGAGTGGACGTTCCCTTTCCTATAAAATTCACTATTTCGATAATATACTAAATTCCCAAATATGCAACAAAGGAAAATATTAACAATTACACCAAGTTTGTTGGTCCATCCATACAAAGTTAGAATCGTGTTTCTAATATGTAGTTCGCCTCCCTCCTCTCTCTACTTTTGGGCATCTTATGATGTCCACCGCTATCTTATCTCAAATGACCCTTTCTCTAATTCCAGACTCGTGTGAGAACGTACAGTAGATAAAAACGAATGGTTTCAGTTCATCACCCCCAGACAATTCTTACACGTCAATCGGATCGCTGAAAGAAGAATCCTATGTCTGTTATCCATCACGTGAAAATGCTGGTCAGCTTTGATTCGGAAGTGTTGGTGGTGGAGCAGTCCTAAAGACAGGTTTCCTGCAGTTCTGAAAGATGCTGCCGTATATATAGGGTGCAAACAGGTCGGGTTAATCCTGATCGATTCGGCATCGAATCTGATTGGCACTGAATCCGGAGAAAAATATGGGTTAGAATATGGTAACAACAATATCCGTCCGAATTCGATACGTCTTCAAGTTTGATTTCAGGTTAGTGCTACTATTTGACGTTTCATTTTCTTTTGCAATGGTAAAATAAAATCTTCCACATCAGCTATTAAGTAGTAACATCAAGTTCTTGACAGTACGTCCTCCTACTCCATTTGCTGTACTGCATGTATTCTTTACAAACAAGTAGGGGTGCAAACGGGTCAGGTTAATCCCGACCGATACGGTACCGAATCTGATTGGTACCGAATCCAATTGGTACCGAATCCGGAGAAAAAAAAATATGGATTAGAATATGGTAACAACAATATCCGTCCGAATCCGACCCGTTTGCACCCCTACGTATACGAGATCGATGCAGCCTCCTCTCTGCCGGTTGATGACGAACGTCATGTGATCTGCCTCCACAATCTTGTAGTGCCTGATTTTGCACCCGCGATGAACAAGAGTCACGAGTGAAAATGGCTGAGAGTTAGAGAAGGGAATCTACTCGAAGAGAGAGCAAACCAGATGCCCGGTTCAAGCGGATGGCAATCCGAATCATTCTCGACGAAGAGGGTCGGATGCTCCACCGGAATCCGGGGATGAGACATCGAGATGGTGTTCAGCGCACCATCATTATCCTCCCATTCTTTCGTCCCTGCCACCACAAAAGGTTTCTGTTGTAGGGGTGGCCCCCACCTAAGCCCAGCAGGCCTGTTAGAGGAATGTAAGGCTCAAAACAGGATATGTATAATGACATAAGTGCCCCTGAGGGGGATACCCAGATGTGAGGGTATAACTGTAAAAGCACTCCCCATGTGGATATATATATACAGTACAGGCCATGGGGAGAGAGCGGAAGCCATTCACTTACTTAACTCTCCACTATCACACACACTCTCTCTGTTTGGTCTGTAACCACAACAGTTGGCGCCGTCCGTGGGGAGGACAAGAGCAAGCCTCCAAGTCTGAAGGAGGATGACACCAAAGAAAGCTTCACCGTCGGCGGCGAAGAAGAAGAAGGCGGAAGCGGCGAAGTCTCGCGTCAGCACTAGGGCTTCGGCTTTAGCAGCCGTAGGTACGAGCGGTGGTGCAGGTGCAACCGTGAACACCAGCGTTCCTGACGCGACGCCCAACCCCGCCACCGACGCGACGCCCAACCCCGCCACCGACGCAACGCCCAACCCCGCCACCGACGCGACGACCAACCCCGCCAGCGACACAACGCCAGACCCCACCAGCACCGCCCCGACGACCAACCCTGGCGATGGCAACGCAGGCGCATCCATTTTTCCACCCGGCGCAGAAGCGGTGAATTGTCCCAGCGGCGACGCGGATCTCGTCACCGGCTCCAGGGTCCTCCAGGACAACACGCCGGGCAGCCTGGGCGCGCAGGCCGTGGTCACCGCCGTGCCGGTAGTACCGCCAAGCGCACCGACGGCCCCAGCCACGTTCGCGGTGGAGGCTGCCCTGCTGGTGGCCCTTAGCGCGTTTCAGCGGGAGCTAACAGACCTCCGCGGGGCTGTGCGAGACATGCAAGAGGCTCGGAGCCAACATACCCCCCCGGCGGTGGCATCTGAACCCGCTCCGGAGAGGGCGGATAGCCGCGACGCCCCCACGTCTAGTCGCGTCCCATTGCGGCGCGTAGACCCGGAGTCCCCGCTCTCCGCGAGCCTACAGCAGGCGACATGGCCTGAGGACTTCAAGTTCCCGAGCGTCATCGAGGCATACAAGGGCGACTCCGACCCGCGAGAATTCGTGCGCGTGTATGAGACCGCTATCGAAGCCGCTGACGGAGACGACACCACGAAGGCAAAAGGACTTCCCCTCGCGTTACAAGGGGTGGCGCTGTCCTTGTTCTTCACCATTGAACCACAGTCCATCTATGCCTGGGAACAGATCCGCGATCGACTCTACAACAACTTCCAGGGAAACTACGTCGAGCGTGTCGATGCGGACCAGCTCTTCGCAGTCAAGCAAAAACCTGAGGAGCGGCTCCGGGATTACTTCAAGCGCTTCGCGAAAGTACGTTGCCAGGTCAAGGACGTCAACAAAACAACCGTCATCAACGCAGCCATACAAGGCCTCCGACTGGGACCGATGACCGAGTACAACGCGCGCAAGCCCATTAGGACGGTCGCAAAGCTCTGCGACAAGATGAAAGAGTACGCCAGAGCGGAGGAGGACGCGCGGAGGCGACACGGTGATGACTCCGACACCAACAAGGCGGAAGGCTCGGCAAAGAGCGAAGGCTCGCCGAAGCAGGGCTCTTCGAAAGGTAAGCACAAGCAAGAGCAGCCGAAGGGTGCCTCCGAACTCAAGGACCCCCAACACAATGACCCGTCAGGCGATAGGCCCAAGCACGACCAACGCAAGTCCAGAAAATCTCGTTACGTCTTTGACATCGAGGGCGGCTCCAAAGACAATGCCTCCGCAGGTCGCGAAGGCAGAGGGCGCCGGGGCCGAGGACGGGGGCGTGGCCGGGGTCGCGACGACAGAACCCGCGAAGAGTACGGCGACCAGCACCACGGGCAGTGGTGCAAAATCCATGGCCGAGGCAACCATGACACGCGTGCTTGCGCCACTATCGCAGCGCTACGGCAGAGCGTCGCCAAGGACAAAAACCCGGAAACACGCGCGCCCGTCGTGGCCCGCGTCCAACACCACCAGGACCAAGGAATACAGCCCCAGAAAGGCCTCCTGCGAATTCAGGCACATGTGCAACAACCTCGGGAGGGCCTCCTACAGTTACAAGCCCCCCGAAGGAGCCCAGCGTAGGATCATCAACGTCATTTCTGGAGGCTCCTCATTGGAGTTCGCCTCGGCGCGGCAGCGGAAGGCCTATGCGAGGAGGCTACACCACGTCGCAGCATACCCGGCGCAGGCGCCGCCGGAATGGGCACAACACGAAGTCACATTCACGCCCGCTGACGCCGAGGGCGTGGAGTTTCCCCACCAAAACCCTTTGGTCGTCCGGGTCCTTGTAGCCGGATGCGAAGTCAGGCGCGTCCTAGTCGATGGAGGAAGTTCTGCGAACATCCTGTTCACCGCGGCCTTCGACCAAATGGGGATCTCTCGGAGTCGATTGGGCCCTTCAGGCATCCCGCTGCAAGGATTTGGAGGGCAGCCTTTGCGCACTTTGGGCCAGATATGCCTCCAAGTCTCCTTCGGCCAAAACGACAACGTGAGGAGCGAAGATGCCATCTTCGATGTGGTCGACATTGCATACCCCTACAACGCCATATTAGGGCGGCCGCTCCTAAATACTCTCGGGGCAGTCCCGCATCACGGCTTCCTGTGCATGAAGCTTCCCGGACCGCGGGCCATCATCATCGTCCATGGCGACCAGGACATGGCTCGGCGCATAGAGCTTGGCGCCAGAGGTCCATGCCACGCGGCTCGCCAAGGCACCTAAGCCGGGTGTGCAGGTGCGGAGCCCTCGGGCGCCCCCGGAGAGCGTCTCGCGTTCCTCGAGCACAAGGTTGCCCCGGCAGCAGCGGCTCGTCAGCGGTCGCCCCGTCCTCATAGCGGTTAGTGGTCGGTATCCCCCTTTTTTTGTAATTGCTCACCCGCGCAAACGGGAATTTAATAAAGTTCACCGTTTGCACAAATTCTTGTTCTTCGCAACAAAGACACGCGTTCACGCGCGCACTCTCCGTCAAAGATACGGGTATGAGTATAAACAAAGACACGCGTTCACGCGCGCACTCTCTGTCAAAGATACGGGTATGAGTATAAACAAAGACACGCGTTCGCGCACACACTCTCTGTCAAAGATACGGGTATGAGTATAAACAAAGACACGCGTTCGCGCGCGCACTCTTTGTCAAAGATACGGGTATAAGTATAAACCAAGACGAGCGGGGGGACGCCTCCGCATGCACTCTACGGAGTATAAATAAGACGTAGCGTCGAGGTCCGCCTCTGCACGCACTCTACGGAGTATAAATAAGGTGTAGCGTCAAGGTCTGCCTTCGCACGCACTCTCCGGAGTATAAAAAAGACGCGGATGCTATCCCTGCGCACTCTACGGAGTATAAACAAGACGCGAACCCCGCGCACGCATGGGCGTTGCCCCAGTGCGTACTCTTCGAAGTATAAATAAGACGTGGATGTCGATCCCACGCACTCTCCGGAGTATAAAAAAGACGCGGATGCTATCCCTGCGCACTCTATAGAGTATAAACAAGACGCGAACCCCGCGCACGCATGGGCGTTGCCCCAGTGCGTACTCTTCGGAGTATAAATAAGACGTGGATGTCGATCCCACGTATTCTCCGGAGTATAAAAAAGACGCGGATGCTATCCCCGTGCACTCTACGGAGTATAAACAAGACGCGAACCCCGCGCACGCATGGGCGTTGTCCCAGTGCGTACTTTTCGGAGTATAAACAAGATGTGGATGTTGGCCCCACGTACTCAGGAGTGTAAAAAAAAAGAGGACGCAGAGGTTACCCCGGCGAATTCTACGGAGTGCAAAGTGCACCACAGGGGCCCACTCCCACGCGCAGCCCGCGAAGTACCAAGGCGACTGTCAGAGGCTAGCTCCCGAGCGAGCGCACCTGCGAGCGAGAAACACCAGAGGCTGTCCTTGCATAATCTTGGGAAGGAGCGCTCGCGCGTCTACCTCGACTAAGGCGCCAGCTCCGCCGCCACCACTTCGAAGGGTAGGGGACGGAGCGCTCGCGCCGCTACTTTGACTAAGGCGCCAGCTCCGTTGCCATCACTTCAAAGGGTAGGGGATGGAGCGCTTGCGCCGCTACTTCGACTAAGGCAGCGGCGGAAGGCGCCAGCTCCGCCGCCACCACTTCGAAGGGTAGGGGACGGAGCGCTCGCGCCGCTACTTCGACTAAGGCGCCAGCTCCATTGCCACCACTTCGAAGGGTAGTGGACGGAGCGCTCGCGCCGCTACTTCGCTTAAGGCGCCAGCTCCGTTGCTACCACTTCGAAGGGTAGGAGATGGAGCGCTCGCGCCGCTACTCCGACTAAGGCGCCAGCTCCGTTGCCACCACTTCGAAGGGTAGGGGACGGAGCGCTCGCGCCGCTACTCCGACAAGGCGCCAGCTCCGCCGCCACCACTTCGAAGGATAGGGGACAGAGCGCTCGTGCCGCCACTTCGACTAAGGCGCCAGCTCCGTTGCCACCACTTCGAAGGGTAGGGGACGGAGCGCTTGCGCTGCTACTTCGACAAGGCGCCAGCTCTGTTGCCACCACTTCGAAATTGTCGTATACGGGCGAGCGTAGTAACCCTTCGAGTTTACCATGGGACAGCATAGCCGGAGGGGCGGAGATGCACTTCGCAAGATCTAGTCAAGACTATTCTTTGCATTCGCTAAGGACGCTTACAAAGACGCACAAACACCTCCGGCGCACTAGGCCGCTACTCGGCAGGCTCATCCTTAACATGCGTCCATGCCGAGGCTCCACTCGAAGACGCCCGACCCGCCCAGAAATCCAACGCTTCCTCGGCCCTTTGCCAGCGCCGAAGACGCCGTCGGGTCGCAAGGTCGGAGATTAGCAGCTGGCCCCGACTGTGTAGCTGCTCGGGACAAGGGGGCAGGAATCAGAACAGCGGGGAAACAACTCCGTACTTTACCAAGAAAAAAAGACAAAACCCGGGCTTCGGTTACAATGCACACCAACACGCGACAACCTCCCGTCACACCTATGGGTTCGCGGTGTCCTCCGGGGCCGTAGCGCCATCCTCGTCACGCCGTGGGACCTCGTTCAGAAACCGGCCAAGGTTTCCCTCACCGTGCAAGTTATTCCGCAGCTCGATTATGGCTGCGGCCTCGCCGTAGTATTCCCATATCCGCTCATGGAAGAACTTCACGGCGCGACGTACGGCACGCACGACGCCGGACATTACCCCGCCCCCGGCGGGCATCTCCAGTCGAGGATCGACTAGCCCCGGAACATGTTCACAGCCACGGTGTCGCAGGAGCGTGCATGTCAGACACGATGCCACATAGGCGCAGTGGTTGCCGAAGGTCGCCGTGGCGCCGCGTGCAATGCCGGCCGCATCTCCAATCCACCGGAGTGACCGCGACAGGTCCTCGGGCCCGAAGGAGCGCGCCAGCACTTCGGCGACAAGCCCCTTAAGGGTGTCTTCCAGGGCCAGCATGGCGTCCCAGGCAGCTACCGAAGCGTCGCCCAAGGCTCGATCTTGCTCCGCGAGAGAGGCAGCAAGCTCGCTGTTTTCCCCCTCTAGCTCAGCGACTTGTTGCAGAAGGTTGTCCCGCTCTGCAGCAGCTTCTTGCCGCACCGCTTCCGCGGCCGTCGCTCGCGCTGCGGCAATGAGCCCCTTGGTGCGCGTCTTCATCTCCGTGCACTCCAACTCCAGGCGGCGTATACGAGCATCCTGGGCGGCCTGCAGCTCCTCTTCGGCGGCCTGCAGCCTACTCTGTAGCGCGCCTTCTTTGCGAACGTGGGCACCTCGCAGGGCCTGGGCCAACACGAGTGTCTGCGCGGCGCAGGAGTTAGCAAGCGCTAAACAGCTGCAAGTGGTCTAAAAGACAGATGCTTACCCTCACTCCCGACACTTCTAATGCATCTCCAAGGCGCCCTGACCCGTAGGTCTGCAACGCCTGTTGACCGATGCTGCCGACCGCGTCTTCCGCAATCCCGCGCCATGCCCTCAGAGCATCCCACGGAGGGACGAAGTCCACCGGGCTCAGGCGCGCGACATCTGTGTCGCCCGCGCCAGGACCCCTGCGCTCAAGGAACGGCTCCTCCTCCGGGATAAGTGCCGCTGCAAAGAGGAAGTACACATTTGTCACGGGGCGTGCAAAAGTTGTGTCGAAGGAATGCCGTCATAGCCTACCTTCGGTGGCAGGCGGGGGACATCGCGGAGACGTCTCCCTAGCCACGGGCGGGACTGCTTCTACTTCGGCCCCAACGGACGGCGTTGTCTCGCAAGGCCTGGGGACCTCCGAGTCGGGACCTAGCGCCAACCGATCCTGCGCCACGGTCACTGTGGCTCGAGGGGCCGGGAGGGTGCGGGGTGGAGGAACCTCGGTGCTCGAAGCGGAATCCCACAAGCTCCCAACATCGGTCGCCACAACGAACCCTTGCGAAGTCCGTGGAAGGGGGGACTGCAGGCGTGGCCGCTTCGCTTGAGGGGAAGGTCCCACCTCGGTACCCGCTACAGAAGGAGCCCCTGCGGCAACAACACTCGCCGAAGGGGTCTCTACAGCTACAACGACAGCGGTCGGGGGCTTCGCCCTCACGACCTCTGCGGGGGACACCCCCGCCTCTACGGGGGACACTTCAGCCTCGGCCGCCGCTATTAGCAAAGGCTGCGCTCCACACACTCCCGCGGAGGGCAGCCCCGCCACAGCCATGGCCGGA
Organism: Dendrocalamus latiflorus; assembly: GCA_017311315.1. Lineage (NCBI taxonomy): Eukaryota > Viridiplantae > Streptophyta > Magnoliopsida > Poales > Poaceae > Dendrocalamus > Dendrocalamus latiflorus. The sequence continues at coordinate 1,792,252 of CM029671.1, read as the reverse complement.
GACGAGGACTTCGCACCGGTGCCGCCAGCCAGCACCACCACCTCGGCGACGGTCGCGGGCAGCGAGGCCTCCGCGGCGTGCCCTCCGCCGCTGGCGCCTTCGCCCTCAGTACCCGCGCCCTCCAAGTCTGAGTGGCATACTTCGCCGAATCCGACTCCAGGCTCGCCGCGCTGGCAGGAAGAGCGGCAACCGCCGTACAGGGCGTGGTCGCAGTGCTCCGGGTCCTCTTGCGGGATGACGCCTTCGTCTTCACGGCACCGTCATCCTCATGTTGTGGTCCAGAGGGGTGCGATCCGGCATAGGAAGCCCTAAGGCCTCACACACGCGGTTTATCCGCCCCAATCCGGCCTTCGCAGTCGCAGCTGCGCGCTACCTGTGCTCTCTGGCGGTGTATGGCCCGAGGAACACGCGCGCGGCGCGCTCTGCGTCCTCAAGGCGAGTCCCTGAAGACCAGTCGAGGCTTAGAAGACCAGTCGGCATGGGTAGCGAGCAAACGACCAGGCGAACATTATCATCTCGACGTTCACCGGCCGTGAAGCGCCAATCGTGGGAGAGCGGCGTCGCACCGAGCATCATGTACTCCTCGGCGAGGTCGCGCATGTTGAAGCGGGCGGCGACCCCCACAAGTCTTCGTGCCCTCCGCCTATCTTCCTGGTCAAGCGTTAAGCTGGGGGTGGTCTTGAATGTAATCGGCTCGCCTGCGCACTCAAGGCCGCTGCCACTCGTCACACGATGGTAGAACCACCGCCTCGCCCAGTTGGACTCCCACTTCCCTCGGGTCGAGTTCGCGGGGAAGAGCTTCCCACATGACGTCTGCAGGACGAAGTTGACGCTGCCAAACTTCGATAGCGTACCGTCCTTCCGCTGCTTCGGTTGGCACCGGGCTTCATGTAGATACGCGAACAGGGAGGCGCTGGGCCAACACGCCTCCGAGCGCAGGGCCCAGCTGTACACGGCGAGGTGAGCCACCGCGTTCGGAGTTAGTTGTGACAACTGCAGCTTGAAGGTCCGCAGCACGTCCCCAACAATTGCGGCGGACGGGATGCGAAGTCTGGCTTCGAAGTAGGCGACGAAGATGATCGCCTCCGACTCCTCAGGGCGCGGCTCCATCTCATCATCGGCGGGCAACCGCACCGCTTGGCGGTCCGATAGCCTCCCCTCTCGCAGCAGTGACCGGATCATGTCCTCCGTCACGAGCGTGCGACCCAACTCGCCAGAGTACGGACCCTGACTCTTCTTCGCCACCCACCACTTGTCTGCCGCCGCCGGATCGCGCTCCTCCAACACGTATTTCACCTTGAGTGGTGAGGACCGCCTGCGGATGGCGTAGCTACCCACCTAAGTACGCTTGTCGCAAGTCGCCATCAGCATCCACGGAGAACTCGGCGGCGAAAAGGAGCGCAGGAACAAGGCGAGCGAATACGGGGGGCGACGTGAACAACCAGAAAGCATAAGGAAGAGGCGCAGGCACAGCGCCACGGGGGGTACTTAAAGGCCCCCCGCCTCCCACCGTTGGTAAGCGCAAACGGCGAGCGACAACCGCTCACCTCCCCACGTGCGAAGCTGAAGCGTCGCGACGGTACACGTAGCCAGCATGCGACCGTGGTCGTACAGAGTCTTGTCACCACACGACGCACCATTAGCGTCCCACCGCGTGTCGGTCAGTGCAAGGAATAAACGCAGGTCGCGCGACCCGACATAACCTTCGGCGTGCGTCGGCGCGGCTCTTCGGACCCTAAACCGCGATAGCCCAAACGGGGTCACCGACCCCCCGACCCTGGCCGCACCTGTCCGAAGGGACAATCGCAAATCTGTGTGACATGGGCAACCGAAGATCGGCAAGAAGCGCAACTGCTAGCAGCCGGTGACGCGCGTTGGAAGGTGAGCAGCCAACGTGCCCCACCCCTCTGGGGAAGGGGCCTGACCGCTGACGGCCCATCGCACGCCAATCATGGCCCGTCGCGAGTGCATCTCGAATGGACAAGCGCGTACGGATGCAACAGCCCGCTCGTGCCAGCCCAGGGGTCGGCGCGATTCCCGGAGCCATTAAGGCGCACTACCGCGGGGTCACGCTCACCCCAGGGAGTGCCTTGTTTCAAGCAGTACACCACTCGGTTATAGCGCCCCCGCGCGCGCGTGGTGCTAGGGAGTACATCACCAGCTCCGCTGCCACCACTTCGAAGGGTAGGGGACGGAGCGCTCGCGCGTCTGCTTCGACTAGGCGCCAGCTTCGCTGGCACCACTTCGAAGGGTAGGGGACGGAGCGCTCGCACGTCTGCTTTGACTAGGCGCCAGCTCCGCTGCCACCACTTCGAAGGGTAGGGGACGGAGCGCTCGCGCGTCTGCTTTGACTAGGCGCCAGCTCCGTTGCCACCACTTCGAAGGGTAGGGGACAGAGCGCTCGCGCGTCTGCTTCGACTAGGCGCCAGCTCCGCTGCCACCACTTCAAAGGGTAGAGGATGGAGCGCTCACGCGTCTACTTCGACTTTGCGCTAGCTCTGCTACCACCACTTCGAAGGGTAGGGGATGGAGCGCTCGCGCGTCTACTTCGACTAAGCGCCAGCTCTGCTGCCACCACTTCGAAGGGTAGGGGACGGAGCGCTCGCGCGTCTGCTTCGACTAGGCGCCAGCTCCGCTACCACCACTTCGAAGGGTAGGGGACGGAGCGCTCGCGCATCTACTTCGACTAGGCGCCAGCTCCGTTGCCACCACTTCGAAGGGTAGGGGACGGAGCGCTCGCTCGTCTACTTCGACTAGGTGCCAGCTCCGCTGCCACCACTTCGAAGGGTAGGGCACGGAGCGCTCGCGCGTCTACTTGGACTAGGCGCCAGCTCCGCTGCCACCACTTCGAAGGGTAGAGGACGGAGCGCTCGCGCTTCTACTTTGACTAAGCGCCAGCTCCGCCGCCACCACCTCGAAGAATAGGGGACGGAGCGCCCGCGCGTTTACCTCTGCGCGCGTAGCACCCTCGACCCACCCCGCAAGCGCCTGCTCTCCGCGGCCACTGTCTTTTTAAGATAGGGGACCAGCGCCCTCGGAGCACGGTGGGACGGCACATCCTCGGCGCTCGACTTCGCCCCCTAGGAACTGCCTCGGCGGGAGGCACTGTCTCGGCGGGACGGCATGGCTCCGGCACAAGACTCCGCTGTTCGCCATCAATGCGGCCACGGTCTCGACCTCGGCTTCGGATTTGAGGAGTGGACTCGCGCGCAGGGACTCGTCCGTCGGCATTCCCCACATATCGTACTGGCGGGGCTACGTCACGACAAGTTCTGACATGTTCTCATAGACAGATAATCTTCAGAACATCAACATCCCCTGATGGTAACACCGGTGGGCGCAATCAGAGAACGCAGATGGACTCAAGCATATCTGTCTACGAGAGCAGGTCAGGCCTTGCCATTTCCATGCGAAAGTGTGGTGTGCGAAAAGGACCCTGTGGACGTCCAAGACTTCTACAGCGAGCTGTGACGTATTCCCATAAATAGGCCGTCTATTGTTCATCAGCGCTCGCTGATATTAGCGCCAGTAGACACAATCATCAAACGCGGATGAACAATACTTGGCCTACATGTGAGAAGATAACCGCGTGCAGGTACAAGATGAGTAACCCGGGGTGAGCAAGGAACAGCCCGCGACACCGGCGCATTTATACCTAGGCTCACCCGGCGAGGAGTCACCAGGCTGGCGGAAGGTCAATCGGCGGCGTGCCAATCGATGGGATCGCAATCGACGGGTACCCGGTGGTCCAACTGCCCGCGATGGACAAGTGAAACCGCTCACCGCCAGCGAGGCGTGCGCTGGTAGGCGGGCAGACGCCGCAACAGCTCCCCACCGCGTGCCCCGCTTTTCTGGGGAAGGGGCGAACGGCCGCGATTGCGCAACCGCCAACAGCCCACGGCGCGCCAATCATGGCCTGCCGCGTGTACACCCCGACGGGGAAAGTGACGGGGAAAGTACGGCCACAGTGGCCTGCCCCTGCCAGCCCAGGAGTCAGCACGATTCAAGGGGCCATTAGAGCGCACCACCGGGACCGCGGAGCCTTGCCCACCTCCCGCCCAGGGAACGCCGTGGGCGCGAGGTCCGCCCCCGCTCCAGCTTCGGCTCCGCCGCCCGGGGAACTCGTGGCCAAACATAGCCCGGGCCACCAGGCCACCTCGCCAAGGCGGGCTCGGCTTCGACCTCGGCTTCGGCTTCGACCTTCGGCCCCGAAAGCAGCCCCGAGCCAGTCACTGTTGGGCCCTGTAACCAAGGGAGGCTCCACCAGCTTGCCCAACGCAATGCTCTGGAGGTGGGGCAGACACCACACCAAGTAGTAAGGCTTCGCCGGATGTTGGGAAGGCTCACAGGCCGCAGGGACGGAGGGGGCCAAAGGGCTCGGCAACATGGCTTCGGCCCGTGAAGCCCTTCACCATGAGAGGCTCCTGTTGTAGGGGTGGCCCCCACCTAAGCCCAGCAGGCCTGTTAGAGGAATGTAAGGCCCAAAACGGGATATGTGTAATGACATAAGTGCCCCTGAGGGGGATACCCAGATGTGAGGGTATAACTGTAAAAGCACTCCCCATGTGGATATATATATATATACAGCACAGGCCATGGGGAGAGAGCGGAAGCCATTCACTTACTTAACTCTCCACTACCACACTCTCTCTTTGTTTGGTCTGTAACCACAACAGTTTCCTAAATTGATTCTTTCTTTTTTGTCCAAAAGTCTTATTTAGTCACTGTACCATAATACAATCTTAGATACTACTGAAGTAACCGGCCGGTTACCACTGGTACTCGGTATTGCAAACTGCGGCATTGTTATGCTCGAGACTGTGACCGACCTGTAGCCTTTGTAGGGTGGTGGGGTGGCGCCACCCGCACATCTGCATGATGTGGATGAACGGCAGCGGGTGGATCCGCAGCACGCCAAACGGCACGGTGACACCCCTCATCCTGGCCGTCCGCTCAGTGGCGGACCCAGAACCAAATTTTAAAGAGACTAGTGGCACATAACGTACAAAAGATAAACACACTAAACATAAAGTGAACTATATTTTGCAATCTAAAATCACGCATAATTAGAATAGGGACATAGTAAACATACAAAATACAGTAAAAATTATACCTCGGTAATAGATAGTGTACCTCTCAAAGCCTATAAATATATGTAATCAGCTATCTGTACACCAAAATTAGTAAACTTAGTGATGGAATCTGAAATTGCATTTGTAAATATTTATAAGGATTAAAAAGGGGATAAAACATACCATTAGTTAGGATTGAGTAGTAGTGCATATAAGGCAATAGCATTTTACGAGATTTCATACTTTAAAAGTGTTTTCTAATTCTATCACCATCAAGATTTCTAAAAATCTCTTGTTCACTGTAGCATATCATCAAGTCACTGAACCACTAATCGATACTCTATTGCACAAATCTGTCTTGATAATATTCATTACCGAAAAGACTCTTTTAATCGATGCCGTTGCCACTGGAAGGACCAGTGTTAGTTCAATGAGGCGATAGACAAATGTGAATGTTCTATTTTTTCCTGTTTCAACTATCTTTTGAGCTAGCTTTGCATTATCACCATATTCATGGAATTCTACACTTCTCCTGACATTGTGAACAAATGTTTGAAGCTGATTTCTTAATGACAAATGGTCAACTATGTCGAAGTCATCAGCATAAATCTCAGCAAGTCGAACAAGCTTATCTACACCAAACTTGAAGAAAAAGTCTATTGGACTAAGACAAGACATGCATACCAGTAACTCTGAAGAAATTTCATTGAACCGATGGTTCATCTCTGATGTAGTGACATCAATAGTAGTAATTAAAATCTCAACATGGTAATAGTGAAGGTAAGTCACCGTATGCTTCCTACGTATAGACAATACAAACAAATGACTACTTCCTTTTTCGCACTATATTCCAACCAATCATATTTATTGTACCAAGATTGTTGAAATGCCCTTGAACAATCATTCTGCATTTTGTGAGAACATCATGGCCTTTTGGTTAGGTTGGACCTCTCAACAAATACACGCTCCTCACTTGATCTCTAATTTCATTGTTATACTCATTAATAGGTATATGATTTGCTAGATCAGCGATGATTTCATCAGGACTAAAATCCACCCAAGCCTTCTTTACTTGACTCTCATTAGTATGAGGAGTACTACTTGTATTGCATGAAAGATATTTATGCAATGTTTGTTTCTCCATTTCTTGCAACTCTACGAATCAATAAATGATAATAGATGAAACTAAAATACCAAATTAATCATAATTATGCAAATTAAAAAGTAGATTTGTGTTTCATACCTATTAATGCAAAACCATAGCGGTCAGACCCTCACAACTGACTCCACACTAGGATTTGGTATTGCTGTCAAATGGCAAAGAGACCATTAATTTACGACATTTTTCCTATCTCACACTTTGCAGACACAAGTACACAAACCCAACAACCAAATGAACCAATTCTAATTGATACTTCATAATTTTACTCATAGTCTCATAGAACAAGTCATAGCCATTTACCATTCACTACCTTACCAGTCAACTAGTCAAACCCCCAACACCACCACTCCACTAGGCACCACCACATCAGTCACCGGATATTCCAAATTTCCAATCGGCTGTTGGCCTCCCCCTCTCAGGCCACTCTTCACCTCTTCGACTGGTTCCATGGTGGACAACACGATGCCGTAGCCCGTAGGTCCCTCCGATCGACTGACCCTCCCTTCCCCTCCTAGCCTTGGAGTCAACTCGCCTCCCTCACTGCCTATGTCCTCACCTCTAACCTCTCCCTTTCTTGCTTGTAGCTCTCTAGATCTGGCGCCAGGAGGCCAGCCAGCTGCTACCCAGTCGGCTGCTCGGCGGCTCATCGTGATAGTGACGGCACCTCATGCCTCCTACCTATAGATTTGGCGCTAGGCGGCTGCTGTCGGCTGCCCACTCCACCGATCGGCTGCTCCTGCTCGGCGAAATCCAACCCTCGCTGGCTCCTTCTGGCCCTCCCTGATGTGGTGGAGCTCTCCTCCCTCTCCAGATCTGCATCACCTGGGCATCTGGTGGCTGGTCGGCCTCAGCACCCCACGATTGCTTGACTCCAACTCATTCATCTGTTGTTGCCCAACAAGAAACTTTGATTTTGTTGGCGCAACCTACAATGCTAGTCAGTTGTTGCCGAAGTGTTGAATTGGTAGAACATTCTAGTTCATTTCATATGTGGGCTTCAATAAAATATGGTGGGCTTTGCTAGTTTGCTTGTGATGTTTGTGTATTATGTTGCACGGTTGGCCACTTGGACTAGGATTGATTCAGCCATTCTGGGCATGAAGTCATGAACTGAAGGCTCCAAGCGACCAAAGCCCAAGTGCTAGCCCAACTCACTTCCTGTCTTTAGTTCTTCACTTCTTCTTTGCCAACGATGACCTCAGGGCCCAGGCAGCACCATGGCACCCCCAGTAAGATCGAGGAGGCCGACTAGAGAGGGGTGAATAGGCGATTTAAAAATTCTCTTTTAATTATTATCAATTTTTATTTGTTTAAACCGAATATATAATGTAAAAGCTTAAATCAAATTGGTTTAGTACAAATAAAACCTAAATCAATTAAGTTCACATAAGTGCACCAACACCTTAAGGCTGTGTCAAGATTTACAATCCTAGAATGACAAGCAATCAATTTAATTCTATGAATGTAAATTTATTGCTTTTTACCGTGGTGTTCAGAGACTTACCGATCTCCCCTAGTCTACGTTGAGGTTAGACCAAACAAATTAGATCAGCTCCACGAATTAAGCCAAAACACCTCAATCCACTAGTTGTAGCTTTTTCCCGTTCCGAGTAGGTGAGCTCCAACCTTCACACTTCACTGGTTCTTCTCACAACCTCCTTTGAGAAGATCACCATACACGATGCCTCCAACGCCGTCTAGGAGTCGATAAACTCTAAGAGTAACAAGTCAAGCCCCTTTGATACGGGGTCGTCCAATCTTCTCGACGTGGGATCAAGATACTCACATGGATTCGAAGAATTGTACTGATCCCCTGATGCCAATGCAAGAGTTAACACTCTATAATTCACCCAATCACATGTGTTGAACTTCACGACCACTAGATGAAGCTCTGTTGCACTCCCAATTCCCAGCGGAAAGGTTGAACATCTTTATTTTGATGAACTCCCAATTCTTCCCTCAAGTTGGTTCGGCCAAGAGAAAGAACAAGAGCAATTTGCTGAATCAATCTATTATCAAAAGTGGTCTCCAACTTCCAAAGGGGTGGTGGCTGCCTTTATAAAGGGTGCACCCCCCTTGCACCCCACACATGGGCCCCACGCCCCACACATGGGCCTAGCGTTCCCCCACATGCACGCACACAGGCCTAAGGCCTTTTTTTTGCTTAGCTGGCCTACCGTTTACAAGTTAGGCTGAATTCATGAAATGGAAAATATGAGTTTACAAAAGTATAAATATTTACATTTCTCTCATATTGGGCCATGGGTTGGCCGCATGAGGCTTGGGCCGGTTTCCTCTTGTGTTTGTGGCGCCCCAAAGAGAGCTAGAGCAGGTGAGGTTGAGCTATCAACACACGATGAGCATCAAGCTACTAGACATGATCCTTTTTAATAGTACGACAACCTATACGAGCAATCCAGTCTTTGAACAAAACACCAAGACCGGTAAAATACTAGAAACATATCCTTAGCCCTACCAAGTCATACTTTTGCCTTGAGCAACCTCTTGAAGCTTGATAACACACATCTTCACTTTAAGTCCAGATCAATGTCACTTGAACTCCATCAACATATGATGGATTTTCTCTTGACTTGATGATCAATACCTGATTATCTTCTCTTGATGGCCTTCAACTCATGAAGCCAACTTTCATTTTGCATCTTGACTTGATAATCTTCAACACATGAAATCATCCCAAGTCATGTTCATTTGTGGAACCTAATCTATTCATCCAACTCATGGAAAATGCTAGTCCACAAAATAATTGCATCAATTACCAAAACATTGCCATTAACTTCTAATGGAGGGACTATATTCCACAATCTTCCGTTTTTGGTAATTCATGACAATCTCAACATATAATAAGATAAATATTGATTTGCGAGTATACAACATGTACACAACACTTGTATTTTCTAGGATAAGCTTCTTAAGCAATTAACTCATTGAGTGTGAGTGTTCATCTTTGAGATTAATTGCTGGAAAGCTTACTAATCCGATTACCATTAATCGTCCAACCATTAGTACATAATGGAAGAACTAGATGACATGCCGATTCCAATTGATTTAATTTAAACCAATCATGAGTATATACAAACTATACAAGTTATATACACTCAAGGTATATTTTTAAAGTAAAGATCCTTAAGATGTGAAAAGAGGAATATGGATTAATACTAATGAAACCACAAAATATAGAGTGAACTCCCCCTAATTGTGTGCATACAAGAATGTATAATGGAAACATATGCACATATTCAAGTTAAACTATTGATTGAGTTCAATCTATATTTTGGATCTGGGGAATACATTAAGATATAAGAATATGATGTATAATGCATACCTCTATGATTTTCACATTTTCATCCAAGTGAGACTTAAGAGATTATAATCAATAAATAAGTTAGTCTCATAATTAGATTTGTCAATAGATCCAAAATCATTTGTCATTAATTTCATCCAAAATGAGACTAGGCAATATTATGTCTAATAAACATATTTGTCACACAATTACGTTTGTCATTATCACCAAAACCAATTTAATGGAGTTTGAACTTACAATGCCCCTTTTGGTGATGAATGACAAATCTATTAATACTAATAGTATTTGGATGAAAATGAACATATGATAGGAATTAAAGACTATTGGTGAAATCACTCCACCTTTTGGCATTATTTTTAACTGTCCCTTTTTGGCATTGTTTAAAATTAACTTTAAATTTGACAACAATATGCTATTCTCCTCCTTTTGGCATTTTGCTATTCTCCTATTCCCCCTTTTTGCATTTTACACTACAACAATGCTATTATTTATAATTCTTCCCCTTTTGGCATTGATCACCAAAAAGTCAAGGAAGATGGTTAGGCCAAAATAGAGACTTTTCAATATATGGAGATTGATACCAATTGATTTAACTTTAATTTTGGTCACAAGGAGTATAAAAATGAATACATATGATCAAGAGGGAATTTGAGGTAACTAAAGGAAAAAAATATTTGAAACACATTTAAATAACATTACTCTTTTATAGATCCTTGAAGGCTTGTCATTTCAATTGAAGTTTCACATTGGAGTTCTCCTCCTTTTAGCATTTGAACCACGCTCCAATTTAAGTTTCAGATTTTTCATATTTTGACATTCCAATTGGCCTTTAAAAGCTACCTGAAAAACTGACTTACAAATGTTCAATAAATCTAAGAAAATTTATAAATATAGATCAACAACTGAGGATTAAGAGTCATAATTTTGAATACCTCAGATTATAAGCACACTAAAAGATATGAAAAATCACAAAACTACTCAAAACTATGCAAAGTTATGAAATTTCAGCATATTGTCAAAACGAGAAAACTACACAACTTTCTCAAATCAATTTGAAATTCTCTCAAACTTTGCATAAATAAACTTTGGACTCCACAAAAAGTTTTTCAACAAGAATTTTCAAAAAAGGAGTCTCCATTTGAAAGTTATGCTAGAATGCATTTTGAAAGCAAGAGGGTAGAATGATTTTTCATTAAAAGCTGAGAATACAACTCAATTTGAATTTCATGGAGTTGTGCACTTTCATGGATTTGTATGAGTTAGAAATATTATTCAAGCCAAGATACACAGAGAATTCTTGCTCAAATAGCAAAACTCACTATATGCAAGAATAGATCATTTTAGGTCAATATTAGTTTTTAGATGAGATCCAAATTAATATAGCTTTTCAATTACTGGTCTTTTGCAAAAAATTTGAACTAGATAAATGTTTGAAATAACCAACCCTTTATGTTTTGTATTGACCAACTTTTGAAATACCCAATAGATTTTGATTTAAGAAAATATGCCATTTAAAACAAAATTCAGATCACATAAGATCATTTTGAGACCAAATTATCCTTTTTTAAAAATAGAGATTTTTACTCAAAAGGCTTTGAAAACACTTAAAATACATATTTGAGTACTTTTATATATTTTTTCACAAATTTAGCCTTTTAAACAGATTTTTGACTAAAAGAGCACTTTTGAAAGCTAATCTGGCTTATCATTGACAATTTTACACCATAAATTCCAAATGAAAGAAATGAGAATGAAACACATTCTTTTACAAGATTCATAAAATATTTTGGGAAAATTAGATAAAATAATTTTCCAATAATAATACTTTATCCCTTTTGTTTAATTAAGTCCAAAATACTCTGTATATTTTTCGCAAAGAAAAAACTCCCCCTTACACAAAGGTTCTACTTGGCATTTCTTTCTTATTTTTCTTTGACACACAAAGAATTCCCTCTTTCTTATTTTTCTTCTCTTTCCATATCTCTTCCTTTTTATTTTAACTTTCTCTTCTTATGTTATCTAGCACTACGAATCAAAGATATCACTTGTAAACCACTTGTCCACAAAGGTGCTTATTAATTTCTAGTGGTTCTTTTGTCTTTTTCATGGAAAGCATATACTGCTTTGACTTTTATAACACTTATGATGACATTTGATACCACATATAAAATAAAATACCACACATAAACATAAATGATACCAAGTATAATTAATTCTAATTACAGAAACTTGATACCACTTATGAGCTTAAATGATATCAAGTATGATTAAGCTTTTTGTAAAGACTTGATGCCGCTTGTGAGCATACACAATACCAAGTGTGATTGATTTCATTTATAAAAACTTGATGACACTTGTATGATCACCTTGTATCCCACTAGAAATAATCTTGAGAGATCTTCAAAGATTTTCACTTGACATTGTTGAAGAGGATATCATTTGTAAGAAGATACTACTTGAAATATCACTTGAAAGAACGGGATGATATCATTTGAGAAGATACCATTTAAGAAAGATATCACATAGGAGAGATACCACCTGTAAGATCCAAAACAAATACCAAATGAACTCCTAAAAATTCAATAAGCTCCAAACGAATACCAAACGAACTCCTAAGAATACAATAAGGTCCAAAAATACCAAACAACTCCTAAAACTCCAATAAGCCCGAATCTCTAAGGATTCAAATAAGCCCCAAAAAATACCAAACGAACTCCTAAAAATCCAATAAAATTTATAAAGACATATTTGAATATTCAAAACCCAAATAAAATACTTTCTACTTGATATTGAAGTTTAAATTAATCATGTCAAATAATTTTGATTTAGGAAAATTCTAATTAAGTTTTTAATTAATTGAAAGATCTAGAAAATTGTATAAACCTATTTAGAAAATAATGTTTTTGAAAACCCCAAAATTTGGGATGTTACAATATTCTTCTAATAACTCTTTTGTAGCCAAACTCTAGCAGCCCATAGATGCTTGCAGAACTGCTAATGTAGTTGCGTTTTGAACATCCTTTATACTATGATGTCTTTCAGCTATGTCTATGGGTTAAATTTGCTTATTGAACTGATAATGTAGTTATATTTTTGACATCATATACGGTTGATTGATCTTTACATGTGCGGTATATATGGTTTTTGTTTTCACACATATCTGGCTAAATATTCGTGACCGATACTATTCATTTCGATGTGACATGTATTTGCACCATATTTGTGACCAAGAATATCCACATTCATATTCATATTCGGCTTGTCTATGTCTGACTCCGAGAAAAATGTGGAATATGATACAGGATGAGTGATATCCGTCCGTATCTGATCCGATTGCTCCCCTAGTAGATAGGTAGGAATTTTTTATTGAGCTGGATTCGAACCTGAACTTGTATCTGAGGCCTTGTTCTTTTGGGTTTGTGGTTTATGACTTTTGGCTATGGTTTATTAGTCGATTAATAGTAATTGCTGAAAGATGTCGAAGTCAAAAACTAACTGAAAAGCCGACAAGAATAGAGGAGTCTAAGAATCTTCTCTTTAGCATCTCTCTTTCCAGTGTAAGCCTTGGTTCCAAGAGCCCAAATTTTTGCTAGCTCCGGGTTTGAGACTACATTGCACATGCCCTTATAGGTTTGGCCATCATTACATAAAAACATTCGAGATTGGGTGCGTGAAATCGGTAGTACTACTATATTCATAATGAATATGCTTTTTATGATATATATTTTTTATTTGTAACAATATATTACGTTGAAATTAGCGACCAAAGTGGTACAGTGGAAACATGCCAATGTGCAAATGATTTACATCACCATATTTAACGTGCTCCTATACATACGATAGTTGTTGGTACGATTCCGTTACGACGCAGCAAGTCATGTCAGCAAACAACAAATTAACATCCGCTCATCTTTCTGTTTTCTTCTTCCCACCTCGAAGTCTAACAAGTCGATGGCAGAATTAGACGGGGAAGCACGCGCGGAGTGGCGCCGAGCTGTGGCATTGGGGCGAGGCAGGCGGAGGACCGTCGCGCAGCCAGGCTCGCAGGCGGCGGCTCGGCCCGCATTGAGCGGTGGCATTGCCATGGACGAAATTGCGGCGGGACGGGCGAACGAGCTTCACATGGCCACGCGAGCGCGTGCAAGGCGGTTAGGCCGAGGTAAGGCTGGGCCAGGTGTATGAGGCGGTGGCCTATGCGACGGTGGCTTCGAGTGCCGCAGCGGCTGCCCAACGTGGGAACAGCGTGGGTGTGGGGCTGTGCGAGGCATGGTGGTAGGCCGAGGCAAGATGGGCGGCGGCGCGACGTCGCGTCGCACGACGGCGATAATGGCTGGATGCGGACTCGCGGAGCGCAGAGGTGGAAGTCGTCGGCGAAGCTCGCCGCTCGCGTCGAGCCCTTTAGGCCACTTGACCGGATGGCCCCAGTTGGGCAGATAGAAAGGAGAGGAGCGATGGGAAGAGCGGTTAAGGCCACGTAAGATCGTACGTCCATCGTAACCTTTAACGTCCTAAGGGAAGCATTTTTCTTATTTTTACAAGAAATTAGTTTATTTTATTTTTCTTAACTTGCTTGAAAGGCCAAAAAACATACTTAACTATAAAACAATTCACTTTATATCTCTCAACTAACAAAATTGATACAAATTATCCTTACACATAAAATCATCCTAGTTTGGCTGATATAGCATCCACAGCTGATTTGGCATCCATATCCTTCCTCCTCTGTTACTCCTGTTCTCTCTCTCATCCTTTCCTCTTCACAAACTGGCCAGTGCTTTGCTTGCCAGCCCGTTGGCATGTAACGCCCCCGTTTCCAGGGGCGCGTACGGACACGGCATTCCGCAACTATTCACGCATGAACAGTTATGGAGTGTCGCGCAAGAGTATACCACTGCATGCTTACAACAAAAATCCAGCATATATTTCACATAAGGATTAACATCCAGTTTTTAACAGCGGGGCGTGCAAGCCCAAAGTATTTTACATTACCAAAGCTCCAAGATCCGCTTGAGCGCGGCCAAGACCTAAAGCCACGGGTCCTCGTCGAAGAAGCGATCCTCAAGGGCGTCCTCGACGGGGAGACCTTCACCTTCGTCTTGATCCTCTAAAGAGTGGATTAAGCAAGCCGTGAGCTAAACAACCGGCTCAGCAAGTCCCAAAGGGACCCTATCTTACTATATGCACGGATTAACAAAGGAAGGGAGCATACTTGGTTTATTAACTTTGAGTGGATGCAGTTTTATTTGCAAACATTTTGATAAAACGGACCCAAAACTACTCCTTAAGACCTCAGGGGTTTTTCAACAAAAGTTAATTAACCAACTAATCAAGTTAAAGCATTTACAAAACTACTTAAGCTTCGCTGCTGGAATCACCCAAGTGACACGGCTCCAATAACCGGGAGCACGGCGTATTCGAATACCATTTATTTTGACTCTGCAGAGTTTGCTCAACTTTACCCACACGATTTCTTAACTTCCGCGTCCGGGTTAAGAAAGCCAGGTCGTTTCACTGCCCAACTCTTTATATAGGCTCTACCCGGTAGAATTCACTCGGGTCTGGCACAATAAAACTCCCGTCCGCTTCGAGTGAACTCTACCGATGTTAGGCACCCGCAGCACGGCCTACCTAACCTCGCTTGTCTCAACACCAAGCTTTCTCAACACCTGTAGAGTTTCAATCGAGTTGAGCAGCTACTAAACCAGTGTTGACAAGTCAACTCCTGTGGTTGAGCGATCACCATGTCATTTGCTCAGCGTAAGGATCTAGTCTTATATTTTCACATGGTCCGCAACCTTGCCAGGCCCGCAATCCAACCTAGGGTAAGCGGTGGGCGACAGCCGTCTCGCGGCTTCCCACAACACCCTTACCCTAACTTCAATCCTAGGGTAAGAGATGGGCGAAGACTAACTCGCCAGCTCTTCCCCAACCCTTACCCTACCTTGTGCACGCCGGCAGTCTCCGCTCTAGGGCACGGTGTCCCATACCACCCTACCCTAGAGTCGGGTTTGCAAATCCTATTGGCCCGCAGCCACAACCTTATTAGTGTAAAGACTTGCATGATAATAATAACCTACAGTTATCTAGATTAACAGATAATTATTTCTAAGGTTACAAAGGCATGGCTACAAGTTTAACATGGCATTTGTCGGTGGTAGGTTTAACTACATATCATGTCATTCTAAATATTTTATTTTATTTTTGAACTAACATTTCGGAACTAGCTTAATGCAAATAGCATAATAACATAATTAAATAACATGGGTTGCAACATGATCAAAGGATTTGGGACTTACCGTCAATCCGGATGATCTCAGCTAGCTCGAACGTAGAAGCACCTGGATCCTGAGACTGCACTTGAACTTCTGGGATCTCCGAAACTAACGCAAACACATAAAATAATTAAATCCAGCTTGAGCCTAATCAAGCGAGGGAAAATAAACTATTCAAAAAGGAGTAAAATGCATAAATCCTCAAATGGGGAATTTTAGAATTTTTTTGGGATGCATCTGGGGAAGTGGAGGCCAAACATGAGTTTGGGACATTATTTGGAGCAAAGTGGTGAAATTTGGGAATTTTTGGGATTTTTTATGATTTTCTAGGATTTATTTGGATTTTCTGGGATTTTAGAACTTAATAAATTACTGGAAATTCGAGTGAACAGTAGAAGGCCGGCCCGGTGCAACAGTGCGGCCTGCGCGGCCCACGACAGCACTCCTCACGCGGCCCACAGGCGCACGCGCGCGCGGGCGAAGGAGCAGGCCGGCTCAGCCCACTCCCACGAGCGCTCCCGCGGCTCGGATGGCCGACGCGCGTCTCGGGCGGGCGGCCCAGATGCGGAGTGGGCGAGCAGCGCGGATGCGGCGGGGAAAGATCGGACGACAAAGGAGCGGGGGAGACGGGCGAAGCGGTACGGCGAGATCGGACGGCTGAGGTTATATGGCACAGGTGAGATGGACGGAGGAGAAAGAGCCACGTCACGGGGAGGGGTCATCTTCCACCTCCAGCCGCTACAGGGCTCCCGGGACAGATGTACGGCGGCGACGGCGGTCCGGGCACGGGAAGGGACGCCGCCGACGATCAAGGGCACCAGGAGAGAGAGGGGAGCGAGGGGAATCCATTTTGGGGCCTTGGAAGGGGAGGGGATCAAAGGAGAGGGCGGGAGGAAGATGGGGGTGCTTCGGTTATTTGGTGGCGGAGGGGGGTCACCGGCGGTGAGATGGTTCAATCGGGGGTGGCTACACCAACAGGGGAACCGAGGGCTCACATTGGTGGTGGCGGTGAGTGCTAGGAAGCTCCGGAGTGGTCTGGCCATGGGAGAGGTGCGACGGCCGGGGAGGAGCTTCGGTGACAGCGCTCCTCGAGCGATCACCTGTCCAAAGGCAAGCATCAACGTGATCAGTGAGGGGAGGAGATGCTCTCGGCGGAAGCAATTGAAGAATGAGGGAGGGAAGAGGGAGTTTGGCTCCCGGGGGTCGCCGGCTCACAGGGCGGCAACGGCGGAGCTCCGGGTGGCGGGACTTCAATCGGCCGCTCGGGGAGCTTCTCTGGAGTGGCAGGAGGGTAGTAGAGGTGTTTGGGAGGCTCGGGAAGCAAGAGAGAGCAAGGGAGCCGAGGGGTGGCTTTTATGGCTGGGCGGAGGGAGGAGCTCCTTCGGGGAGAAGGCAACGGGCGGGAGCGCCGAGTCAACAGGAATGACGGGGGCAGTTGGGGGCGTCTCCTCCGCGAGATGGGTGGGGTGACAGGCTCTGCACAGTGGAGTAATGGCGACGCGACGGGAGAGGGAGCAGGTGAGCTGCGGCAGAGGGAGCGCGTCCGCGCGCAAGAGAGGGAGGAGGCGGGGCTGACAAGCGGGGCCCAGGGCGGACGCGGGGCGACGCGTGGCGCGGGGCGCCCACGGTTTCGAACCGGGCGGTCCGAATGGCGCGGGTGCGAGGCGGAACCGAGGGTGGCGCAGGCGGTCTGGGCGCGGGCGCAGCGCGCAGCGCTCCGCGCGTGCGCGAGGAGAAGACGGGGAGGAGCCGGGGCGCCAGCGGGCAAGGGGGAGCGGAGGGAGGCGCTGGGCGAGGGAAAAGGCGGGGTCGGGGCGGCGCCAGCGCAAGCGCGAGAGAGGGAGGCGCCGGGAGAAGAGGGGAGGCGGGAATCGGGGAGGGCGCCAGCAAAGGAGGAAGGCGCCCGGCCAAAAAGGGAAAGCGGAAACCGGGAGACTTTCCAAAAAGGGAAAGTTTCCAGAAATTCAAACAAAAATCCACAAAAAATTTTAGGAAATTTTCTGGTTTCAAATTTTGGGGCTTTTCATGGCAGCTAGCGGCCGCCGAGCCCGAGTCCAGCCTTACTTGGCAGCTAGTGGCATGAGCAGAGAGAACTCGAGTGAGAGGAGAGGCCGGAATACAGACAAATGTGGAAGAGATATTTTTTTATATTTAGGGTCTGTTTGGGACTGCTCTGCTCCAGTTTTTCCAGCTCTGCTCCACCAACTCCACCATGGAGCAGCTCTACTGTGGAGTTTCTGGAGCAGGTGGTTCTGTTTGGCACGCAGCTAGCTCCAGCTCCAGGAATGTGAGGTTTCCCTGAGAAAGGTCCAATGTGCCCCTGAATGATGTTTGGTGTATGTTTTGATGTCTGCGAGCATATGTAACTGAATTTTTTTGTTGCCAATTGAAATATGATGTAAAATATTATAATCGCAATTAATTTATTCGAGAAAACCAAAAAACAAATATTTTGGTCAAATAATTCCATCCTTTTGTCCCATAAATTGCAAGGTGCATGATAGATAATTAACAAAGTCCATCATTCGAATACAAATAATTGTCCATAGATAACTAGAGAGTAGTTTAAACCAAAATGACTACGAATGCAAGTGTTCCGATACATAATGCTAGCTCCAAGCTAGAGAAATAGCGGTTGCCAACTCATCACAGAATACATCCATAGTAGGAGCGTTGGTGATTGTAACGCTCATATTCTTCTTTGCGTATATTGTCTTTGTTATCCTCCAGCCATTTTGGGTAATTTTCTACAATATCCTTCATGGGTTCATGAAGAATCTCCTTGGACAAAAGTTGCTGCATCATTGTTTCAACAATGGAGTCCATATCCTGGGAAAGACAAACAACATAAAGAAATTGGTTCATAATTTTATAAACACAACATAAACTAATTGCATTCTAACATCAAGCATTAATTTAATTGCTTCTTTTCATGAAATGTCAAAAGAAGTGAAATATCCCATGGTTCAGTCATCTCAAATAGCACTTCTCTTAGTAGAATAACCACAAACACATATGATTTTCTCCCTATTGAACTAACAATGCGCAAAAGTTACATACTAGTAAGGTTGGTTTCATAATTTACTAGGGAGTTTGTACCAGTAGTGCTTTTACATCCGATGACTGGCAAGGAACTACAGTTGGTAAGTTACAAGGCATATATACTCCTCTAACATGAGTTGTCTTAAAAACTTCTTAGTGATAGTCGCCCATGACGAAAGTTGACAATTTCATTGCACAATTGAAGACATAGCAAATAGGATTGGGGCTAACTTACAAAACCATCCGATTTGTTAAATTAAGGAGTATGCACTCCAAAGTCCAAATGAATTCATTCACCCATATGAGTTCAATTGTTTGGCTCCCTATTTATCAGTTAACATATCACTACTATTCAAAATAAAATCCCTTCCCTTTCCACGGGAAACTTCATTAGCTTTCTGAAGCAAAGAATCTTAAACTAACGAAACTCTCTATACCAGTACAACATCCTAATTTTCCATCCCTTCAAAGTGCATCCATTGGATTTCAGCATGAAATTTTTTTACCAGCATAATTTGAGCATTATATACTCGCACATTATCTAAATTATCTCATACCGTTTCTGATTTCCACTAAACTGACATACTAAAGTAATTATACCTGCGCCCCAACGAACTCCTCGAACTGCTTCACGAACTCCTCCATCATTGCCTTGTCGTCCAGCCCGCCGATACCCCGGTGGCCGTCTCGAGCCCCCCCACCGCCTCCCGCGTCTCGCGCGTGAGCTTCTCGAGCGCCTCCGACGCGTAAGCTCCCCTCAGCGGCGCCGGAGCGGGCTGCTTCGCCGCGCGCCGCCTCGGCGCCCTTGGGTCGGGCAGCTCCATCCCTAGCCCCTTCACCGGCCTCGCGGGTGGGGGCGGAGAAGAAGAGTCGTGCGGGTGGGGGGCGGAGGAGAGGAGCGGCGCGGGCGGGGGGGGGGGGGGGGCGAAGGGGCGCGCGGGGAGAAGAGAAGTCGGAGAAGGAAAAGAAATCCAATCGGTATGGAGGAGAGGAATTGTGTAATGGCAGTGGTGGGTAATTTTTCATCAACTCCACGAGGAGTTTGGAAACCTTTGTTTGTGGAGTACCCCTCGAGGAGCTCCATAAAAAACGTGGAGTTGGCATCTAACTCCACCTTTTTCTTGGAGCGGAGTTTTTGGAGTTAGACCTGTTTGGCTAGCGAAGTTAGGAGCGGAGCAGTCCCAACAGGCCCTTACTTTACTGACTTATTGGGATGCCACCTCAGCTGACCAGATGTCACGTCAGTTTGAAGAGGTGGTTTGATCCGGCATTGAAAAATCGAGTGACGAGGACATGCAGAGAATACGTGCTTATTTGGGCCAGAGAGAAAGATGAGTGAGGTGGCTTAAGAAGACTATACAAGATCAATTAAGTTTTGATGTTTGCAGTGCTGTCTATAAAATTTATAAAGTTTTTGGAACCAATTCTAAAGTTTTCAAAGCTAACAAAGTAGATATTTGGAAAGCATATAAAATCTACTTTACAACGAATCAAACGTTATATATATGATTTAGAGCCTCCTACAAAAGTTATGACACTCGAAAGGTATGCTACACAGGCAGTCCCAATCGACACGTGAGAATTGAAAACACAAAGAGTTTGTGGTTTGTACGACATGTTTGCATGGTATCCAACTATTCCACGACTTTTTAAAGTTTTAGAAGACTTCCTTTGATGAAAAGAATTCAAGTCATGCCAAATAAGGAAATTGAAAGTACGAAGATTTGGATAAACTCAGATTCCGTTCGAGAAAGCAAGCAAGATCCAGTTTTAAAAGTCAATATATTTTGCAAACGTAGTCCGATTTAGATGATCTTAGACTCGTTGAAAAGCTTATTCCGAGGAGCACATTATGAATAAGGCCCCAAACTTGGATACCTTTTGTGTGCGCCACCTATTCCAAATAATCTGATGGCAGAAATTTCAGGATTCTTTTTGTTAGTTTAAGTTAGGTAAAGAGTTTGTTTCTTGTTTTATGTTTCTTAAGAGGGTTATATAACCATTGTAAAGTCCATGTAACTCAGACTCAACATTATGAATTAAAATACACGTTTGTATATTAAATTTTAGCTACTCCTATGAGGGTCTCACTATTATCTTAGCCACACACGTCTTCTTCCTAGCTGATTGGTGTTGCCACAACTAGAGGGGGATTGGACAGTCTCCTCCACTCGATGGTCGGTGGATTATCATCAAGAATGTGATTAGGTGGGCTCATACCTCGCAGGTCATTGCACGAGCAGTGGTTACCCACGTCAGACTCATCAAATTACACAAGTTATCTTTGATCTTACATCGAGAAGATCAGATATCCCGTATCATCAGGGTGTAAAATAAATGGTTTTAGATTGATAGTTGAATTTGGTCTTTCGAAAGCAGTGGCGGATCCAGGATTTTACCAAAGAGTATGCAAATCCGGGCCTCTCTGTGTATTCTGCACTAATCTAGAATCACGCTAGTGCATACAATAGAAACATAGATGAAATATCAACCATACACATAGTTAACCAAAATAAAGACTCAAATATCAACTAATTATTAGAGTTGCGCCCTAATGGCCAAGCTTACAGATAATAGCCTGAAGGCCATAAGAAACTAGTAGCAGAAAACAGAAATAACATAGTAGTCATTTGACATGCCCATATGCAATCGACTGTGAAGCAAAATCCTATTCTGAGAAGTCATCAAAGTACCCTCCTTCACATACCTCTAGCTCATATGGTTTTTCTTCTCCAATTGAGCAAGTATGGATAAAGCTGTGAGCACATAAAGTACTCGGCAAGTTATTTGTAACAAAGATGTAATATGGTATGCAAGGCTTACCAAATGATAGCCGAGTGGTTATTTTACAGAAAACAATAGTTTGGAGTAAATACAATAAATAGATTGAAAGCACATTCTTTGGAAAAGGATGTAATTAAATAATTAATGAATCAAAGGATTGAATAAATCACAAGTGAACTACCCATTTACTTCCCAACCAACCAAGATTTTGTGAAAAACCTAATCCTCATATGAAATCGCTGAGCATTGTCCATGACTGGGGATACATCTATTCAAATAGTTTACACTCTACAGAGGTTGTATAACTTTACCCAAGAAGATAATGCCACCAATATAACATGCATCCTTTGGCATGTCGACCAAGAAGATCACAACAAAGCTATTACAAAGTTCAATCTCAACCTAGTTTACACCCAGTGGCGGATCCAGGATTTTACCAAAGGGTATGCCGCACCAAAATTTTCATATGCAATTCGGTAAAACCATCTGCCAATTCGGTAAATAATTGTAAAATTTGCACCGTAATTCGGTATACAGGCACTAAATAATATGATAAGTCTTAAATTCAAGAATTAAGTTGGAAACTTGCATAAATTACAATATAAATAATTTGAACACCATACTGATAGTCTCAAATATATATAAAAGAGACTTACAATACTACTTGTCTGACTTTTTTGGCCTACGCTTTCTAAAGGACATGAAAGTTTCGATTATATCATTTTTCATCCACTTCAAAGAAAATATCCCGCTCAATAAATGTGACTAAACAATCATCCAAAACACTATCACATATCTTATTTCTTAACTTTGTTTTCACGAAAACCATTGCAGATAATACCTTTTCAACACTTGCTGTTGCCACTGGTAAAAGCAAAATCAATTTAAGAAGCATGTAAACAATATCATACACTTTATGCCTCTTTGTTTTAACAAACTTAACTGAGAGATCAACAAGATTGTCTAGATCTTTGAAGCTATCAGCTTGTCTCATGTCATCAATATAATTACCAAGTTGAAATTTAAGTTTTAGCAAATAATTACTTGAGAACTCTTTAAGGTAAAATTCAGCTAGTCTACCTACCTTCTTTCTCTTGATGGTCTTCAGAAGATCATTCTGGCCCCTAATAAAGCCTTTATTGGCCCACTCCCATCTATCAGGGTCGACTTTACGAAATCCCTGGTTACAAAAGGAAACACGGATAAGTTCACCTAATAAGAAATTTAAGAATGCTTCAAAATGAGCAGGCAGCGTAGAGAACATCCAAACAAAACAATACTTCAATTTATGCATAGGTGTTTTGAACAGTACACAAACAGATGAAGTGTTGCTTCTACTGATTTCAATACAGTGTTTTCAGTTACATGCTTCATGCGGAAGTTTTACTAATACAGAGCCAAGAGCAGCAATCATATGGTCACAACAAAAGCTATGACATGCAGGTATGCAACCCAGTTTGCAAAAACTAGTTCGTTTTCGTATTCAGCAAATGGACATGAAAGAGTCAATATCTAATTGGAAGGAAAAGTAGACCACTGATGAATCCCTGACTAAACATTAGCAAAGCAAATACTGATCTCACAGGAATGACTTCAATCCCCTATGGCATTTGTTGTGTGCAATGAGGTTCTTATTGAGCATAAAGCCATCACATGATGACCTATATCATCAACCAATTCAAATATTAATTATTTTGGGGGGAACTCCAGACCGAAATTAACTCCCAAAATGACATCATCAACGCCAATAATATACTCTCATGTTCTCAACATAACTGGCACCAAATTGAACAAAGCAACAGCATGTAACAAAATGGCATCAAGAGAAAATGCTCACGCAATCAGAAATCCAAACAGATTCGCATAAGTTACAACAGATGCTATTCCAAACGGGCAATTGCAAAATAAATTTCTACCTAGCAGTGACATTTACTATAAATTTATTACAGAACCTAATCTACGCTACCAATCGCATCCAATCCACCCAAAAGTGGAAACGCAGGGAATGAGGGTATCTCACATAGGTGTTGAGCTGGCGACTTGGCGTATGAAGCTGGTGAAGTTGCAGTGCTTGAAGTTCCGAGAAATCAGGTCGCGCTCGAAGGCGTGCGAGTACCAGACTACGAAGCTACCACCGCCTTTGCTCCAAGAGATCACCTTGTGCGGAAACCCTAACCTTGTCGAGGCTTCGAGATTGAGGCGACCAGACGAACCGTCAGGCGCCGGCTGGTAAGTTTTTTTACATATAGAGTAGCTGGGCCTCAGGGTATGCCGGGGCCCACCCGGCATACCCTGTAGATCCGCCCCTGTTCGAAAGAGTTGACAGAAGTAAAACGGACTTTCTAGTTATCTTTACCTTGAGCTTTGATGTTTTCACGAAAATTTGGCCTGGTTGGCCCCTTCACAGCGTTTTTTACAAGTATGACCACCGACAGCTTTTATTTGCGTTTGTAGCCCCGCCCGAGCGCAGATTTATCAGTGGTCAGCACGTGGAATTTCTGTGCCCCAGATCCGCGGAAATATGCCAACACATGGAATCCCGTGCGCGAGCACACGTAGGCGGCGGCGCCCACCACATTCCAGCGGACCCCGACCACGGGATTTTCCCAGCCAAAGCCGTCATCCTCGAGCGTGGGTTTCCGGAAATTTCCGTGCCCCGGCCATGGGTTCAAGGTGCACATCGTCGACGAATGGGCCTTCCCTGTCCCCCACTCCTTATTCTCTCAATTTAGATCACTCACTAATGATCCATGACCTATTTTTTTTATATTTTCACCATTTGCCCATCCATCATAAATAATAACAAAAATACGGAAAAACAAAATTTATTTTTTCTGTATTTTTTATTATAATTTTATTTTTTTCTGTACAAAAATTATAATAAAAAATACAAAAAAAATTTATTTTTTCTGTATTTTTTTTATTATTTATGATGGATGGGCAAATGGTAAAAATATAAAAAACCTGGTCATTGGATCATTAGTGAGTGGTCTAGATTGAGGCAATAGGGAGGGGAATAGGGAGTGGAGGACACGGAAGCCCCATTCATCGTCGACTACACCATAGTGTTTATCGGTAGATTTTTTTTGAGAAACAATTTGAAAGTACTTTTTGTAAATAATTTTAGAAATAAGAAATGAGGTTAATACATAAATAAATTTGCTATAAAAGCCTAGTAATACATTTGACTTGCTGTGTAGTTTTTTTGCAATTTTAAACATTCAGTATTGTCGTCCAAAATTTATTTATGTGTATTGTCAGTACGAATTTTGTAATGTAGAAAATGAGAACAATTTTTTTTAAATTTATTTTCAAAGCTGCTAACACAATGTACTTCATTGTGTATTTTTTGGAATTTTATATGTTGTAAAATTGCCTTGAAAATTGAGGGTGTACATATCGGAAATTAGGACATCATGTTTCAAAAATCAGGGTTTGTTGATTTCATGTTACTTAGAATATGAGAGTTCCATTTGACTAATTTCGTCCGGTAGCTATTTAGGGAATTTTTTATTATGTAATCCTTTTTTAAACTCGGCATACATAAACTCGGAGAAATAGGCCACATGAACCTTTACACTCATTGTTTGAAACTTTCCCTACTACACCCTGTAACACACCGTGCAACGCCACTGTTGCCGCCGTACTCGTCGTCGTCGACCAGTTTGAACCGTTGGAACTGTGTTGGACTTCTTCGTCTTCATCATCGATGTGATCATCCTCGTCCGCCTGCTCGTCACCAAACTTTTCCACTCCCTCTTCTACCTTCTTCTCCTGTCCTCATTGTTCATGTCCTTCTTTGTGCTCTTGCTCCCGCGCTTCACTCTCATACTCTTCCTCCTGCTACAATGACATCACATACATATGCTTGCAAAATGTGTGCATTGTTCTGTACTATTGCAGTTGGATGTGCTTCTTACCTCAGAGTAGAAAGGTTTGAAAACATCATCCACAACTTCGCCCTCCTAGTCCTTCAATGATGCAACTGAGTCTGTAAACAACCTCATTAATATTCACAGAAATGTTGATGCAGTATATGCACTCACGTGTGAGCTAAGGTCGTTGCCATCTTCGTAGGTATCCGGACTTGAGTTTGAACCGAAGTCGTCTGGTCCACATGAATTGTCCGATCCAGAGTCTATATCATATTTGCTCATTGTAGATGTGTGCTAGTGGTGGGCTAGTCCTGCTGAATGAAGATGAAGTTAGCCACAGGCATCCAGGACCATTATATAGCTGAACAAGATGAAGTGCACGTAGGGGCTAGGGAAACAAGAGAACGAAGGAGATGAGATGTGTGGAGCAGGCTAGGGTCATCACGAGGGGCCTGGAGCACGTGCGCATGGAAAAGGGTAGCTGGGACCCATTGTGGCCGAGAGCGGATTAAGAAATCTAGGCATAATTGGCCCTCTCTGATGTAGTAATTACATATTTGGATCCCTCCCACACGGAATTCCCGAAATAGCCCCCTAGCATGGAGTCCTAGCGCTAGGGAGGTTGCGCGCCACTCCACCATGCCAAGCCACCTAGTGCACCCGCTCGCTGTGTGAGGGAGGTGTTGGTTAGGACCTACTCACACAATAGCCTCTTGTGTGATGTCCTCTGGACGCTGCGGTGCTTGGCCTGTCAGCCTACTCCTCGTGCGCAGGACGTACCACTGCAAGTACGTAGCATACGTATCGATGTCGTATGGTCGTGGCTCATAGAGAACCTCCGTCGTCGCCCTCTTGGCCCATAGCTGCGTCCACTGTCGCTGCGTCTACCTCCAGTTATCGCACCTGCGCCCTCTCCTTGTTTGCCTGCAAGTAAACTAGTATGTTAGACAGGTGAAAAAAGATTTGCACGTAATATGTAAATGGATTACAAGAGATGGTGACATGCCCATGGGCCTGCGGTGCAAGTGGTCATTCTAGTGATACTCGCACCTCCTGATACCAGCCAAACTATCTCATTACCCACTGTGGGGGAGTAAGGCTCGATTATAAAGGAGAACACCAGGTGGCATGTCGTCATCCAATAAGCGTGGTCTGGTCTACACTGAGAGGACAACCCGAAGGGTGCAGCGTGCTCAATGAACTCTGAAGTCCATGGCCACTAAACGATCTGATCCTCATGTAGAGTCTCGAACTGGCTATGGAGCTCAGGATACACATGCCTCGGCCTCTCTCTGGCCCACCGTAGCTGACCACATGTCCAATGGGTACCCACTATGGGCCCGTCAGCTACATCCATGCTGTATAACTCGTGAGTGAGCTAAAAAGGAAGTGCTCCCATGACCACAGTTGTACGAGGATGTAACACACTGCGAGGATCGGCTCCCCCACCTGTATTGTGTGTGAGGCATTGCACAACCCTCGGTACATGGCACAGAGCACTGCAGAGCCCCAGTTGTACTGTGGCACCTTGTCCTGTAAGGCGTCCACAAATGCCTCAGTAAAATGGATGTAGCTAGGGTACATCCAATCTCCTTGGATGGTAGGAAACAAGACCCACCCAATTAGGAACAGCAAGTACACAAGATAGTGCATCTGCACTAACTCCTCCATCACATCCACAGGGCAAGTCATGTACTGTCTAGCCACCAATGTGGAACACCTAATATGTTCTTGGGGAGTGGCTGACCGAACCTATACTCCATATGCGCCCTCCAATCTGCTCGCCTGGGAGGTGGCACTACCACAGTACCCGTAGCAGTAGACCAATGAGCGTACTGACATCCTGCAGAGTAATGGTCATCTTCCCTACCGAAAGTGGAACGTGTGAGTCTCTGGTCGCCAGCGGTCCACAAGCGCTGAAAGCAATGACGAGTCAAACTGAAAAGCTTGCGGCAGGTCTAGTATACGGGCCAACACCAGTAGCCTAGTATCCCGTAGGTGTGGGATGTACTGGTGGTCCAGAGGATAGTGCTCTCTAGGCCCCTAAGGACGAGGCTCGGAGGGCCAACACCAGACGACTATGCTAAGCATCGGTGTTGCCCATCCCAACGTGGGTCCAGTAGCTCATACGCGATGCCACCTGGAGGCTATGCCATCTCCTGAGGAACATATGAGAGGAAGTTAGTCTTCAATGAATACATCAGGAGCAACAAAGCAAAAAATAAAGTAAAGCATTTCAACATTGTGGAAACAAAGTAAGTGAAAAAATCGTTCGATGCATTTCAACATGACAACAAACAACACAAGTACATCTGAAAGTATTACAACATCTAGAGAATATGATGTCACATGCAATACAACATGGTCGCTACGGGACATTACTTGAACTAGCTCTATTTTGGCAGTTGCCTATGTAGTGGCTGACCGTCTTGCACAGTCTGCATCGTGGGTGCCTAACCCATTGACCACACTGACTCCCATCCATATCATTACGAATACAACCGGATTGCCATCTTCCATGGCTCGCCTGCTTCAGTGCATCATTTGGCAGCCATTTCACCTCTCCTGGCCATACGTTCTTGTAGTGTATGTCTAGCCTGTATGAATTGAACTCGACACTCCATGTGCCATAAAGGTGGTGGATGTCATAGTACTCAGAAATGTAAGGTGTTGAGGCCTACCGCCACACCACGCACGCCGCATACACATAGGAACATCGCTTATGAAGAAGTTGAGGCTTGTTGCATGCGCAGGACACTTTGTTGTTAAGGGTGCTGACTTGCTTCCGATCCTCTCTAGTTTCACCCATGGCATACTTTGCCTTCAAATGGATCTCAAATTTCTTCGTGATCCTGGACAAGGGTCAAGCATTGTGGGAATGAGCCTTCTTGATCTTCTTATCCATGAACACCTGCATTACTTCAGAGAATTGCTTGCCTTCCTGCAAATGCTTCTTCGCCATCCTAGTTCTTTTAATGAAGTACCCAACAATACAGTTCCACGTCTCCTTGACAATTGCAGTAATTGTAGGGATCGAACACCCTTCAGGACCCTGTTGTACACTTCTAACATGTTACTCATCATTATTCCATATCATGCACCACTGGAGTCGTGGAGGAGATACCATTTCGACAAGTCGAGGCATGGGAGTTAACCCAAAACGTGAACTCCCCAACTCTCACGGACCCTCCCACCGGTTCCCCTTGGCCTACGTTAGAATGACTTACATGCTTTCTAGTCTCCTCATCTAGCCATACCCACATGGCTTGAACTTCTACCTTTGGTACTGCATGCACAACTTCTTGAAAAGCCTTGTCAGTTCGTTGCTTTGGAACCTTGTGTGGAAGTTAGCTGCGAGATGCCTCATGTACCAACGGCTCCTCACATCGTTCCACAGCAAAGGTGGCTCCGTCCCATTCTGCATCGTGGTCAAGACGGATAGCAACCCGACATTACGGTCCGAGATGACACAAACATCTGGCTGGTCATGAATGACCGCTTCCTTCACATTGGCCATGAACCACATCCAGCTATCCGTATTCTCATTCTTCACAAGTGCATACACCATAGGGAGTAACTGATGATTCGCGTCAGTTGCAACCGCGGTGAGGATCATAACCTTGTACTTGCCACAGAGGAAGGTGCTGTCCATCATCAGCAGGGACAACAGTACTTGAATCTTTCAATGGTCTAACGAAAGGTCTAGAACACTCTATCAAGAACAAAGCAATTAGGCCCCTTCGTAGGATGCGGTTGCTCCTGCTTGTTAATGTATCTGCTGGGATTTGATCCTGCAATTTGATGGAGCATTCTTGGGACTAAGTCACAGGCCTCCTCATATGTCCCGTACATATGCTCCAAGACCTTCGTTTTTGCCCTCCATGCCTTGTGGTAGCTGACCTCAAACCCCACCGTATTGGCAATATTCGCCCATAGAACCTTTGGCGAAATAGAAACATCGGCCATGATGAGGTGGCTTATCAGGCTCACAATGTACGACAACATGATGTTGCGGTGCCTGTGAAGTGGCTCAACAAGCATACATGTGTGATCCTTCATCACGGTTATCCAAAAGTCTGTGGCCACTCCCCTCGATCACTGCGCATGGACCTCGTCAGGGCAAGATTCATCCACACACTTCATAATGTATGTGTCCGGGTTCAACCTTCGCATCCGATATGTCCGATTGATGCTCACGGCGTATCTGCCAATCTTCTACTGGGCAACGCTCTTGCTAGGGAACTGTCACCCTAAGAGAAGCGTGTCTTCATTGAACCCCCACTGTGCCTCTTCTAGCTATAGCAAAACCAGAGCTGCCACTGTGATGTCGTGTGCTGTGTAAAATTATTTTTTCTATTTCAGATATACTTGGTGTGTACTGTGTAAAATTATTTTTCTACTTCAGATATCACCAACTCATAGATGGTTGTCATACGGATAGTGAAGCTAATTAAAGAAGGCAACAATATTACCTCAGAACATGAACATAATCAACCAACTAAAAACAATGTAGAGAAGTGGGAAATGTTAGCATACCACGAAGCTCTCCTTTACAAGTTCTAGTAACTCTAGATCATCAACAGCATCAACTTTGTTTAAGAAAGAAACAAGTGATGGCACGACAAGAATACCACCATCCATTTGATAAGCTCCAGTGATCATGTTCTAGAATTTTCACATCAAATTAGAGTCATACACAACAGAGATGTGCATGCTGGACAATTGACATCGCCAAGAAGGCTATCTCCTACAAGCAAATCGAGAACACAAGCAAGAGAGTTCAAGATGCAATCTAAAATTGTATTGCGAATAAAGATTAAGTTCACAAGTTGGGGTTCCTTAACCGAACATGCGGTGAAACTGCTAAACAGAATAATCTCTTAAGAAAAACCCGAGGAAAACTAAAGGGGTGCGACCTCCTTAAATAGGGAAGGGGGAAGCCGCACTTATCTAATGAAACTGTGTGTGGTACTATTCATGGTTACCGTTCACATGAATAGTATGGCGTGAACAGTACTAGCCCAAATAGCCCAAGTGGTGATACAAGGCCCTCGGCCCACTTTGACTCGGACTGGAAAAGTGACGTGACTTGTTTCACAATTTCTGATCTGTTCGAATGGAGTTGGAGGTGAGACTAGATCCTTCTGAAAGTACAGAAGCCTTCTGGATCAAAAGTTATAGCCATTTGAAGTAGACACTGTTACAAAGGCCGAATATGAGTCGAACTCGCGAACAGGACTTGGATTGCGCTAGACGGTTCCACTTCTACACTTGAGCTCGTGTGGTTGTTCCCCATGGTTCCTAAGGACAATTAAATCATCACAAGAATTAAGTAGTATGCCATTCTTTGAAACATTTGTATGCAAACTTAGGAATGCATTCACCTGATGGTTAAGTTGACACGCTCGCGCTCGAGTCATTGGTCCTTGTATCATAGCTTCAGTTTGTTGAGTTTGTTGTGCAGTTGGCACAGTTGTATCTATGGAAATGATGTCCTCATCATTCTCCCCTTCTTGAATTGGAGTCGTCCTCGACTCAAGCTCATCTTCCGCGCCCAAGGAAGGTCGCAAATCTGCAATGTTAAAGGTGGGCTAACCCCAAAATCTGCAGGCAAGTCTAACTTATATGTATTATCATTAATACATTCAAGCACTCTAAAAGGACCATCTGCACGAGGCATGAGTTTAGACTTCTCAATTCAGGGAATCGTTCTTTACACAAGTGTAACCACACAAGATCACCAGGTTCAAAAGTAACATGCTTGCGTCCTTGACTACCGGCAACTTTATATTTAGCATTTATAATCTCAATGTTCTCTTTAGTTGTCTCATGCATCTTACGTATCAAATCAGCACATTGTTGCGCATCAAAATTTACCTTCTCAGAAGCTGGAAGAGGCAACAAGTCGATAGGTGCACAAGGTATGAAACCATAAACAATCTCAAAAGGGCATTTCTTTGTGATAGAATGCAGTGAACGATTACAAGCAAATTCCACATGAGGCAAACATTCCTCCCACATTTTTAAGTTCTTTTTAAGCACAACCCTAAGCATAGTAGACAATGTTCTATTGACTACCTCAGTTTGTCCATTGGTTTGGGGATGACAAGTAGTGCAAAATAACAACTTAGTTCCCAACTTACCCCACAAGGTTCTCCAAAAATGACTAAGAAATTTAGCATCACGATCTGAAACTATCGTATTCGGAATTCCATGCAAGTGAACAATTTCCTTAAAGAATAAATCAGCAACATTTGTAACATCATCACTTTTATGACATGGCATAAAATGAGCCATCTTAGAGAATCTATTCACGACAACAAAAATACTATCCCTCCCCTTCTTTGTTCTAGGAAGCCCAGGAAGAGGCATGTATAAACCATGAGGATTAAGTCGTGACTTAGCTTTTTGGCACGTGGTGCAGCGGGAAATGAAGCGTTCGACGTCACACCTCATCTTTGGCCAATAAAAGTGGTGGGTCAGAATGTTCTTGGTCTTCTTCATGCCAAAGTGACCCATCAATCCTCCTCCATGCGCCTCTTCTAACAACAAAAGACGAACGGAGCTAGCTGGAATGCATAGCTTGCTAGCACGGTATATGAACCCATCATGCACCACAAATTTATTCCAACCCTTTCCCTCTTGACAATTAAGCAACACATCTTTAAAATCAGCATCATGCACATATTGCTCCTTTATGGTCTCTAACCCAAAGATTTGGAAGTCCAATTGTGAAAGCATGGTATATCTCCTAGACAATGCATCAGCTATTACATTTTCTTTGCCCTTTTTAAATTTAATGACATAGGGAAAAGATTCAATAAACTCAATCCACTTAGCATGTCTGCGGTTTAGGTTGGTTTGACTTCGAATGCTTCAAGGATTCATGATCAGAATGTATTACAAACTCTTTGGGCCATAAATAATGTTGCCATGTTTCCAAAGATCGAACTAGAGTATATAATTCTTTATCATAGGTAGAATAGCTCAAACTAGGACCACTTAATTTTTCACTAAAGTAAGCAACAAGTTTTCCTTCTTGAATTAACACACCCCCAAGACCTATGCCACTAGCACCACATTCTAATTCAAAAGTCTTGCTGAAATCAGGAAGTTGAAGCAAAGGGGCATGTGTTAGCTTATCTTTGAGAGCGTCGAAAGCTTGTTGTTGTTTGGTGGCCCAAGTAAAAGGAACACCTTTTTTTGTAAGCTCATTCAATGGTACAGCGAGGGTGCTAAAATCCCGAACAAAACGCTGATAGAAACCAGCAAGCCCGAGAAAAATCCGCACTTGTGTGACCGTTTTAGCAGGCGGCCAACTCTGGATAGCGATGATTTTGTCTTGATCAACTTCAATGCCCTGTGGAGTAACAACATAGCCAAGAAAAGAGACTTGATCCGTGCAAAAGGTGCACTTCTCAAGATTACCAAACAAACGTGCATCTCTCAAACCATTAAAAACAACACGTAAATAATCCATATATTCTTCATAATACTTGCTATAGATTAGAATATCATCAAAATAAACCACCACAAATTTTCCAATGAAAGTACACAAAACTTCATTCATCAAACGCATGAAAGTGCTAGGTGCATTAGTTAAACCAAAAGGCATCACTAACCACTCATATAGTCCGAACTTAGTTTTAAATGCCGTTTTCCATTCATCTCCCAATTTCATTCTAATCTGGTGGTACCCACTACACAAGTCTATCTTTGTGAAAAGAATAGAACCACTCAACTCATCCAGCATGTCATCTAACCTAGGAATAGGATGACGATACCGTATTGTGATATTATTAATGGCTCTACAATCAACACACATACGCCAACTACCATCTTTCTTAGGAACCAAAAGAACAGGCACAACACAAGGACTAAGACTTTCCTGTATGTACCCTCGGTCCAAAAGATCTTGGACTTGTCACTGAATTTCCTTAGTCTCCTCCGGATTGGCCCTATACGCCGCATGGTTTGGCAAAGTTGCTCTTGAAATTAAGTCAATTTGGTGTTCAATCCCTCTAATAGGCGGCAGCCCCGGGGGTATCTTAGCTGGAAACACATCCTTAATTCCTGCAAAAGGTTAGTGACAGCAGACGGCAAAAAGCTAGATACATCATCAAGTGAAAATAAAGCATCTTTGCATATCAAAGCTAGCATGGCATGTCATCATGACAAATTTCAACAAGATTAGATTTGGTTGCAAGCATGACACATCCCTTTAATTTAATTTCCTCAGTCCTAGAACTAGGTGCCAACCTCTCTTTCTTAGGTGGGAAAACATGCTTCACTACTTACTGATTTTCAGATTCATGTTCAAGTTCTTTCTTCTTATTTTCAGCTAGCTCTTTTATCACAATTAGCAAATTCAGTAAGTGTCAAAGGTAGCAAAGTTATTTTCTTTCCTTTGTGCACAAGAGAGTACTTATTACTTCTACCATGATGAGTTGCATCGGTATCAAATTCCCATGGATGACCTAATAAAAGTGAGCAGGCTTGCATAGGTACTACGTCGAAATCAGCAACATCATGATAGGAACCAATGGAAAAATGCACTCTCGTAGATTGTGTTAGCTTCACCTTACCGCTGTTGTTGAACCACTAAATGTGGTATGGGTGTGAGGATGCGCACGTGTGGTCAAGCCAAGCTTCTTGACCAATCCTGAATACACCAAGTTATTACAGCTCCCGCCATCAATTATAACACGAACACGGCAATCCTTGACGATGAGGAACATCTGAAATAAGTTATGACGTTGTAGCTTCTCCTCTTGCTCTCTTTGAGTGCTTAGTACTCGCTGCACAATTATGGTTCTATAATTCGCCGTAGCAGCGGCACCTAAAATTTCCTCACCATCGCTATCTGTTTCATGATAATCACCATTGCCTGCAAGGTTAGATGCAAGAGCATATTCATCCTCAACATCACTAGCACTTACATAACCACCATCTTCTGTCGCAATGTACGCCCGCTGACTTGGGCAATCTCTCATGACGTGGCCTATCCCTTTACAACGGTGGCACACAATGCCCGTCGTATGGCCCGTGGAAGCAATCGATGAAGAGCTCTGTGCTGGTGCTTGCACACTAGTACATTTGCTCATCTCGGGTGCGCGTGATGGTGGCGACGGTGTTGCTGAACACGCCCTACTCACAGAGGGGGAAGCAGCTCGAAAAATAGGAGGTGGGGTTGTCTTGGCTTGCCCATGCGTCGATCTCGATGTAGACGTACTTCCAAAGTTGCTCCTCGTCCTTTGTTGCCTACCCTGCAATTCCTTTTCTGGCAAACAAGCAAGCTGGAACAATCTATTGATATCATTATACTTTTTGTAATCAATTATGTCCTAAATTTCACGCCTTAAGCCCCTATAAAAATGAGCCATCTTATCCTCCTCATCCTCTACAACATTACAACGCAACATGCCTATTTATAGTTCTTGATAATATTCCTCGATAGATCTATTACCTTGGTCTAAGCGGTGCAATTTCTTACGCATTTCACGTTTAAAAGCAGGAGGAACAAATCTAGCATGCATAGCTACCTTCAATCGAATGTATCAGGTGTTAAACCAGAATTAACTACTTGAGTCCACCAAATGATAGCAAAATCTTTAAATTCACCAGTAGCTTGTCTAACTCTTTGCACTTCAGGAACTAGATGGGTATTAAATTTTTGTTCAACTGTCATCTCTCAATCTAGATAAGTTTCAGCATCATAAACATCCGCAAAAGATGGTATGGTAAATTAGACTTTAGCAAATGGGTCATCATTAGCACGAGCATTGTAGTGCTGAAAATTATTACCTCCCATACCGTGACGGTTTTGAGGTAGGCGGTGTCGTTGGCGTGCATCTTTGGCAGCAAAAGCAGCGCCGGTGTCGCGGTTTTGTCTCTCATTATCATCTCCCTCCTCAAGATCTTGGCCTGCATTGTGATCATACTCGCGTCCATTGTTTGGCGGCCAATTCACCATTCTTTCAAGGCATGTAGTGAGTGCTGCAATACTCTCATTGATGGAACGCTGCAATGTGTCCGTCGTAGCTTGAAGCTTCCTATCGATGTCTTCATTAATGGTAGTGCGTTGTTCATCCAAGAGCATCATGAGCTCTCCGTTTGGAACACACTCTTCATCATCAGACGACCCACCTGTCATGGTTAGTAGAAAACAAAAGACAACACAAAGATATTATCCCTATCAACTACTAGGTGGTAGAAGGTGGAATCGAGCACTCTCAAGCGTCTTACCACACTCTTACAAGTGTTCTTACCAATGCAGCAGGTGGTATAACCGGTGGCTGGTTCGTGACACCGCGTCGAGCGTGGGTACGATTGCAAAAGGGACCAGTTCTGATCAAGAGTAGGTGGAGCTTGGAAGGCACAATATGATAGCAAAAGGATCAGTAATAATCAGTTCAGTAAATGCAAGTTGAATGATTGTTCAAAATACTCGTCAAAGGTTGCTGATCCTAGCCTAATCACAACTAGTCAATTAAGCCCTATGCAAGGAAGTGTATGTACGCACACGCAACGATCAATGTGACTTGATGTAAGCAAAGGAGAACATCACAACAAGTACTAGGAGAGACGCTAACTCACTACTCAAACTTCTTTCTAAGGGCACAAGATTATTCGCGCGATGTAGAGCACAAAACAGCGATATCGGTAAAACGCGAACAGTCCTCTAGATTGAGCAGATATAGCAGCTAGTCTCAAACGATGAAAAGGCAAATTTTTATATGGCTTATATATACTTGTTTGAAAGGTTTCGACGATATCTAAAACTTTTTTCAATTGGATGAAACCCAAATTCCGAAGGGAAGACCGAATAAATCACCAAAGACTGAAAAATGAAATCTAGCGATGCGATTTTGGGGCTAAATATGGCCGATTTTGGGGGTCTTGGAGGGCGACTGGCATAAGTGATCATTTTTTAGATCGGGATCATCGTTAGCTTTCCAATGAGTACAAGAATATCAAATTCCAACTCCGTATGCAAAAGTTATGCCCGTTTTACTGAAGGGGTGTCAGAAAAGGACTCGAATTCAATTCGGCCCTCAATTCAAACTGCTATAACTTTTGATTACGTGGCTGAACTTGCTCAATTTTGTTTCTGGAGGCTTATGGATGCATCAAGAAGGACTCCAACAAATTTAACTGGATTTAGAAAAGGTTTGATAGCTTTTCAAATTTCGGACAAAGGGGACACTCTTTGTCTTTTTTTTCTTCTCCTTTTTCTTTTTTTTGTCAAACTCTCTGTTTCTCTCTGTTTTTTCTCTGAATCTGAAACCCTAATTTTTTTCTTGCACAAGGATGAGACTAGCGAGAGGTGGGTCAGGGGAT
Organism: Dendrocalamus latiflorus; assembly: GCA_017311315.1. Classification (NCBI taxonomy): domain Eukaryota; kingdom Viridiplantae; phylum Streptophyta; class Magnoliopsida; order Poales; family Poaceae; genus Dendrocalamus; species Dendrocalamus latiflorus. The sequence goes on along the minus strand of CM029671.1, from coordinate 1,755,383 downwards.
GGCAGGGTCGCGGAGGATGGCAATGCCTGGGGGTCGCGGCAAGGGTTGGCAGTGGATGGGAGGCCGCGGCAAGGAACAAGAACACACAATGACGAAGCTACGCAAAGGAACACGAGATGCAACTAGACAATGACGAACTGGACTTTGACTAAACTAGCAATTAGCAACTTGAACATGATAATGTAACCAAAAATTCCACGAGCAATACTGAAAAAAATTGCAATGGCACAAGGGGTGTTGGGACAACGGAAGAACACTACAAACAATTATTTTTTGTAGGCTAATTTTCTGGAGTTTTTGGGATGATAGGATGAACATAAACTAATCTAAAAGGGACGAATTACCTCACGGGCAACCATTGCTCTGATACCAGCTAATGTGACGATGGCCCGATCTTCCGAAAGGTACTGATAAGTTAATTGTGGAGAACTTGACGTTGATGATCCAAAGGCTCCGACCAAAACAGATCGAACCCCTCGCAATCACTACACTATTGCTCCGTTGGTTATCAACCGTGCCGAACACGGTTGACCTCACCAAAAAGGCTATCTCCTACAATCAAATCAAGAACACAAGCAAGAGAGTTCAAGATGCATTCTGAAATTGTATTGCGAATAAAGATTAAGTTCACAAGTTAGGGTTCCTCAACCGAACATGCGGTGAAACTGCTAAGCAGAATAATCTCTTAAGAAAAACCCGAGGAAAACTAAAGGGGTGCGACCTCCTTAAATAGGGAAGGGGGAAGCCGTACTTATCTAATGAAAAGGAGTGTGGTACTATTCACGGTTACTGTTCACATGAACAGTATGGCGTGAACAGTACCAGCCCAAATAGCCTAAGTGGTGATACAAGGCCCTCAGCCCACTTTGACCCGGACTGGAAAAGTGACATGACTTGTTTCATAGTTTCTGATCTACTCGGATAGAGTTTGGAGGTTAGACCAGATCCTTCTGAAAGTAGACTCCAAGAGCTTTCCAACGAGTACTCACAAACCCTGAGAAGCCTTCTGGATCTAAAGTTATGTCCGTTTGAAGTAAACGATGTTACGAAGGCCGAATCTGAGTTGAACTCGCGAACAGGACTTAGATTGCGCTTGACGGTTCCACTTCTACACTCGCGTGGTTCTTCCCCATGGTTCCTAAGGACAATTAAATCATCACAAGAATTAAGTAGTATGCCATTCTTTGAAATATTTGTATGCAAATTTAGGAACGCATTCACCTGATGGTTAAGTTGACGTGCTCGCGCTCGAGTCATTGGTCCTTGTATCATAGTTTCAGTTTGTTGAGTTTGTTGTGGAGTTGGCACAGTTGTATCTATGGAAAGTCAAACAACAATGAGGAATCATAAATCCCACTACGTTGGCTTCTTGCTGACATATGAATTTACTAAAAAAAGGATAATCGTCCAATATACACAAATGTCTGCTGTCATACTAAATCTTTGCTTCATCATTGCAACTTCCCTTTCCCCAAACATTCTATCATAAAGTTGCAAGGAAAGCATCTATCTAGTCGTTTGTCCTTCTCAACAAAAACTTCATGTAGATTGGAGGATTCACCTTAGCAAGACTAAGCACTAACTGAGGCAAAAACAACAATCCATCACCACATATCAAGCCGGAAGCAATTGTAGGTCCAAATGTTTCGGCCTTGGCTCTGTCCAGGTTTTGCCAGACAAATAGTATTACTGTCCCGATGAACATATCAATGGCAAAATATGAACCTATGTAGAAGGGTATCGCCATAGCCATTGGGATTGGTATACATCTCGATACCGTCATTGGCACCAGATCTCTTATCAAGTTGACTGCAATTGCTGCAACAAAGCATATGTAATAAAGAGTGAGGTAGTTCATTAGAAGCAAGGAGAAGCCATCAACACCTAGTATTGCCATGCTATGGAAGACAGTTGCATTGGGATTCGTGAAGCCCCCCAACCCACATAGTGTCGTGAAGCCCGCATAGTGTTGCCCATGAAATATCTTACGACTGATGCAGGCCTGGCCAGACTGACCGCAGACATGCCCGCTTGCACCCCTAGTCTTGGCAAGGTTGACCTGTTCGTCCGCCATCTCGACTAAGCACTCCAAGCGATAGTAAGCCTCCTGGAGACATACAACTTTGATGGTGAGGTTAGCTTGCCGGAAGCGGGAGACCAACCAGAAGACATGATGGAGGAGGATGTCAAGACAGTGGAAGGTGGCCTTCAACTGCTTTGGTAAATCCTCAGACATAGGATGGAGGACACTATTGGCAAATTCTCAGACATAGGAGGGAGGACACTATTGGCACAGTGTCATTCTACAGCATCTGCCAGTGTACAGCTGGCGAGGTGCTTGTACAGGATGGCCAACTTGGCCATCAATGTCGGCAACAAGGAAGAGGATGCTAGAGCCATTTGTTTGTGCTTGAGAGTATAATATGTGTGCCAATGATATGGGGATTCATCTTCGGTACAAGGTGGATGATCATTTTTATATATTCTTTGTGTGAGACAAAAAGATGCATTGGGGAGCCAAAATGATCAAAGATGCATCAGTGAGACGAAGCGATCAGAGACGTGTTGGGGAGACGAAGCGCGTGCCATTCATACATAGATACATCACAGACAGTTTTTATTAATAATCATCTATGTTAATATCATAAACGGTTCTAATAAAAAACCGTCTATGACATCTGAATTATCAAAGATGGTTTTTATTAATAACCGTTTATGAACTATCACAGATGGTTATTAACAAGAACTATCTGTGATAATTCCGTATCACAGACGGTTCTAGCCATTGCTAGTAACACAAATGCTCACGTTTGTAAAATTGTTTGTAATATAATCAACATAGACGGTTCCCCATAAACCGTCTATGATGAGGTGTCTAGTATAGCCTATTTTGTAGTAGTGATTGCATGCAATGTTTGGGATGTATGAATTTCACATGTTGTATGAACTTTTGTTTTATCTTTTATGAATGGTAGCATCTCTTTGCTTTGTGATAATATTTCATTGCATTGTGTGTGTTTACCTGTTATCTAAAAATGTCATATGAATGCCTGACAAAATGCTTGATTTTTTGGATTAAAGAATTCATAGGAAGTATCATGTGATTACTTGACAAAATGGATGAGTTTATACCAAAGAATATGAGACAATGTCATGTGAATACCTAAGAAAATACATGACAAATTGTAATATGCATGATGAACAAGCGCTGCTACAGTTTCAGATCATTCTGCTCCCTATGCATTTAAGTGTCAATTTGATAAGATAAGTTTAGTACCCGTTGCTTAAGCGCCCATGCATATAGCAGAGGCCAGCAACACTTGGTTCGTGATAGTAGCACAAAATTTCTAGACCTTAGCATATCAAAAAGTCATTCATCCATCACGTAGTAGTGAGAAAAGAAATTAAGATGATGTCCTGGACACCTGACACTATTATAAATTCGGTTTTTCATTCACTTGTATCACTCGAATGAACTCCTGGGAACATCTACACAAACACACAACAATTGTGCTGGATTCTAAAAATTTCTAGTACAACACATTTCAGATACCAAAATACACAAGAAAATTTCTGATGCAAATACACAATGATTTCTGCTTGATACTTGTAAGTAGCAATGCCAAATTTCATGTTGAGAACTAAATGGACTTTGCTTGTACTTGCTTGACTGCTGCTTCTACCTGTTAGTCTTGCTTTATCCATTTTCGCCCTGAAGCAATGAAAGTTGGAGACAACACACAATACAGCAGTATCACATTCAAGAAATCTCGTTGGTGAACAGAAATTCCTAAATGAGAGGACCGGTATAGCAAGAATAGAACTAGTCTTAATTCATTACATCAACACAGCACATGGTTACACAGAACAAAACTGGGTTCATTACATCAACATAGAACTTAATTCATTTGGATGAAACATGGGAATTGAAATTAGTTCATTACATCAAGAACATTCCCATCCTGAACTTTCAATGGAACTGACACATAAATTGAGCACTTCTCCAAGTTGCATTTTATCATGATTTCAATGAATTCGATGTCTGCAATCAAAGCTAGCATCTTCATTGGTGGAGAATATGCAGAATCGAGTCGAGCCGGCACGGTGGGAGAATGGAAAGTGGGTTGATGGGGGCGATGAGTCGGTGGAGTGGCAGCTAGCAATGGCGGCTACCCCCTTAACCCTAGCCTGAGATGGGATTGGTAGAAACCAGGAGGGGATCAAAGGGGGAGTAGGGCATGGGAGAACATGACCAAGGGGGGTTTTCGCAAATTATCCGGTGTGGCGTGCAGGGAGCGAATTGCAAAAGCACATAAGTGGATAGGGGCAGCACCTGCCTCGATCTTATTCATAGATTTCGGATCAGATGGCTAGAAGTGAGTTGTGCATATGTCCATAAATATGCTTTTGTGCATCAGTTATGTTGCCTGAATAAAACTTATAATTTTTGAAGAGGTCTTGTAGTCATGTGTGATATGGGGACGGGTAGGGTACTAAGCTGCAAACCTGCCGAATATTTGAATTTGACAGCCGTTGGAGCCCCCCCCCCCCCCCCCCCCCCGGTCTGGGCTCTCGGTCCCACGTGCTTTCCCCATTCAAAATCGCAGATCACAAACACGACGACATAAAGCTAAAAAAAGCCCTCTCCCGTTGGCTGAAAGAGCACCACTTCCCCCACTTCGAGGCGCACGCACTGTCCTTGGCTTAGCTCAGCTCGAGAACCAGTGAAGCACCACCACCAATACAGCAGCGGGAGAGTCCAGGTCGCCATGGGTGAGGTGGTGCTGGTGTCCAATGGCTGCGGAGGTGGGGGAGGGAGAGGGGAGGGGAAGGCGGAGGGGCAGCAGCAGGGTCAGGTTCTGGCGCTGGTGCTGGCCGCACTCCGCAAGTCAGTGGTGCTGCCGTGCCAGATGGCGGACGCGGACGACCCGGCGGCGGGGGGCAGGTGGGGGATGGAGATCGGCTGGCCCACCGACGTCCGCCACGTCGCACACGTCACCTTCGACCGCCTCAACGGCTTCCTCGGCCTCCCCGTCGAGTTCGAGCTCGAGATCCCCGGCCACGTCCCCAGCGCCAGGTACCAACTGACCGTTAGTGTCGTGAGACCAGACGGTTCATTTCGAACCTTGCTGCGATTTCCTTTCTGTCTTGCTACTTTGTGTTGGATTTACCGGCTAATGCTTGTGGTTTCGTGCAGTGCAAGCGTTTTCGGGGTGTCGCCGGAGTCGATGCAGTGCCGCTACGATGACAAGGGGAACTCGGTGCCCAAGATTCTGCTGCTTATGCAAGAGAGGTTGTACACGCAGGATGGCCTCAAGGTAGTAGAAAATAAAACTCACAAGCGTTACTATTTCTTTTTGTTGAAACTTCAATTCGGATTGAAACCTCAATTCGGACCTGCACAAGTGCCTGACAGCTATTAAATCGACCTTCTGCATCATTTAGGCAGAAGGGATCTTCCGGATCACTCCGGAGAACAGCCAGGAGGAGCATGTCAGGGAGCAGCTGAACAGGGGCGTCGTCCCTGACGACATCGACGTGCACTGCCTCGCTAGTTTGATTAAGGTAATTGGTGATGTCACTGCTTCTGAGGCAATTAATTGACTGTTGACGCGACTGATAATGAACTCGTTTGCAAAGTTGAAACGCGAGTCCGACGTTGTTAGTCTTTGGATAAGGAACAAAACTGCGTGGCTTGTAATGTTCAGTGCTCATGTTTCAATTTGTTTCGAGTTCAAGAAGTAGCTTACTTTGTTTGTTCAAATGAGAAGAATTATTACGTCGTTTATGCCATATGAGCCATAAGGCCCATAACCATCAAGGCAGCCGACGTTGTTTGCTTAAGGTTAACTGGCAGAATATTTCTCAACTCAATTTATGCCATATGGGCCATAAGGCCCATAACCATCAAGGCAGCTGGCTTTGTTTGCTTAAGGTTAACTGGCTGAATATTTCTTAACTCAATTTATGCTAACAAGTTGCATAAATAAGTTCCTAATATTACTTGCAAAAATTTGTTTAATAAAATGCCAGTAGAGGATGAACTTTAGTTTATCCAAATAATGTAATTATAGACGTAAACTAAGTTTCTTGTTTAATAAAATGCTAGTAGAGGATGAACTTTTAGTTTAGCCAAATAATCTTGTTACAGACGTAAACTAAGTTTCTTGTTAGTCTCAGATTAACCTTGTTTGGTTTAGAAGCTGAAGTTTGAGGTCTCCAGATTTGAACTGTGCTCCTTGTTTGTTCAGTTTAACCATGATAGTCTACAGATTTTGTAGTCTGAAACTCTTGTTATTTACTTGCTTTTTTTTGCTTCTTACAAGCATGCAAATTATGAACATCTGTCATCGGTATGGGAAATTTTTTTGCCAAAGAATATACTACTGTAATTTCTAAATAACTTTCTGATCAGAAACACTGGTACTAGGCATTTAATTTTCTTTGGTTTGATGTTTTACATAAGGGTAATTATGTTGTGCAATTTGAATCAGGCCTGGTTCAGAGAACTCCCCGAGGGTGTGCTTGATAGCTTCTCACCTGAGCAAGTCCTTCACTGCAACACAGAGGAGCAATGCGTTGATCTTGTGAAGTTTCTTCCACCAACACAGGCTGCACTTCTTAGCTGGGTTGTAGAGCTCATGGCTGATGTTGTCGAGGAAGAGGAGTCAAATAAGATGAACGCCAGAAATGTTGCCATGGTCTTCGCACCCAATATGACACAGGTATTTTTCTTATTGTGACAATTCTCTAACGGATCAATATTTCATGTTCAGACGTGCTAATATGAAAATTGAATTCACCTCCATTCAGATGTCAGATCCTCTGACTGCTCTGATGCATGCTGTTCAAGTCATGAATTTTCTCAAGACATTGATTCTCAAAACGCTTAGAGAACGTGAGGATGATGATGAAGGATCATATTCAACATTTTCATCGTCACCATCTTTATCTGATGAACTTGATGATGTGAATCATCACGACCAACACGATGATGAAAATGACAGTGACATCGAGAAATATAGCGGCAGTGGTAGTGAAAGCCCAAAAGATATTGACCGGGCCGCTAAACTAAAAGTGGACAATGAAAAGCTAATTGGTGCGTCTAGGAGGCACACCTCAATTGATTTTCATTTGCCTTACATCAGCTACAGTAGTGACGACGAAGACGCGTCGCTGAATGATATTGAAGAATGTTTCTTAAGGAGGCGCGAATGGAAAGTGGTGAGCAAAGGCGCTGATGAAGACCACGGCAACAACTTAGTTTCCGCCAACAAAGAGGCAGAACAGCTGAGCTCCTCCGAAAGCATAAATGGATCAGTTTCCGCCAACAAAGAGGCAGAGCAGCTGAGCTCCTCCGAAAGCATAAATGGATCTTGCAAGGCAAATGATCAAACTAGCAATATGAAAGATGTTGCTGATACAAAAAGGAATGAAATGAGGCAAACGGAAAGCAGAAATGGAATTACAAATGAGGTAAAAGAAGTCACAAAAGGAGAGTTAATTCTTTTCTCATAAGCAACCCTTTCAAGGATGCGGATTTTACCTTTGGGTATCATCAATGTAATTTAATGTGAAGTTTTATTTCGGTTCTTGCCTGTCCTTCAGTCAACAAGGGGTTGAGGAACTTTGTCCTTGTAATATTCTTCGCACTATCTCCAGCTTGAGCTTTGTAACTGAGCATTTGTGTGGTTTAATTAAGCTGAATGTCTAGTTTCTAGCTAGTTGGACCTATGATAACTATTCAATAGGTCCTTTTTTAAAGTTCTCATAAATCATTTACCTGTGCTGGTTGCGCAACCAAAAACAACTTTAACTACGCGTATAATTCGCAAATGACTGTGGGTTCGACGGTCTTTTGCTTTGTGTTGTGTTAAATCTGTAATGATTATGCTCGAGTCAAACTTCTGATGCATCTTTATAAACGGTAACGATTATCTGTGTGTTGACACACAGTTCCAACATGTCAGATTATTTGAAGATCTGACATGTTAGGAATTACGCTATTCCAAATTTTTCATTGATTATAAATTTTAATAAGTTGATCGGATCCAAACTTCACCTCGCAATCAATGCAGAGATAATACTCATCTCGCCCTTAATTTCTACTGTGAAGTTACGGATTCAACAGATTCTGGAAGAGTCACTTTCCTTGATCATACATTTCTACTACTTAAAAGAGAGAGTTGATAAATGGTACATTCTTTTTGCTCTCTCCTCACACAACGATTCGCGCTAACATGTGGGTCATCCCCACCCTCTCCTCGTTGCAGATAACAACTAAGGTTTGGGCATTTTTAGCACTATTTGTCACGCAAATACCAAATTTTGCCCCAAAACATCGTAACTTCATTTCTAGCCCCCTCCTTGAGCGCAGAACTGCGACATGCAGACACGTGCACAGTCATGCGGACTAGGAGCATAGCACTTAAATCGTGCGGTCCGGGAGCGCAGCACAGCACGTCTAGGAGTGCACCACTCGGCCACTGTAGCATCATGCGGTCCTGAACCGCATGATTTCACCGAGACATGCGGTCTCGAACAGCATGATTCTAGTGCCACTCGAGACATACGGTCCCCGACCGCATGATCACTCGAGGTGTGCGGTCCCCGACCACATGATCACCCAGCATCCCGTCGCCCAGGCGTCCCATCGCCCAGCCGAAAGCAGTGACCAGCCTCCACTTTTTTCATGCGCCAGTAGCACGCGCCATATGCTACGTGCATACTGATATGGTGCCCCCACCCGTGATCAATTGGTGTTTCTTACGCTCGCTCAGTCCGCCAAAAATTGGTTTGGATGGCATGTGTTCCACTGCAAAGAGTAGACTCATTTGCAGCTGGAGCCAGGACAGAGCGAGAGAGGGAGTGAACGGAAGAAAGGAAGGTATAGAATGCGGAAGTTGTAGATCACCTCGTGAGCTTCAAGAAAAGGTAATCATCGTCTCCGTGCGACTATAATTTTATCAATGTGATTAGAACGTAATTAGCCAAACCGTCTTTTGTGAATGTTGCTGTATGTCAATCTTTAATACAATGTTTATTTGTGCCAAATCTTCCATATATCAAGCATGGTGTATTATAGTGTAGAGAATATATTCTAGTTTATTTTTTGTAAAGACATGTAGTTGTAGTATTGCAGTCACTGCAGGTTGTGTAGGCGTGAAAAACTAAGTATTTATGTGAGAGCATTTGTAGGTAATAACAAGAGTAGTTGGATTAGAAACAAGAATGTTACAGTTAGTAGGCTTAGGGAAAAAGTGGACACAATGTGTTGGGTGCTAAAAAATAAATTAGAAATAAATTTGCAAGAGTAGAATAAAATTAGAACAAAAATAATACAAAGTTAGAGTAAAATAAAAGAAAATTTGTAATTTAATTTCCATATGAATTTGAAAGTAAGTTCTGTAAATAACAGAATTAAAAATAAAATTAAAAATGTTAGTATTTTGACTTATATAAGAATTCGTAATTAAAATCCCGAAATAAATAAAATTTATAACAAAAAATGAAGAAAAATTAGTAATTGGATTTTTGCATTAATTCCAACAAAAATAGTACAAATTAGGAGTGAAAATAAAAGAAAACTGTAATTTAATTTTCATACAAAATCCAAAGTAAGATCCGTAAATAAGAGAATTCAAAATAAAATTGAAATAAATTAGTAATTTGATCCATATAAGAATTTGTAAGTAAAATCCTTAAAAAATAGAATTTAGAATTAGAAATAAACAAAACATACTAATCAAATTTGTAGGTGATAGGAAGAACAATGAAATTAATATGCAAATCTTATAGTGCGGTAGCGGCTGTATGATGGTATGATTGTTACATGTTGTGTACTAAGAGGGTTCAGTATGCACGTATATTAGATACGCCATGGGTGACATTCAAAGACTTATTCATGTTCTACGGGAGTGGTCTCGTACGCGACGGGCCGTGCGGGGCAAACCTGTTAAATTGTGACCGGGTTGTGATCTGGGCGCCTAGTCTGAACGCCATGAGCTTGTTTGAGCTACGGAGGTGCATGTATTTGGCGTTTGATTGGGACACCGCAAGGAAGAAGTTACAGATCGAGGCAGTGTATGCCTCAGTGGTGGGTGCTATAGGGGAGACCATATGGCAACTTCTGAATGTGACCAGTGACACTTCATGGGCCAACTACATGGAGGTCATGTGCAACCCTGCTGTTGCGATATATGCTAAGCCAATGGTCTATGTTGACTTTGTGGAGAGGATAGAATCATCCGCCATGGGTGGTTCTGGTGCCGTTGGTGGAGATGAAGTGACTAGGTTAGTCTCCTGCGCTCGTCAAGATGCTAGTGCGAGAGAAGATATCACACGAGGAAGTGAGCGAAGGAGACATCAAGAGGTGTGTGGAGAATTTTCAGCCGAACAAAGGTGTGGAGATGTTCTGGGCCGCCCGTGTTGATTGTCACGAGTACCTTGCGACCCGGTGGAAGAAGTGCACAATGAGGAGGAGGATGTGGAAACAACCAATTCTGGAGAGGACAAAGATGGAGAAGCAACAATGGGAGGTATGTTAGGTGGTGTTGTGACCACTGACGTTGCGTATGTGTCGTCTAGACTGAACGATATCGCAGCGGCATCTCTAGTTCTACCACAAGTAGAGAGGCGAAGTGGGGGTTCAATGAGGGCACTCTCATTTTAGGGCAGTGTTTTTCTAACAAGAGTGTTGCCCTGCAGGCTATTGCTAGATACGCTATCAACATTAGTCGGACATATTGGGTGCACAGATCCAACCCGGACACCTACATCGTCAAGTGTGTTGATGGGTCCTGTCTTGGGAAGGTTCATGCGCAGCGATTCAGGGGTGCTGCCACAGACTTTCGGATAACAGTGCTGAAGGATCACAGGTGTGAGCTTGCGGTGCCACTACATAGGCACCGCAACATGACGTCATCAAATGTTGCGGAACTGATAAGCCACCTCGTGGTGGTAGATGTGTCTGTTCCGCTAAAGCTTCTATTGGTAGATGTAACGAATATGGTGGGGTTCAAAGTCAGCTACAAGAAGGTCTAGTGGGCAAAACAGAAGGTGTTGGAGTGTATGTTTGGGACATACAAGGAGGTATACGACTTGGTCCTAAGAATGCTGCATCAAATTGCGGAATCAAACCCAGGCACATACATTAACAGGAAAGAGCGGGTTCATCCTACGCAGGGCCCGAATTGTTTTGTTCTTGACATAGTATTCTAGGCCTTCTGTCAGGCGATAGAAGGGTTCAGGTGGTGCTATCTAGTGCTGACGATGGACGAGACCTTCATATTTGGCAAGTACAAAGGTATGATCCTCACTATAGTTGCAGCTAACATGAATGACCAGTTACTCCCCGTAGCCTTCGCAATTGTGGAGAATGAGAACACCGATAGATGGTTGTGGTCCTGGCCAATGTGAAGCAGGCTGTGGTACAAGATCGCCAAAATGTGTGTGTCATGTCAAACCACAATGCAAGCTTGTTATCCGTGTTACGCACGATGTAGAACAGGACACAACCCCCTTCCAGTGGAATGATATGAGGAATCGTTGGTGCATGAGGCATCTCACGACGAACTTCCACACAAGGTTCCGTAGCAAGGACCTAATGAAGATGTTCAAGAAGTTTTGTATGCAGAACCGAAAGTGGAAGTTTGAGGCCTTGTGGAGGCAGCTCAATCAAGAGATTGGCAAGCATGTACGACGTCCCTACCAGGCTGAAGCTAGGGCCGTGGAGGGAGGCTCCATGAGAGTTGGGGAGTTCACGCAATGGGTTCAGTCTGATGCACCTGACTTGGAGATGTGGTCTCTACTGCACAACACCGGTGAAGCAAGGTATGGAATCATGAGGACTAACATGTCCGACGTGTACAACAGTGTCATGAAGGGTGTTACATCCCTGCCGATCATGGCAGTCATGGAGGAGAGTTAGAACCGTTCTATCGAGTACTTTATCAATAGAGTCATGATGGTGAAGAAGCAGCTGGACGAAAGTAAACATTTCTCTGAGGTAATGGAGGTATACATGGATAAGAAGATCGAGAAGGCTTATTCCCACATTGCTTATATCATGTATGGCATAAGGGAGAATTCGAGATCTGTTTTAGGCAGAAGTACATGATGGGATCGCAAGTAGGTTTGCAAGATTACTGAGAACTTCTAGAACTTCCGATGTCTACGATGTTAAGTTTTGAAAAAGTTGCTCTCTGAAAAAACGTTCCGCTCACATTTGCTGGAACTTTCGATTTTCGGAACTTTTGACCTAGCGGAAGTTTCGTCGTTGAACTGGCGGTACTTCCGATTTCTGAGAGATTAAGTTCACTCGCAGTCGCTCTTTGAAAAAAACGTTCCGCTCTGGAAGTCGGTACTTCCGACCGATCGGAAGTTCCACGATTTTAACTCTGGTACTTTGAATCTCATAAAATCTTTTGTGTATCTCTTTCTTTGCCTTCGGGACTAATCCTTCCAAACACTTAACAGACATGTTAATCCCAAGTTCACATAATGTCATTAATTACCAATACCAATCTTTTTAGGGCCCTAGATGCTTTCAATCTCCCCCTTTTTGGTAATTGATGACAACATAAGCAATATGTGAGAAGAATAAAGATTTGGATATACTCCTTGTTAGAAAGTTATATATCACAATTTTTATTTTTAGCAATGACGAGTATGGGGAGTATATTTGCAATTGAACGAACAAGGACGAGAGACTTCCCCTAAACATGTGCATCCAATTTATAATGAGGGAAGCATCATATTATGAAAGTAACATGATATTCAAAGAGATGCATAAACAAGGAAACAACATTTAAGAAACATAATCCAAACATAATCCGTTACATCATGCATAGGAAATTAAAGTTAAGCATCCACATAGTTTGAGCATTACATGGTTCATTACATCATACTTTATTACATAGCAAATATGATAGATAAAAGTTTATTTTGCTTTTTTCTCCTTCCTTCCATTCTTCTTCTTGCTTCTTTTCTCCCCCTTTGGCATCAAGATACCAAAAAGAGAGCTAATCCTGTGAGGCACGAGGGGAAGGGCTGCGACGACAACGGTGGGTGTAGTAGACCGGAGAAGACGGACGAGCCACGACACTCTCAAGGGATGAAAATCGGTCCTCAAGAGAAGAGACAGTGGAAATCAGGGTAGCAACCTGATTGGAGGTCTCAATCTGACGCTCCTCAAGCCTGAGCACAGCGGAGTAGATATGAGAGAGAGTGACATCGCCTTCGCCCTGGGGAGGAGGATCGACAGGCTCCTATGGCTGAACACGAGGAGGAGGAGGAGCGGGAACTAGAGGATCTGCGCGAGGTTTGTAAGGCTTGTGCACTGTCCTAAGCCCTCCTCGGTATCCGGTCTTCATAATGATCAGAGCCATGATGTATGGGGCATAGTTGATCCTTTTGACTCTGTCATTCTTATTGGAGTCTATCTCTCTAATTATTAGGTCCACCACATCAAACTTTTAGCCTCGCATAACATAATCAATCAAATTCCAAGCATGGCCACGAATGTCGTTGTAGTTACCACTCTTAGGCAGAATGGTATGATTGATAATTCTGTTTAAAAGACTTGGCATGGGAAGCAACCCTGGTAGCTTGCCTGACACGTACCTAGCATTCTGATCATAATACTCAGTGTATCCTGCAATTGGAAGTGCCGGCTTACTGTATACCTTCTCGTATGCACTGGATTTAGTGTGGAGTGCCAATTCAAACTCATGTTTGTTGCTGTCCACAGGCTGATGTCCAGTGATCCAGGAGAAATGCTCATAGTTGGGAGAGGCATTTAAGGTTGCATAGAACTGGCGGATCATCTCCTCATTATAATTTGACTAGAGTGCAATAAGATGATGAATACCTACGCGCTAAAAAAGACGGTAGACACCATCATACTTGTCGATCTACGACAGATGATCCCAGTCCACATACTTGTGCTGTGAAAAGAGGCGAGAAGGACCATATATCTGCACATACACTTGCTCCTAAAATTTTGTATGAAACTTTGGATTTTGAGAGTTCATGGGAAGGACATACTGATTCCTTCGCCGCAAGATTGCATAGTCCTCACTTGTGATGGTTCGGATATCCACCTGAGGCTCTTCTGTTTCTGGCATTGCCTCATCTGACAACTCATACTCCTCACTTTCTTCATGAGAAGCCTCAGATCCACTCTCAGAGTTGGAGGCAGGTCCTTTGCCCCTTTCCTCCTCCGTTGCTTGTGTTGTCTCAGGAAGGGCTGTTGAAAAAGATTGACCCCGACCCCTGACATATGACTTATGGGAGGTGTTCTTCATCCTCGGCATCTTCTAACAAGAATTAAGAACAAAAGGAATGAGCTAGGGTAAAAGGAGTAGAGGTTTGAATTGAAAAGAGATAAAACTGTTGCTGTTTCAGGAAAATCGGAAGTACCGATAGCCAAACTGCGGAACTTCCGGAAATCCGGTAGTTCCGACATTCAAATTTCTGAACTTCCGGGAATCCAGTAGTTCCGACATTCAAATTTCTGAACTTCCGGGAATCCAGTAGTTCCGGGTGTTCGAGCGGTAATTCTGATTTTTCTTAGTCATTTCTAGGGCAAGTTTAACCTTTAAATTTTTGGGGTTTTTCTTGGATTGAATCTAAGGTATGGATGTGAAAACATCATTATACACCAAATATATTAATTTGCCCAAAGAAATTGCAGCAAAATCATCGCATTTTCAAACAAACCGAACCTAGCCCTAGGGTCCTTAGAACAAGATAAAGAGGGGTCTTGATCTCATTTACCTTGAGAAGTTGAAGGAGATGGACCCTATAAGTGCAGAAGAATGTCGAAAGACGAAGAAATCTCCTCGGATTTGAAGATCCGAGAGTGGGGAGTGTCTTTGGAAGAGAGGAGGAGAGAGTGAGGGAAAAAAGAGGAGAGTGCTATTTTGGGAGATGAAGATAGAAAGAAAAAGAGAAAAGGGGTGACAAAAAAAGTAACGGCAGGGAGATGACGGTTACAAGTCAGGGCTCTAATTTCGCAGAAATCGGAAGTTCCGCCCTTAGCACCCCGGAAGTTTCGATTTCTCAGGAATATCGGAAGTACCGTTAAAATAACTCTGGTAGTTCCGATTTCTCTGAAAAATCGGAAGTACGGCTAATATAACGGCGGTAGTTTTGATTTTTCTGGAACTTCTCATAACTTTATCTTTAGAACTTAAAATAATGCAAATGATCCCTAGTTTTGCACTCAAATAAGATCCTTCAGGATCATTATGCATCAATAATGCTATTGGTAGTCTAAGAACATAGTTTTTATGAAAGTAATCAATCTTTATCCGAGAAAAGAGATAATTCAATGAAAAAATTCCACAAAAGAACATCAAATGAGCAAATTTGAATGAGGCAAGAGTTCAAGCTACATTTGAGTAATCTATGACATTTAATTCATTCCTTAATTTGCAAAAGCGGCTTTTATCTAGAGGTTTGGTGAATATGTCCGCTAATTGGTCTTCGGTTCGGATGTGGCTAATTTTAATGTTTCCGTTGCTCACATGATCTCTCAAGAAGTGGTGACGAATATCTATGTGCTTAGTTCTTGAGTGTTGAACTGGATTATTTGATATCTTGACGGCACTATCATTGTCACACAAGAGAGGCATTTTATCGAATTTAATTCCATAATCCATCAAGGTTTGACTCATCCAAAGTAATTGAGCACAATAACTACCGATGGAAACATATTCGGCTTCGGCGGTTGAAAGAGCTACGGAGTTTTGTTTCTTGGAAGACCAACATACTAGGGACCTTCCTAGCAATTGACAACTACCCGAGGTGCTTTTTCTATACACTTTGCAACCCGAGGTGGTTCAACAACATGCCTTGTGCTGGTGGGGTCGAATTTATACACCCACCAAACAAAACTAGCCGTTGCAAGACTTAATCTTGAAAATTCAGGGAAATCGGAAGTTCCACAGTGCAAAGTCCGGAACTTCTGTTTTTCTACAGAGGCTTCAGAACGGTTATGTTAGAGGGATAGAAGTATCCGTTGACATTAAATGCGGTACTTTCGCCATTGAAAATGCGATACTTCTGATTTTCTGGAAGTTCCGATAGAGGCCCGAAACTTCCGATGTCCACGATGTTAAGTTTTG
Organism: Dendrocalamus latiflorus; assembly: GCA_017311315.1. Classification (NCBI taxonomy): domain Eukaryota; kingdom Viridiplantae; phylum Streptophyta; class Magnoliopsida; order Poales; family Poaceae; genus Dendrocalamus; species Dendrocalamus latiflorus. The sequence continues at coordinate 1,739,253 of CM029671.1, read as the reverse complement.
AAAAAGTTGCTCTCTAGAAAAAACCATTCCGCTCACATTTGCCGGAACTTCCAACCTAGCAGAAGTTTCGCCGTTGAACTGGCGGTACTTCTGATTTCCGAGAGACTAAGTTCATTCGCGGTCGCTCTCTGGGAAAAACGTTCCGCTCTGGAAGTCGGTACTTTCGACCGATCGAAAGTTCCGTGATTTTAACTCCGGTACTTCTGACCGATCGGAAGTTCCATTTTTTAAATGCCGGTACTTACGATATTTCTGACAATGCATAATTTTAACATTCAATTTTATTTTAAAGTGCATACATGATCCTAAATTGATCCCTCTTAATAGTATGGCATTTAACCTATAATCCGGTCTTCCAACCTTTCTCCTAAGACCGATAAAAGAAAAGAATCCTAAACTATTTACCTTGTTCTCTTGGAGTTCTTTGAATCTCATAAAATCTTTTGTGTATCTCTTTCTTTGCCTTCGGGACTAATCCTTCCAAACACTTAACGTACATGTTAGTCCCAAGTTCACATAATGTCATTAATTACCAAAATCAATCTTTTTAGGGCCCTAGATGCTTTCAACTCCTGAAGTGCAGACTCTACAAGATGGATAGGCACTCCTTCAGCTGTTGCCCAAACATGCCGACGTCAAGCAATGCTCCATAGCAATGAGCATATAGTTCTGCTATGATGATTGTTAGTTCCATGTTTTTGTGCATTGCAATACACTCCAGTCATATGTTATTGAGATGCTTTCAATTTGTGAGGGGCTTTGTTGTGTACATTTTTTTATGTCATGCACATTAGCTTGCAACCTTTGTACTTTGGTTAATTCATCGTAGGGTGATATTTATGTGTACATTTTCTTTATGTCTTGTTATTTTGAACCATGGTACGTAGGGTGTCTTCTCGTTTGATACGTTTCTCTATTGTTAATTTGTTGTACATTTTGTTGTCATTCTAGACTAACTTATTTTTCTTCATCGGTAGGAGATGGTGTACGAGATGCTAGACCCCCGTTGGGATGAACAGTGCTGATGCCTGGCATGGTCGTCAGGTGCCAGCCCTCCGAGCTTAATCCTTAGAAGCCTCCGAGAGCACTGGCCTCTAGACACTACTGTGGGCCACCGGGCTGCTGCCTATTGCCCGCATGTTGGATCTACCGCATGTGTTCTAGTACGATGCGGCGTTGCTATCCGCACTTGTTGATCGTTGAAGACCGGAGACTCACACCTTCCACTTCTGGTGGGGCGAGATGATGAGTACTCTTCAGGACGTGTTCATGCTTACAGCTCTACCACTGTGTGGTGCTGCAGTAGTGCCACCCCCAAGCGAGCAGACTAGAAGGTCCGTCTGGGTCACCAGTTTGGTCACCCAATTCTAGACAACATATCCGGTGTGCCACATTCGTGGCTACAATGCTACATGACCTGCCCCATGGACGTGCTTTAGGAGGCAGTGCGGACACACTTCATCACGTACCTACTGATTCTGTTTGGGTGGGTCTTGTTTCCTACCACCAAGGGAGACTCCATTCACCATAGCTACATCCATCTTGTAGAGTCCTTGGCGGACGCCTGGCTCGACGAGGTGCCGCAATACAGCTGGGGATCTGCAGTCCTTAGCGCCACATACCGAGGCATGTGTGATGCCTCGTAGTGTACTACTACAAGCGAGCCGGTCCTTACGATGTGCTACATTCTCCTTCAGCTATGGTCATGGGAGCACTTCTCAGTTGGCAGGCCATATTTCAGTAGTGTTGTGCACCCTTTCGAGTTTAGCCCAGAGTTCTATGACCAGGGTGATGGCGACGATCCCGTTCATGGGCCCAGAATGGGTACGCGTTGGATACGTGCTCAGCTACGCTGGGCCAAGGAGAGACCGAAGCATGTATAACAAGAGTTCCACAACTAGTTCAAGACTCTTCACAATGATGAGATAGTTTGGTGGCCATGGACTCCACAATTCATTGCAGACACAGCCCCTTACGGGTTGTCATCTCAATGCAACCAAGACCACACGTACTGGTTGACGACCTACCACTTAGTCTTCTCCCACTTCGTCAAGCCGTACAACCCACAGTGAGTCATGAGGCAGTTCGGTTTGTACCAGCAGGTGCCATGCCAACCAGGAGGGCCTCTTGCAGTGAAGACCCATGAGTACGTTGTTACATGGTAACTTTACTTAATGTATTAATGTGTACTCATACTGATTGTCTAATGTGTCAATTAACTTGTTCGCAAGTGAGGAGAGGGTGACGGAGTGATGACTGGAGGGGCACACAATAGCCATGGGATGGACTTGTAGCGCGATAGGGGGACATACACTAGGTACCTTGCGTGGTACGTTCCATGCATCCGCAGTAGGCTTACTGGGCTAGCGCCACAGCATGCAGTATAGGTCATGCACGACGCCGTTGTACGGGCAGGTCCAAACCGTCACCGAGCGGCACGACACGATGAGACGGTATGAGATTACTCTTAGTTTACCCTGTGTGGCAGCATGTTTTAACTCATTCTTTGTTTCGTTGTAGTACGACCGTCTGCATCGTATCCACGATGAGGCTGCTGAGGCTCTCCACCGTGGGAGGGCCAACTCGATTCATCGCCTGCTTGCTACAATGCGCACCATCTACGATGACACGAGGTCTGCGATCAGGATCATCAGTTGTGATCGCCATAGAGATGACACCGTCATGCGACGCGGCCACAGAGGACAGCATCCAGCACCACCCCCTCATCACTGCCCACAGCACCACCGTCCACACGTCCATTGTAGTCCAGTAGTCATCCCAGCTACAGTCACTCATCCTCCACGCGTCTCGGCCCAACGGTATAGTAATTGCCAACTATTTGTTCATGCACTCAATTGCAACATATCTCTCACTACTGATTTTCCTTGTAGCAATTACGACAGACAGCAGCTTGCTACAGCTGTCGTTGTCACAAAGGGTGACGCAGGACTAGATGTCCTCACCTGGCCAACAGGGGCTATCTCCTAAGAGCGACCCCGACTCACCCCAGCGTCTAGAGGACATGTTGCCCACGTTCGTGCATGGCATTCAGTCCGGCCTGCATGAGCGGCACGAGTAGTTCAGCCAGACGTACCTAGGATACACCGTGCAGGAGTACATACGTGATTTGCCTACAGGATTGTCGTTCGCACAGCCGCATACACTGGTACGCTGTAACGTAGTAAATAGAACATGTGTGTATGCTTCGGCACACTAACGCATCACAAAAAATGCAGGTTTGCATAGACCAACTCGGACACGAAAGCCAGGGTCCATCGTCTGCACTTTGGACTCCCTAGGTACATGCCTTACAACAATACTATGCAATACAAACGTCGCAATGCCTGGCCTAACCCAGCTATACCATCTGAGCAGGATGTGGACCCCTCTTTGATCGAATGGCTAAGCTCCAATTTCGGCCATCTGTCTCAACTCTCCACGGAGTTCTATGTAGGACCACCTCGGACGTAGGCCTTGTAGTATGACGTTCGAGATGCACCACATTCCTCTCATAGGTTCACCTTCTCCGAGGATCACATGCGCCGTCAAAGGAAACGGCGGCCAGATGGACACTGAGTTCATGTATTCCGACTCTGGTAGCGTCGCGTTGTTACCTACACTCCTTTGTATGATGTACGTATATATAATGCATATTCACGCTGTTAGTGATATGCCCTAGAGGCAATCATAAAAATGATCATATCACTTCTATGTTTATGAATATTTAAATAAAATGTTATTTTGTCTCTTGAATAAATATCTTTCATATTGATCAATAAGTATGTGATTTGTTTGTGAAACTCTTTATTCATGTTTTGATATTATTCTAAATTATCTATGATCTTATATCATTATATGGGATGATTATGATTTATAAATCAGCACATGTATTGATTGATGATCATGTTTCATGAATCATGTATATGAGATATCAAATCAATAATGTACACACATGTTAGAGAACATGATGTTGGATTAACCCATCATGAGACACTACGAGAATTGTTATATTCTTAAGTGTCATCAGTTGGTCTCATACATAGTGTATGTAGGATCCTTAGACCTGAGATCGTCATTGTTTCCTACATGTGTAATAGTTTGCTAGGGGTTACCAAACACTACTCCGTAACTGGGTGGTAATAAAGGTAGCTTTCGGGTTTGCTATGAAACATACGGAGGAATATGAGCGATCAAGATGGAATTTGCCCCTCCTATATATTAGGAGAGATATCTTTGGGCCTCTTGATGTAGTTGGATTAAGAAAGTACATGGCAATGCCGAATGTGGTTGAGGAGTCAAGCACAACTGAGTAATCCACTACAGGCTCAAGTGAAGGATCAAGCTATCATAGGATGTCACGTTTCTCGCCTGGAGTTCGATCTGGTATCATGAGGCAAAGAGATCGATACATAAACACTATATAGGTTCGTTCGATATGATATTTATGTGTATTTGGGAGTCGTTATGTCCTGCTAGGGACAGCTACTAACTTATGGGCCGAAAAGGAGTTTTTGGCCCATGGCCAAATACGCATGTACCTACAGGGTCACACACTTAATGGACTGAAATGATAAGGAGTCGAATGATAGTTTCCGAGTGGGATTCGATCTCTACTCATATCGGATATGGATCCGTTTGGAGACTATATAAGAAGAGGTGCAGGGGCTGAGGGATGGATCCCCAAAAACACACCCGTCGAAACCCTAGCTGCCACATCTCATATCCCCTACTGTGCACGTTGGTGCTAGCACATCGACGCACGGTGCTCCATCCCTAGACGTGTGGACTTTGTAGAGGTGCTGTTGCCACTATGGCGCTGATCGGGACGATCACAAGGAGGAGATGGTTGGACAAAGGACGTTCAACTACTACCATTACACCGACGCGTTATTCGTTGAAATGGCTGCTTTAACCCTACTTCCGCTGCACTACACATCTAGTGATAATGATCTATGATCTCTTTCTTTCATGGTTTCCTGGTTTACATAGTAAATTTTTTTAATCTACGTAAGTGTAGCTCACCCGTATCCCAACACACGCCACCTTGTGCAAATAATAATCTTCTCTTTGGAATATGCTTCCGAAATTCATTTTCAAACAAAAATGGCATCCTTCAAATACGACGAGTATGTACACACGTGGGCACTGTAGGTAACAACAAATATTACACATACATATATTATACAAAGCACCACAGGTACCAACGAGGAGTGGAATGTGAAAAGGGCATGCGAGATCCGGGAGGAGGAGTGCCGCAACGATGAGCAAATCGAGTGTATATGTCGGGAGACGAAATCTCATCTTAAGGCGTGTACACACATGGATTGTGAGAAAAAGAGGGAAATGGCGTGTAACACCCCAGCCAATCAATGACCTGGAATGCTACCAACTAATAACATAATAAGGAAACTAATATTCATCTTACAAAATTTCGGCAGAACTTCCTTTGTTTATTGAGTAAATCAAAGGTCTCAACAAGCATAATCAACTGATATGAATACCAATAAGCAATAAGTTCATTTATAAGCAAAACTGGATTATGATCACCATCGCACTCATAACCATTCTACTTAGATAAAGAACGGAATCAAAGCAAATAAGTTCTATTCTTTATTACACCTTGAACCTGATAGACAATAATCAAATACCACTTAAATTATTCAGCAAATAATGTTTAATGTTCTTTCTGCCTTCCATGGTGAATAGACCGTGCATGTGCATCAAAACTAATCCCTCTTTATTCCCATGCATGCCGATCTCATGTGGGTACCTAAAACAAACAACAACCATAACAACAAACAACAACAAGAGTGAGTTCAAAGACTCAGCAAATATAAATAGGGGCAACAAAGATAAAAGTGAACATCACTTCACAAATTCATCCATCAATCATATGAATAAACATGCTATGCAATATGATCAAAAATCTCTTTATCTCTTCTCTTGCGCATTTTACCGGTAATGCGGAGTGTGCATCCGTCAATGCACACCCATGCCTGTACCCTCTGGTACAGGGACCAATTGCCCATACTCCACAAGTATGGGGACCTTTAGCCCGTCATGACAACAACATGTCGGGGACCTCGGCGCTTGGTCATCTCGTGACCAAGACTTCAATAAATCAACATGATGCACAAATGTGAATGTCTCAACAAATAAAACTTGCATTCACAACAACTATGCATCATAAATTCTCAGGAACTCTTTCAATTGCAATCTACCATAAACAATATCAACATATCATTATCATGATCAAGATCACATAGTCTCAAAGCATGGAACAACCATCTTCATAGCAACAACCATCAACAATGCACACTATAAAATTTAAACCAACATTATACTTGCCTTAACCCCGAGAAAATGGGAAATGATCAGAAGGCGCGGCCCCTGGAATCTGTCCTCCTCCTGAACAATAATTTTAATAATCGCTAAGGCAACGGTAACGAGACTTTAGATTAAACAAAACAACCCCAAACTAACCCAACATGATTGGCTTGACTCAAAACCCCAATTCCTTTCGGCCACCCTGTCCCCTTCTACGGACAGTCAACTTCAAAAATCCTTATCAAATGGTACAGAAGTCCGAATAAGGCGTTCTCAGACTTTCTGGAAAGATAATTAAATTATCTAACTAAACCTAGTTGTTGAGCCTTCCTGATTCGGTCATAATCTGCCCGAACCATCCTGTTTTCTTAAAACATCCAATTCTCGTCAGGCTCTCTGGACAGAGCACTAAAAACACCATAACTTCCTGTACGAGTGTCCGAATCACGAGTTCTTGGACTTTCTGGAAAAATAAGACAATTAACTACAACTTTCATTATACGGGGGTTCCCTGATTCTCCCAATATCGAATCGCAAAACTCGATCTCCCAAAACCTGACGGAAAACCCACCGATCCGCAGAACAGTCCTGCTAATAAAATCATAACTTCTGCTATAGAGGTCCGAATAACGCGTTCTAGCACTTCATGGAAACATAATGACATCCTATACAACTCTCTAGGCAAAGTACAGACCTAAATCCCCACGAATCTTCCCCAAAACAGCCGACTAACCCGGTCTGATCTAGCAGTCCAGAATACCGACATTGATTACGCAATAGAATATACATCTATTAGGGGAAGAACAGGGATTACCCTTGGCGAATCGCTGTAGAAATACCACGTACACTCCACGAATTCCTCCTCTCCTTCTTTTCCTCTTTCCCCTTCTTCTTCTTCCCTTCCTCCGAACCCAATCACCTAACTGCGCCTTAATCCTTTCCCCCGATCATTCGGCATCCATTGGTGGTCTTGATCACCGGCAATGGAGGAGAGGGGAGGAGGAGGCGCTGCTGGACGGCGCAAGGTAGAGGGGAGGGCGCACAAGGGGGGAGAGGGGGCGCACATGGGGAGAGGGGGGGGGGGGGGTGGCGGCTAGGGTTAGAGGGGAGGTGGCGCCTCCCCCCTTAGGCCGAAATCCACCTGGACCAAAGCCCAGGCCCAGGTTGCAATAAAAATTCAGGAATTCCCCCCTAAAACTGATATTTTACTTTTCCCTTTAAGGTCCTTCTCCCCGATTAATTGATTAACGGTCGAAACTCTTCCGGGATATTACATGGCGGCCAAGGCCAAAGAGGCAACCGAGGATTTCAATGCCGAGCTCGCAAGGAAGGGAAAATGGCTCTGATCCACACAGTAAGTCCGGTCGTTCCGCACTAGTCCCCTGAATGTCAAATTTATTTCCATTCCAAAAAGGCGCATATGTATCGTAGGAGTACTTTGGTTTGTTACATCGTGCACGATGTTATTGGTTAATTTCTTGCTGCAAATGGAGGTAATTCCCTTGACCCCTCTCTGAGGAACACATTTCATCTTCTATAATTCTTGTTTACATGTTCAAGAGATGGATGTACACCTGATGTTGTGTTTGAAAGAAATATGAGTGTGCACATGCAATTAGTCTTAGAACAGTTCTCATACTTATGTTAGTGTTAATATGTTTAGCTCAAGTTTGTATCACACTAGATCATGCAGCTTTTTTTGGAGCAAGAACTAATAAAGAACAAATTTTCATTGTGGTTCTCATATTGACTGCCATAGGGTTAACTTTTGCGGTCTTGATTTCCCATTGGTAGCTACTGTGAATCTTAAACAATTTGGTATTATTTGTTGAGCATGCTCTTCAGAGCACATATATCACAATCTAATTTGGTATTATTTGTTGAGCATGTTCTTCAGAGCACATATATCACAATCAAAGTCTATGAAAAATAGTGACAACGTATAGGATAACACACTTCTTAGCTACTAATGTTTATATCACAATCACCTCCAACAACAAAGGTTCAATAGATCTCATTGTAGTTTTTTTTTAAAAAAACTAAATCTCATTGTAGTTGAGTAAGAGAGGTGGACATCTGCTCACAGAGATTGTTGCAGAGGCGTGCTGATCTGGGCGATGAAGAAGAGGACTCGATCAGTTATGCAAGTAAGCAATGAGCCATTGATTTAGGCTCAAATTTTTACTATGTTTGTTATAGATTTACCGCCTACTATGGAAAGCCCTAATGATCAGAATTAACTTTATTACTAAAAGAATCTCCATAGATCTGAACCATTATAGGTTTATGAACTTGAATTTTTTGAGCATTTTGTTCTTCTATGATGATTGTTAAAAATCTTGTCATGCATTAATCGTGATCTTTATCAAAGAGTGGCGCTGATTCTCTACATGGGATGCCATGGGGAATGGTTTCCTATTATACTGAGCACGTCCTTATGTTATGTTGTCTCAAGGTAGATATCAACAAAACTTTGTTTCATGTGTTGTTCCATTTGCTCATGAATTTTTCGTTGCGATTTATTGTTTAGATAGAAATGTTCCATGTTAGCTTGGACTAGAGTAGCTACAGGCTAAAGTTCGAAGCTACATCCCTTGTTGTGTTACAGTTCTCATAATTCCAATGTAAGTAAGAAACTTGTGAAGATACTGAAACCCTATAAGCTCTGGCTTACTGTGCTCCCTTCTATATGTCTACCCAGTTGGATATATCAATGGTGGTTTCATATATTTGAGAAAGATAGGAAATGGACATTAGGGATTAAGTGAGTTCAAAGAACTGAAACTACATGAAAAAATGGTGTTGATAACCATTCATCTGCGGCTAAATGTTTGTTTTGTGTACATGAACAGTTACACTACAAGTCTTGTAGGATTAAACATTCTTAATTATCCGGTCTTTCGATCAGTAGACTAATCATTGAGAAATACCAGTAAGATGTGATTAGTTTCAGGTTTAGCTATCAATGAAAGAACATATAAAATAATTTCTCAAATTTGGTAAGGACAAGCTTGCATGGAAGGTGTCAACCAGAATTATGTTATAATATGAATTTCTCAACAATCCATACCATAGTCTCTCAACATTGTTAGACCGATGCAATGTTGGTTAATTTGTATAATTTCAGCATTAGGACGCGGGTGCATCCACCGGTGGAGGATGATGATACAATCCCAAGCTAGCTGGGGACTTCGCCGTTGGGGTCATGGTCTCTGGCACCGAGGCATGCCTTTACGTTGCCGTCAGCACTGAGCTGTCAACTTCCTCACCATGCTGCTCGCCAAGGAGGTCCTCCCACTCGACCATGCCATCAATTATGCGCCGATGCTAGTAGCTCCACTTCAGCCAGAGAGCATGGTGGCATGACGGCCCACCATGGAGGAGGAGGCGGTCTAGAAGTAGAAGCTCGGGGGTACGGCACAGGTGGTGCCTGACACAGTGATCTTCATGTCATGGTCTAGCTACATACTATTGAATTGCATATTGCAGCCGTGTGAGTCTCATGCCAGCCTACATTAACTATCAGAAATTCGTCTGTATTTTGTTCACTTCATGTTCAAATTGGATGCTTAACAAGGTTGCATGTGCACTTTCTAAAAGTTCCTTTTTTATTTCTGCATATGTGTTCTGCAACAAACTACTTTCCTTAATACAATTGTTTTTGACTTTGCGTTGCAGAATTTTTTTTGTGAAGATTCCTAAACGTGGTGCAAGTATGTTGGTTACATTGTTCATTTTCCTAGATGAATTGTTTCAACCTACAAATTTCATTGCAACCAAATTTAAATGACTCTTCTCAGATACTAGTAAAAGAAAGAAATTATGTAGCCTTAGTGTGTGTATCACTGTTAGACATTTTACTCTGTTGATCAAATTTTTCTTAGCTTGCAAAAATTGTGAAATGCATTGCATAAGCGTAATTAGACTAATTGTACATTTTGTATGCAAAGAAAACATATAATACTATTATATATATTATTAGCCTTGGAAATCTTTTTTGTTCCCGTCACAACACACAGGCAATTGGAATCAGCTAAAATGATAGTCTTACCTTCTAGGTGTCTTATACACTAAGATGTTATCTTTGTACTCATATTGGACAGAAATAAGATCAACTATTAAATATGCACATATATGTTTGGCTTGATATGTGTGTAAGGGAGTTTTAATGTTCATTGTGTGATTTGGATCCATTTGATGATATTTATCTCTTTTAGAACCCCATCGAACACATAGACATCTTACTACAGAGATGGCAACCACCAAGATGGCAATCTGCTGGCGTCGGATATGAACTGGGCCCCATTGCTCCATGCCCATCCTGCCGCTGCTACTGCTAGGTTAGTGAGATGTTGCGATCAGTGTTGAATATCCTAGAGGGAGTTAGCCGGTTTTCGTGGGTTACCAGAGGAATTTACTCTCTTGTTTTGGGCTTTCTGGCATGATTTAAGACGTAAAATATGTTGTTTGGAGTTAAAAGATTGTGGAAAATTCCAATCACATTTGGAGGGGAAATCAAATTTAAAGAAAATAAGAGAGTTCACTGGCCAGTTATCAAAAATTGGCGCGGGTCTGGGAGAATTGTCAAAAATGTCTTTTTAATTCTTGTTTCCATCTTGGAGGAATGCTTCATAAATATTTCTAATTTTTAGGTATATGTCATAACAAAGTGATGAAGTCACAAAAATACAATTACAAAAAAAAAATCTTGTAAAAAATGACATTATAAAAATATTGTAAAAAAATGCCATTTTAAAGTCAAAGAGATCATAAAAATACCACTACGGTCCATATTTCAGCATTATACTTGAAAAAAGACCACATATTCCACATAGTATTTTCATATGGATCAACTTACCCCTCCCCTCATAGCCTCACTGTACTCCCCTTTCATGAACATGCTTGGACAGTCTAGCAGTTCATTCCCTCTCCCCTCGCCCCACCAATGGAACCTAGACGGAGACCATAGAGACTGGAGAGGCTATGCGAGGCAAAGACCCTTCTTTCATAATTTTTTCATTTTATGAGTAGAGAGATTGAAGGACCATGTGAGAATGTCCCTAGTCAATTGGTGATGAACAATTGGTATATTTGTTGAGTTGAATTTTGGATTTTGCAAAAGTTGGGCAAATTTCAGTTCTGCTATCAGTAGAGTCAGTCTGACCGGTATGCGAGACCGGTCAGACCGGTGTTGCGACGTGACCGAGCTATGATAGATGGTTGCATTTTTCAAAGAGGGTCTTTGGAGATGGGAGGTGGCGGTCAAATTGGCCAAAGTTTGGTAGTTTGACCGGCCTAATGGTGGTTGTTTGACTGGCATGGGTGCTGCTGTCAGATTGCTCCCTATTACCGAGAGAGGTTTAGGGGAGAGCAGACATATCTGGGGCTCAAGAGAGGTTCTAGAGAGGGCAAACATGTCTAGCAAACCTGAGGGCCTATTTGATAGGGATCTAGATTCTCATCTTCTAGCTTCTACTCTGGATTATCTGATAATCCACTCTTGAGAATTTGATTCTGCTTTTGAAAAGTATTTGGCTAATAAGTTGGCTCCAGAAACATAAGAGGGGGGATTGGAGGCAAATAGACTATGCTACCCCTAGTTATAACACTCCATCTTTGTTTGTGTCTCATTCCTCTGTATTTTGTAAACAATTGATGATATTTTTTGTCCAACTTTATTCCTCTGTATTTGTAAACAATTGATGATATTTTTGTCCAAATTTTGTAAGAGTTGTGTAAATAACAAGCTAACCAATTTTTGTACTTGTGTCCATGTACAGCACCAGAAAGCCTCAGTGAATTGCTTCTGTTCATGTTGAAAGCAACAAACCATGAACTGACTCATTCAATAACCAGCAGAAGAGAAGACAATTAGCACATAAACTTCATTCAACATGCAGAAAGCTATGGGATTCGCATATAAGCTCACCAAAGCCACAATGTTTTATTGGCATGACTATAAAAATAGATAATTCTTTAACTATTGTTGTATTGAAAACAATTCCCCTTTGCCTAGTCATATTATTACGACAAAGATGGCGGATTTGACCAATTTTCTGCAATTGCCTTTGCAAGGTCATCATGAAACCTATCCATTGCTCTACACTCGATTGTGTCATTGACACATCCAATGCATCATGAGAAATGATATATTTTGCATATCTCGATACTATTGTGGGTACATAATTAGGATCCCACTCAAACCTATGGAAATACTTGTCAGCGAAGCATGATCACGTATGAAGTTGTGAAGTCCCATGGTAGCTGCAATAATTATCTTTTGCTTGGATAATTTTAAGGCTAACAATTCCCTCTTACTTGCAAAATCGCAGGCCAACATTATTACCTGATTTTATTGTCATTTGGCATGTGCATTATTAAACAATGGTTGATATTTATGTTATAATCCAATCTTCATTTCCCGTATAGATGGTTTGACTTAAATTATATTCCATCCTTTGGTGCTTGATTTTTGTATGCTAGCCATATCTCAAGGTCCATTAAAGAACCAACAATATTTAAGTTGCTAACCTCAATATTTTATGTGTGAATTTAGTTAACAATGTATGACCAAATGGCCTATCTAGGAATTACTCTATAATGAATCTTCTAGTTTAAATCTTTTTATTATATTGTTTCTCATACAAACTATTTCTTAAAGATGACTTAAAAGATACATACACCTATATATATAATGCATATATATACACATGTACTTAATTAGGTTTCTATTTTAAGGCTAATTTTTATGAGCATGAAGATTATTTCCAGTTGTCAGAGTTTAATTCTTTTAATATTTTGAATGGACAATGGAAGGTTTAGGGTAGTTTTTATCAGCGACTTTACAACCTCTATATACCATAATGATGCCAAGCAACTTTCAAACACATGACCACATTATCATGTCATCTAATTATTTTTGCTCTACCAATATACACGTGTACATATATACCTTCACATAGGGTCCATAAGGTTATGTTAGCATTATCTACCCTATACTATTTTATTCCATAATCCTTACCACTACAACAAAACATCCGTGGGGAGACATCATATTTGTAGGTTAGAGACGTTCTGTTTCGTCTCCCACAGACAACTGAGGCGCTTTTATAAAGCGTCATAGAAACGTCTCTACATGAACCGTCTTAAAAATATAGAGACGCTCTCTAAGGCGTGCCTATATTATTTGAGACGTTCATTAGAGACATCTGCACTGTATCCCTATAAAGTTAGAGACGCTTTTATAAAAATGGCTGCACCACGTCTAAATTAATATAGGCACGTGCGTTGAGACGTTATGTGCTGTCTCAAGATGTCCTATGTACGTATTTTTATTTTGATTGGTATATATTTTCTTCTATACATACAAATACGTATCCGTATGAGAATATAGTATTCCATATATTTATTATATATACATGTATATATAATAATTTTATAGGCAGCACCACAATATTGAGTACATATTTTATAAAATATAAGGAATGGACGTAGCACAACAGATATACTGTTATAAAAAAAAGTTTACATAAGAGATGTTTACAAATAATTATAGCATCCATTTAAATCAACAGAGTTCACAACTAAGTAAAAATCTAATATGCGATAAACACATGTTGGTAAAACATCTTCCAATTTGATACACATCTTTTTTAAACTGCTATAATAAATCATCGGGTCTATTTCTTCAATCAGAAAATTGTGCATCAGGTCTTCCACTCTGCATTTCTTTTCATAGTCCTCCATATCCTGCAAACATAGCAATATTAACAACAAAATATCAGATATGAGCAATCATGAAAAATCTTACGGTACAAGTTCAGTTAATTAAATTAGAAGTGGCATACCTAGCGAGTAGAACGTTTAGGCTTTTTTTACCTGAAGCAATAGATATTATATGAGTAACAAGACACAAATATTTCTGGTAGGAAAATTATTCTTGTAGTTCAAAGAATTGATCTTACGTAGAACCGTGGCCAAGCAACAACACAACCAATTGCATCCTTTACTATTAAGAGCGGTATGCAATCATATGGCATTAATCTGAATAGTTGGGACTGTTGTTGGAAGCAGTATAAAAGCATTAATCTGAATAATTTTTAATTTAAGTTTATAAATTCTGACTATTTATAAAAGAGTATAAAAGTGACAGTTATAAAAGGTACAGAATGCAGGAAGCATTTCACCATATCAAATTTCTACGGAGACAATAAGGAGAATAGATGGCAAAGCTTACAATTACAATGCAAAGGGGCTTCTTTATTTGGATGTTACATGCAACATGGGTACCACCAGCATCAATTAGAATAGTGTCATCAGGCCTTCAACAAAGCAAAGCAAAGTCATCCATAGTGTCCTCCATCTCACAGTGAAAAATCCGAGACAGAAAACGAACCTAGCAGCAGAACAGCAGCCTCAAGATTTCGATAAACTCCCAGCTCTATTACATCTCTGATTCGCCTCTCAACACGCTACCATAGTCAAGGATGACATGCAAGGAAGCGCCATCTGTGGCAAACGAGGGCAGTATTATACCTATATGCAGGTTCAAAAAATGAAATGCTAAAAAAATGCTCATCTTAAAGTACATCAGATGTGACACAATATTAGACGAAAATGATAGCAGTGACACAATCAAGCACGCCAGCAGTGAGTTTGAGGTTTGATTATCTCTAGAAATGGAATATCACCAAAATTCTACTAATTTCCGCTGTGAGGGCAATATACAATCAAATTCTTTGTTTTCAAAGAACCACCAATTAACCAATGGAGATGTGGCAACAATACCTAACATGCAGTTTCAATGGAATAAGACTTGTCAGACCGAGTTTCGAATCCATGCCAATCTAATGAAGACCAATCAATGTCTACACAGTCACACTGCATAACAAGGCCATAAACTAGTTGCTCGGTTTAACCAATGGAGATGTGAAAACAATACCAGAAATGCAGTCATGATACAACCAAGCACATCGAAATCCAACTGATCCTGCTTGACACAATTAGCCTAACAAAAAGATACTTGATATCCGCATATTTGCACAGCACAGGCATTGTCAGGTCAACAAGTAGACAAATAAACTATGTGAACATCAATCCAAGGTGCAGCTGCTGTGCCAGCACACTACCAGCCCAACCACCCTTCTCCCCAGCCTCCCTCCCACCTCACCTCCCTCCCGTTGCAGCCTAGTGCTCCCCTCAACCTCACCATGCTACTCCCCATGCCAGATCTATTTCACCCAATCCCCTCTGTCGCCGCCGCTACACTGTTGCCCCTTCCCCAGTTTTGGCCAAAGCTGGTTCCAAAGACCCCGCCAGAGGTACTCGCCCCCAGATCCGTTCGCCGAGTGGTCGCATTGCTCCGCGCCCGCGGATCAAACCACAGGGACCAAACGACAGACGCCATGCCCAAATCGAATAGACAGAGATAGGGATAAGGGAGAGGGGAAGGGGACAGGGAGATGAGAGGGGCTTACCGGCTGCTACGGCGAGGGGACTGTAGCACCGGCGGCGTCGAGATCGAGAGGCGGGGAGGGATTTGGGGGCGGGAGCGAGCTAGGGATGACGCGGGTCGGCGGCGACGGCGGGTGGGGAGGGGTCGAGAGCGAGCGAGAGAAAATCGCGTGAGGAGGTGGGCCGTGCCTGTGTGGCTGTCTGCTAAATCTGCTGATGGACCGAGCGCAGAGGTCGGATACCTATTCGGTTTTTATCCGGATACTATCGAGAAACCGAATACCGAATCTATTCGGTCGGATATCAGATATATCGAATCCGTCTACAAATATCCGTATCCGAAACTGAATCTGACCGGATACCAAACCAGTTTACCAAATTTGCTACCAGCCGGACTCGGTACCGGATCAGTCGGGAAAAACCCGACCCGTTTTCACCCCTAGCGACGAGCAATCGGGAGCTGTCAGGACGAGGCTTTTGTAGAGTGGAGCTAGGGTTTGCCGAGTCACCGGTCGCGCGAAATGGTCCGCATCGAAGCGCAGCAGGCAGCGGCTGTATTGAAGACTGAAGTCGTGGGCCAAGCGCACGGAGTCGCGGAGACAGTGGTGGCCAGCAGTAAAATACGTTACGGACCTGGGCTGAATCTTGCCAATATTACTCCGAGCTGAACTTTAGGTTGAGAGTTCGAACCCTGGTATTGATATTTTTTATGTTTTCAGCCACTAGACAAAAGTGAAAAAAAAGTCTCAGGTTGTGAGTTCGAACTTTGAGATTGATATTTTTTATGTTTTATATATATACCGTTACTTACACCATTTTGTTTTTTTAATATTCTTATATGGAGATAATAGATAAGACGTCTCAAATGATAAATAAGACATCTAAAATTTCGTCTCTATACATGAGACGTACTCCAAAACGTTTCAGCAGCCGTTTTAATAGAATTTAATTAATAGCGTGCAACCCTTTAGAGTGTCTCAAACTGTGTCTCTATTTCAATTGTGGTTCTAAAAAGATATACATGATTCAAAGCGTATTAAACAAAATGTCTTAATATGTTCATTTTGTTGTAGTGTACTGATATGCAAATAATTCACGATCAATCTTTAGGCAAAATCCAATGTATTAAATCCTTATTTTATGGGGGAGATTGGCCTAAGCATAATTTCCTACCTCAATTTCTCAATAAAAACTATTAACTACTAATTGTTCTAATTAGCAAATATCTCTTTAACTAAAAGGTCCCACTTGTCATAAGTTTGCACTTACAACAAATAGAGGGAAAGCACTCAAAGATAGAGGAGGCCTTCAGGCATAATAGGGGAGAAGAGACACCGAAGCAAGGTGAGATCGTTGGCGGTGTCTTGGCCACAGTGAAGAGGGGCCAATCACCAAAATGAGACCCTAGGATGCAAGAGGAGCTAGGAGAGGTGGCACTCTATCTCAGGCGAAGGCGATAGCAATCGACGACAGCTCACGATGGCCAGAGCGTACGGGGAAGAAGAGGTGACAACGTTAGAGGGGAAAAGGGAACAAAAAGAGTTGTGCACGGGTTGGGGGGAAGTGGGAGGAGACTTAGCAAGCAAACCTTGTAGGTGGTGATGCCCTGGAGGAGACCGGTGACATGAGGCTATGGTTGGGCAGGCAACTTCATGGCGTTGGCGAGCTGGAGTGAGGGAGAGGCCTTGGCGGTGCTTGGGGAAGATAGGAAACATGGTGGAGATGCTCCAAGAGGGGTGGATTGGAGGGAGGAGCCTCATAGGAGGAATAATGGTGGTGGTGATAGTGTTGGCCAAGGGTGAGGAAGAAGGAAGCTCCAATGAACTTGGATGGGCAATACCCAAAATTACTTGAGGGGAAATGTGATAGGAAGTGTAGAACATGATGTGATGGCATTGCTCCGATGTAGCCTCTGGTCATGACACACGCAACGAGATGGCCAAGGCAGAGCATGGGTGAGGGTAGGGTATGGCATTGTCAGGCGAGGTGACAACCGTCGTGAAGAGGTCAAAAGTTGCAATGGTCAGTGGTCAAACTTTGTAGTCATAGTGGCGTGATGCGGCCGAATTTTTTGTATTTAAGCCCTTTTTTGAAAAATATTCACATTTATACCCCTGGTGGTTTTAATTCCGTTTTTGGACCCAGGGGGTCGGAGCCGTGACCCACGGCGCCGAGGTAACACGTCTCGGCGCCGTGGTCCATGGCTCCGAGGTCGCAGGCCCGCTCCAGCCTGGTGGCCTGCGTGGCGCTGACGTGGCAGCACCTCGGCGCCGTGGATCGTGGCTCCGAGCTCGGAGCCGTGGGTCGTGGCGCCGAGCTCGGAGCCGTGGGTCGTGGCGCCGAGATGCCTGCCACGTGGCGCCGAGCTCCCTGCCACGTCTGCAGACACTCGGCGTCTAGGGTTTGCACCGATCAGGCTTTACGTTGTCGCAAAAAAAATACTAGTTGTATTTTGTTAATTTGAACTGTAATGATTATAAGTTTTGTTAATTTTGTAGTTGTGAATTACAAAACAATTTGAAAAAATTGTAAAACAAGTTTATGTTGATTGGCTCGTTGTAGATGCATAAAAAAATATGGTAATTTTTTTTAGGAACGATTGTGCGTAGAACGGTCGATATATAAAATGGTAAGTGTCTTTTAAGGTTTGATTCCCGTGGTTTTTGCAAGGTTTGTTATTTTGTAGTTGTAATATGTAATAAAAATTTATGTTCATTGCAGGTTGGACATGCAAACCAAATTAAGCTAAATTTTTTTGCCGAAGGATTGAGCGTAGAAATATCGATGCATATAGTGGTAAGTGATATTTCGAAGGTGAGTGATATTTTGACATGGCAGGCATGTGGCATGTGTGCAACTCTGTACTTCTAATGTTCAGAATTCCACCACTAGTCCCAACATGCATGCCTTAGGGAAAATAACTTGCTGGGTCTATTACATTTTGTCTATTGGGTATAGCGTGGTTGTTTCCCCTATTTGTCACGCCCTGAAGATGGCTCCGCTGCATCCTTTTTCCTGTCACTCTTGGTCTTGAGAGCTGCCTCCCGAGCTTGAAGCTCCTCCTCCTGACGCTTGATGGCAGCTTCACGCAGACTTAACTGCTCCCGCCTCCTTTGCAGCTCATCCTCCTTGCCCTTCAGACGGATTTGGTCCACCCTCACGTGACGCTCTTGGTCAAGCCGCATCTGTCGTTCCACCTCACGAGTCTGAGTCGTCTTGACAAAGTATTGTGCTTTGTTTTCCACCTCCACTGCCCGGTTATTTGGCCATGCTGGCGACACCCGATCCACCCATTCGATGAACCTGCAAGCCTATGTGTGGCGTGGTAGATGTCATCGATCAAGTTGAAAAAAGATAACGAGAAACAAATGATTTAGTTGTGGTCGTTACCACGAAGTCGTCATCCAGGTCAGGACATTTGAAGAACCTACGGCCGTATTTGGCTCGTTGTACTCGATCAGTCCAGACTCCCAACATCGTCCTAAAGCCGCAATGGCACTTCGGGCGCTCATGCCACTCCGGCACTCCAAATGGGTCGGACCTCCAGGAAGACATTGTTGTGTAGTAGTATTGTGATGCCTTGAGGAGGAGATGTGGTATGGAAGACATAGGAGGGAGGCCTTTATGTAGGCAGGTTATCTGGTGCAGTGGGCATAGTCCATGGAAAGGATATTTTCGCTTTTCCTGGATTTCAGTGTAGCAATAAATGGCCCTATGTAGGCTTTTCAGAGACTATAGTCTCGTAATAAATTCATAGTTCGTAGCCTTTTCAGAGATTGGACCATTCAAAGCCTAGAAAGCTAAAGACCTACGCCCCTATATGTGTACAGGCCTACATGCCTACTCCTGTAAAGGCTAAAGACCTACGCCCTATATGTGTACAGGCTAAAGGCCTACTCCGTCACTGCGCAAAGCTGGCATATGCTGCCTCGTTTTGTCATGTCACTGAGCAAAATCTGAACTCTTTTGTCATGTCACTGAGCAAAGCTGCCCTCTTTTGTCATCTCACTGAGCAAAAGCTGACCTCTTGTGTCATGTCCCTGAGCAAAGCAGGGGCGTGTTGTCATGTCCCTGAGCAAAAGCCTCTTTTTTTGGTGGTCACTGCATTAAGCTGCCCCGTTTTGCTATAAGTAGCAGGGTTGGGGTCCCATGACATTGTGAATCGAACAAAGTAGTACCCTCTCTTTCGTGGTGAAACATACCATGTCTGAAGTCGAGGGGCCAGTGGGATTTGGGTCACCGAAGGACGACATTCCCTTAGAAACGAGGGATATGTTCGGTCCGCAGTACCGATTGATACCAAGCCGGCGTGCTCAACCACCGTGGCCGAAATGCAGACACAATGAGTACGCGGTCGTCCAGATCTTGGATTCCCCGAATGATGGCGGGCGACGTTTCTTCCGATGCTCACGCTCCGGGGTACAAATTAGTAATGTTACATTTTGTATTGCTTATGGACCCTCGAAGTTTACCGTCATTTTTTGTGCAGATGGCCAAATGCGACTTCTCCCACTGGATCGACCCTCCTCACGAACGGTATGTTGATCGTTATGTGGGTACATTATGGGCTCGAATATGGGACTTGGAGTACCGAATGGAGAATCTCACTGAGGAGAACAACGACCTCCGCGAACAGATGCAACGCGAGAGGGGCAACGAGGAGGTCGTGAATATAGGAAGCTCTTATGATCCCACATGTTGCTGCGCGAACCCGAGCTGCATATGTGCATGCCACTACCACGATGGGCAACCACGTCCGAGGCGACCCCCTCAGCATTTCTCCATGTGGGTGCCACGAGGCTCGTTTGGCATGTAGGTAAGAAGGTGTATGGTTGTGTTGTGTTTTAGTTGTTGTGTTCGTTGGTGTGTTGATGGCTGTAGTACTTGGTTGTGTTGTCATTTTTTGGTACCCTCCATGTTTACCGTCGTTGCTGTGTTGATGGTTGTAGTACTTGCTATATTTTATGTACGTGCAATCTATGTGTTGTTTCGTGTTGTGACTGGGCAAAGCTGTTTTATTTTAGGTCGTAGCCTTTTCAGCCGATTGTGCTTTTTCAGGAAGCATAAATTCATAAGCAAAAAATTCATAGTTCGTATCATTTGCAGTCGTTTGCAGTAAACATAAATTCATTGCAAAGTACACATAAATATCACATGAATATAACATATACACATACATACAAACAAGTAGCTCATTACAACACGACCCACAAGCCTACACATAAATATCACTGCCTCCTAGCCTTACCCTTACCCTTACCAAGGGCGTCGGTGCCTGGAGTGTAACGGCTAGGCTCCCGGCGGCGTCTGCGTGGTACAGGCTGTGAAGGCTGAGTCTCAGGAGCCCCTACGAGCTGAGATGGGCCTATCTCATCGTAAGTCTGCTGCTCCACCTCGTCGTCGTCCTCACCCCCCCTCGTTAGGGAAAGTGTCGCTCGTGGGGGATGAGCTCTGTGCCGTGTAAGACCCTCGCCGCGTCGGGTCTGAAAGTCGTGTCGTAGGCACGTCTACGTCCCTCCCCGCGCCGGTGCTGCAACCACAACGACTAGCCGCACGATGTAGCCGACCTGCTAGCCTCTGTCATCCAACATTTTGTTAACCAACAAGATACGAAGATATTATGTACTAATTTTGTAAGTGTCTTTGTCGAAGCTTACCTCTAGGAAGGTAAGCGTCCGGGCGTCGCCGACTGTCCTGGAGAAATGCTCTATGTCCTGTACGGACTGCTTCAGGGTGTTGCCCTGCAAACAAGCAAAAGAATGGATAATTTGCTATATAGTGATATTTATATCTATTGGAAAATAAGCAATGAGATTGAACATTACCACACGGTCCAGGACTGGTGCCGTCTCCACCTGCGTCCCAAGGCGAGTCGACTGGTCGTACGGCGTGTCCTCGTCGCCCGAGGACACAATGTCGGCGCAGTCATCCTGAGTCCATTGGCCCTTAAGCTTTGACCGCGTCGCACGCTGGTACCAAACTTGGTACCGCCGGAAGTTCTCGTTGCTGTGCGGCTCGTCGTTGTCGTCCACGTGGTCCTGAAAGTGTCCCCACTCCTCAACGTACACGTGGTGGTGCTGCTCGAAGTCTGTGACCTTCTTCTGTCGCCGACGATCAAATCTGCATGTCACGTAAACCAAACGTTAAAAATAGAAAAAGCTCTGTGCAATTGGAATCCAAGGTTAGAATTGAAATTGCATGCCACTTACTTGTGCAAGGCCACAGACGTGGAGAACTGCGCTACTGGCCACAGCTGCCTCATACCAAACTGGCGTGCAACTCTATGTGGCAGGTGATACTCAACAGCATAGAAACAGATAAGAGGGCACCTCTTCCTGTAGAGGGCCTCGTCTATGCTGCATAGTGCGCTGAACTGAACGGCCTCCACCTCCTGCTCGGCGTACGGCGGCTCCCACTTAACCTGCATTGAAACAATTTAACGTTAAAGGTCATATCCTAACAAATGAAAATCACGATACCAAATGGAATTAACTTACACTGGAGGCCGTGAGCACATCTAGCTCGTTCGTGTACTCTAGGTAGGCCCTCTTCGTCCGGGCGTAGGGCACTGAGACCTGGTCCCAAAGATATGCAAGTGTCGGACGTCGACGAGGAGGAACCTCTGCGAACCACGGACGAGGAGGCGAAACTGTGGGACGACCAACTGGTAGACGACACCACATCCACAGCTGGAGGAGGTAGAGGCAACCACCTACTGTCGCGTTCGGCGAACTCCGACGACACGCCTCGCAGAGGTGGCGGTAAAGGAACGCCAACACCCCGGAAGCCCAGCTGTACTGCCCCGCCGTGTCCCAGTCGGTGAGGCAGTGGATGTACATCCACGACGCGCTGTCCCCCGTGCCGTCGGGGAAGAGAACGCAGGAAAACAAGTGCAGTATCCATGCCCTGCAATTACATGTAAAATGATATTAAATAAAACTATGTCAATTTTAGCAAAAAGCTCGATTAGACGACGAGTTGGCTCGATATCCACCCCTACCTGCAGTAGTAGGTAACTGTCTGCTCGTCCGCGTGTGCAGGACACTCTGCGAAAGTCTGCCGGAGCCATGTGATCAGAATTCCAGAAGTGCGATGGACTGCCTCAGCAGGAAGCTCTGTCCCGAGGAACACCTCTACTCGGGCTCTCCAACCAGCAGGCACGCACGGTCCGATCACTGGACGGCCGTGAATGGCGACACCAAGTATCTTCTGAGTGTCCTGGAGCGTAACAGTCATCTCACCGAAAGGGAGGTGGAAGCTGTGAGTCTCCGGCCTCCACCTACACGATACAAAAAAGAGGAGTACATGTCAGAGAATTTGAGGCACACATAGCCGATCAACAATGAACATGCAAGTGGAGCAATGGTTTAGGAGAATACCTGTCAATCAGTGCAGTGATGGCCGGGGGGTTGAAGGTGGGCAACCCACGGCGAACCTGGTAAGAGATGGCGTCTAGGCCAGCCCTCTCCAGGAAGGGGGTGTACCTCTCGTCGTACCGCATGTCCAGGAACCCGTCATGGGTTCGAGGACGAAGGATGGGCAGCTCCTGTATAGAATAGAACACTTTTTTTTGTTAATGCATCAACATAACTAATTAATTGTACAAGAAGTGATGAAGCCAGTACCATCCCCTCCACGGTGAGCCGTCCTCGGTGGTTCTCCTCATAGTGCGCGTCTAGCAGGTGGAATTGCGCCATCCTACAACAAAAATTGAATTTGTCAGTCCAACATATAAGTAAACAACAAATTGAACATGCATAAAATATGGAAAGAATAAGAAATTAAACAATAAACATAGCAAATTGCATATGGGAAAAATAACTAGACGAACTATGAAACATAACGAATAACAAGCACTCGCACCTGACTAAGTGGCCAATGGCATGTGCGTGAATTGTGGCCAAGTCTACCACATCTGCTACATTGGTTCTGCTCGGGGTTAGTAAGAAAGGGGGTTGCTCTCCCTCGCCTCGTTGTTCCTTGAAGCTGATCCATAACCATCTTGTGTCTTGTCCTTTTCCTGGTTCCACGTTTGTTCCAACGGCTACCCGTATCCGCAATGTATTTGGGCCCGGTGTACGGTGGCCACTCTCCCTCATCCCGATAAGGCTCGAAACGGGGAGACCACGTAAGCACAAGGTTGTCAACACTGAACTCCCGAGGTATCTTGCTCTCGTAGTCAAAGTTGCGATGCCTCGCTGCTGCCACGTAATGAGAACATGGAAAGTGGTACTGCCTCGGTTTACCACATGTGCATGAGAAATCAATAAGAACAACCTTATGCCTCCTCGTCGGCCGGAGCTCTCCATCGGTCGTTGTACCACCCCTTTCTACAACCTCGTAAGTGCCCGTGGAGTTGTCAAAACACTGTACCTCATGTGCCTCAGCCCTCGCCTTTGCCTTTTCAAGGTGACGCTTCGGTTTTGGCGCCCATCTCTCTTGTTTACTCTGTAGCGCCATTGCATGTGTGTGTCTTTCGTTGAACCAGGCAACAAGCTTGTAAAAGGTGAATGATACTATAGCATTGACGGGCATACCACGTATACCCCTAAGCAAGTTATTGAAGGATTCGGCCATATTGCTTGTCTGAAACTCGTACCTCCAGCCACCATCGTCATGAGCCCTTGTCCATTTGTCTACATCTCTCATCAATCCCGACAACCACTGTCTACCTTCTGCGGTTGTTGCAGTATTAAGCTGCTCCAACTTCTCCTGGAATAACTTAACCTCAAGCATTCGAGCGACCTCCTCGAACAGAGGAAAGTTATCCTTCCTACAATCCTTACGGAGTAGATTCTCGGCAAGATGCCGAGTGCACCAACGGTGGTGCAAAGGTGGATACCCCGGTATCTGCTCTTGTACGGCAGCAAGTATGCCCTGGTGTCTATCAGATATGACACCCACCTCCCTACCAGGGCCGACCACGTGCCTCCGAACGAGCCGCAAGAACCATCCCCAGCTGTCTTTGTTCTCCCTCTCAACCAAAGCAAACGCCAAAGGAACCAACGTGTTGTCTGCGTCACACGAAATGGCTATCAGAAGTGTGCCCTGGTATTTGCCAAGAAGAAACGTACCGTCAATGGAGAAGACGGGACGACAATGCCGAAAGGCCTCGATGGACTGAGCAAAGCACCAGAAAGCACGGAAGAATATCTGCATCCCATCTTGAGTCCATTCGTTTGGTTTCGGGACATACTCATAATGCATGCCTGGATTTACCGCTTTGATTGCATTGAAAAGTGCTGGCAACTGCAAGTACCCATCTTCCCAGTCCCCATATATCATCTTCCAGATGCGTTGCTTTGCCCTCCATGCTTTTCCATACCTTATCTCGTATCCAAATTTCTCCTTAACAATCCCAGCAAGTGTCTTCACCTTCATATTGGGTTCTCCCTTTACTATGTGACACAGTGACTTCGCAATAATGGTAGAGGTCAACTGCCGATGCTTCTGTTTGAGCTCTGCTTCGGCACAAGTGTGTGGGCCAACGATTCTTGTGATCTTGAACTTTCCCGTGTCCTTCTGTTTCCTAGCACAAACCCTCCATTCACATGTTTCCTTCTCGCACACAACTGTGTACCTCCGCTCCACATAAGAATGCCTCACCTTGAATGGCCTTTTACGAATCACTGAATACTCCTGCAGCCACCTTCTCAATGCAGACAAGTCCTCAAACATCATGCCCTTCTCAATTGTCATGCTTGAACCGGCCTCAGGAGCATCTAGCAGCTCGTCATCCCTTCCTTCTGCATAAGCCCCATGAGAATGCCTAAGATCGTTGAATTCATGAACTGATGGATCCCGGCCAGGGCAATAACACCTGATCAGCTCAATATCACTTTCGGTCAGCTCTCCAAAAGGGCGGTCATCGTCAGATTCAACGGCCCTTGCGATCTCGTAAGGCTGCAGATCATCCACAATTTGAACATCCACACTATTGGAGTCCTTGCAGACTTCTTCAACGTTGCTAGATGGAGCAACGGGAGGAACACCAACATTATCAGGAATGTCTCCTGCATCATAAGCACGAAAACGATGGGATTGAGACAAAAAAAAGCAATGACGACAAAAGGCTAAAGTGTTGCTCGACAGTTACTGGGATGATTCTGGGTCAATCCCATCTCCTGAGGGGCCGCCACGACATCATCAGTCCGACATTCAACTCGAACTGGTTGAGAAATTTGAACCTCGTTCGGGGCAGATAGAGCATCGGGCACCTCAGGCACTTCTTCCACATCCACCGCAAGATCCAGTAACGGAGGGTCAAAGGGTGCCTGATCACCTAGTTCTGGTGAATAACCGTGAGGGGTTGGTTCAATAGACACCTTCCGCACAACAAGGTCCAAACATTTTAACTCATTCCTCATAACCACTTTGACATATTTGTCCCACTCATCCTCACAACCAATTAAGATCAACCGCCTGAGAATTGTGTCTTTCAAACCGAAGTGAAGTAACCCCTCAACTGTGATGCTCTCCTCGTTTCCATGACAATGTAGCTTCTCCCGGGCCCTAGCAACCAACTCACTAAACGACGGCCGATCACTGAACATCAGAGGCACCCTTTGCATTTCAACAAATTGAACATTTCCATAATCATCACTTGTCACACTGCCTCCATGATATAGGGTTACTACGTTGTCCATCTAGTTCATACACAAAACCAAACTCAATACCTTTAAGCGAAATTTTGGATAAATCACATGCATACTTGTTTAAGCAATAAAATATCTAAATGAACCCTTTCCCATTCAAACATCTATATATCTAATACGATCCAGATATAGTCACATGAGATTTTCAGTTATAATATGCAGCCTACAATGTCTTTTTTGGAGTCAAACAGAACCACCAATATTTATCTAGATATTGTATTAATCACACCAAAAGTCTAAAATCATTATGCCTTCTCGTAGGTACCATAGATATGGAGTGAACATTAAGCGACAGTGTGTAACATATGTGGAAAAAAATTCACGATATACTAGAGATTCACCTTGAACGCTTGCGGGGGACGGGGAGGCGGTGGCGGGCGGGGAGGCGGTGGCGGGCGGGGAGGCGGCGTGGGCCGGGGAGGCGCTGCCGGCCCGGGGAGGCGGCGGGGAGGCGGCCGGGGCGGGGAGGCGGCCGGGGGCCGGGAAGGCGGCGGGGGCCGGGAAGGCGGCGGGGAGACGGCCGGGCTGGGGAGGCGGTGGCGGCCGGGGAGGCGGCGTGGGCCGGGGAGGCGGCGGGGGCCGGGAAGGCAGCGGGGAGGCGGCCGGGGCGGGGAGGCGGCCGGGCCGGGGAGGCGCTGGCGGCGCGAGCCGGGGAGGCGGTGGCGGCCGGGGAGGCGGCGGGGGCAGGAGTCAGGGGCTGAGGGCAGACGCGACGCGAAATGGCTCGGCCTGGCCTGGGTAAATGCCGCTAGCTCGGCGCCAAGATCCACGGCTCCGAGGTCGGAGCCACGAGTCACGGCGCCGAGCTCGGAGCCGTGGATCACGGCGTCGAGCTTCTGCCACATCGGCACCACGCGGGTCGCCACGCTGGTGCCGGCCTGGGGCCTCGGAGCCATGGATCACAGCGCCGAGACGTGTTACCTCGGCGCCGTGATCCACGGCTCCGACCCCCTGGGTCCAAAAACGGAATTAAAACCACCAGGGGTCTAAATGTGAATATTTTTCAAAAAAGGGCTTAAATAGAAAAAATTCGGGTGATGCGGCGGATGAACGAGCGTTGGGTGCATGCGGGCTCAGGGGTGGAGTGGCATGAGGGTGTGGCGCATAGGGCCAGGGCACACGAGTGGTGCCTAGGCATGGGGCATGGCACAGTTGCATGGTGTGGGGAGCGTACGGCGAGCCAAACTTGGTGCAAGCGGTGTGGCACACAGCTGGCGTGCACAATGCAGTTGGGCGAGCAGGTTAGGCATTGCACTGGTGCGCTTGACATGGTGCAAGCGGCATGCTGTGCGGCTGGCTGACTCAAGCGCCATCAAGATGAGGTCGACTCAGGCATGCACTATGCGCATGGCACAGCCGCAGGCAGCGCAGAAGAAAACAGAGAGAAAGAGAGAGAGAGAGGGATGGAGCTGACTACTGGGCCAAAGGAAAATGGGGAATGGAATGTGGTTTAGAAGAAAGTCTAAATGGGCTAAGCCCAAATTGAAAATTCTGAATTTGGATTTTGAAATTTTAAATTTGAAGTTAAGTTTAGGTTTTCTCTTGATGATAGTTTGAAGAGTACAACATTTTAAATTCAAGGTTTAAATTAATTTTTTGGGTCAAGATTTCCATCTTTTGAATTTTGGTTAAATTCAGGTTTTGCGTTAATGAGTTAAATTCGAATTTAGGTTTTTAGATTTTTGATTTCACATTTCATTATTTTCAAATTTTACATTCTTTTTTGACATGATTATTATTTGTACTTAGGGATTATTCCCTATTATTATTTTGCATAGCACAAAATTCAAAAAAACTAAATAAGATTTCGGCATAAATTCAAATGCCAACAAGATGCATTAAAAAGTTTTAGATTCTTCACAATTTTGAACATCCAAAGTTTTGGGATGTTACAATTGGTCTTTCGGCACACGAAGATATTTCTTAAGTTGCGATATGTAGAAAAAATCGTGTATATCTGCTAGGCTTGCGGGCAGCTCCAACTGATAGGCTACTTTTGCCTTTTTGGTAGTGATTGGAAATAGTCCCATATATAGTGGCGTGAGCTTGCCTTTGACCTTGAATCTTTTAGTTCCATGCAGTGGAGATACCTTCATGTAGATATGGTCGCCAACTTATCTCAGCTCTCTTCTTCAATTGTCGAACTTTTTTGTCTTGACTGAGCTATCTATAATTGGTCTCTAATTAAGCACACCTTCTCCTTGGCCTGCTTCAGGGTGTCTGGCCCAAAGACATAACCTTCCCCTACTTCTGTCCAATGTAGAGGGGTTTGGCACTTTCTATCGTAAAGGGCTTTCAAATGGGGACATCTACAGGCTGGATTGATAGTTGTTATTATAGGAGAATTTAGCATATGGTAGACACTTCTCCCAGTCTTTGGTGAACTCTATGGCATAGGCTTGGAGCATATCTTCGAGGATCTGGTTCATCCTTTCGGTTTGTCCATCTGTCTACAGGTGGTAAGCTGTGCTAAAATTCAAATGAGTTCCATGAGCTTCATGAAGACTAGCCCAGAAATGTGAGGTAAATTGAAAACCTTGATTTGATTTCTATAAAAAACCTAGATTTTAGACTATTCTTTTAGGTAATACATGTAGGCATACAATGTGGGACATGTATAATTCCGCCAGATGGTCTCCCTTAAAGGTGGTTGTTGTAGGGGTGGCCCCCACCTAAGCCCAGCCGGCCTGTTAGAAGGCTGTAAGGCCCAAAGTGGGACACGTATAATGACATAAGTACTCTCGAGAGGGATACTCAAATGTAAGGGTACTATTGTAAAAACACTCCCCATGTGGGTATATATATACAATACAGGCCATGGGGAGGACCCTAAACGTTGCTCACCTAACTCTCCACTACCATACTCTCTCTCTCTCTGTTTGGTCTGTAGCCACAACAGTTGGCGTCGTCCGTGGGGACGACGAGAGCAAGCCTCAAGATCCGAAGAAGGATGGCACCGAAGAAAGCTTCATCGTCGGGGGCAAAGAAGAAGACGGCGGGTGCGATGGAGTCTCACGTCAACACCAGGGCTTCGGCGGCGACAGTCGCGGGCGTGGACGGCGACGCGAGTGCAGCAGCCATGAGCATCGGCGCTCACAGCACGACGGTCGACCCCGCCACTGCTGCCACGATAGTCAACCCTGCCGCTGCTGCCGCGATGGTCGATACCGCCCCGCGGGTGACGAGCAATCCCACCGTGGGCACGGCGGCCAATGCCGGCAGCACCGACCAGGTGGTTGGGGGCGGTAGCGCCGGTGCCCACGTGGGCACGGCCGACATCCTTGCGCCTGGTGCAGAAACGGCGAGCGGTTCCGACGGTAACGCGGGCCTCGTCTTCTACTCCGGAGTCCACCACATCGGCGTAGCGGGCAACCCAAGGGCGCAGGCCGTAGTCGCCGCCATCCCGGCAGTGCGACTAGGTGCACCGATGGCCCCGGCTACGCCTTCGGTGGAGAACACCCTGCTGGCGGCCGTCGGCACGCTCCAGCGGGAGCTGGCGGATCTCCGAAGGGCCGTGTAGGATATGCAAGAGCCTCGGAGCCACCAGACCCCGCCGGTGGTCGCGCCCGAGCCCACGCCAGAACGGGCAGATAGCCGCGACGCCCCCACGTCTAGTCGCGTCCCGCTGCAACACGTAGACCCGGAGTCCCCACTCTCTGCAGGCTTGCAGCAGGCAGTGTGGCCGGAGGACTTCAAGTTCCCAGCACCATCGAGCCGTACAAAGGCGACACGGACCCCCGGGAGTTCGTGCGTGTGTACGAGACCGCCATCGAAGCTGCCGACGAAGACGACACTACGAAGGTGAAGGGGCTCCCCCTCGCGTTACAGGGAGTGGCGCTCTCTTGGTTTTTCACCATCGAGCCGAGCTCCATCTACGCATGAGAACAGATCCACGATCGACTTTACAACAACTTCCAGGGGAACTATGTCGAGCGCGTCGACGCGGATCAGCTCTTCGCGGTCAAGCAAAAACTCTCGGAGAAGCTCCGGGAATACTTCAAGCACTTCACGAAGGTCCGTTGCCAGGTTAAGGATGTTAATGAGACAACCATCATCAACGCAGCAATACAGGATCTTCGCTCGAGGCCGCTGGCCGAATACAACGCGCGGAAGCCGATCAAGATGGTGGCGAAGCTCTTCGACAAGATGGAAGAGTACGCCAGAGCGGAAGAGAACGCGCGGCGGCGCCAGGGTGACGACTCCGATACCAATCAGGCAGAGGGCTCGGCTATCACATCCCAAAAATTCGCCTTCAAAAATATTTAATTTCAAATTAATTATTTTAAAGTATTTGAACTTTATTTGGATTTATATGGTTTTATTTCAAAATTTAAAGCAAGAAAATATATTTTAAATATTGTATTAAAGCCAAAAAGAGTTTATTTTATTTTTCCTAACCTTCCCTAAATTTTTAAATAATTTTTGAGAATTTGTTGGGATTAAAAGTCAATTTTGTAAAGTTAAAAAGTATTTTATAAAATTATTAAATGCAAATCTGCAATTAAAAATATTTTTCTTAAGTTTAAAACACTTCCAGGAATATTCTATAATTTGTCTGGAATTTTTAGACATTAATTATTATTTTTCTAAGTATTTATAAAGTTTCTAGTATTTTCTGAAATTTAATCCGAAAATAAAATTCAAATTAATCCTAGCTTGCCACATGTCGCAAATCCGACGGCCCGTACCCTTCACATCCTCTCTCTCTCACCGACGCATGGACCCCACATGTCATATCCTTCTTCTTCCTCCCCTTTCTTCTTCCCCTAGCCTTTTCACTCTTCTACCATGGATGCCAAATAAAAGCTCATAATCCCGGCCGTTACTTCCACTTTAATCCCCGTTTAAGCGTGCGTTTAAGCCCCCTCATCACTCCCCACTCACGGCCGGCCGCCTCCTCCCTTTATTTCCTCTCTAAAGCCGCCGGCCATTTCTCTCTCTCTTCATCTATAAAATCCCCGAGCTCTGGTTTTTCTTCCTCCTTTCGGCCTCCCTCTCACCGCCGCCCACCTCCTCCCCTTCGGCGGCTGCCCCGCCGCCATTCGCCGCCGTCCCGGCCGCCGCCCCAACTTCTTCCGCCGCCGCTACCTCCACTCGCCGTCGCCGGCCACCCCGGGCCGCGCCGCCGCCCCCACTCTCCCCGCCGCCACTCGCCGGCCCAACTCCGGCCGCCGGCCATGTGCCTCCCCGTGCTACCCGCGCGCCGCCCGCGTGGCATCCACGTCGGCCGGCCCGAGCCGCGTGGCCGCCGCGTGCGCGCCCACGTGGCGCCAAGTCATCGGAGCGCCACCTCGGCCGTTGTATTCTCCCGAGGACTTGGTCCACGGTAGACCGGGCCCGCGTGTCATAAAATTCAAAATTCAAATTTTCACTGATGTCATAATTAAGATTTTTCCCGTATAAAAATAATCCCCGAAAATCAGCCTTTTTCATTTTCCCTCCTTTTAATCTTACGGAAGTCATAACTTTCTCATTTTAACTCCGATTTGAGCCGTTCAAATTTCTAAAAAAATTTTTGAATTTATTTTCTTTGTTTGTCTGCCTTTTCGCACGTAGATTCCGCCGTCGCCGAAGAATTCGTCGAGCTGCAGCAAGAAGAAACAATCAGCGCACAAGAAGGCAAGTCTCCTTTGAACATTTTTAACTTATGTTTGTGAAATATTTTAATTATTTTAAATTTAAGTGCATCGCTAATTACATAGAACTATAATTTTGTTTTAGCAAATTAGTTAATTCAACCTTGTTATGCCCTCAATTGAAGTTGAATGCCATGTACCTTTGTAACCTTAGGATTTCCTTTGTCTCAATAATGAGATTATTAATTAAACCTTTGACAAATATTAGAACGGTAGTAAAATGCTTAGTCATGCTATTTAACCTTTGTAATCTTGGAATTGAAATTATGTTTCATTACAATAATTTTTGAATTCGGAAATTAGTGGCGATTGGTGTTGCCACTGTTCTTTTAAAATAAAATAAACTATGGAAATGGTTTAGACCAGGGCGGATGGTTGATTTGGATGGATGCGGTAAGCACGATATCTTGTAAAGTGTATGTTCCGCCCTAGTCGATTAAGGACGGACGCTTGTGATTGTCCAGACTGAGCACTACCGTACAACCCCATGTCTATATGGGTACGACCTAGCTGATTAACTTACGATAATTTAGTTTAGGTACCACCAGTTGAAAGCGGGTGCCAGGGATTTACTGGTTATTCGCAATGAGGGACAAGGATTTACTGTACTCATATGGCGCAAGAGGGGGCTTCGGATTGGGTGGATTTAACCCTTCTGCGGTGAAACCTCAGCGGGTGGTGTCTAGCTAGACTAGAGTGAGGTAAAGGCTTTGTGAGATTTTATCTGGGTCTCATGCCAAAGGAAGCATGGTGACTATTAGGATAATTTATCTCTTGGGGGTAAAGTTGTACAACCTCTACAGACTATGAAACTATTCGAATAGTCGTGCCCACGGTCACGGGCGGGCAAGGAATACATTCACATGGTAGATCTTTGGTTTTCATTTTTAAAAACAAAACTTTGGTATTCCGAGGGTGGAGGGAACTCTCGGAAAGGTATACTGGCGGTTGGAGCCGGTGTGGGTGGATGGAACCCGTTGTTTGAAACTTTACCAGTTAGAGCTGGTTAATAAGTGTTGGTGGATAGAACCTTCACTATAAAATGCTTATTAGTTTCAGTTAAAAGCATTACTTTACAAAGTTAATGCCTTCGAAAATATTTAGTAATGTTTGAAATAAAACATTGCTTTGTGCAAAAGAACCATATAGCCTTCCTTTGTTAAGCCTTGCATCTACTGCATTATTTCCCAAGACTTGCGGAGTACTTTATGTACTCACATGTTGCACTAAAAATCATCTCAGAAGAATATGAAGTTCAAGAGGGAGACTATGACTACTTTGCGTGCAGATTAGACGAAGGTTTCCCGGAATACTAGGTTGCGCTTCCCCAGTCAATTGCCTGTGGCGTATTGATGGGTCTTCGCTGGATTTATCTTCTGCTTCCGCTGTGTTTTGTGTGTGAGTGAGGCCTCGAACCTCATTTGTAATAATGAGACCTTTTGGTCAGTACTCTCTATTATTGTAATAAAGCGTTGTTAGTTATGTAATCATTTCTGTTTGACTGTGTGCACTAGCTTTGATCTGGGACTAGTGCTGTATTACAAAGAGGGTCTGGGTTCGAAAATCCGGGGTCCCGACAGAGATGGTACCAGAGCCAATTTGACTGTAGGACGTGACCTAGATTAGAATTGTCTTTAAATTCATTTGATAATTTTCTTTACTAATCTTTCCTATTATTTCAACTTTGTAGATGGCCGGTTCATCCTCTGCTGAGTCGTGGGACTATTTTTCTCATGGCGAGAGTGTTGGAGCTTTCGCTAGTCTTCTTCGTCAGCTTATGCAGTACCTGTAGTATCGCCAGTCGCCTATCTTCAGAGGGCGGAAGGTCCGGATCCTGGATCGAGACTCCTGGACGATGGAGGTATACCTGTATGCACAGGATAAGGAATTCAATTCCCACACATACCCTATCGAGCATCCCCGGACTTGATGCTTTGATGCTATCCAGGACGCATCTCGCTTGGCCATAGCAGACTTGTGCCAGATTCACAAGGATGCTGTGCAGCAGTCGCCTTTTTCTTTTTACATCACCTCTCGAGCAGGACAGAGCTACCTGGAGCCCTTTGAGATCGTAGCAGATGACCCTCGACTGTCGCACCAGGTGCAGCTCACTCAGGCGATGGCAGCTACCTACGCCAGAGCATTGGAGGAGATTGGACAGCTTCGGATGCTTCTCACTTCCAGCTACCAGCACTCTGATACTCTCCGTGCTCAGCTTCGTCAGAGCCAGGCAGCAGAGTTCGAGCTAGGACGTCTCAGAGCCGCAGCTGACTACACGCCGTCTTCGCCCGTAGCAGCTGTCATCCCCAACAACCAGGCGCCGACTCGACGTTTGGGACCCCGCACTAGGCTCACAGCGTGCAAGAGCGTGCGACGTCCTAGTCTGCTACCCATCATCAACATCGGCGATTCCAGCAGAAGGCGTAGTCTTTCCCATTCTCGCTCTTGTTCCCGGTCGACTGCCTCCTATCGTAACCGTTCCTGTTCCCGCGCTTCAGGCGTGCGTGCCACGTGTGGTTGTGGGCAGCACCACGTGGGTGAGCCCGAGGAGGACCCAGAGGAGGATCCTGAGGAGCGTATCATCTTAGAGGATTAGTAGTTGGTTGAGTCAGTAGTACCCAAATAAATGTCTACGTCTTTAGAATGTTTTATATTATGTTTTGGTGTGTTAGATGGACTGTACCAAGCCTTTGTGCACTTGTGGTACAACCATTCTTAAAACTATTTTGATTTCAAGAATAAGTTTCTCCTCAGTTGTTGCTTGCTTCTCTCTGGTGTGTTGGTTTGGGATGTTGTTTAGTTTCCCCTAATCTCTTATCTATGCTAGTTCCCTCTTATCTTTTGCTAACCCCGGAAACCGCTTCAGATGGTGAACACAAGGAGCAACCCAGGCAGCAGCCGTGGTGCCAATGGTCAATAGGAGAACAACATTCCGCCGCCTCCTGCTCAAGCCCCTAACTTGGAACAAATGATGGCTATGCAACTGCAACTACTTCAAGCTCTCGCTCGGAATCAAGTGCAACAGGTTCTGCAGGCGCCAAACCAAGCTCCGCAGTCTAAGTTGGGAGAGTTTATGAGGATAAGACCTCTGTAACATCCCAAAATTTTAAATCTTGAAAATAAAAGCTTTTGAATTATTTGCGCGAAGTATTTTCTTGAAATTGGATTTTTAAGGTGCTTCTTAAATTCCAAAGAAGGTATCAGAGATAATAATAATAAGACTAGAATTAAAAATGCCATAAAAGAAAATGTGGAAGTAAAAGATATCTATAAACTTAAATTCAGAAGCTGAAAATATAATCCAACGTAAGGAGGGCGAGATTTAAATTGAAGTATAAAATTTCATATGGAAAATAGTATTATAAAAGGGCAACCAAAAATAAATAAACAAAACTTATGCAAATATATATACCAAAAGGACTAGCATGGTAAACAAAAGTATAACAGAAAAATGGGTATATATATATATGTATACCAAAAATAGACATAAAGAAATATATATATACATGTATATAAATTGAATGTACAAATAAATAAAATAAATATATAGGTGCCTATACAAAAATAGAAATGAGTAAATATATATATATATATATTGTTTATATGTATATATATACTTGTATATATACATATGTATATATGTACACTAAACAAAAATATAAAAATATATTTACACAAATGCACATACAAAATAAAAATAAAAAAGGGGATGCTTTGGCCGGCCAAACGACCCGGCCCAACCCTCTCTCTTTTCCCCCGTTTCTTTCCCGCACGCCAGCCCACCTCTTTTTCCCCCTCTGCCGTTCGCTGACAGCCGGGCCCGCGCCCCCGCCTTCACACCTTTCTCACCCGGCGCCCTCCCTCTTTTTCTTCCTCCTCTGCTCCCTTTTCTTTTCCCTGCCTCCTAGCTGTGCCCCCTCCACGTCGCCTCCTTCCTCGCCCGGCAGCGCTCGTGCCTCTCCTCCCTCGACATCTTTCTTTCCACGTGCGCCCGCGCCCGCGCGTGCTCTGCTGCGCTCAGCTTTTCTGCGCGCGCCCGTGAGCCATCATCAGCGTCGTTCCTTGACTCGTCACCATCGCCTGAGCCCCGTCGCGTCGCTCTGCGCCCCCGCGCACCGAGCCCCGCGCCGGTCATTGCCCGGCGGACCTTCCCCTGCCGCCCGATCCACCGCCAACCCCCGTCCCGCTGCAACTACAAGTAGCTCGGGCTTCCCCTTGCTTCCGCGCCATTCCCCAGTCTCTTTCGTTTCCGCCCGTGCGCAGACCGCCGCGCCTCCACGTCATTCCCGGCCCTCCAGCGAAGCTCCGGTCAATCCGATCGTGTCCCTTCGCGCCCCTACTCTCCTTCTTCCTCCCCCTCCATTTAATTGGAGCCCCATCACCGAAATCGGCCGCAATGCCCAACCTCCCCAAAAACTGCCGCCGACACCATTACCACTGCCATTGCTATCTCGGTGCACTCTGGTTCGATTCCCTTTGCCGGGAGCATCTCCTAGTCACCACGGAGCTTTCCCGAGCACTGACCTGCCCTCCCCTTAGCTGTAGCGAGCCGGCCATGGCGACCTCCCCGATCCGCCGCCGACTCACGTCGCCGGCATGCCTCGCCACTGCCCCGACCAAGCCACCACCACCGGTAAGTTCCCCACAGCCATCTTTCTCTCCCACCCCCCTTGGGTTCACTCCTCTCCCCTCCGGTCGTCGCAGTGCCATTCGGCCTCACCACCAGTCGCTAAACTCCGCCGCCGGCCCGCCTCAAGGATTCCCCGGCACACTCCAATGCCTCCACCAGCTTCCCAGGCCCCCGGGGGACCCATTTTGCCGATCACCGTCGCCTCCCCAGGCTCTGCTTGCCGCCGGCGTGCGCAGCATCGTGCACCGCCCACCGCCCCTGTTTCGGCCGGTGACTCTTCTGGGAAGTTTCCCCCCAACCCTGCCGCTTTATCAATACCGACTCCCCTCCTTTGGTCGTGAAATGCCGATGGCCAGTTGGCTAGCCCGAGCATCCGCTACTTCTTCGACCCTAACTCCCGGGTTCGATTCCCATATCCCCCATTTCCCACTCTTTTCATTCCTAGTTTTGGTGTTTTGTTTCTTTACTCCATGGCAGTTAAGGAAAAGTTTGGAGAACTAGAGATTTAGTCTATGGTAGCCCACATGTTTTACTAGGATGTGAATGACATTATTTAAGATTTAATATTTGTTTAATTACCATACATGAATAATTAGTGTGCCTCAAATAATTGTTTTAAATCCAAAAATTGATAATAGAACATTAATAAGAGATGGTTCTATCATAAACATCAATGCATCCCAGGAAACTTAGTTAGACTAAAATAGCAATTAAGCTCATATAAAAGTAATTAGCCAACAAATCTTATTAGGCTGTAAATGAAAGTGATTAAGATTTAATATTGGTTAATTACCATATATGCATAATTAATGTGTCTTTATTATTTATCTTAATCTAAGAATTAAGTGTAGGCCATACTAAAAGAGGGATTCTAAAATTAATAGACACCCAACCAAGAAGACGTCCAAGTTAACTGAAGGGAAAATGAATTAGACACCAAATGTAACTATAAATAGCAAGCCAGGACATCACCTAATGCACATGTATACGAACTTTTCTTTACAACTCACCTTGCAATAAATGACCACCGAAGAAACATAAAATAATAACAACCTTTAATCAAAAGAGTGTCTTTAAGCAGAAATGTCATGTAGAAAGATATATATACATGGCAATTATAATAAAGTAATCCCTAGGTCGTTTGTAAATAAAATAATCTCATAAATGTCCCTTTGTCATGACCCACCCCTTGCCCTATATCTTGACAATTTCCTACCGTTTTCCCACTTCGATCACTAGGACACCGGCAATACTCCGCGTCCGATCAACCATGTCTCAAATCACCTGTTTAACCACAAAAAAAATTAATTAATCAAGTTCAATTGAGTTTATTCGGGGTTATTTGGATCTTTTGAGTTATTTACTTTTATTTGGATTCAGTCGTTTATCCCGCAATTAGAAAATTGGGAGTCCTGAAGATTCTATGGATCAAGCGAGATGAAGATCAGGAATTAAAGATCATCGCATGAGACAACTTTGTGCGAGCTCAAGACCGCGGTAAACCGCGCCAGGCGAGTCAATACTTTGATCATGTTGAACCTACATTTTCTGCAAATTACTTTGGTTTAAATTATCAAATTGCATGCTGTTATTTTATATGCAAATACATGTTTAATTTAAGATTCTAGTTGTATGCCCATTGTTTGACTTGAGTAATATTACACCTCCTTTGGAATACTTGAATATGTGAACCTTGTCGCCTTAGCAAAATTATAATGGTAACTTTTCAAAAGTAAGTCCGTAATTATACGCCATGCTTAGTACTGCATAAATACTCTGGAGCGCTGAAATGCCCCAAGCATCATTATCATTTTTAATCATGAGAAACTGGTTTGGACAGTCATGGTGGAAATGACTGGTATATTTTAATATGATTATTTTATGCTCCCAAAAAAAATCCCAACTTGCTTACATATCTGAGCGGATGGTTTGGGGGCTGTTTAGAGTTTTAGACAGCAAACCATATAGAGAATGTATGATCGGTGGATTAATTAAATGATGTCGCTCACTGTTTCGAGTATTAGATAGTAATCAATATAGAAAGAAAGAGATCGGTGGATTAGTTAAATGATGTCACTCGCTGTTTGGAGTCTTAGACAGCAGTCAATAAAGAAAGTGTATTTTGGTGGGTTAAGTCAATTATGGCAATTATTGTGTGGAGTCTAGGTAGCAACAATAACACTATAATTAAATCTTGATAATGCTACCAAAAGCAATTTTTGCAAATAAAATAGCCCGAGCCTCTCCTTGATAAGCCATGCATCCTATTTACTTGCATTCTGTGTATTGGCTCGCGGAGCACGGTGGTTAGTGTGCTCACACTCGCTCTCATAACAAATCCAGAAGCAGGAATCAGATCGCTACGCTTCAGCAACACTTTTGGTTATGATGGAGGAGAAGATGAAGTCGTCAAGGGCTAGGTCGCGAACCTCCAGTTGGCTGCCTGTGGGCATGTCCTGAAGGTCCCACTTGCATGCTTCGTTCTTCCGCTGCTGCTGTTTATTGATTTCGGCCTAATCGGCCCATGAGTAAGTCTACTATTTTATTTATGCCTCCGCATGATATGTTATTTGATGTCCATTTCTGTAACTGTGTGCACTATCTACTGATCCAGGGAATAGTGCAGCTAAACACAGTAGATTCCGGATTGTAAAATCTGGGTACTACAACCTCCTACTTTCGCTGGTTTAGTGGATCCATTGGAGGCTGACAATTGGATCAAGGATGTAGAGAAGAAGTTGATTCTGGCTCAGTGCAATGATCATGAGAAGGTGCTGTATGCCACCCATCAGCTTAAAGGAATTGCTGCTAACTGGTGGGAAAATTACTGTGCTACTCATGAAGATGTGCAAACCATCACATGGGCAGAGTTTGTTGAAGCTTTCCGCACTGCACATATTCCCATGGGCATAATGGAAATGAAGAAAGGGAATTTCACAAATTGCAGCAGGGAAACCTTAGTGTTTTCGAGTACCTGAATAGGTTCACTCAACTATCCAGGTATGCACCGGAAGATGTTGCATCCGAGTCAACAAAGATTTGGAGGTTTATGCAGGGACTTGATCCCAACCTCAAGGTGCAGTTGGTGTCCAATGATTACCCAACATTTCAACACATGGTGAATAAGGCTATTATTCAAGAAGATGCTCAACATCAGTTGTATGAGACTCGGAAGAGGAAGTTTCAAGCTCAGCATGGTGCAAGCAGTTCTCATTTTCGTCCTAGTCCACCCCAGTTCAACAGGCCCTCAGAGCCAAGTGTGCCAAGGACGCCATTCGCAGGACCCCGCCCAATCCCGCAAGCCCCTCGAGCAAGCAATGGTGGCCAACTTCAGCAGAACAAGACTTCAGTGGCAGGAGTGCAGTGTTTCAACTGCAAGAATATGGGACATTATGCCAACAACTGTCCTCAGAAGTGCCCAGCAGTGACCCTTGTTCGTTTCAACTTAGGGACTACACCAGCACGAGCTCCAACTGCAGGTCAAGGTCGTGGGACACCTCAAACTCTAAGGACTCCGCAGGCAATGAGCAGAGGACATCTTAATCATGTTACCGCAGAAGCAGCTCAGGATGCACCCGACGTAGTTCTGGGTAAGTTTCTTGTCAACTCAGTACCTGCATCAACATTATTTGATTCTGGTGCTTCGCATTCTTTTGTGTCAAAAGATTTTGTTGAAAGATATAATTGGGATGTGCGTTTGCTAAAGAACCCTATGCTAGTCCAATCACCTGGAAAGGAAATGAGGACTAACACAGTGTGGGAGCCCAGATTTTATAATCCGGATTTCACTGTGTTTAGCTGCACTATTCCCTAGATCAGTAGATAGTGCACACAGTTACAGTTATGGACATCAAAATACATATCATGCGGAAGCGTAAATATAATAGTAAACTTACTCATGGGCCGATGAGGCCGAAATCATTAAATTGCAGCAGCGGAAGAACGAAGCACACAGGTGGGACCTTCAGGACATGCCCACAGGCAGCCAACTGGAGGTTCGCGACCTAGCCCTTGACATCTTCATCTTCTCTGCCAGCTTGTCCAATCTTGTTGCTGAGGCGCAGTGATTTGATTCTTGATTCTGAATTTTGTCGCAAAAGCGAGTGTGAGCACTCCAACCCCGTGCTCCGCGAGCCAATACACAGAATGTAAATAAATAGTATGTATGGCTTAACAAAGGAGAGGCTCGGGTTATTTTATTTGCCAAAAATCGCTTTTGGTAGCATTATCGTGATTTAATTTTAGTATTATTGTTGCTACATAAACTCCACACAACAATTGCCATAATTGACTTAATCCACCAAAATACACTTTAATTTTTGACTGCTGTCTAAGACTCCAAACAGCGAATAACATCATTTAACTAATCCACCGATCTCTTTCTTTCTATATTGATTTCTATCTACCCCTCGAAACAGTGAGCGGCATCATTTCATTAATCCCCTGATCATACAATCTCTATATGGTTTACTGTCTAAAACTCTAAACATGTAGTGCCATCCTTTATCTAATATCACTTAATTAATCCACCAATATCGTTTGTATTCTAATCCCTAACAATCCAATCCTTTTTGTTATTGATCCACAACCATAATTTGCTCTTCCAATTATCAACCTTATTATCCATTAT
Organism: Dendrocalamus latiflorus; assembly: GCA_017311315.1. Taxonomy (NCBI): domain Eukaryota; kingdom Viridiplantae; phylum Streptophyta; class Magnoliopsida; order Poales; family Poaceae; genus Dendrocalamus; species Dendrocalamus latiflorus. The sequence continues at coordinate 1,697,922 of CM029671.1, read as the reverse complement.
CCATCTCTAACTATTTCACTATTGTACCTCCACCAAGAATATCATTAATCAAGTCTACGAATCGCTAGTATACATCCACCAAGAGTATCATTGATCAGATCTAGGATTCTCTATTAAATATCCACCAAGAATATCATTGATCAGGTCTATGATTCACTAATATATCTCCACCAAGAATATCATTGATCAAGATTAATCTCCTATAGTTATTTTCATACCTCCAAATTTCCAGAAAAATCAATTCATCCATCTAGAAATTGTTCAAATCTTATTAATTCCAATATTGTCAACATCTCCCAAGAATTTATATCAAATATCAGTGTTGTAATCCAACCATTACCTTCGCATTTCCTAATACTCCAAAAATCATATAATTCATCTATCTGGTCTATAAATCCATTTGGGCTCCATCCATTTATTTCTCCTAGACTCCACACTATCATTATCCCTCCTATGATCAATCATGAATCCACCAACTTCTTTATGTGATTACCATAAACAGCCATCTTCCTTTCTTACGACTCTATTTATTCTTCCTGACATTTTATTTGTGAGAAATGTTACCATTATTTAAAAATATAATACATAGAAATTTCCTAAGACCTAGCAGTTTTGAACAAAAGCATAATGTTCAAGAGTATCCAATAATAATAGCGATCCAGATTCCATCCACCGTTACATGGCATCTGCACCATATGGCATCTTTCAGCGTTATAGCCGCTTAACTTACCACTGGGACGGCACCCAGGACAATTCAAATCAGGGCTTTCCACTGCCCTTCCACTTTTCCATTCCCACCCACAAAGTTTTTTTTGAAATAGAACTATATCTGGTTAAGTTCCCATGTCCGCCCTTGACCGTGGGCACGACTATTTGAATAGTTTTGACTCTGCAGAGTTTGCACACTTTACCCACAAAGAGACAATTCACTCGTTGCCCCGCACGATTCCTTAGTAGTGCGGTTGAGTGAACCATCACAGTAACCATTCAAAGTACCTCGCCCCTTCCATCATCTCACCCTATGGGCCGTTCCCACTTGCGGTGGGTCCCATACGTTGTGCGGGATGTTCTCCTTCTGAACGCCTAGCAGCTGACTACCACACTGCTAGCACGCCACAGCAGAACCTCACCCTCCGCGGATGTCCCATTCAAGCTTGCCACATAGGCCGCCACTTGCACCACTTCACTCCTCCACCGATGATAATGACTTTCAGGGTCCGGTAAATTTACTAGACCAAGTTGTACTTTACAGACTTGTGGTTGTACTTGTTTTACACAGGAGGTCATGACAAGATTCAGTCCTTAGGGTATCTGGGCGGTTCTACCACAAACCACACTCTCGTGCACACCTGCACCATACCCCCGAACCATCCGCCCAGATAAATAAGCAATTCGAGGTTTTTGGGAATATAAAATAGCCATATCCAACATACACCAGTCATTACCACCATGACTGCCCAACCACATTTTCTCATGTTTAAAGTGATGCTTGGACGTTCTTACTCCCACAAGTATCTAAGCAAAACTAAGCATGGCATATAATTATGGACTTATTTTCAAAAGGTTACTATTATAATTTTTCTAAGGCGACAAGGTTCTCATGTTCAAATATTCCAAAGGAGGAGGGGCAATATTAATCAAGTTAGATAATAGGCATTTAACTAGAATTCTAAATTAAACATGGATTTGCATATAAAATAACAGCATGCAATTTGATAATTTAAGCAAAAGTAATTTGCAGAAAATATAGGTTCAACATGATCAAAGTATTGACTCGCCTGGCGCGGTTTACCGCGGGCTTTGGCTCACACGATGCTTTCTCTTGAGCATCTATTTTTCATCTTCACTTCGAGCTTGATCTCGCTTGATCCACTGAATCTTCACGACTCCCAATTTCTAATTACGCGACAAATGACTGAATCCAAATAAAAGCAAATAACTCAAGAGATCCAGATGAATCCAAATAAACTCAATTTAGTGTTATTAGGAGTTAATGGATGATTCGGGTGATTTGAGGCAAAGCCGGTGGTAGAATTACGATGACTTGATCTTTTTATTAATAATCTCTTTATCTAGCCTTTGACAAAGTTTAATCCTTAATTAAATTTCTATTCACCTAGAGTCGAATTTGCTATACAGAACTAGGTTCCGCTATCACTATTATCTAAATACACCTTTGAGATTTATTTATCGGCGAGGTATCAATGGCGGGGTATATTTAAATTATGACTTTTTACTTTACCCATGTAGCTTATTTTAAATTGTTACGGCACATGTTTTAACAAATTCTATGGAGCGACTTGATTCGTCATTCTCCTTGCTAACTTTGGTTGGGGCTTTTAGCAAATCTGGTAATGGCCATCTTTTGTTAATAAATAGATTTTGAATAAATAATGTAGCCATTTTAGTTACTCATATTTGATAGCTAATCCATCATTAAATCCCTAATGATCTTACCTTGCACAATGCTTTACTCCATCTCTGTAATTCAAATCTTATCTTTTATTTTAAAGTTATATTAATTACTTATCTCTCACATAATTATTTCCAAGGTTTATTCAATTGCTATATTAGGAAATCTTAAACTTAAATTTCAATTATTTAAGTATTAGTGAGCTAATCTTAAACTATTTCTCTTAACCACTTAATTGCCCTTATGCTTATAAACTTTATATCCTGATGCATATATGAATTTTTATTTGATCTGCAATCAATTATCTTAGCTTTCTTGATTTATTTTCTAATTACTGATTACTAGAAATGGGTAAAAAAAAAATAAAACCGAAATGTGCAAAGAGGAGAATCGAAACTTAGATCTGCCGACTACTGCATGGCTCGGTTAACCACTGGGCTATTGCCCCTTTACCGATTGAATGGAGGGAGTTAAAGCTGAAGAGGTGGGCGATGGCTGGGGCAAACAGAAGGAGCTGACAGCCGAAAACAGGGGAGGAGACTGTGCGAGATAGGTGGCGGCGTCGCCGGCGAGGAGCGGCCGGTGAGGCGCCGGCGACCGCCAAAATGGGACCTCCCCGAGGCGGGATTGCCGCTGGGGAAGCGGCTCCGAATTCTTTCTAAGGGGGGTAGGTTTGTCACATCCCAAAAATTCGCCTTCAGATAAATTTAATTTCAAATTAATTATTTTAAAGTATTTGAACTTTATTTGGATTTATCTGCTTTATTTCATAATTTAAAGCAAGAAAATATATTTTAAATATTGTATTAAAGCCAAAAAGAGTTTATTTCATTTTTCCTAACCTTCCCTAAATTTTTAAATAATTTTCAGAATTTTCAGGAATTAAAAATCAATTTTTTAATGTTAAAAAGTATTTTATAAACTTATTAAATGCAAATATGCAATTAAACATATTTTTCCTAAGTCTAAAATACTTCCAGGAATATTCTATAATTTTTCTGGAATTTTTAGACATTAATTATTGTTGTTCTAAGTGTTTATAAAGTTTCTAGTATTTTCTGAAATTTAATACGAAAATAAAAATCAAATTAATCCTAGCTTGCCACGTGTCGCAAATCCGACGGCCCGTACCCCTCACATCCTCTCTCTCTCTCTCTCACCGACGCATGGACCCCACATGTCATATCCTTTTTCTTCCTCCCCTTTCTTTCTTCTGATGTCATAATTAAGATTTTCCCATAGAAATAATCCTCGAAGATCAGCTTTTTTCATTTTCCCTCATTTTAATTTTTCGGAAGCCATAACTTTCTCATTTTAACTCCGATTTGAGCCGTTCAAATTTCTAATTTGTTCTAAAATCATAAAATATCCAAATATGTATCTTTTGGAATTTTGGAATTTTGGAATTTTATTTAATTTATTTGCTTTGTTTGTTTGTCTTTTCGCGCGTAGATTCCGCCGTCGCCGAAGAATTCGTCGAGCCGCAGCAAGAAGAAACAATCAGCGCACAAGAAGGCAAGTCTCCTTTGAACATTTTGAACCTATGTTTGTGAAATGTTTTAATTATTTTAAATTTAAGTGCATCGCAAATTACATAGAACTATAATTTTGTTTTAGCAAATTACTTAATCCAACCTTGTTATGCCCTCAATTGAAGTTGAATGCCATGTACCTTTGTAACCTTAGGATTTTCTTTGTCTCAATAATGAGATTATTAATTAAATCTTTGACAAATATTAGAACGGTAGTAAAATGCTTAGTCATGCTATTTAACCTTTGAAATCTTGGAATGGAAAATTATGTTTCATTACAATAATTTTTGTATTCGGAATTTAGTGACGATTGGTGTTGCCACTGTTCTTTTAAAATAAAATAAACTATGGAAATGGTTTTAGACCAGGGCGGATGGTTGATTTGGATGGGTGCGGTAAGCACGAGATCTTGTAAAGTGTATGTTCCGCCCTAGTCGATTAAGGACGGACGCTTGTGATTGTCTAGACTGAGCACTACCGTACAACCCCATGTCTATATGGGTACGACCTAGCTGATTAACTTACGATAATTTAGTTTAGGTACCACCAGTTGAAAGCGGGTGCCAGGGATTTACTGGTTATTCGCAGTGAGGGACAGGGATTTACTGTACTCATATGGCGCAAGAGGGGGCTTCAGACTGGGTGGATTTAACCCTTCTGCGGTGAAACCTCAGCGGGTGGTGTCTAGCTAGATTAGAGTGAGGTAAAGGCTTTGTGATATTTTATCTGGGTCTCATGCCAAAAGAAGCATGGTGACTATTAGGATAATTTATCTCTTGGGGGTAAAGTTGCACAATCTCTGCAGAGTGTCAAACTAATCGAATAGTCGTGCCCACGGTCACGGGTGGGCAAGGAATACATTCACATGGTAGATCTTTGGTTTTCGTTTTTAAAAACAAAACTTTGGTATTCCGAGGGTGGAGGAAACTCTCGGAAAGGTATCCTGGCGGTTGGAGCTGGTGTGGGTGGATGGAACCCGTTGTTTGAAACTTTACCAGTTAGAGCTGGTTAATAAGTGTTGGTGGATAGAACCTTCACTATAAAATACTTATTAGTTTCAGTTAAAACCATTACTTTACAAAGTTAATGCCTTCGAAAATATTTAGTAATGTTTGAAATAAAATATTGCTTTGTGCAAAAGAACCATATAGCCTTCCTTTGTTATGCCTTGCATCTACTGCATTATTTCCCAAGACTTGCGGAGCACTTTATGTACTCACATGTTGCACTAAAAATCATCTCAGAAGAATATGAAGCTCAAGAGAGAGACTATGACTACTTCGCGTGCGAATTTGACGAAGGTTTCCCGGAATACTAGGTTGCGCTTCCCCAGTCAATTGCCCATGGCGTATTGATGGGTCTTCACTGGATTTATTTTCTGCTTCCGCTGTGTTTTGTGTGTGAGTGAGGCCTCGAACCTCATTTGTAATAATGAGACCTTATGGTCAGTACGCTCTATTATTGTAATAAAGCGTTGTTGGTTATGTAATCATTTCTGTTTGACTGTGTGCACTAGTTTTGATCTGGGACTAGTGCTGTATTACACAGAGGGTTCGGGTTCGAAAATCCAGGGTCCCGACAGAGATGGTATCAGAGCCAATTTGACTGTAGGACGTGACCTAGATTAGAAATGGCAAAACCTTAAAGGCTTATATTTATTAAAAAGAGTATATTAAAAATATATAAGTTTCTTTGCTTCTATTCTTTTCTTACTTAGTATCTCGTTATTGTCTTTAAATTCATTTGATAATTTTCTTTACTAATCTTTCCTATTATTTCAACTTTGTAGATGGCCGGTTCATCCTCTGCTGAGTCGTGGGACTATTTTTCTCATGGCGAGAGTGTTGGAGCTTTCGCTAGTCTTCTTCGTCAGCTTATGCAGTACCTGCAGTATCGCCAGCTGCCTATCTTCAGAGGGCGGAAGGTCCGGATCCTGGATCGAGACTCCTGGACGATGGAGGTATACCTGTATGCACGAGATAAGGAATTCAATTCCCACACATACCCTATCGAGCATCCCCGGACTCGATGCTTTGATGCTATCCAGGACACAGCTCGCTTGGCCATAGCAGACTTGTGCCAACGAATGGTTGAAGGTGCAATTGACTGGGAGGTTGTCAAGTGAAACACTAAAATGGTTGGCATAAAGGCCAAAATTTACAGTTGTAACATGGCAAGGATACGACAGTAATGGGTATACATTTTATACAACAGATCAGAATAGAAAGAGCACGGTGCAGAACTCAGGTGTCCACATAGATGCATTTCATGCGCACATCAGTATTGCTGACCCAAGCTCGTACTATGGGATTGTGGAGGAGATTCGGGAGCTTGACTACATAATTTTTAAGATCCCTCTATTTCGGTGCCATTGAGACCAACTCCCATAGATTGTAAAGGTCGAAAAGTACGGTGTCACTACTATGGAACTCGAATGTGCAGGATGCAAAGATAAAATATTTGTACTCACGAGGAAAACTGTTCAAGTTTTTTATGTAACTGACCCGGAAAGTATAAAGCACCACATAGTTCTTCATAGAAAAAGAAAGATTATCGGAGTTGAGAATATTGTGGATAAGGAAGAGTACAATCAATTTGATGAGTTGCCTCCATTCGAAGATGGCATCAGGCTCGATCATCGTGAAGCATTTTATTTAAAAGGAAATAGCCAAGTGCAATCAATGATCCCACACAGTGAGCACCTATTTAGAAATTATTGCAATGTAAATAAAATTAAGAAACTTGGCATGTAATTATGGAACTATTCCATTGAAACTGCAGCGTGGTTTTCATCCATTTGAATCGTTCACTAGCTCCCCTTTGAATTGGTTTTGTTGTATGCAGTCCGAACCAACCGAAATCAATTCCATGCACTGGTAGTTTCTCACGCATGCACACATGTGTGCTGGCATGCACGCATGCATCTAGTATCTCCCATGGAAACTCCATGCAACATGTGTGCGTAGGCCCATGCGCCGAACCAACTCTAACTCCATGTGTCACATGCACCTCATACACCACATGCTTTTCTCGGTTATTTTGATCAACCTTTGCTGATGAACTAAAAGAAACACATATAAAATTTGTAGATGGTATCTGGGCCACATCAATGAGGCCGAAGGTAGCTGGGAATGGAGATCTGGAGTCTAGACCAGATGCTTCACGTGTAACGTGTTGGTGGCAGCTGGGGCCTGGGAATACTTGAGGAGACTAGGGTTTCATACTGAAGTGGTAGTGTTGAGTACTTGAGTGTTGACTGTTGGGCTGGGCCACCTATTAGGTTGCGGGTAAACGAGCGAGATAGGTATAGGTGGAGCTTACCCATGCTCGTTTACTCGACGGGCAAAGAATTCCCTCTATTTTCATACCCGTGGGCAAATAATACATCCCATGTCTAGCTCCATTAGGGTATTTACCTGCGACATGCGGGTAAATGGGCACAATTGTCATCCCTAGGCATGGCTTTGAGCTCAACGACGATCCTAGCAGCGGTGATGGCTCGGGTACATGGCACTAAGGGTGAAAACGGATTGGATAGTTTCCGACCGATCAAGATAAAAACGAATATGGATTGTGTCGAATCGGATTTTCTTCGGATAATTCTCGGATCGGAAACAAATACGGATTTTTTTTGTCAGAAATGAATACGAATATAGTAGGCCTGATATCCAGCAAATATGGATTATCCGGATAATACGAAATCGGATATCTGGGATTTCAGCCCAACATTGCTCAGCCCAAGCTAGCCTCTCTCATCTCCCCTGCCACCAGCCCACTAGCCCAACCAAGCCATAAGCCTCCATTACCATTAGGCATTAGGTTCCTTAGTCATATTAAATTACAAACACCACTAGCAAATATTTATGTTTATTAAAAAATAAATTTAATATTGTCGATAGATTAAAATTTGTACCAATTAAATTGATGTATTGCCATTTAAATCATTTTGATGTAAATTTAAATTCTTAATTATTTTGTTGGTCACATGTAAATGGTAGAAATCCATTAAGAATTATTTAGGACTTTAGAAAAAAAATTAACTACCATTTGAAGATTTAAAATCTGTACAATGATATGACTATTGCGGATAAAAATACTTATGCTTGTTTAAATTTCATTAATGTTTTGTCAAGATAAACTATTTATGTGTTTTCATTGATTTTGGATGTATAGTTTAAGGGGTTTTAATGTTCCAATAAATATTCGTGACAGTATTCATTTTGATTCGTATTCACTCCATATCGTTTATTCGTATCCGAGATATCCGTATTCGTATCCGCATCGGCAAAAAAATATGAAAACAAATATGGTAAAGACATTATCTATCCGTATTCGATCCGTTTGCATCCCTACATGGCACTATGGTGAATGGTGATGAGATAGGCCAATTCAATGTACTAAGAGCATCTACAGGTCAAAGGGATGCTACCTGAGGAGTCGGTGGGATCCGAGATAGGCTGAGGACCGACAAAGGGATCCCTGAGAGCTAGAGCATGGCACCGACAATATAGGGATGGTAGCTATCCCAACCAATGGCAAGGTAGTGACGAGGGAGTCCCAGTGGAGCTTTGGCTGATCAGCCATGAAGCTCCCAATCAACCAAATTCTGAGATGGCTGGAGTTGGGAAAGAATGTAGCTCCGGCGAGATACGGGTGAGGAGAGAGCGATTGCTCGGAAGGGAGGAGAGTAGGGTGCGGTGAAGCTAGGAGGGGGTTGGCGGGGTACTTATAGACAGCGGGGCAATAGGGTGATGTGGGCGGAGCATGGCAGTGGTAGTGACAGGATACGATGGCTTTAATGGCCAGCGTCATCGCAACTATGGCCATAGTGGCAACGAGTTGATGGAATATATGCAACGAGGTGGGCGGATAAGGCATCCATAAGGCATGGCAGTACGTGTGATGGTTTGGCTCTCACGGTTGGTCATCGGAGCAGAGGTCAATTCGGTTTGACGACGTGGCAGAGGGGAGCCAGTGCGGTAGTTGACATCGTGACATAATTCAATGCAGGTGATGACGAGGCAATCATGGTATGAACTCGTGCAATGGTGGCAGCGCTCCAGTCAAAACTTATGGTGGGGCTTGGCCCAGCATGGCCAATGCAAGGTGCATGCTTGAGGAGAGCAGTGCTAGCACATGCGTGCACGGTGGGGTGTTAGCATGGGTCATGTAGTCTCATGTGCACACTGGCGCAGGTCAAGCGTGGTTGAGCGTCATGGAGCACTAGCGGCGTCGGTGCTAGCATGGTGCAGCGCATCCAGACACAGTGTGGGCGCATCTAGGGCACGAACAAAGCGTGCCTGGTGCAATCTAGCATCAGCAGGGCCAGGCCAAGGAGAAAAGAGGAGGAATGGGCCAAGGGCCAAATGGGCTGAGCCTAAAGCTGTTCTTTCAAATTTTCTTCTGAGTTTTAGCTTGAAATTCAAATTTAAGTTTTTAATCCAAACAAAGCCAAACTTGATTTATGATTGAGTCTGAACATGTACTTGATTCATATTAACATTTAGATTTTCTAAAACACCAATTAAGGCTCCTGGATGGCAATTGAATTATTGATTCACAAATTTTTACTTGGACTCCTATTTGAGTTTGGACTTCTGACTTTAACTCCACTTCTCTTTCCCATTAGTTTATTTTAGGATTGAGCTCATGATTTTATTTTAATACAATGCATCTTTCATTTAAATTCTAGTTTCATGCCTGGCTTTCTTTTAACAAGATTTTTACTGTAAATTTTCCTGCTTACTTTCTAGATCATCTTTTCAGTTCGAGTTTTAATTCAGTTTAGTTTCATCAATTGTATGTTCTCTTCTAAATTTTATGTTCATGAATTTATTTTCCAAGAACTTCAATCAAAAGCCAGGAAAACCAAAATGCCAGTAAGATGCAAGCCACAATGTTGTGGCTACAGGCCAAACAGAGAAGGAGAGGACCCGTAGGAGAGGAAGAGGAGAGCTAGATCTGTGGGAGAGGTTCATGAGAGTTAGAGGAGATGTTCCCCTTTGCCCCTCCTGGGGGCTTATATATATGAGAGGGGTAGAATGGGAAATCCCCATTCTACCCCTTAGTATTTACAAAGGATGAGGGTTCATTGGTATATTTACACTGGTATATTCCTCTACACTATTGGGCCTATTACATGTTGGGCTAGTTGAACGGCCCAGTCACGGGGGGTTGGGCCACCCCTAGAACACACAAGTTTTAAATTTTACACATTTTCAGACATCCTAGTTTTTGAGGATGTTACAACAATACATGCCAGAGAGAAGTGCTGGTCAATTCCTAGTTTTGCTATAAGTTTGCCCATGCTTCAACTTTTCCCGACTGACTTCTGCTCTTAATAGTGTGTTGTGGTGTAGTGTATAACTGTCTATTGACGTTGTAGAAATAGTACTCCCAATCAACGGACTTCGGATCAAAATTAAATACACTGGCTTCACTCTAGTCTCTGCTTGTTGCCATATGCAGATTTCAGCCTTGCCAAGTTTGTGTCACTGAAGCTACACACAAGACAAAAGAACGAAAACAAAGTCAACATTGTTGGCAAAAGAAATATATCAGTTATTGTAGGTAATTACTAATTGCTGACGTATTTCAGTTTATACAATCTCATTTTCACTTGCATTAGACTTTTTCTATAAAATATACTATGAAAAGAAGTAACAGAAAACAAACCAATTAAAGCCAAAATATGCACATGAACTCTAATAACCATAGCCTCATCAGGTCGACAACTATGTGATATCACATTGAAAAACTTACTAAGCCTACGGGGCGTTGAAGAAACCATATGGTGTACATAACTTTGTCAGAATGAAATATCTGCAGCTTCTGTTCAACTTAATGTAATATCCACCGAACAATGGATTCACCAAATGCAGCATCTCTTTGTCAAAGGACACATCGTCAAGTGAGGGTATCTCCAATGCACCGAGTTGGCAGGTGCTTAGGGGTAATTTGTTTTGCCACGTCAGATAGTGAATGTGCCAAAACTTAGTGAATGGGTGCTTGTGAGTTGTTAGGAAAATGTAACCGAGGTGCTTGCATTGAAGGGTTGAATTACTAAATAAGAAGAACATCATTTCCATGCATACAACCAATATTCCTCATAATAAATATGAATATATGCAGTTGTAAGGTCTAATCACAAGGACTCGCATATGTCAATTGAACTATCAGGTAACTTCGTTTCTGAGAGATAATTTTATTTCTGATAAGAATATGCTGCTACCTAATGCATGTGATGTTCTTTTAATTAAGAACTTAGGAGCTGGTCACGAAGGAAAGCATATGCAATTCTATTCGGCCCTGAAGACAGCATCGACTTCAAACGAGTATAACTTTCACATATGAACTCCGTTTGAGCTCCATAAGTACTTGATTGAAAACTTATCTCGTCCTCTTTCCAACGAATCTACCCTAATCTCCAAATTCCTTCTGAGCGTGCCACAATCACCAAAACAAGTCAGGACTAATTCTGAATTCGAGTCCAAAGGTGTTGCGCCACCTCCACTTGGATCCATAGGCCTTGTATCTCCTAGGGTTGCGTGCCTATCCCCCTTGGCTGCCATCTCCTGGCCTCTCTCTCATGTAATTTAGTCATCAGCCCCCTTTGAACTTTCAAATTTGTTAAATTGAAGTTTAGCTTTCCTACTTTATGTATTGTCCTCTTGTTCGACGAGTACAATAGCGATATTGTTCTTTGAAACCCCACATTTCAATACAATTCTTGATTCCTATGTGCAATTTCAGATTGCTTATCTATTATGTTATTGCTTGTTTTTCGATTGCATGCAGGAATAGACCTTCGTGGTCAGGTCGATTGTGCTTCTAGCAAGGTCTATAATGAATTCGAAGTTGGTTCAGCGATTGCCAGGCATATTGGTCATGTGGAATTGGTAGGCGAATCGTAAGAGTCGTCTCCTCAAATCGAATTCTCGTTCTCATCGAAAGATCAAAACACCCATCATCGCGATCACTAAATAGGTGCTCAAGGATGTGGTAAACTCTCTTACATCTAAACATTTGTTTAAGCATCTTTTGCATTGGTACTAGCCTAATGCACCAGAACATGTTGGCCATAATTAATTTGTAATGCACTTTGAATTTGTAAACAATCTATAAGAAAATAAATTACATAAAAAATTATCTTATAAGCACGCAAGTCTAACAATGAACTTAATGCAAACAAAGGTTTTTCTGTAGTAAAGGGGTTTTCTGTAGGAGGAGAACGAGAGTCAGCTCCAGACCATTTTGTGAGATATTCTTCTTGTTATACTCTACTCCATCCTGTTAGAATTAATCTTGATGAGTTGTAAGTGGTCGAAGCCAATGGTCGGAACAGTGGTTGAAATCATGGTCGAAGCCGTGAAGCAGTGGTCGAAGCCGCGTCTGAAGCCATAGTCGAAGACTATGAGTATGAAGGCAGTCGAAAACTCCAAGTACGAGAGAAGTCGTGGTTGTTGCATCGAGATGATGCGCTATGGTCAAAGTAGCAGTCGAAAGTTTGAGAACCCGGTCGGTGCTCAAACATGGTTGTTGCGACATTGTCGAAGGCACAATGGTCGTAAGTCGTAGTCAGAAGAGCACTGTAGCAGTCGGAAGCGTCTGAGTGCGTATTATGGTCAGTCGGAGCGTTCGAGTACCGAGGGAAGTCAGAAGTTGAAGCGCCGTGAGAAGCGGTCTCATGCGATCATGGAGAGATTCCAGAAGGCATGAGAATAGGCCAATTTAGTAGGTGCATGGAGGTCATGTATGTGCGTGCATGAGACTTATTTAAGCTGAGTAATTCCTGTTATATAGGGGTTGAGCTGTTAAGTCGCAGCAAGAGAAAAAGATTGAGTGATTCGATCCCACTGTATGAGTCTCTCTCTGCGTGTTTATCCTAGAGTGACAAGAGAGAAGATTGAGCGATTTAGTCCCAACACATCTAACAGGTTGAAAGGCAAGCAATCCAATCCAGTCTGCAACCGGTGATCGGACTGTGTTTGATGGTTTTGAGTTCTCAGTTGCCGAAAAGCACATTAGTTTTTGTTCGGCACTTCGGTCACACTCGAAGCGTAGACTTCCTACATCCATATACAACATTCCATTGTTAGAACAAGGTTTATTTGGAGGAATGACCACCGCCAATCCTAGCCTCCACCTTTAAACACATACGAATATACCTTACTAGAAATATCATTCCCGCGCTCTAATATATATTATCACAGCGTGTAATCTAAATTCCAATATAGATCATTACCTATAAATTTCATATACACTACTACAGAAAGGCTAATAGTAGACGCCAAATCACAGACGGTTTTGTGAAACCGTCTGTAATGTACACTATTACAGACGGTTTTAATTTGAAGGCCGTCTGTGGTATTTGTGGCGGGAAAAAGGAGTATCACAGATGGTTCTTACCGCTGAACCGTCTGTGATACTGGAATATCACAGACGGTTTTTATTTAAAACCGTCTGTGTTGTGTCGACTATCACAGACGGTTGTTGTTAAGAACCGTCTGTGAATGTTCACAGACGGTTTTTAACAAGAACCGTCTGTGATGTCCCTTTGTCTGTCATATTCTAGATCAGAGGTTAATATATAAGTACACATTGCTTCTAATAACTTAACTACAGAACTACTGAGACAAGAGATCACAAATTAAAGGCAAATTTATTAATTTCAATTAGAGGCAAATTTATTACAAAAGTCGCACAGGTAAAGAGTTTCCCAGATTGTAATCTTTTGGACTTCGTACGCTTCTTGTTCGACTTGGGGACTTGGAGGATCAGCCGCTAAATTCTCGAACGCCGTTAAGATTGCCCTTGTCCTCAGCACTTCCTCCTCCAGCCTGGGCAAATGATCAGCAGCATCCATAATGTCGTAGAGGATAGCATGAAAAGGTTCCTCAGAATCTGCCGTATTTGCTTGATCGGCAAGGCTATCCATCAGTCTCTCCAATGCGTGTAGAGCTTCTTCAGCTTTGCGCACATTGTGGAGAAGAACCAGGGTGAGGGATGTTTCCCATTCTTGAGCGGCAGCGAGATGCCTCCGTCGACGGCGGATGATGAGGTCGAGCTGACGGATGCAAGAAAGTCGGGGAAGGAGAGCAGGGCGTGTGCGGAGAAGCTGCTCCAGATGCAAATTGCTGGAAGCGTGTGTAAGGTTCCGGCCGAACAATTCGTGATGAACAGATGAGAGGAAGGAGATGATCACAAGAATAGTAGAATCCATATTGTACGTACGTAGAAGAGACCTGGATTAGGCGCGCATATTTAACCTTTAGCATCGTATACCCAAACATTAATGATATAGACGCTTCGTATAACGATCGAGAGACGTTAATTAGACGATCGAAACACGAAGCGTTCTGGCAATCGAAACACGAAGCGTTCTGGCAATGGAAACACGCGCGAAACATTAATGATATAGACGCTTCATATAACGATCGAGAGACGTTAATTAGACGATCAAAACACGAAGCGTTCTGGCAATGGAAACACGCGCGAAGCGTTCTGGCATGAAGCTTATCACAGACGATTTTTTATAAAAAACCGTCTGTGATAATATTTATCACAGACGGTTTTAATAAAAAACCGTCTGTGATAAGCTAGTTATCACAGACGGTTTTTAGTTAAAAACCGTCTGTGATAATGACTAAGGCATTTATTGCGCTGCTCAGACCGCATATGTCTTCATTTCGATCCAGATCTAGCCACTACTGCGCACTTTTTCACTCGGGAGGAAGCTAGGCGATTTCAGGCCAGTTAATTTGGTGGGAAGAGGCAGAGATTGAGCTTTGAATTAAGATTCAGATTTTCCTGGTTGCTGTAGATATAGTTAGTAATGAAATTTATTTTTTCTTTAATTGCATTACAATTTAGGTCTAAGTAATCCATGAGTGGTACATTATTGAAGATGGTTAATTTGCAAAATTGTTGGTTATATAATAGCTGTTGTGTTTGCAATATGAATTGAGCTAGCAAATTAAGTCTCAATATAATAAATGTGGCCAGTATATATGTAGTTATAATTAGTTAATCTAGATTTTAATACTAAGTTGTTATATATGTACGTAACATAGGACCGAAGCTGGATGTATGCCGCGAGCCGTGTGAGTGAAGAGTACATTAATGGCGTTTCTGCTTTTATAAGAGCCGCCGAGGAGGATATGTTGAATAAGGGGGTGGAATATATGTGTTGTCCATGCACTGACTGCGAGAATTTGAAGATGTTTAAGAACCGAGGGCAAATTGAAGCGCACTTGATTCGGAGGGGTTTCGAAAAGCATTATACGTGTTGGACCAGTCATGGCGAAGTGAATGATCATATGCCGCCGGATGACATCGCCGGTGAAGTGAATGACATGCCGCCGGCTGATGTCGATTGTGGCTCGGATTCGGATAGGTTGCACGATGATAATCTGGATCAGATGCTTCGCGATGTAGAAGAGAACTATGATGAGAGAGAGTATGTTAAATTCTGTGGTTTGATGGATTACTCAGAGAAAACTTTGTACACGGGCTGCAAGTACACGAGGTTGTCGGGCGTGCTTGAACTGTTCAAATTGAAGGCAAGCAACGGTTGGTCCGATAAGAGTTTCACGGCGCTGCTAGGTCTTTTAGCGGACATGCTTCCGGAGGGAAATGAGTTGCCTAAAACCACGTATAAAGCCAAGAAGGTTCTTTGTCCGTTGGGAATGGAAGTACAAAGAATACATGCATGCCCGAACGACTGTATCCTCTACCGTAAAGAGTATGAAAACATGCATGTATGTCCGGTGTGCAACGCATCCCGATACAAACGTAACAATCAATCAGATGATGGCGAGGGAGCAGAGGCGAAGAAAGGACCTCCTGCTAAGGTGGCATGGTATTTTTCTATAATTCCCCGTTTGAAAAGGTTTTTTGTAAATCCAAAGGAGGCAAAACTGTTGCGTTGGCACTCGGAGGAGCGCAAGAAGGATGGAATGATAAGACACATTGCTGATTCCGCGCAGTGGAGAAACATCGATAGGAGTTTTGCAGAGTTCAGTGCAGAACCAAGGAATATAAGGTTTGGACTGAGTACAGATGGAATGAATCCTTTCAGTAGCATGAGCAGCCGACATAGCACATGGCCCGTGACTCTCTGCATCTATAACCTTCCTCCTTGGTTGTGTATGAAGCGAAAGTACATTTTGCTATCGATACTTATCCAAGGGCCAAAACAACCTGGGAATGATATCGATGTGTTCCTAGCACCGTTGGTGGAAGATCTAAAAGTACTGTGGAATGAAGGGGTACAGGTATGGGATGCATACAACCGAGAGAACTTCACTCTGCGCTCCTTATTATTCTGCACCATAAATGATTATCCTGCCCTTGGTAACCTACCGGGCCATAGTACAAAAGGTGCCAAAGCTTGTACTCACTGTTTAGATGGTACCGAGAGTGTGTGGCTGAGACACTCACGCAAAACCGTCTACATGCGTCACCGCCGGTTCCTTCGGATGGCTCACCCATACCGCAAGATGAAGAAACAATTTGACGGAGAGAAGGAAGACGGTTCAGCTCCAAGGCATTTAAGGGGACACGAGGTTTATGATATGGTTAAGGATTTAGATGTTGTCCTCGGAAAGGGACGTAAATTGAGGGCTCATGAGAAGAACACCTGAAAGAAGAGATCAATATTTTGGGACTTACCTTATTGGGAGTACCTAGATGTTTGGCACTGCATCGACATCATGCACGTAGAAAAGAATGTGTGCGACAGCTTGATTGGTCTCTTACTGAACATCCGTGATAAAACAAAGGACGGTGTCAACGCACGGCTTGACTTGGCTGACATGGACATCAGGCCTGAGTTAGCACCGACAAGCACTGATAATGGACGAACGTACCTTCCCCCTGCGTTTTACACTCTGTCCAAGGCTGAGAAAACAGAACTGTGCCAGTGCTTGCATGGTGTCAAAGTTTCGTCTGGTTACTCCGGGAACGTGAAGAAACTTGTTTCGATGCAAGATTTGAAGTTAAATGGCATGAAGTCTCATGATTGTCATGTGCTGATGACACAGATGCTCCCTATTGCAATTAGAAATATTTTGCCGATCAAAGTCGGAGAGACAATCATGAGGCTATGTTATTTCTTTAACACAATTGCTCAGAAGGTCATCGATTTCGAAGGACTAGATGCTCTGCAGGACGAGGTGGTGATGACTCTATGTCACCTTGAAATGTATTTCCCTCCTTCGTTTTTCGATATCATGGTCCATCTCATTGTTCACGTTGTGTGGGAGATAAAAATATGCGGGCCCGTATTCCTACGTAGCATGTACCCATTTGAGAGGTTCATGGGAATTCTAAAGTCCTACGTACGGAATCGTTCTCGATCGGCCGGAGGGCAGCATCGTCGAAGGTTATGCAAGCGAAGAGGTCATTGAGTTTTGTGTCGATTATATGGCTCAGATTCAACCGATAGGTGTCCCTCAATCTCATCATGAGGGGAGGCTGAAGGGTCTCGGAACTATCGAAAGGAAAGCAATCACTCCAGATATGGACACGTACACTCAAGCCCATTTCACGGTGTTGCAACACATGACTGAAGTGGCGCCTTATGTGGACCAGCACAAGGATGTGCTTCAGCAACAGAATCCAGAGCGGCCGGATGTTTGGATCATGAGACAACACAACCGTTGGTTCAACCAATGGTTGAAGGAGCAAATCACTAGGAGCTCACCGAGTGAGACGCTGACATGGTTGGCAAAAGGGCCGACATTTACAGTTGTGACATGGCAAGGCTATGACATAAATGGGTACACATTCTATACGCAGTCTCAGGATGTCAAGAGCACTAACCAGAACAGTGGTGTCCGCATAGGTGCATTCAGTACCGATGGGTCGAGAAACTCGTACTATGGCTTCATAGAAGAGATTTGGGAGCTCGACTATGTGGTTTTCAAGATCCCCTTATTTCGCTGCCGTTGGGTGCATCTCCCACAGGTGAAGGTTGACAAGTACGGTGTCACGACCGTGGACCTCCAACGTGTCGGGTACAAAGACGAACCATTCGTACTCGCCAATCAAGTTGTTCAAGTTTTCTATGTAACCGACCCGGCAAATAAGAAATGCCATGTAGTTCTTCATGGAAAAAGGAGAATTGTCGGAGTGGAGAATGTAGTGGACGAGGAGGAATACAATCAATTTGACGAGTTACCTCCTTTTGGAAATGGCATAAGGGTCGACGATGAACAACGTGACGAAACTAGTTACGTACGCATTGATCATGATGAAGGGCTAATTTTTAAAGGAAATAATTAAGCAAGTACAATAAGAATGTATATGTGAAAATATGTGACAATTTTGAGATGTATATGTGAAAATGTGTGACAATTTTGAGATGTATATGTGAAAATGTGTGCTGTAGTCAATTTTGAGATGTATATGTGAAAATGTGTGACAAAATGTATATGTGTATTGGCATTTATGTATATGTGATGTATATGTGTGATGTACATGTGATGGTTGATATGAATGCAGCTGGTTGGTATTGTATATGAATGCAGCTGTTTGGTGGTGGATATGAATGCAGCTGTGGTTATTGGTGTTGTCTTAATAACTACAGTCGCAAAAGCTTATCGCAGACGGTTCTGAACTTAGAATCATCTGTGATATCAATATCACAGACGGTTCTAATTTTAAAACCGTCTGTGATAGTATAACTATCACAGACGGTTATAAACTTAGAACCGTCTGTGATATTTATCACAGACGGTTCTATGTTTAGAACCGTCTGTGATAACCTCCCTATATATACCCTCTGGCTAGGGTTTTCCCTGTGTGCTGCGCAGTTATTCGATCTAGATCTAATTAAATCCCGAACCCGTCGTCGCCTCCGCCTCCCCGAACCCTCGTCGGCCGCCTCCCCGAGCCCCTCGCCGGCCGCCTCCGGCGAGCCCGTCGCCAGCCGCCTCCCCCGAGCCCCTCGTCGAGCCCGTCGTCGGTCGCCTCCCCCGAGCCCGTCGCCGATCGCCTCCCCCGAGCCCCTCGTCGAGCCCGTCGCCGGCCGCCTCCCCCAAGCCCCTCATCGAGCCCGTCGCCGGCCGCCTCCCCCGAGCCCCTCGTCGAGCCCCTCGCCGGCCATCTCCCCTCGATTACCGTCTGCATTGTGAGCACTTTCTGTGATGGACTAGGGTTTTGAGTATTGTGAGCAGTTTCTGTGATGGACTATGGTTTTGAGCATTGTGAGCATTGTTTACTGCAGTAGCTTAATTAGTTTGCTATTTGGTACATATTACATTGGTACATTGTTTACTGCAGTAGCTTAATTAGTTTGCTATTTGGTACATACTACATTGGTACATTGTTTACTGCAGTAGCTTAATTAGTTTGCTATTTGGTACATATTACATTGGTACATTGTTTACTGCAGTAGCTTAGTTTAATTTGCTATTTGGTACATACTACATTGGTACATTGTTTACTGCAGTTGCTTAATTAGTTTGTTATTTGGTACATATTACATTGGTACATTGTTTACTCCAGTAGCTTAGTCTAATTTGCTATTTGGTACATACTACATTGGTACATTGTTTACTGCAGTTGCTTAGTTTACATTGGTACATATTACATTGCTTGTTGTGTTAGTATATAGTATATAGTATAGGCACATAACCCCTCTCTCTGTCCACATCACCCCCTCCCTTCTCCCCCTTCCCTCTACTCCTCTCCTCTCTTCCTAACATTGAGCATCATGTTTCACTTTTCTTGCTTCCTCATCTTATCATGTTTCACTTTTCTTGCTTCCTCATTTAGTAGCGGGACGGCCAAGATTAATCTTGTGCAACCCTACAATTTGAGAGCACAAATTAACCAATCAAGGACCACTCTAGTGTATATGCCACATAGACCTTCAAGGGGCATGAAGTAAGTGACACACTCGAGTGTTCCCGTTCAATGAACCGGATACACTAGTTTGTGTCATGTTTCACTTTTCTTGCTTCCTCATTTAGTAGCGGGACGACCAAGATTAATCTTGTGCAACCCTACAATTTGAGAGCACAAATTAACCAATCAAGGACTGTCGTAGGGGTGGCCCCCACCTAAGCCCAGTAGGCCTGTTAGGAGGTTATAAGAACCAGAGTAACATGTGCAATGACATAAGTGCCCCCAATGAGGAGATATGGGTGTAAGGGCATAATTGTAAAAGCATACTTCATGTGAATATATATATACCAGGATGAGGGGGAGGGTGAGGCAGAACACTCCCACCTCTCCACTACCATCTCTCTCTCTGTTTGGTCTGTAACCACAACAGTTGGTGCCGTCCGTGGGGAGGACGAGGACAAGCCTGAAGACCGAAGAAGAAGGATGGCACCGAAAAAAGCTTCACCAGCGGCGGCGAAGGGAAAAAAGACGGCTGGGTCGGAGCGGCGCGTGAATACTAAGGCTTCGGCATCGGCCGCCGAAGGAGTCGGCGGCGGCGTAGGCGCAGTGGTCGCGGGCATCGACGCTCGCGCTACAACGACCGACCCCGCCAGCGCCGCTACAACGACATCCAACCCCGTCGCGGGCACTGCGGCGACAGCCCCCGCCACCCTCGCCGGCAGCGCGGATCAGACGGCCGGGGGTAGCCGCAACGAACCATCCGGCGGATCTGGAGTTCGCGAGGCGATGGTCCCTGCACCGACCCGTCCGCTGGGCGTTCTGGTGGACCCGACAGCACCTGTGGTGGAAAGCGCCCTACTAGCAGCCCTCAACGCGTTCCAGCGGGAACTAGGGGGCCTTCGCGGAGCCGTCCGCGATATGCAAGAGGCTCGGAGCCAGCAGGCCGCGCCAGTAATCGCGCCCGAGCCCGCGCCGGAGAAGGCGGACAGCCGCGAAGCCCCCACGTCCAGCCGCGTGCCGTTGAGGCGCGTAGATCCGGAGTCCCCGCTTTCGGCGGGGCTGCAGCAGGCGGCGTGGCCCAAAGACTTCAAGTTCCCTAGCGTCACCAACCCGTACAAAGGCGACACGGATCCTCGCGAGTTCGTGCGCGTGTACGAAACCGCGATCGAAGCCGCGGGCGGAGATGACACCACGAAGGCGAAGGGACTCCCCCTCGCGCTGCAAGGAGTGGCACTCTCTTGGTTTTTTACCATAGAGCCGGGCTCCATCTACGCGTGGGAGCAGCTTCACGACCGCCTTCACAGCAACTTCCAAGGAAACCATGTCGAGCGAGTCGATGCGGACCAACTCTTCGCTGTGAAGCAAGAACCCTCGGAGAAGCTCCGGGACTACTTCCAGCGCTTCGCCAAGATTCGATGCCAGGTGAAAGACATTAATGAAACCACCGTCGTTAATGCAGCCATACAGGGCCTTCATCCGGGCCCGATGGCCGAGTACAACGCGCGAAGGCCAATCAAGACAGTCGTCAAACTCTTCGACAAAATGGATGAGTATGCGCGGGCAGAGGAGGATGCGCGAAGACGCAGCGTCACCGCCCTCGACCTCGCCCAGAGGGAGCGCCCCCCGCGCGAAGCGGGGGCGGGTGGTCCCTCCTCGAAGTATATGCCACATAGACCTTCAAGGGGCATGAAGTAAGTGACACACTCGAGTGTTCCCGTTCAATGAACCGGATACACTAGTTTGTGTCATTTGCTTCATAGAACTTTGTTTAGAGACCTTGTAGTAATAGTATATGCCGACTACTGCCGAGATGTGATGTCCACTCCCACAATCCATCTTTTTCCTTCTTAAATGCAAGGCAATTTTATTACAAAAGTGCAAAAAAAAGACATTCCCAGATTCTTCGTGAGCAGCCGACATAGCTGACTTTTTCGGTGAGCGACTATCCATCTGCTTCTTCCCACTTCTTTTCTTCATCTCTGGTCTCTGGATCACGTACGCCAGTAGCGATGATTCTGAATCATCGCTACTGGCGTACGTGATCCGGAGACCAGAGATGAAGAAAAGAAGTGGGAAGAAGCAGATGGATAGTCGCTCACCGAAGAAGTCGGCTATGTGGCTGCTCACGAAGAATCTGGAAATGTCTTTTTTTTTTGCACTTTTGTAATAAAATTGCCTTGAATTTTGCGAGAAAAAGAAGGATTGTCGGAGTGGAGAATGTTGTGGATGAGGTTCCCAGATAAAGAAATCTTGCGATTGTTGCAAAAGATACATGGACCATTTGGGTGGAAAGATGAACTGTTTCGTCAGGCGCATGACTGCCAATTCGAAGCATAGCATAGCATCCGAGGCACATCCGAGGCCTGCTGATGTGTCTTGAGGAATGCCACTTCTGAAGACCAGCTCTTGGCATTCCTCAAGACACAGCAGCAGACCTCGGATGTGCCTCGGATGCTATGCTATGCTTCGAATTGGCAGTCATGCGCCTGACGAAACATTTCATCTTTCCACCCAAATGCTCCATGTATCTAGCCAAAAAACAGCAAATGAAGCAAGTGACATACTCTAGTGTTCCCGTTCAATGAACCGGATACACTAGTTTAGGGACTTTGCTATTTGGTTTATAGTATTAGCAACTAAAGTATGTGCTAAGATAGGCACATCACCCCCTCTACTCCTCTCCTCTCTTCCAATTCAATATGATCACTTTCTCATCTTATCTTAATAGACCCACAAAATGAGCAACATGTCACCCGCACATTCTTCAACATCATCGCCGGAGGCGTCCGCTCCAACATCAAGACGCCAAGGAAGAGGGCTATCGAAGAAGCCTGAGGGCCGACAGACCATCACAGCGGTAAACGCATCTGGGGTCCCTATCCTTCCTCAAAAAGCGGTAAACGCATTCTGAACCATGGTCGGAATAGTTGCACGAGAACGAATTGAGATCACATACAATTCGTGGAAGAACGTGCCTGACACTCGGAAACGTGAGCTGTGGACCGAAATTTTGGCATCGTTCGAGTTCCCAGAAGAACACCTACACGCTGTACAACGACAAACCTACCAAGCGGCGTGCAAAGCATGGAAGAACTTCAAGAGCACGCTTGTCAGGAAATACGTGGAGACGGACGAAACGCCTGTTCATAAATACCCATTCCTGGAACCACAATGGGAAGAGTTCAAGGCGATGAGGACGTCCGAAGATTTCAAAAGTACAAGTGTGGCGCACAAGGCCCTCCAGGCAAAAAACACACACCCCGACAGACTTGGCACATCTGGGTATGCGGGTAAAATCCCGCAGTGGAGGAAGGAGGATGACCTGGCAGCTGCACAGGACATCGCCCCGCCGTTTTCCAATATCCCGGATGACCGCGCTCGAAATTGGATTAGAGCAAGGTCTTCTACAACGACATCGGGGGACGTCTCCTTTCGAAACCCTGCAGACCAGCAAGTGTCCCAGCGCCTGGTAAGATATCGATGAACTACGTAGCTTGTAATTACTCCACAACTTCGTACGAATTGAAATGACATTTGGTGCTCTTGCAGAAAGAGCTGAGTTTTGAATCTACCCTGGGATCATTCCAGGGAACAAGGGAGAATGATATGCTCTCCGTGGCCCTGGGAAACAAGGAGCACCCGGGTCGTACGAGAGGCCTTGGGCTTTACGTTCCTTGGAAACATGGTTTCCAAGATGACTCCGGGATGTATCGGCGTAGGAAGAGAAACAAAGCCGAGCGTGACGCACAGCTACGAGAAGAGATCAAGGAATCTCTTAGAGACGAGCTATTAGCTCAGATGGCTGATGTAATCAAAGATGAGGTGCGGAAACAGACAGAAAGTCAGCAGGCCGCTACTGCCGCTCCTGTGCTAGCTAGCCCGCACAACCATCCGAGTAGCTACGCGTCCAATCCGACGCAAACCCAGGCCAAATTTCCTGTGGACGACATCCTGGTAATAATTATTATCTCTCGAATGCTTGCTCCATTGATAGGCCTATTCGAGTAGCTAATTTTGTATCGTTATGTAGGAGCTTACGAAGTGCAGGCTCCAAGTGAGATATGGCTTCATTCCCTTGTACGCTGCTTGGGGCCAGGCATATTCGTCTGGTATCGGGGCCATGGTGCACGGTCAAGCTTTAGCGCCAGGCTTCGCAAAAGTTAATGTGGATGGTGTGTATGTCAAGTTTGAGGTGGTCCCGCTACCGAAGCCCCCCAACGACGAGATCATGACTCTAGGACAGGCCATTGGAACATTCATCCAGTGGCCCAAAAGCGACATCTCCCTGGAGGCTTCTTCACCGGTGGCAGGACCAGAAGTGCAGTGCGAACCACAGCAACATGCACTGGTGCCATCTCCACACGGGCAGTGCGAAGCAGAGCTACCTGCACCGGTGCTATCTCCACGGGTGCTATTCTCGCCAAAGCAACTTGCACCGTCACCATTACAGTCGACTACCATGAAGTCGACCTGCAGTCGAGGCAGTGGCCATGGCAAATCAAAGACGAAGGATGATGACGATATCTCGTACCTGCCATTGGCCCACAAATTCGTGCTAGGCGAGCCGATGATATTCCCGAAAGAGCACCTCGCAAAGCTAGGACTTGGTTGCCAAAGATTCCACATTTGGTATATGGAACAGTCCAATAGACCAGAGGCAGAACGACGCTCAGGTATCATGGTCAAATTCAAGTCGGAACATTTCTTGCACGAAGTTCAGGAATGTGTCTTCCCGGTTACCTTTGACGATATATTTGCTGTTTTCACGCTCAACGCTCTCGACGCCTCACTCGTTCGATGCTGGACGCTGTAAGTCTGTTCAATCACAGTCTCTGTTCACGTAATACCGATATATGTCACAATTTGTTGCTTTTCTGTGTATATATATAGATTCATGCTGATCGAAGCTAGATCATCGAAATCACCAATTGGTTTCCTGGACCCACGCTTGGTCACTATTGATACCATCAACGAGAATGCATCCTTCGTCGAGGACTATATTACAAAAGCACTGCTGGCTCACCAAGATAAGGAATTTGTTCTTATGCCATACAATGAGAACTTCCATTGGATTTTAATTGTAATTATACCAAAATGGAACAAGGCTATATACCTTGATTTTCTAAGTAAGAACAAATCCAAGTACACAGCTATCGCCGAAATACTCGATAGGTAAGTACATTGTACATTGTACTCTTTCTTTCCTTCCGAATGACTAATCTAACTTTTTCGAATAACGAAGGTCGTTCGTCACATACGTTCAACAAACAAGTGGCTCGACGACAGCTGCCAAGCCCTTGAAACATGATCGCAATTTTCAGGTATTGGCTAGCTACACATTAATTAATCATATACAACACTTAGTAGTAATGCCACTTGATTTAACACATTCTATTTTTTGCAGTGCCACCAGCAGCAGCCGGGCAACACGTGTGGATACTACGTGTGCCACCATATGAGACTACTCCTCGATTCCAGCAAGATCTCCACTCCTAAGGTTTGTCAATCTTTCCACATTTATTTCATACATGTCAAGTTTTATATGTGCGCGCGTTGATATTACTATCGACAGGCTGCGCCCATCTCTACATCTGCATTGAAACAGCCGGATTTTGCAAAAATTCGAGGAGAGTTCATTTGGTTTTTGTGGAGTAAAGTCGTAAGATCAGATGGAGAGTTCCACTGCCCAGAAGATTTTTTATTGTAATTCTAAGTGCAAATGCAGTGTAGATCTTTTACAATTGTGTATTTGTTAATGGATATTTTATTTCAATTCAATGAATTGATTTGCGAAATGGATGCTTTATGTTTGTGAAATGAAGTGTGTTGTCAATTGGATGTTTAATGTCTGTGAAATGAATTGAGATGTGAAATGTATCTGAAATGAAATGAGATGTGTGAATTGTATATGTTTTATGTCTGTGATTATCTGCTTGTTTCAGAGGGCATGGCTAGCATTTCCTGAGGCTAGCCAATAAACAGAAATATATTTAGGGGTTGAAGGGAATATCGCAGACGGTTTTTGAGTAAAAAACCGTCTGTGATAAAAAGTATCACAGACGGTTTTTAACTCAAAACCGTCTGTGATTATCAGCTATCATAGACGATTTTGACTCAAAAATCGTCTGTGATAATAAGTATCATAGACGGTTTTTAACTCAAAACCGTCTGTGATTATCATCTATCACAGACGGGTTTTACTCGAAAACCGTCTGTGATAGCTGATAATCACAGACGGTCCGAAAACCGTCTGTGATGACTTCGATTATCACTGACCCATAAATACAGACGGTTCACAAAACCGTCTGTGATGACGTTTTCGAACCGTCTGTGATGGCCTTTTCTGTAGTAGTGATACCTCATATTTGTAACAGTAAAAGATATATGTTTTATAGTAAGCTGTAACATATAGCATAGCTTCCACAATAGCCCGTGATAGCTTTATCATACCCCTCGTCACGATGGACCGCAATCCACGATTTAAAAAATTGTGTATGAGGTCCGATTGTGGATGATGTATGGGGGTGGCACTAGGCCTAGCAAAGCATAGTCTCAGACCTGTTCTTTTCGGCTGCGGTTTATGGTTTTTGGTTGAAATTTTTGAATTTTGGCTATTTACGGTACAGATTACGGGAGACATATATTCACTTGTGATTTTAGCTGGTACAGATGTTGGGCTTTTAACATGTAGATCGTTTAACTTGTAGACCCCGTCTTGAGAAAATATTTCGTTTGAAAGTTAGGTACTGTAGCAAAAGCCAAAAGCCGCCAACTTCTGACTTAAAGAACAGGCCCTCAATTGTTGTCAGGGTGAGAGAGATATGGTAACTTTCACCATAATTGGCATTTGGTTTGCTATGATTTCTTTTTGAAATTTTCTTAGCATCTCAAGTCATTTGTTACCGATTCTTGGTCAAATCTGGCCGATTTTATTACCAAATTTTTTGCACAAAAGATACTCTAGAAGTAAGGTTATCAGGATTGCGATTCTATGTAGCATCGTTTTCTGCCGAGCAGTATCACATGGTATGATCATGGTTCTATGATAGTTTTTATTTTTAAGTATGATTTATTTATGTTTTATACAAAAATACCTTCAATGGATTACCTATTGCAATTCTGTAGGAAAACAGAGTAATAGGGTAATATCATTATTCACAAATAGGATTATAATTTTTCACAACTCACAAATAGGCATAATAGTGTCATTAAACATGGATTCTTAAGGTACAAACTACAGAGTTCCATTCTCCAAACTGTGTTTACAAACACATACCAAAGGATCTCATTTCTATGATTCTCCAAGTTGCAGCATATTAGTTGAAAAGTGCTAGCACTAGTAGTAGCAGTGTTACAGTTATTGTTTCGTCCCAGTAGACTGGTAGCTCACCAATATGAGTAAATAAAAAAACGAGGCAAGACTGGAAGTAATCAATGTAAAACTCTGCCTAATCAGGTGTTTGTTTATTTGTCTTATCTTACGTTCGCATCTCTTCTCAAACTCCTCGCCTCGTCAGTGATGCGCTGGATGTGCCTCTTCACAATTCCAGCAAGAACAAAGGACTTGAGAGAGAGAGAGAGAGAGAGAGAGAGACGGCAATGGAGATTGGCGACTGAGCTTGATCCATACATGATCCGTGTCATCTAGCCTTAGTAGGATCGATACGTATGGTGATCGTGACAACGTTGTTTAGAAGTACTATCTCTTATTATGTAACACAGTGCATAGCTATCTGGCCAGCTAAAAAACCAACCAGACTTGGAATCTTACCAAATTGAACCCTTGCGCCACCCCTCTCCTCTCTCTCTCCTCAAAGCGCCACCACTTCTCTCCCTTTCCCCTCTCTTCTTCTATTCCGAGCAACTCCTTCGCCACCCTCACTCCCTCCACAACCACCAATGGCAAGTGGCACCATCGCCGCCTCACCGTGCAGCCCCCGACCCCTCCCTGCCACACCACCCCGCCCAATCTAACTTCCACAGCCGTCGTTGCCACCACCCTCCGACTCCGTCCACCGCCCTCCTACCTTGCCCATCACCCCTGCCGCCGCCCACCGCCTCCCCTCGACCTCCTTCTATGCCCAGGGGAAGGGTGAACCCATAGCGAGTAAGCTAGATCCAGCGACACAGGAGAGTGAGGGAATGACGGCGGGGAGGAGGGAGGGAGCGGCGGATGGGAGCAAGAGGGAGGGAGCAGCGATGCTTTGGGAGTGAGAAGGGATTGTGTACCATCAAACAGTATACCATTCGGTAGTTTTTCTCTACCAAATTTTATGCGTCAAACCAAGTATTTGCCAGTTATGTTTGATGCGACCAAGTTACCAGGATTGCGACATAGATCGTAGGATTGTAGTACGATCCTATGGAGCCAAAATGACACAGATAAACATCTGGACCAGAATTTCATAAATTCGTGATATGAAAGGTAGGATCATATAGAATCGGATAGAATCATTAGGACCACGCTCATGATCGCATAGGACATGATTCTGACAACACATTATATTAGCACATAAATTTGATATTATCTATTGCCAATTTTGCAATAGTTTATTTTGCTTTATTATTGTTTACATGTTGTTCTAGGGTAAAAAAATTATCATTAACATATTAGACTTTTAGATTATTAATTTATTAAAAATAATTAAATAAGTGTTGAAAATCAAGCTTTATTGAATGTAACATGGATAAGTTTATGCAAATTTACAAAATTAAATGAAAAATTCAAATATTTCACTATAAATTTGCGTATTTAAAAACATAATTCAATTTTTATATAAAATATGTGTGATTTAAAAAATCATATAGAACCGTGATTCTATGATCCGATCTTATGAAAAAATGATTCTACATAGAATCACAATCCTAACAACCTTGGATGCGACTAAAAACTCTGCAACTATGAAATTTAATAAGCACATTTTCTTACTTCGAAACTGCTATTTCCCTGAATACCTGGTGACTGGTGGGTCCAAAAATGCGTTGCTGCAATAACTTCGGGGCATTGATTTGATTCGCATCCCACCTGTAGCCCACAAGGAACCGAAGTTGTTGCCAAGGAGGGAAGAAGTGGAAGCGAGAGCCCCAGATTTTTTTTGTTTTGGAGGGAAACCACGCGTCAGGCTTGGCACCTAATTTCCCACTTCCATTCAAACCTAGCCAAATATGCCGTCAGCACAGCCTGGCACATATAGGCACGGCTTAGTTAGCCTAGTTAAGTAAACAAGTCGTACTGTACTAGCCAACGGGCTTAGCTTTGGACCTATGCATGGTAAAGGAGGTGATGGGTCATGCCGTGCTAGCCCAGGCATGTGTAGCATGACAGCCCAAGGATAGCATGTTTAGCACATAGGCTCGCTACCACCTCTGCCTCGTGTCCCTTGGCACCTGCACCGTCGGCATTGGGCCTTTGCCGCATGTTCCCTAGAGCCCACGCTGCTACCAACAACAGTGGTGAGAGGGAGAGAGGGGATCTAGGAGCACAAGCTATGAGAGGAGGAGGCAGCGGGGAGGGAGGCTCGCTAGAGGGATAGAGGGGAGGGAGAAGCCAACTCAGCCAAGGAGGTGGCGACCGAGCTAGGAAGGGAGTGTAACATCCTAAATTTTGGATGTTTGAAATTTTGAGTAAATTGAAACTTTTATTTGCATCTTACTGGCATCTGAGAATTTTTGGTTCAAAATTTTATTTGACTTTTCCTGAGTTTTGCACCGAGCAAGTAATAACTAAGGATAATCCTTGAGCACAAAATAGCAGTCATATAAATAATTAAATAAATAAATAAATACAAATAATTTAAATGGGGTTTAACCTCTGAGAGCTTAATTTAAATCTATTGAATCAAAACATGGATTATAAATTAGTTAAAGGGAAATAGTTGACTTAAAAGTGCAACTCAAAAATACATACATACATACATACATACATACATACATACATACATACATACATATACACACACACACACACACACACACACATATGCACATTTTATACCACTAAATTCCAGACCTAGTTGTGACATTAGAGCTAAAATGCAAGGGAAAATTTTGAACACAAAGTTCAAGCTATAGAAAATTAAAATCTGGAATTCTAGCATTTTCCCTCCTTTTTTTCTATGCCATGTGGGCCCATTTCTCCTTTCTTTTCCTTCTCTTCCCTCCTCCCTCCTGTTCTCTGTTTGCCAGCAGGCCCGGCGCCATCGCCCCTTTTCTCTCCTCTTTCCCCGTTTTTTTCTCTACCCAGCGGGCCCATCTCCTTCCCCCGTCTTCCTCTTTCTTCCTCCTTCCCCACTCGTTTCTTCCTTTGTCTTCCGACCGCAGCTTCGTCAGCCTGCCCCGTAGCTCCTGTGCGCGCGTCACGCCCCTGCGCGCACGTCACCTCGCCTGCGCCTGCATCGCATCAAGCCGTCTCCTCCATGTCGCCATGCCCTACGCCTCCCGTCGCACCCTCACCTGTCCCCCACGTTGCGCACGCCCAAGGACCCGTTCCGCGCCCATGCCCTGCCGGCCAACCCCACACGTTGCCACCGGTTCCGTCGCCTATAAAACCCCGTTTGAGACCCCAATTGAACCGCCCTGCTTCGCTAACCCTCCTACTCGAAGGAATTGTGTTTCCAGTGCCCCTAACGCTGCCGGTGGCTCTTCTCCCACAACTCCGGCCGACCGAGGAATCAGCCACTCGGAGCCACTCCAAGCCAATTCCTCGGAGCCGGAGCTTCCTCGGAGCGTCGCCAAGCTTCTTCCATTTTTGGCCAGGCCTTTCCCCACCTACACGTCGTGGCACCGAGCTCCTCCCCGATCCGCTGCCGCCTCACGTCGCCGGAACACCTCGCCATCTCCCTGGCTGAGCTACCGCTATCGGTGAGTTCCCCATGGCCATCTCCACCTCCTGCTCCCCTTGGTCTCCTTCCCTTCCTCTCCGGTTGCCGTCGTGCCGTTCGGCCTCGCCGCCGGCTGCCTTGGGCTGCCGCTCCGACCACCGCACCACCTCCTAGGGCTCCCTTCCCTCCCCTACAACCCGTTTTGCTAGTCTCCGGCACCTCCCCGGCCACTCCTCGCCAGCGACATCGCCGCCTGGCAATGCGCCACCGCCTTCCCTATGTCTGCCAGCTAACTTTCTGTTTTGAGCTCCACCCTGCACTTGCCTCATCTATTTTATGCCCCGCACTCTTTCAGACCAGGCCTTCGGCCCACTTGGCTAGCTCAGTGCGCATTAATAGTCATAAAACCCTCAGGTGTCTGGTTCGATCCCTGTCGGCTGCACCCTTTCCATTTTTTTATTTTATTTTCTTTAATGCATTTTAATTAATAAAAATTAGGGAAAACTAGGAAACAATCCATGGAAGCTAATAGATTTAATTAGGATATAATATAAGGTTAATTAAGATTTAATATTTGATTATTTACTATATGAGCAACTAATATAGCTTAAATATTTGTTTGAGGTCTAATTATCAATTAAAGGCATTAATAAAATATGGTTTTGCTTAATGTCCAAATCTAATAAGGATCCCAATTAAAAATACATTCAAGTTAAAGTTAAGGAAAACAAATTGGGTGTTAGGTTAAAAACTATTATAACAAAGCTTTAAATTAAAGATTACCCTTAATTGTAATTAAAATATATGTCCTAACATTAAACTACCGCCATTAAGCAAATCTCAAGTAGTAAATTTAATTAAATAACAATATTGAAATATAACCCTGTATAGCAAGCTTGACCTCAAGTAAATAAGAGTGTAATTACGATTAAATTATGCCAAGCGTTAAGTAAAAGCATAAAGATGTCAATGCCACAAAGACTCTAATTAAAAGGCCATAATAGTGTATAGTATTAGAGTATAATAGCTGCTGGTCATTAGTAATTAAAAATCATCTCGTTAATATGTAACCTGAAGTCCAAGGATACTAGGCATAGCTAGGAATGGTATTTATATCCGAGTTGTATTTAAAACCCAGAATAGTTTAGTAGGTCACCCTAGAATAGCTCAGTGGTCATGGGTCAATGAACAATAGAAATCAGCTAGCGTTAACCATTTAAATAATAGTGACTAAATAAATAGTCCCATGTGATAATAAATTAGGATATTAATCATTTAATTGATTAATGGATAGTAAAACTCACCCCAAATATCATAGTGTGAAATACCACAAATACAAGCTCTAAGATTAATTTGATAAGTTAAGCTGATGTGCACCACGAGCGAAACTTCTGACCTAATTCTTAAAAGATGACCCCCGGCACATAATACTCAACACCTCCAGACAACTCTTACGCATGCTCATAGATCTGACCTAACTTATGGGACTTCCTTGATAAATATAAAAATAATAAATGAAGTTATTAATAAAAATATCGAGTCATCATATTCTGCCATCAGCTATACCTAACCATCTCCAAGTTCTAAGCATAAATCTTCCCGTAAGTACTCCTTCATTGCCAACCTTCCTTGGCATCCGCCTCGGCGGATTTCCCTTTGCCATTTATCATTTCATTTCAACCCTTTGACTCTGTCAAACGTTCCGTGCCCAACCAACCTAAAATCACCCATTAATTCATAATAAAGCTAAATTGAGTTATTTGGATTTATTTGGACTTTTTGAGTTATTTGCATTTATTTGGATTCAGTTGCTTAGCACGTAATTAGAAATTGGAGTCCTGAGGATTCATTGGATCAAGTAAGACCAAGATATAGATAAGACAAAGATCAGAAGTTCAAACTGCTAAATCTCAGGAAATTTCTATGTATCATATTTCAAAAGCAATTTATGGCAAATAAAATAACCCGAGCCTTTCCTTGATAAGCCATGCATATTATCTACTTGCATCCTATGTATTGGCTCGCGGAGCACGGTGGTTTGTGCTCACCCTCGCTCACTTAATTAATCCAGAATCAGGAATTAGACTGCAACGCTTCAGCAATACACTTGGTCATGATGGTGAGCAAGATGAAGATGTCAAGAGCTAGGTCGTGAATCTCCAGTTGGCTGCCTGTGGGCACGTCCTGACGGTTTCACCTTTGTGCTTTGTTTTCCGCTGTTGTAATTTATTGATTTTGGCCTGATCGGCCCATGAGTAAGTCTACTATTATATTTACGCTTCCGCATTATATGCATTTTGATGTTCAGTACTGTATCTGTGTGCACTATCTACTGATCCAGGGAATAGTGCGGTGGAATCACAGAGGATTCTGGATTGCAAAATCCGGGTCTGACAGAGTTGGTATCAGAGCATATCGACTGCAGGTCGTGACCTAGTTAGCCTGGGCGTTAGTTTCATGACTAGAATTATTTCTTAAAAATTATATTTCCAAGAGCTAGGTCGTGAACCTCCAGTTGGCTGCCTGTGGGCACGTCCTGAGGGTTTCACCTGTGTGCTTCATTTTCTACTGCTGCAATTTATTGATTTTGGCCTGATCGACCCATGAGTAAGTCTACTATTATATTTACGCTTCCGCATGATATGCATTTTGATGTTCAGTACTGTATCTATGAGCACTATCTTCTAATCCAGGAAATAGTACGGTGGAATCATAGAGGATTTGGATTGTAAAATCCGGGTCTGATAGAGCTAGTATCAGAGTATATCGACTGCAGATCGTGACCTAGTTAGTTAGCCTGGCCGTTAGTTTCATGACTAGAATTATTTCTTAAAAATTATATTTCCAAAAAAAATAAGTTGTATTGCTCATTCTTATCTCTCTTAGATGATTCCCTCTCATCTATATGCTGCCCTAGCCATTTATACTTCTAACGCTCTCTTATCCCGAATTCAAAATAACAAGAATCTAGTACCCCTCTTGTAAACCCTCCTTGCAAACCTACTTTTGGCCAAAGTCCCAAAAAGCTTAAAATTGAAACTCATTTTCAAAAGTTGTTTTATCCTTGGAGGATCGATTATCAAATTGTTTACAAAATTCATTTTCAAACTTATTGTTGGAGTAAGAGAGCTCTAGAAGTAAAAATGGCTAAGGCAGCATTTAGATGAGAGAAAATCATCTAAGAAAGATAAGAATGGGCAGTATAACTTATATCTTTGAAAATAGTATTTTAAAGAATTATTTCTTGTAATGAAACTAACGGCCAGGCTAACTAGGTCACGACCTGCAGTCGATATGCTCTGATACCATCCCTGTAAGGTCCAGATTTTACAATCCGGAATCCTCTGTGATTCCACCGCACTATTCCCTAGATCAGTAGATAGTGCTCACAGATTACAGTTCTGAATATCAAAGTACATATCATGCGGAAGCGTAAATATAATAGTAAACTTACTCATGGGCCGATTAGGCCGAAATCAATAAATTGCAGCAGTGGAAGAACAAAGCACGCAGGTGGGACCTTCAGGACATGCCCACAGGCAGCCAACTAGAGGTTCGCGACCTAGTTTTGACTTCTTCATCCTCTTCGCCAGCTTGTCCAATCTTGTTGCTGAGGCGAGGTGACTTGATTCCTGATTCTGAATTTTGTCGCAAAAGCGAGTGTGAGCACTCCAACCCCGTGCTCCACGAGCCATTACACAGAATGCAAATAAATAGTATGCATGGCTTAACAAAGGAGAGGCTCGGGTTATTTTATTTGCCAAAAATCACTTTTAGTAGCATTGTTATTATTTAATCATAGTGTTATTGTTACTGTCTACACTCCTCCTAGCGACTACCATAATCGACTTAATCCACCAAAATACACTTTCTTTATTGTTTGCTGTCTAAGACTCCCAACAACGATTATCATCAATTATGCAATCCACCAATCATACCTTCCTTGCTGCCTAAATCCCCAAACAGTGAGTATCATAATCTATATAATCCACCGATCAATTGCTGCCTAAAATTCCAAGCAGCTAGTGTCATTATTTTGAATCCACCAATATCCTTTGTATTCGAAGTTCCTAATAATCCAATCTTGTAATTTCTAGTCCTCAGCTCTCCACTTCTGAACCCTAATGATTATCCATTATAATTATTTTTGAATCCACCAATATCACTTATATCAGGACTTTCTAATAATTCAATCCTTTTGTTATTGATCCAGAACCATAATTTGCTCCTCCAATAATCAACCTTATTTTCCATTACCTATCTCTAACTAATTCACTATTATACCTCCACCAAAAATATCATTGATCGAGTCTACGATTCACTAGTATTCATCCACCAAGAATATCATTGATCAAATTTATACTCCAATAATTGATATCATACCTCCAAATTCCCAAAAATCTAATTCATCCATCCAGTAGTTGATCAAATCCTATTCATCCCATTATCACCAACATCTCCCAAGAATTAATATTAGTTATCAGTGTTATAATCCAGCAAATATCTTTGCACTCCCTAATTCTCCAAAATCGTTTAAATCATCTATCTAGCTTATGTATTCATTTAAGATCCACCAATGTATTTACCCCAGAATCCACTCTATCGTGTCCTTTTTATGATCGACATGAATCCTCCAATATCTTTATGTATTCATCACAAACATCTATCTCCTTTACTCACGACTCTATTTATTCCCTCTTGTATTTTATTTTGCAAGGATAGAAGTGCTATTATTTGAAATATAATACATACAAATTTCCTGAGACCTAGCAGTTTTGAACAAAATCATAATGTTCAAGAAAATCCAATAATAATAGCGATCCAGATTCCATCCACCGTTACATGGCATCCGCACCATATGCTAACATTTCAGCGTTATAACCGCTTACATTACCACTGGGACGACACCCAGGACAATTCAAATCAGGGCTTTCCACTGCCCTTCCACTTTTCCATTTCCACCCACAAAGTTTTTGAAATAGAACTATATCTGGTTAAGTTCCCATGTCCGCCCTTGACCGTGGGCACAGCTATTCGAATAGTTTTAGACTCTGCAGAGTTTGTACACTTTCACCACAAGAGACAATCAGCTCCACATGATTCCTTAGTCGTGTAGTTGAGCAGACCATCACAGTGACTTTTCAAAGTATCTAGTCCCTTTTCTTATTCACCTTATGGGAAACTGCCCACTTACAGTGGGTCCCATCTATGCGCGGGATGTTTCCCACAGC
This sequence comes from Dendrocalamus latiflorus, assembly GCA_017311315.1. NCBI lineage: Eukaryota > Viridiplantae > Streptophyta > Magnoliopsida > Poales > Poaceae > Dendrocalamus > Dendrocalamus latiflorus. The sequence goes on along the minus strand of CM029671.1, from coordinate 1,662,074 downwards.
CACTAACGCAGCTCGGGCTTCTACTTCCCGCAACGTAGGACAGCTGGGAAACTTCACCCTCCACTGGTGTCCCTTTAGGCCCCCTTGCCATAGCGTAGCCCCATCAATCCCCTACCAGTGAGATGAGTCCGGGGATTTCGATAAATTTACTTAGCCAAGTTGTATTTTACAGACTTGTGGTTGCACTGTTTTACACAGGATGTCATGACAAGATTCAGTCCTTATTGGTATCTGGGCGGTCTACCACTAACCCACTTTGTGCATCCACTGCACCACACATACACACCCTCGAACCATCCGCCCAGATAATTAAGCAAGTTGGGGTTTTTGAGAGTATAAAATAATCGTACCAACATATATCAGTCATTACCACCATGACTGCCCAAACCAGTTTCACATGATTGAAAATGACAATGAGGTTTGGGGCATTTCAGCGCCCCCCTGAATATCTATGCAGTACTAAGCATAGCATATAATTAGGGACTTATTTTTGAAATATTACTATTATAATTTTGCTAGGGCGACAAGGTTCACACATTCAAATATTCCAAAGGAGGGTAATATTATTCAAGGTAAACAATGGACATATAACTAGAATCGTAAATTAAACATGTATTTGCATATAAACTAACAGCATGCAATTTGATAATTTAAATCAAAGTAATTTGCAGAAAACATAGGTTCAACATGATCAAAGTATTGACTCGCCTTGCGCGGTTTACCGCGGTCTTGAGCTCACTCAAAGCTATCCCATTTGTCGATCTTGAGGTTCGGGTCTTTATCTTTACTTCGATCTCGGCCTCGCTTGCTCCTTGATTCTTCCGGACTCCAATTTCTATTTACGTGCTAAGCAACTGAATTCAAATAAAAACAAATAACTCAAAAGATCCAAATAAATCTAAATCAAGCCAATTGAACTTGATTAATTTTTATTATGATTAAATAGGTGATTTGAGACAAGGTTAATTGGACGCGGAGTATTGTCGGAGCCGAACTAGCGATGATTGGCGGCAGGTATTCAATGAAGGAGGGTTTATGACACAGAAATATTAATGAGATTACCTTGCTTTAGATTTGGGGAGGACTAGGTGGAGCCGGCCATTGAATACTATGGCTTACTCTATTTTATTTAATGTTTGTCGTGAAAGTATTTTCATGACCTTTTTAAGGATATGATAACGATCGTCATACATTAGATGGCTAATCGTGCATCACTTAATTATATACTGCTTTTGTTGCGCAAATAGTTTATACAATATATTCTACGGTCATTTTATGTGAGATACTAACCTTTGCACCAACTGTCATTATTAACTATATTTAAGCGTTTGAGACTTATTTAAGGGCGATGTGCTAATGGTGGGGTTTATAAATCATGACTTTCTAAAATATCTTATTTTAAATGGCTTTGGCATATCATTTAATTATAAATAAGGTTAATCTTTTAATTTAAAGTCTCGCTTTTGGTAGTTTACACACTATTGCATTTATTTTCTTTATTTTAATCTTGAATGTATTTTTAATCGGGATCTTCATTAAATTTGGTCATATAATATTACATGTCTCTTTGAGTTGTTTACTGTTGAGATTATTTCAATGCCCGAGGATCTAGGGTTACTATACTTTCGGTACCTATGTTATGATATGACCCTTTTAATTTGAAGACGCTCTGAGAATTAACTGATATTGATATGTTATTTCTTAGCATCTGTCATAATTTAATCCTAACTCATTTATGACTAATTGCCTGCTACATATGATTATATTTCCTCATCGTTACTACGTGAACTTCATGATCGGTAGTATGTTAATGATGGTGTCTCCTATGGATGTATTTTTAATTAAAATTTTTATTAATTTTGAACTAAACACTAAACCACATTTTTTAATGCCTTTAATTGTTAACTATACCTCAAATAAATACTTAAGCTATATGAGTTGTTCACATAATAAATAAACAATCAAGTGTTAAACCTTAAGTGACCTTATTTTATATACTAATTAAATTTATTAATTTCTATGGATTATTTCTTAGTTTAACCCTTCCTTGTTTTCTTTATTAATCTTGTTTTGCATAGACAACCATTGTATATGTATATGCCATTCCATTCTAGTTTTTAAATTTCCTTAACTAGCTAACAAAGGTTGTTCTTAGTTACCTTGAGTGCCCTTGGGCCCACATGGCATTGAGGGGAGAGAGACACTTGGGGAGGAGGAGGCTGCCTTGCTCTCGGCCACATAGGAGAAGAAGGGAAGGAACAGAGGAGAGAGGCAGAGCGCGGGAGACGGCAGTGCTGGCCGGGGTGAGCCGCCGCCGGCAAGTAGGACCGAAGAGCCGATGTCTCGGAGTGAAATGGAGGAAGTAAGGAGAGGGGGAGCCAATTGAGGCGGCAGACTCGGCCGAGGCGGCGGCAAAAACGGCCGGGGTTGGAGGCCGAACGTGGCACCGGCGCCGGAGTGAAAGGGGGAGGGAAAAGGTAGCAGCACAAGCTAAAGACGGATCAAGAGATGCTTACCAAGCCATTTTCCGGGCCGGAGGGGGTCTAGGGCGCGCTGGTGGCGCGGACCGGTGGCGGCGCGGGGAAGCTCGCATGGAGAGAGAAGCTCCGGCGAGGCGAGGCTTGACCGGCGGTTGGGGAAGGCTCCTGGGAGTGTGGAGATGCTCCCAAGGTGTGGAATCGGCCGGAGGCCTATCGGGGAGGTGTTGGCGGCGGTAATGGCGGCGGCGGACGTAATTGGGGAGAAAACCGAATTGAGGAGGGAAGAGTGAGGGAAATGGCGCCGTGGCTATGGAGGGGAGGGCCAGGGCATCTTATGGCCGCTGAGGGGCAGGGAAGGCGTGAAGGACCGGGCGGCGGGGTGGATCCTCCGGGCAAAGCCGGCGCAGGGCTCGACGCGCGGAGGATGGTGATGGCGACTGCTCACGCGCGGCGCATGGCAGAGAGCGGCGATGGGACGAGGCGTGCACGGGCGATGATGGCGGGGCGGCGCTGAGCAGAGAAAAAGGGAGAGGCGACGTGGAGGCTGCTCAGCCATGGAAGAAGGGAGGAGGAGAAAAGAAAGGGAGGAGGAGGCGCTCCGCGCGGGGGGTCTTGACCGTGCGGTCGGCAGGGAAAACAGGGGCCGGGCCCGCTGGTAGGGTAGAGAGAAAAGAGAGGGAGAGAGGATTAGGGAGTGGGGCCCACATGTAATAAGGAGAAAAGAGTAAAAGAAAGGGAGGAAAAAGGCTTTGCAATTTGAATGCTTTTGGATTTTGCATTTCTTTTCCTTTTTGAAATTACTAATTTCAATCTTTGAGCATTTAGTTCAAATCTTGGTTTAAATATCTAGCTACAAAATCTATTATTTCTCTATTTTCTATTTTACCCAGTTTGCCCTCGGATTTCGATTTTGACATTATTTTGCTGTGAATTGTATATATATGTGTATATATATACATTTAAATTCTGAATATCCCACCCTGGATTTTAATGGGTATATTTTAATATTTTATTGTCCTGAACTTGAATTCAAGACGTTGGTATTTTGAATTTCATGATCTGTTATGACATATTTCCATTCTTGCCATTATTAATATTAGTTTTATTTTTCGAGGCTTTCTTAAATTTTTGGATCCTCCGCCAAAATTCAGAAAATCACCATAAAATCCAAATTTCAACAGAACATATTGTAAAATAATTTAAAAACTTTATATTTTCAAATTCGAATTTTTCAGGATGTTACAGTTAACCTTGTGGTGTTACTCCTAAAAGGTAAAGTGGAGGCGAGGAGCTCAGGGGAGCTGGAGAGATAAAAGGTAAATAAATTGAGATGTAATAAATAAATTGGGATAAATAAATATGGAGACACAAAAGATAATTATAAATAATTTGAAGATGTAATAAAGAGATTTATTTATGTTTCATGGCTGCCTCGTTAAAAACTTTGCCAAGTAAAAACTCAATTTAAGAAAATCTTGGCTAAGAAAAAAGAGTACAGTCTACAACTCTGCATACATCAATGTTCTAAAAGTCATAGTCTAGATAAAGATTATCGAATGACTTTGCCAACTCCATATTTTCAATGGAATGTTATTGTCGTGCATTGGTATGTTCCCAATCTTTGACTGCAAGATGTATTTCCACCATCTTGCTTATGAGACTTGTTATTCTCTCCTCCAGTATTCTCCTAGAAAGGATGAAGGCAAACTTGGAAGAAACTATCAATATTAGAACAGTTAACACATCCCATGCTAGTACAAATAGTACCAGATATGTCATCTTGTGCTCCTTCCACCACCATCTTGTTTCACCATACATCTTTGAGCATGCCTTGTCATCTGCCCCATTCTATCTGAGGACTTCACAGTCAACTCACTACGACAAATTTTACAAACAACATACCTTACCTTATCTCCTTTTTATCTTCCTTGTATGTCTTATTTAATGTTCCTGGACTTTTGATGTGCTAGATTTGGGTCTCTTTGTTCTAGTGCTTGCAGACGTAGAGGCACTTGAAAAGCCTGATGATGGTACTATAGTAGCCTTGGGCTCATTCCCCGGTTGAGGTGTGCCCTCAAGTACTGGAGTCATATCAATCTTGAAGGATACAAATGTCCTCTAATGTAATGCCTAATCAGCAAAACGAAAGTGATCCATCGAAAAACTACAATTCAAAAATTACACTATTTATTTATTTCACCTTATTACAAATAATAAGAAATTAAGAACAATAAAAATATCAAAAACTCACTATGGTTACCTCTTTTGCTGAATGCAACTGGATTATGAAATTTCAAATATTTGGAAACAATTTTGAATTTTGTGAAATGTTCACAAACTCGAACTCAATTTTCACAATACAAATGAGATGAGAGATTGAAAAAAGAGTTCTGGTTGGATATGAGGAATCGGTGTGTATTTATTAAAAAAATCGATATTTTTAGATTATTTGATATTGTTTGAAATTTTTAAGCGCCCAACGGCTAAAAAGGGTCAAAAATTTCAAAACTCCCACCGTTATTGCCTTAATGGGCCAAACAGTTATAACCAGGCCTTGCCTTGCCATGCCGACTAGGCCTTAATGTGCCGACCATCGTCCCGTTAGACACGGTCTCCGCCTGGTGACCAGTTGACCATCTCCTATGGGCCTCCCCGCTCAGCCGCTTTGCTCACCTCCCAGCCCCCACCTCCTTCGGTGGTCTACCCGCTCCTACCTCCTCCCTCGTTTCGTCCACCTCCCACCAGCCTACCTCATCTACCGATGTGCCCCCGGATGCCCACCTCCTTTGCCGCCTAGCCCGTCTCCTACCTCTCCGGCGCTTTGCCCACGCCCCACCTCCTCTCAGCCGCTCCCTCCCTTGGTGCCTCACCCTCCTCCGCTGCATGCCGCCTCTCGACCACCGCCACTCCCTTCATTGCCCCTCTTCAGCTCATGCACTGTCGAGTCTATCGGGTCGTGCGATGCTCACCCGTGCCTAGGTTGTGCTTAGCACAACATAGTACTATACGAGCCATGTAGGACCAGCCCGTTGGGTCGAGGTTGTGACCCAAGCACGGTACATCACATCAGGCCGGGCCAACACAGTTTGTTTATTCCTGAGCCATGCCGTGTTGCCACAGGCAAACAGTACGGTGCTTTGGGCTAGCATGGTTAGCCTAGCCCATTTGACCACCTCTACTTCCACCCATCCACTCACCCAGTCGGAAGAAAATTCGATGGGGATGGCCCAAAAATGTAGCACTTGAGACCTATTCTTAAGATTGATGCTAATGTTAGGTGACACAAATCCAAAAATGAGTTATTTGGGATTGTCTTAAGATTGGTGATAGTGTTGCGTAACATAATTAAAAAACTAAAAGTGCTAGATTTTTAGGCTCTCCCAGGTAGATTTTTCTTCCCGTCCACCCCTCCACCCGCCTAGGAGTGGCAACGGGGTGGGGGTCCTTTGGGAGGCCCCCACGACAGCGACCTGGCCCTGTTAAGGTTAACACGACAGATCGCCCTTGCTACCGTGAGGATTAAAAAAGACTAAACTATTTTATAAATAATAATGTAAATTTATTTACTATTTTGTAATTATTTAGGCATATATTTTTAAAATATAGCTTTAAAATATATGTTCTCATATAGATTTAAGTTTTAATCTAAATATATAAGAAAACATGATGTGCATCATATTTGAAGTATATTTCCATATCATATTCCTGTTGTTAGTTGCGAAAATTGGCCATAATATCACTGATCTTATATATATTTGCCTCTTCTTGGGACTGTTTACATGGTTTTTGTGAATTGCTTGTAGGTCGGCGCGAACCAGGCACAAACTTCACAGAGAATCAGCAGTAGGGGGGAGTTAGGGTTATAAATCAGCATAAGGGGAGGGACCAAACTGCAAAGCACACATCAAACCCTAACCAGCCCCATTGGAAACCCTAAGCCGCCGCACTATATAAGCCTCCAGACGCCTCTTCATTCGGGGCCGGTCATTCCCACACCCGCAAACCCTAGCCGCAATTGCTTGAGACCAAAACCCATCCACCTGCCATTGCTTCTTCTCCACCGCCTCCCTACCACAGCTCTTCCCATCTCCAACACCCGGCCGCCCCACTCCATCTTCTCCATAGCCTCACCGATCTCCAAACCCAAAACATGCAGCCGCCCTAGCCTCCATCCTGATCCCCATCTTCGCTCATCTCTCCTCTTCCAAAACGCCTCCACCGGAAAACCTAGCTCTTCCCATCTCCAACACCCAGCCATCCCATGGCATCTCCTCCGGAACCTCCACAGATTCTCCACCGAGCTTGAGGACCCAAACACCTAGCTGCCCCTAACCCAGATCCAGATCCCCATTTTGGTCTCCCATCTCCTAACGCTACCTCCAAGACAGCACCTCCACCACACCATCTGTTCGCCAGCCAGCTCCCTAAATCCACACGCCTGGAAACTCCACAATGCAGTCGTCCCTCTCCCTCCACTGCTGATTCTCTTGCTGCCGACCAGATCTACACCAGCAACTTTCCCCTACAGCCGGATCTACTTCATCTCTGCTGGATCTGCACCTCCATCACCTTCCTCGGCCGGATCTACGCCGGCTACACCGTCTGCTCCCAGGATCTTCAAAGTCTACGCTCGGATCTGCTATTCCATTACCGGAGCTGCTACTTCTACACGGCTACTTGCGACGCCTCTTCATCCACAGCCGGATCTGCTTCCCAGGCGCCGGATCTGCTTCCTACTGCCTGCATCCTCTACGGCTTCTTCACCAGATCTGCGTCATCTACCTGCGTCCACTACAGAGAATCTGCATCAGCTTTTATTTCTGGGTTGTATCAACTTTGATCTTGCTATTTAGTACTGTGAATGCTCTTTTGAGATGCTATGTGTTGGATGAATGATATGCATGTGTTATATTCTGCAGATCTGTAAGCTTGTAGTATTGTTATTGTTCTTGCTTATCTGAGATGATTATGTGGATGATATTTGCTGGTTTAGATCTGTGATTCGCACATGATACTGTAGTAGTTTCATATAACTTCCTGATTCTGTTAGTAGTTTAAATATCATGCTCTGATGATGATGCTATTTTCTGTCGTTTAGATTCAATCATTATGTTAGAATTGTTTTTATGCATGTTAGTTTAGTTCGGTTCTGTTAGAAGAAAAAATATATATATAAATATATAATTATAGATCTGTTGTTTGTTGTTTCTCTTGTGAATGGATGCGCTATCTTGTTCTCTGAAGTAGTTTAGATTGCTTATTAGATGCTCTGCTAGATTCATTTCTTTGCGTTGAATCTGTCTTTTGTTTGCTGAGTTGTGTAGCGATAGCCGTAGCAGTCTTCTCCCCTTCTTAAGTTCTCTCTCCCTTCAGCATCTTCCTTCTCCCGTAGATTCTTTCTTCTCTCGGTAGGCTATCTCTTCTAGTAAACTCCTTTTCTTAAGTCCCCTCTCTTCGCATCTCGCTCTTATTCTTCAGCCCCTTCTTTCTTCCCCTCTTCTCTCAGTTTCTCTCTCTCTTCTCTATATTTCTTCTGTCTGCCAATCTCTTCTCTAATCTGTTGTATCCAGTGCTCCTTTCTTACCTATGCCTTCTTTCTTCCCCTCTTCTGCTAGCTTTGCCAATTCCTAGCCCTTTTTCTTTCCTTTGCTCTCTTTCTCTCTCTCTCTCTTTTCCCTCAGCTCTTACTGTTTAGTTCAAGTTAGTTTTTCTTCAGTCTCTCTTTCTCTCTTAATAGGATTAGTTCTTTGGTTTCCCCTGCCCAGATAGTCTTATTCCTAGTACTCTCTGCTCTTCCCTTCTCTTACTTCCACTCTTTTGCAGTTCTGATTTCTGGTCTTTAGTTGTCTGCAGTTGGTGTTCAGCTCCCTGTTCGTGAGATTTAGCTTTGGTTAAGAGTTTTGTCACTAGTAGTTTAGTCCCTGTGGAGAACACGACTCTCGCTGCTATCTTAGCGGCAGCCCGTACACTTGCGGGTGTGCAGTTTTGCACGATCAAAACATACCACCTTTCAAGCTGTAAAATATATATTCTAATATAGATTTAAGTTTTAATCTAAATATATAAGAAAAAATACCATCTTTCATTGTGAAAAAAAGAGCAGGGTGACCCGTCCCGCTCTGCTAGCTTAGCGGGGGCCACCCCCACCCCCGACGGGGAAATTCTCAGTGGGGCGCGCCTGTAACAACCCGCCCATCCTCTGGGTCCAGAATGCTACCACCATTGCATCCTTTTCCCATTTTCATCAACTACTAGAAATGTTAAGCCAACACTACTTTATTTATATTATAGCGATCAAATACACCATAACATTTTAATAGCTATTTTAGCATTCTAGTGAAGTCTAAACATTCTACCACAAGTTGAGATGTGAAGTGCTACTAGTACGTGAAGTTATTCATGTGCTACTCCCGCCCATGCATGACGTCCTCAATAGTCACCTAAAAACAACAAAACAAGGGTGAGTCCACAAACTCAGCAAATACAAAGCAAAACAGCAAATAACATGTTCACGTATCAATCCATAACCATCTTCGTTTCATTAACCACTTAATTCAATTTCATCTCTTTAAGTTCGCATCAACCAATCACTATGCATCTCCACATGCACTTCTCTCTTATCTATTTAACCTATACCGGTATAGCAGAGCGAGAACCCATTGATGCTCACCCAGGCTCATCATGTTTCCATGTGGGGATCACAAGCCCATTCTTTTTCATACGGGGACCACAATAGCATGTCATTTTCATACAGGGACCTCAATCTTCACTCCCGTGGAGGGTCCACACAAAGTGGACCAATGATACAACAACACTATCTCTTTTCATGACATGCATGCAATACAAGCTCTCCATTTATGCACATCAACATGTCATGTCTCAACAATCGTAATTCATTATTTCTCATCATGCATCCGAAAATGGTTAATTTACTGTAATAGGGTAAGCAATGCACCATCATTCACTATCAGCAAACATTACCCGAATTTGCCACTTTATCACGCACTTGCCTGGTTAGTATCGGGGACGATGCGTGGACGGTTCCGACTCGGGACATCCACCTGTATAACGTCAACCCGACAACACATTATATCAAAATCAGTGCTTAAGCAAGCAGCAACGACTCTATGCGCATAACCTGACTCTAGCATAAAACGCACGGGGTTAAGGACCCGTCACGCAGGTACCAAACCCCCATTTTTCTTTTTCTCCTCTTTTCTTTTCTTTTCTTTTCTTTCTTCTTTTTTCCTTCCTTTTTTCCTCTCTTCTTTCTCTTTTCTTTTTCCTTCCATTTTTTCTTTCTTTCTTTTTCTCCTACCACCCGGCCGAACCGGCGCTATCTTCTCTCACTTCATTATCTCTTCTTGTCTCGTCACTTACTCCCTCTACTCACATTTTCCTCGGCCGAACGGCCTGTCGATTCCCAGGCGACGCGGCGGCGCGGCCGAGCTCGGGCATCGCCAACCCGAGGCTCACTGCCGGCTAACCTCTGCACGCATCCGCCTTCCCCCTTCTTCCCTGCTCTCACCCTCCTCTAGATCCGGCTGAGAGGTTCGGTTGCAGTCATCACTCGTGTGCCCCCACTCGCCAACGGCTCCTCCCCTTCACTCTTCACCTCGGATCCGACCAACCAGGACCGCATCTGCCGCCTCCCCTTGTGCACGCACGGCTGCGAGACGCTTGGCACCGTTGCTCGATCAACACGGCCGTTGCCCTTCCAGCGCTGCCGTGGCGGCCCCTCATGCCAAGGCCCTAGACTTCGTCCGGCCGTCCTTGGCGCCGTTGGCTCCCCAACCTGACGCCTGGCTCGGCTGTGGCTGCACCGCCGAATGGCCATTGGGTGTTCCCCGTGGCCATGGCTTTAGCCAAGGCGCTCAAGCTTGGCCTGAGCACCTCTACCCCACTACTTCACCGGACGGTCCATCTAATCCCCTCTTCTTTAACACACCTTGATTTAACTTCTAGCTTTGTTTTGCTCTATTTTTTGTCACACAAGGTTGGGGAAAACGAACCTTACTTGCTCGGGTTGGGTGGGGGTGAGAAAGCGACGACGATGGCCGTGGTGGTGACAGCGCTCTCCACACGTTTCCATTGGCCCTTGTCGCCTCCTTGTCCTGGTCAGGTTCGACATGGTTCCGGCGGTCCCAGGTAGTTTGTGGTTGCCATGGACGCCATCCTCACATCGTTGGTCTTCCCCAATCTTCCAAGCTCCTCTCCTCCGTTTCTCTCTCCCTCACCTCCTCTCTGTGATGCTTTGGTTGGGTTGGCTCTCAGTGGAAAAGGTTGAACTGGGAGAAGTGGCTGAGGCTCTGTTTGGCAGAGCAATAGAGGGACAGAGCTCTCTTACTGGCTTGTGCTCTAGCTGTGCTCTCGGCTAGGGGAAAGAAATGGTGCTTGTTCGGCTTTTGGTTGGCTTGCTCTAGGTGAACTCTCAGTTGGTGGGAAGGAAAATAAGGAGGGCCAAGTGTTGGCTAGGCTTAGGTAAGGAGGTCACAACTGGCCTCCCTCTGGGCTGTGCATTGCCATATAAGCCCTCCTTCACTCTCTCTGGTTGTTATTGGCCATAAGGGCCTTTTGGTCCAAAAGGGCACTGCATTATTTGACCTTTTTCTACTCTGGTAGTTAAGTTGGTAAAAAGGTAAGAATGGAATTTCCTGCTGGATGATGAGAACCCAAACGCGAGATGGTGTAGATCGTCCCTAGACAGTCTGGAAACCTCTATGAGCGCTACTATATTCGGCATTTTAAAAACGATGGGTCTGACGGCAAAACTCTACTTTATTTCCTTTATTCTCCCTTGGATTGTTTCATTTCTCACTTTGCATTTTAGTGGTATTACATTCTACCCCCCTTAATAGAATTTGACCCCGAATTCTGGCATTCAACAATCCGCACGGAAGAACAAAATAAAATGAACTACACATAACATAGCATTAATTCATACCCATAGAGAACAAGTCTGGGTACTTCTCGCGCATGTGATACTTCAACTCCCATGTCGCTTCTCGCTAAAATTGATGTGTCCAAAGCTCTTTAACACACTTTATCATTTTATGCCTTAACACCTTCTCTTATTCCTCCAGAATCCAAACTGGATGGGACTCGAAGGTAAGGTCTTGCTTTATGGGCATCGGTTCTAACACAATCTCATGCTTTGGATCTCGCAAGTACTTTCTCAATATAGAAACATGAAACACATTATGCACTCCTCGCATGGACTCAGGAAGATCCAAGCGATATGCCAACTTTCCAATCTGTGCTAGAATTGGAAATGGCCCAATGTACCTCGGGCTAAGCTTCCCTTTGGTACCAAATCGCACTATGCCTTTAGTGGGAGATACTCTTAGGAGCACCTAATCCCCCACGTCGATCTCTAGTCCTCGCCTCCTGACATCTGCATAGCTCTTCTGCCTACTCTGGGCCGCTAGCAGATTCTGTCTAATTTTCACCACTCGTTCCACTGTTTGTTGGACCCAATCTAGTCCCAAAACGGCCTTCTCACCAATGGCATCCCAACACAATGGCGATCTACACTTCCGCCCATACAAAACCTCAAATGGTGTTGCCCAAACACTAGAGTGGTAGCTATTGTTATAGGCAAACTCTGCAAGTGCCAAATGATCCTCCCGGCTACCCTTCCAAGACAGAACACAGGACCTCAACATGTCCTTCAGTATCTGAATGGTGTGTTCGGACTATCCATCCGTCTGCAGGTGGAAAGCAGCACTAAACTGGAGTTTCGTGCCCAAAGTGCCCTGCAAGCTCTCCCAAAACTTGGAGACAAACTTGGTGTCTCTGTCCAAAACTATAGACTTAGGCACACCATGCAACTTTACTATTTCTCGCACATAGATGGGTGCCAACTCACTCGCCGAGTTTGTAGTACGAACGGGGATAAAGTGCACGGACTTACTGAATCGGTCTACCACTACCCAAATGCATCCTTACCTCGATGGGTACGAGGTAAGCCGACTACGAAATCCATGGTGATATCATCCCATGGCCACAGAGGAACCTCCAAAGGCTGCAATAGCCCGGCGGGGCCGCTTGTGCTCCACCTTCACTTGCTGGCAAACCCCGCAAGATGTCACATACTTGGCGATATCCACTTTCATCCTCTTCCACTAGAAGCTCTTATTGAGATCACGATACATCTTGGTCTCACCAGGATGCACCGTGTACGGGGTACGATGAGCTTTCCTCAAAATATCATCCATGACTTGAGCCTTTTACGGCATGCAAAGGCAGCATTTAAACTGCAATGCGCCTGATTCATCAAGACTGAAATCCCTTGTTTTTCTTCATTAAGCCGCTTCCTCACTTGCTGAAGCAACCAATCATGTTGTTGCGCCTCCTTTACTCGCTCCGGAATTGTTGATTCTAGCAATAGTTGTATCTCAGCCTGTGCTATACCAGCGAAACAATAGGAAATTCCCATCCGTTCAAAGTCAGCAACGAGACAACCTAGAGTACAGGGTGTCATCGTGCGACTAAGGGCATCAGCAACCATATTTGCCTTACCCAGATGATACTGAAGAATGAGATCATAGTCCTTGATCAGCTCCAACCACCTCCGCTGCCTCAAATTCAGCTCCTTCTGAGTGAAAATATATTTGAGGCTTTTGTGGTCAGTGAAAATATCACAAGACTCTCCATACAAGTCATGCCTCCAAATCTTTAGAGCAAAAACCACCACAGCAAGCTCTAAATCATGAGTAGGGTAGTTCTGCTCATGTTTCTTCAACTATCGCGAGGCATGCGCGATCACTCTGTTATCTTGCACGAGCACACAACCCAGACCCACTCGAGACGCATCCGAGTAGACCATGAAATGCTTCCCTGGCTCAGGAAGTGTGAGAACAGGGGCATTTACCAACTTCTCTTTTAGAGTATTAAAACTGTGCTCACATTCATCAGTCCATTGGAATTTCACATCCTTCCATGTGAGTTGAGACATTGGCTTGGCAATGATGGAGAAGTCTTTCACGAAGCGTCGGTAATAACTAGCTAGGCCAAGAAAACTCCTCACTTCTTTAACACTATATGGCCTCTTCCAATCCACGATGGTGGAAATCTTGCTAGGATCTACCGAAATTCCTTCCTGGTTAATTACATGACTCAGGAAGCTCACTTTAGAAATCCAAAACTCACACTTCTTCAATTTGGCAATGAATTGATTTTTCCTCAAAGTCTCAAGCACGAGCCTCAGATGCTGCTCATGCTCTTCCTCCATCTTGGAATAAATTAGGATATCATCGATGAACACCACTACAAAGTCATCCAGATACTTGTGTAGCATACTGTTTATCGTCTCCATGAAGATAGCAAGGGCATTCGTCAGTCCAAAGGACATAACTATAAACTTATAGTGCCCGTATCTTGTGGAGAAAACCATCTTTTCAATGTCTTACTCCCGCACTCAGATTTGATTATATCCAGACTGTATATCAATTTTAGAGAACACTTAGCTCCTTTCAATTGATCAAACAAGTCCTCGATGCGATGCAATGGGTATTTATTCTTGATGGTCACTTGATTGAGAGCACGGTAATCTATACACATGCGCCAACTCCCATCCTTTTTCTCAGTGAATAGGACAGGGGCTCCCCAACGTAACACACTACGATGAATCAGGCCTTTGGACAACAACTCATCCAATTACTTCTTCAACTTCTCTGGCAAGGGTCATGCCAACCGGTAGGGGGACATGGAGATAGGTCTTGTGTCTGGAACAAGATCAATTCTGAATTCCACATCTCCCTTAGGTGGCATACCTAGAAGCTCTTCAGGAAACACACCGGGATACTCATGCACCACAAGAATATCCTCAATGTGCAAAGGCACACTTGGCTTCTTTGTAAGTGCTAGGAGTAACCAGACTTCATTGTTCATCAGCCAGGGAATAGGCTGGCCAACACAAAGAGAGAACACGTGGGTGCATTCCCTTGAAAGATTATCTCCTTCCCTGAAGGAGCTTGCAAGGTGACTATTCTCCAGAAGTAGGAAATCACGACCTAGTAGCGATGCAACCAGTCCATGCCAAGAATAACATTAAAAGGTCCTAATTGTATAACCATGAGGTTGGCAACAAATTTCTCACTACCTATTGCGACTACACAACCAGGGCATACTGTGGAGCTAGCAGTGATACCCCTTGGGGTACTAACCGCAACTGATTGGGAAATTTGCTGGACACTCAACTTGGCCTTCCTAACAAACTCCCGACACACAAATGAATAGGTAGCATCGGAGTCGAAAAGAACAAGGGCTTCACATGAGTCCACTAACAGGGTACCTGTCACCACGTCAGGTCGACCCGCAGACTCAGCAGCAGGCAGTGAATAGACTCCAGGGGTGTCGGGGCGACAAGAGCCCCGACGCTTTACTGTGGCGGCAACGGGACTGGAGGCGATGTAGCAAGCTAGAATGGAGGAGTCGATGTAGGATGCTAGTAATACCTGGCGGGTGGAGCCCAGGAAGAGGAGGCCGCAACACAGGGGCAGCCGCCATCATCTGGACTGACCCCTGAGGTGTAGCATTTGATGAAGATGAAGATACTGGCTCCCACTTGATAATGCTAGCAGGATTCTATCGACAAACCATCATTTTGTGCCCTATTTGGCCACAATGTCGACAGTTCCTTGTCCAGGAACACTCAGCAGCACAGTGTCTATCACTGCACTTGAAACAGATCATACCCTGTCCTAGAATAGGACGATAGGCTAGGGTTGCCGATGAAGAACAAGTCACTGAAGAAGACAGCCTCGAAATCTTGGATTTGGATGAATGTGGGGGACGCTGGCCCCACTTGGATTTCTTAGGAGTGGGCCGCTGAGATGACCCACCCCCTTCAGTGAAGCTCCTTTTCTGGTCACCACCAGAAGCGCTCGGACCACCCGAGGGTTGTAGCCCTTCAGTGAGCTGCATCTCCATCTCCATCCCTCTGGCTTGCTCTACCACTAACCTAAAGTCACGTGACACCGTAGCTCCCATGACATGCCGAAACTCAGAGTTGAGCCTCCAGCAGAACCTTTTGGCCTTCTCAAGGTCATTGCTCGTGACCGATGGCACAAAGTGGATCAAGTTGTTGAAACCTGCCTTGTACTCAGCTACGGTCATCTTTCCCTGTACAAAGGTTGACGGAGCAACCTCCATACTCTCCACAAAAGAATCTGGGTAATACTTCGCCTTGAACTACTCGGTGAAGATTTCCTAGGTAGTGGGACCCGGGCATGGTCCTGGCTGAAAGAACCCCTTTCCACCAGATGTCCGCCTGACCCTTCAATTGGAAAGCCACATAGCGAGCTTTCAACTAAGAGCTCATCTCAAGGGCTTCGAATTGCCTCTCCATGTAGCACAACCAATCCATAACCTGGACTGGTGTACCCATACCATCAAAGGTATCTAGTCGCAAACCCAACCACTCACGAAGGCCCATTCTTGCCTCTGGTATGACCGGAATAGTAGTAGGGCAGCAACTGGTACGACCGCAGCAGCGGCTGTTGGCGCTTGTAGGTGAAACGCACGAATCGCCTCTATGAACTCTTGTAGCAAAGCTAAAGACCTTGTCAGATTTCTAGCTATGGACTGCTCAGCAAAAGCAACCTTTGCGCCAGGTGCCTCGTGTTGAACCTCAAGCGGTGGCTCCACTTGGGCATGGCCACAACCACAGCCACGACCACATCCTCTAGCTCTCGACATCCCTGTTCATGACAGATAGCCAATCGTACAACTAGCCCACGAACATCCATTTCAACAGTACAAATCAGCAACAAAGCTAGAGAAAACAGAAATGCAATGTAGGACCCAAACCCCATCCTATTGTGCACTAGAGTGTGTCAAGTTTTATTATTAGGCCTAAGTCAAATTTTAGTTGAATAATTAAGCTAAGTTGTCAAAATTTCTTTACCACGGACCTAACGCCCGCTCTGATACCAACTGTAACACCCCGCCCATCCTCTGGGCCCGGAATGCTACCACCATTGCATCATTTTCCCATTTTCATCAACTACTAGAAATTTTAAGCCAACACTACTTTATTTATATTGCAGCCACCAGATACACCATAACATTTTAAATAGCTATTTTAGCATTTTAATGAAGTCTAAACATACTACCACAAGTTGAGATACGAAGTGATGCTAGTACGTGAAGTTATTCATGTGCTACTCCCATCCGTGCATAACGCCCTCAATAGTCACCTAAAAAAGCAACAAAGTAAGGGTGAGTCCACAGACTCAGCAAGTACAAAGCAAAACAACAAATAACAGCTTCACGTATCAATCCATAACCATCTTAGTTTCATTAACCACTTATTTCAATTTCATCTCTTTAAGTTCGCATTAACCAATCACTATGCATATGCACATGTAGTTCTCTCTTATCTCTTTAACCTATTTAACCTATACCGGTATAGCAGAGCGAGCACACGTTGATGCTCACCCAGATCCGTCCTATTTCCATGCGAGGATCACAAGCCCGTCCTTTTCCATACGGGGACCACAGTAACCCGTCATTTTCATACGGGGACCTCAATCTCCACTCTCGTGGAGCGTCCACACAAAGTGGACCAATGATACCACAACACTATCTCTTTTCATGACATGCATGTAGTGCAAACTCTCCATTTATGCATAGCAACATATCATGTCTCAACAATCGTTATTCATCATTCTCATCATGCATCCGAAAACAGTTAACTTACCATAACAGGGTAAGCAATGCACCATCATTCACTATCAGCAAACATTACCTGAATTTACCGCTTGACTATGCACTTGCCTGGTTAGTCTCGGGGACGATGCATGGATGACTCCGACCAGGGACCTCCACCTGTACAACGTCAATCTGACAACACATCATAACAAAACCAGTGCTTAAGCGAGTAGCGACGAATCTACGCGCATAACCTGACTCTGGCATAAAACGCACGGGATTAAGGACCCGTCGCGCAAGTACCAAACTTCCATTTTTCTTTTCTTTTTCTCCTCTTTTCTTTTCTTTCTTCTTTTTTCCTTCCTTTTTTCCCTCTCTTCTTCTCTCTCTCTCTTTCTCTCTTCTTTTTTCCTTCCATTTTTTCTTTCTTTCTTTTTATTCTACCACCCGACCGAACAGGCGCTATCTTCTCTCACTTCCTTATCTCTTCTTCTCTCGTCACTTACTCCCTCTCCTCACATTTTCCACGGCCGAACGGCCTGTCAATTCACAGGCAATGCGGCGGCGCGCGGCCGAGCCCGGGTATCGCCGGCCTGGGGGTCACTGCCGGCTGACCTCTGCACGCCTCCGCATTCCCCCTTCTTCCCTGCTCTCACCCTCCTCCAGATCTGGCTGAGAGGCTTGGTCACAGCGGTCGCTCGTGAGCCCCCCACTCGCTTACAGCTCCTCCCCCTCACTCTTCACCTCGGATCTTGCCGACCAGGACCGGATCCGCTGCCTAATCTCGTGCACGCACGGCTGCGAGGCGCTTGGTACCATCACTCGATCAACATGGCCATCGCCCTTCCCGCGCTGCCGTGGCGGCCCCCCATGCCAAGGCCCCAAACTTCGTCCGGCCGTCCTTGGTGTCGTTGGCTCCCCAACCCGACGCCTGGCTTGGTTGTGGCGGCGTCGCCGGATGGCCATCGGGTGTTCCCCGTGGCCATGGCTTTGGCCAAGGCGCTCAAGCTTGGCTTGAGCACCTCTACCCCACTACTTCACCGGACGGTCCATCTAATCCCCTCTTCTTTAACGCAGATTTAACTTCTAACTTTGTTTTGCTCTACTTTTTGTCACACATGGTTGGGGAAAACGAACTTTACTTGGCTCGGGTTGGGTGGGGGTGAGAAGGTGATGACGATGGCTGTGGTGGTGACAGCGCTCTCCACGCGTTTTCGTTGGCCCTTGTCACCTCCTTGTCCCGGTCGGGTTCGACGTGGCTCTGGTGGTCCTAGGCGGTTTGCGGTTGCCGTGGATGTCGTCGGTCTTCCCCAATCTCCCAAGCTCCTCTCCTCCATTTCTTTCTCCCTCACCTCCTCTCTGTGATGCTTCGGTTGGGTTGGCTCTTAGTGGAAAAGGTTGAACTGGGAGAAGTGGCTGAGGCTTGGTTTGGCAGAGCAATAGAGGGACAGAGCTCTCTTATTGGCTTGTGCTCTAGCTGTGCTCTTGGCTGGGGGGAAGAAATAGTGCTTGCTCAGCTTTTGATTGGCTTGCTCTAGGTGAACTCTCAGTTGGGGGCAAGGAAAATAAGGTGGGCCAGGTGTTGGCTAGGCTTAAGTAAGGAGGTCACAACTGGCCTCCCTCTGAGCTGTGCATTGCCATATAAGCCCTCCTTCACTCTCTTTGGTTGTTATTGGTCATAAGGGCCTTTGGTCCAAAAGGGCTCTGCATTATTTGGCCTTTTTCTACTCTGGTAAGTAAGTTGGTAAAAAGATAAGAATGGAATTTCCTGCCGGATGATGAGAACCCAAACGCGAGACGGTACCGATTAGGGATGGCAATTGTACACATTTACCTGTGTACCCGTTGGTAAATACCCTAATGGAGTCGGGTATAGGATGTATTCTTTACCCACGGGTATGAAAAGGGGGGAAATCTCTGCCCATTGGGTAAATAGGTACGGGTATGGGTTAGCTCTACATGTACCCGTCTCGCCCGTTTACCCATGAAATAAACTGACGATGGGCCATCCTAAAATAATAAACCCTAGAAATCTCGCCCGCCGCCCGCCCAATAACTCTCCGTCCGCCCCCCCCCCCCCCCCAGGTAAAATGTTTGCTTTTTAGCCCAAATTTTGAAAGTTTTTTACATATGGACCCCTGGAGAAAAGATTTGCAAAAATGGACCCCTAGCACGGCGCCAAATCACATGACGCCCAGTGTACACGTCACGGCGCCATATGCTTTGGCGCCGTGCATGGACACGTAGGATCCACGGTGGCACAGCACGGCGCCAAAGCACATGGCGCCGTACCATACATAAACGGCGCTAACGGTCGTGGCGCCGTTTCCTGGGACTTAAGACCGAGCGCAGCCCCCCGGCCCCCCACCACCCCTCAGTGCTCTGTTCGAACAGACCGAGCAGAGAGCAGCCTCCGCCGCCGCCCGTCTCTCCCCTCCCCAAATTCATCCCAATCCATCGAAATTTCTTGCGGTTTTGCTTCCAAACCGAGCAAGCAAGGTGAGCTCCCTTCCTCCTTTGATTTGTCGCAGTAGATATGGATTATTTGAGGTACATTTCGTAGGGCAAAATTTGAAACCCTAGATGAAATTAGTTGGATTTGGCTCGGTTTTAGGTTCGATTCGCAATAGATATGCGTAATGTATTAGTAGTAATGTGTATAGATTCGTTTCTAGGGTTTGATTATTGTACGTAATGACTGAGGTATGTTTTTTTGTTGTGCTATAGATGGATAAGGTTGTGACTTTGCACCATGGTGGTACTATGAAGAGAAATGACAATGGGGGTGTTGATTTAGAGGGCATGGAAGAGACCACATTGCTATTTAGTTCACGTCCGTCATATGGTGAGGTCATTTATCGCTTGAAAGAGAGGTTGGGATGGATAGATGAGCATGGTGATGTCGTTATGCAAGGATTGATTGATGTTGGGTCGTCAAAGGGGCCGCGTATAAAGAGATTGGTTTCGATTGGCAGCGACGATGAATGGGATAACTATGTGGCCATTGTTTTGGACTCAGAGATCAGAGCACCTGACTTGTTTGTGCAGAGGGTGGTGAGAGATCAATCACTTCCTAGGGCTGCATTGGATCCCAATGACTCACCGTTGGTTGGGTCACCGGATCATGAAGAGGTCGAGGTGCAAGTTGTATCCTCGGCTCAAGTATGTGAGGTTCCATTGACTCAAGTAGAAGCTGACTCTGAGGATGTCGATGACCGCTTTGTTGGTGGATTCGACGAGGAGACAGTGTTTGAGGAACCCATGGTTTGTGTAGCATCTAACAGGGTGGATGTACAGCTTGCAGGAGACGAGGCTGCTTATGAGGATGCGAGGGCTGTGGACTCAGATGATGACAGACCAGTCACAGGTTTGACGTCTAGCGAAATTGAGATGTTGAGAAGAATGTTTCCTGGCCGTGATCCACTAGTGTCCTATTATAATGACCTGAGAAACGCACATAGGGCTGTCGCGGATGCAGGGCAAATGCAGAGGGACGTACCTAGGCCTGGGGCTAGTATCATAATTCAGAAGGGTCATGTCTTTGAGGATATGTCGGCATTGAAGATGTGGTTGAAAGAGTACTCGATCGTGCACAACCGTCCATACCGGGTTAAGAACTCATACGCCAAACGTCGGTACACCATCAAATGTGAGAGCACAGGGTGTGCATGGAAAGTCTGTGCCAGGAAGGTGAAGGGTACGGAGAGGTTTAAGATTACAACTGTGGATGGACCGCACAGCTGTGGGTCTTCCGAGCCCAGCCAGAAACATCGTCAGTTGACTTCTCGGTTCATTGCAACCCGCCTGTACCCCATGATAAAGCACATGCCGACGATGCGCGTGGCAAAAGTGATAGAGGCCGTTAAACTAAAGTGGCACTACACAATCAAGTATGGGAAAGCATGGAGGGCGCAACAACGTGCTTTGAAGTTGATTTATGGTTGTCGTAGGGATGGCCCCCACCAAAACCCAGCAGGCCTGGTAGGAGATTATAAGGCCCAGAATAGGCCATGTGTAATGACATAACTGCCCCCAGAGGGGATAACCAGATGTAAGGGTATAATTGTAAAAGCACTCCTCATGTGTGTATATATATGAATACAGGCCATGGGGAGAGGACCCAGGCCATTACACTCATCTTCATCACTCTCCACTACCATCTCTCTCTGTTTGGCCCGTAGCCACAACAGTTGGCGCCGTCCGTGGGGAGGACAAGGACAAGCCTGAAGACCGAAGAAGGATGGCACCGAAAAAAGCTTCATCGGCGGCGGCGAAAGGAAAGAAGACGGCTAGGTCGGAGCGGCGCGTGAACACCAGGGCTTCGGCATCGACCGCCGAAGAAGCTGGCGGCGGCATAGGCGCCGTGGTCGCGGGCGTCGACGCTCGCGCTACAACGACCGACCCGCCAGTGCTGCTACAACGACATCCAACCCCGTCGCTGGCGCTACAACGACCGACCCCGCCACCGCCGCTACAACGACATCCAACCCCGTCGCTGGTGCTACAACGACCGACCCCGCCAGCGCTGCTACAACGACATCCAACCCCGTCGCTGGCACTGCAACGACAGCCCCCGCCACCCTCGCCGGCAGCGCGGATCAGGCGGCCGGGGGTAGCCGCAATGAAGCATCCGGCGGATCTGGAGATCGTGAGGCGGTGGTCCCTGCACCGACCCGTCCGCTGGGTGTTCCGGCGGCCCCGACAGCACCTGCGGTGGAAGGCGCCATACTAGCAGCCCTCAACGCATTCCAGCGGGAGCTAGGGGACCTTCGCGGAGCCGTCCGAGATATGCAAGAGGCTTGGAGCCAGCAGGCTGCGCCAGTAATCGCGTCTGAGCCCACGCCAGAGAGGGCGGACAGTCGCGAAGCCCCCACGTCCAGCCGCATGCCGCTGCGGCGCGTAGATCCAGAGTCCCCGCTTTCGGCGGGGCTGCAGCAGGCGGCATGGCCCGAAGACTTCAAGTTTCCTAGCGCCATCGACCCGTACAAAGGCGACACGGACCCCCGCGAGTTCGTGCGTGTGTACGACACCGCGATCGAAGCCGCGGGCGGAGACGACACCACGAAGGCGAAGGGACTCCCCCTCGCGCTGCAAGGAGTGGCGCTCTCTTGGTTCTTTACCATAGAGCCGGGCTCCATCTACGCATGGGAGCAGCTCCGCGACCGCCTTCACAATAACTTCCAAGGAAATTATGTCGAGCGAGTCGACGCGGACCAACTCTTCGCTGTGAAGCAAAAACCCTCGGAGAAGCTCCGGGACTACTTTAAACGCTTCGCCAAGATCCGATGCCAAGTGAAGGACGTTAATGAAACCACCATCGTTAATGCAGCCATACAGGGCCTTCGTCCGGGACCGATGGCCGAGTACAATGCGCGAAAGCCAATCAAGACGGTGGCGAAGCTCTTCGACAAAATGGAGGAATACGCCAGGGCGGAAGAGGACGCATGGCGAAGGCAAGGTGACGACTCCGACACCAACCAGGCCGGAGCCTCGGCAAAAGCCGAAGATCCGCCGAAGGACGGTTCTTCGAAGGGAAAACGTAAGCAGGAGTCGTCCAGGGATACGTCCGACCGCAGGGACGCCTCACACAAGGAGTCGTCCGACCGGCCCAAGCGCGGCCAGCAGAGGTCGAGGCGAAACCGGTACGTCCTCGACATTGAAGGCGGTTCCGACGAGGGCGCTCCCGCGGGCCGAGGCGGTCGGGGGCGCCGCGGCCGGGGGCGCGGCCGGGGCCGGGGCCGCGATGATAAAAGTCGTGGAGATTACGACGACCAGCACCAGGGACTATGGTGTGTAGTCCACGGCCGTGGCAACCACGATACCCGCGCCTGCACCTCCATCGCGGCGCTCCGCGATAGCGTCGCTAGGGACAGGAACCCCGAGACGCGTCCGCCTGCGGTGGCAAACGTCCAATTCCCGTACGAGGCCCCCATGCAGGTACAGGCGCAAGGGATGCAACCCCAGGAGGGCCCCTTACGGATCCAAGCTCACGTACAGCAGCCTCGGGAGGGCCTCCTGTCGCTGCAGGCCCCGGAGGCAACCCACCGCAGGGTCATTAACGTCATATCCGGAGGCTCTGCGCTGGAATTCGCCTCGGCACGGCAGCAGAAGGCCTATGCGTAAAGACTACATCACGTTGCGGCATACCCAGCGCAAGCACCGCCGGATTGGGCGTAGCACGAAGTTACATTCACACCCGACGACGCCCAGGGTGTGGACTTCCCTCATCAGGACCCCGTGGTCATCCGGGTCACTATCGCGGGATGCGACGTGGGGCGCGCCTTGGTGGACGGCGGTAGCTCCGCGAACGTATTGTTTGCGGTGGCCTTCGACCAGATGGGGATCCCTCGAAGCCACCTAGGACCCTCAGGAATCCCACTGCAGGGCTTCGGGGGACAGCCCCTGCGGGCCTTGGGCCAAATAGGTCTTCAAGTCTCCTTCGACCGAGATGACAATGTGCGGGCCGAAGATGCCACCTTCGACGTGGTCGACCTTCCGTACCCCTACAATGCCATATTAGGGCGCCCAATCCTCAACTCCTTCGGCGCGGTACCACATCACGGCTATCTATGCATGAAGATCCCGGGTCCCCGGACCATCGTCACCGTCCGAGGCGACCACGATATGGCCCGGCGCATCGAGCCAGGTACCAGATACCCGCGTCGCGAAGCCCAACGGCGCTCTTAGAGCTGGCGTCACAGCGCGGGGGTCCACGGGGCCACTCAGAGGCGCCTTGGCGGGCCCTGCGGACGTCTAGCGACTAGAGGCTTCGGCCGCGCCAAGGACAAACGGCTAGTATATCCACCCCCTGTAACTGCTTACCCGCGCAAACGGGGATGTAATGAAGATCGCCGTTTGCCACCAATCTTTCTTCTTCACACGCAAGTATGCGGCGGAGGCGCGCGCAGGCTTGGCCAGCGCGCGTGTCCCCGCGGTACAAACAAAGACGCACGTTCGCGTGTGCACTCGCCGTAGCCAAAGGTGACGGGCCTGAGTATAAATCGAAGTCGCATGTTCGCGTGTGCACTCGCCATAGCCTAAGCTGACGGGCCTGAGTATAAACAAAGACGCACGTTCGCGTGTGCACTCGCCGTAGCCAGGGGTACGGGACTGAGTATAAATCGAAGTCGCACGTTCGCGTGTGCACTCGCCGTAGCCTAAGCTGACGGGCCTGAGTATAAACAAAGACGCACGTTCGCGTGTGCACTCGCCGTAGCCAGGGGTACGGGACTGAGTATACATCGAAGTCGCACGTCCGCGTGTGCACTCGCTGTAGCCAAAGGTGACGGGCCTGAGTATAAACAAAGACGCACGTTCGCGTGTGTACTCGCCGTAGCCAGGGGTACGGGACTGAGTATAAATCGAAGTCGCACGTCCGCGTGTGCACTCGCCATAGCCAAAGGTGATGGGCCTGAGTATAAACAAAAGACGCAACGGGGGGACGCCCTCGCGCGCACCAGTCTACGGACTTTAAATAAGACGTAGCGTCGAGGTCCGCCTCCGCACGCACCAGTCTACGGACTTTAAATAAGACGTAGCGTCAAGGTCCGCCTCCGCACGCACCAGTCTATGAACTTTAAATAAGACGTAACGTCGAGGTCTGCCTCCGCACGCGCGAGTCTCCGGACTATAAAGGAAGTCGTAGCGTCGAGATCCGCCTCCGCACGCACCAGTCTACGGACTTTAAATAAGACGTAGCGTCGAGGTCCGCCTCCGCACGCACCAGTCTACGGACTTTAAATAAGACGTAGCGTCGAGGTCTGCCTCCGCACGCGCGAGTCTCCGGACTATAAAGGAAGTCGTAGCGTCGAGGTCCGCCTCCGCACGCACCAGTCTACGGACTTTAAATAAGACGTAGCGTCGAGGTCTGCCTCCGCACGCGCGAGTCTCCGGACTATAAAGGAAGTCGTAGCGTCGAGGTCCGCTTCTGCACGCACCAGTCTACGGACTTTAAATAAGACAAAGCGTCGAGGTCTGCCTCCGCACGCGCGAGTCTCCGGACTATAAAGGAAGTCGTAGCATCGAGATCCGCCTCCGCAAGCACCAGTCTACGGACTTTAAATAAGACGTAGCGTTGAGGTCTGCCTCCGCACGCGCGAGTCTCCGGACTATAAAGGAAGTCGTAGCGTCGAGGTCCGCCTCCGCACGCACCAGCTACGGACTTTAAATAAGACGTAGCGTCGAGGTCTGCCTCCGCACGCGCGAGTCTCCGGACTATAAAGGAAGTCGTAGCGTCGAGGTCCGCCTCCGCACGCACCAGCTACGGACTTTAAATAAGACGTAGCGTCGAGGTCTGCCTCCGCACGCGCGAGTCTCCGGACTATAAAGGAAGTCGTAGCGTCGAGATCCGCCTCCGCAAGCACCAGTCTACGGACTTTAAATAAGACGTAGCGTCAAGGTCCGCCTCCGCACGCACCAGTCTACGAACTTTAAATAAGACGTAGCGTCGAGGTCTGCCTCCGCACGCGCGAGTCTCCGGACTATAAAGGAAGTCGTAGCGTCGAGGTCCGCCTCCGCACGCACCAGTCTACGGACTTTAAATAAGACGTAGCGTCGAGGTCCGCCTCCGCACGCACCAGTCTACGGACTTTAAATAAGACGTAGCGTCGAGGTCTGCCTCCGCACGCGCGAGTCTCCGGACTATAAAGGAAGTCGTAGCGTCGAGGTCCGCCTCCGCACGCACCAGTCTACGGACTTTAAATAAGACGTAGCGTCGAGGTCTGCCTCCGCACGCGCGAGTCTCCAGACTATAAAGGAAGTCGTAGCGTCGAGGTCCGCCTCTGCACGCACCAGTCTACGGACTTTAAATAAGACATAGCGTCGAGGTCTGCCTCCGCACGCGCGAGTCTCCGGACTATAAAGGAAGTCGTAGCATCGAGATCCGCCTCCGCAAGCACCAGTCTACGGACTTTAAATAAGACGTAGCGTTGAGGTCTGCCTCCGCACGCGCGAGTCTCCGGACTATAAAGGAAGTCGTAGCGTCGAGGTCCGCCTCCGCACGCACCAGCTACGGACTTTAAATAAGACGTAGCGTCGAGGTCTACCTCCGCACGCGCGAGTCTCCGGACTATAAAGGAAGTCGTAGCGTCGAGATCCGCCTCCGCAAGCACCAGTCTACGGACTTTAAATAAGACGTAGCGTCGAGGTCTGCCTCCGCACGCGCGAGTCTCCGGACTATAAAGGAAGTCGTAGCGTTGAGGTCCACCACCGCACACACCAGTCTACGGACTTTAAATAAGACGTAGCGTTGAGGTCTGCCTCCGCACGCGCGAGTCTCCGGACTATAAAGGAAGTCGTAGCGTCGAGGTTCGCCTCCGCACATGCCAGTCTACGGACTATAAAAAGGCGAAGTGTCGAGGTCCGCCTCCGCACCCGCCCGTCTATGGACTGTAAAAAGGAGAGGCGCCAAGGGCTGCCCCCGCAAGTGCCGTTCTAAGGAACCCTTGCGCGACTACTTCGCCAACGGCGCGCGTCGAGCGTGGAGGTCCCGTCCCCGCGCAGCATGTGGCGCACCGGTGAATCCAAAGCGGCATCAACACACAGCGCATATCTTAAGATGACAGAGAATCTGCATATCGGAAAAATCACACAAGTACAAAGGTCCGGCATCATCCTTGCCGTTCTAAGCCGCTACCCCGCGGGCTCGTCCTTAACACGCGCTAAAGCTGGGGCCTCGCTCGAAGAAGGTCGGTCCGCCCAAAAGTTCAGCGACTCTTCGGCCCTTCGCCAGCGTCGAAGGCGTCGCCGGGTTGAAAGGTCGGCCGCAAGAAGCCGGCCCCAGCAAAGAAGCTGCCCGGGACATAGGCGAAAGTCAGAATGCATGCAGCAAGTGTGTACTCCATTCGCAAAAAGAGGGAGCGGTACAACACACGCCTACACCTGGGCACCACGGCGTCAGACATGCGGGTTCCCAGCGCCGCCCTCGTCGCGTCGAGGAACCCCGTCCAGAAATTGGCCGAGGCTCCCCGTCCCGTAGAGCGACTTCCGGAGCTCGACCCGTGCAGCATCCGCCCCGACGTAAGCCCAGATTCGGTCGAAGAAAGGCCCGAGGGCACGGCGAGCGGAGCGGACGGCGCCGGACATTACTCCGGCCCCGCCAGGCATCTCCAGCCGGGGGTCATCTAGCCCGACGACGTGCGTACAACCGCGGTGCTACAGGAGCTAGCACACCAAGCATGCCGACGTGTACGCGCAGTGGGTGCCAAAGGTCGTAGCGGCATCGCGCGCGATGTTGGCGGCATCCCCGACCCAGCGGAGGGTCCGAGACAGCTCCTCCGGGCCAAAGGCGCGGTCCGGCACCTCAGTTACCAGCCCTTGAAGATGGCTCTCCAGCGCTTGCATGGCGTCCCACGAAACCATCGAGGCGTCGCCAAGCGTCTGGTTACGCTCCGCTAGAGTCAGGGCAAGCTCGCCTTTTTCCTTCTCTAGCGAGGCGACCTGTTCCAGGAGCCCGTCCCGCTCCGCCGCAAACCTCTGTTCAACAGCTGCCACGGCCGACTCCCGCGCCGACGCAACAAGTCCCTCGGCGTGTGCCCCCGCTTCGGCGCATTCCGCTTCCAGCTGGCGGATGCGGGCGTCCTGGGCAGAGCGGGCTCCAGAGGCTTCGCGCAGCTCCTCCTCGGCGGCCCGCAGCCTATCCTCGAGCACCTTTCGGCCACGAGCATAGGCCGTTTGTAGGGCCTGCCCCAGCACAAGTGTCTGCAGAGGGGAAAGACTTAGCAAGCTCAACTAGCCCAGGCGTTGTCGCATGAGTACTTACCCTCACCCCAGACACCTCGAAGGCGTCTTCGAGACGCCCCGCCCCGTAGGCCTGCAGCACTTGCGGGTCGACGCAGGTGGCCGCGTCATTCACAATCCCGCGCCATGCCCTCAGCGTCTCCGGAGGCGGCACGAAGTCCGCGGGGCTTACGCGCGCGGAGGCCCCGTGTTCCACCAAGTGCTCCCCCTCCGGAATGAGCAACGCTGCAAACCGGGATACAGGTGAGCACCCCAAGGCATAAAAGCATACACCAGAGTAAGCTAAGCCACCGTACTCTCGGTAGCAGAAGGAACGGTCCCGCCGCGGGCAGAAGCCTCCGCGTTCGGGGAGGGCGACGGCTGTCCCTGCGCGACGGGCGGCGTGGCCAGGGGGGCCGAAGGCGCGTATGCCGCAGGGTCTCCGGCGCTTGTGCTGGAGTCCCACAAGCTTCTGATGCCCGTGGCCACGACGAATCCTCGCGGTGTCCGGTGGAGCTCCGGCCGCACACACGGCCGTTTAGCCGGGGCAGCCAGCAGCGACACCGCCCTCGCAGCCGCGGTTAGGGAAGACGCCGCGGCTGCCGCGCCCGGGGGTGAAGGTTCCGTGGTGGCAGTTGTCGCAGGTGGCACCTCGGTTTCTGCTGCTGTCGGTAAAGGCAGCACGGCTCCGTGCGCCCCCGCGGAGGGCGCCTACGGCACCACAGCGGCCGCGGTCGAAAGCTCCACCTCGGCATCGCCGGTCCGCACGGGTTCCGCCTCGGTGACTTCGGCGGGTGGGGAGACTTCCCCCCTCCGGATGCCCACGGCAAACCCGCCGTCCGGGACGCTCGTCGAGGCTACCTCGCCTTCGGCGTCTGCGCCACCCAAGCCTGAATCGGCATACCTCGCCGAGTCCGACTCCGCGTCCGCCACGCCCTCGGAAACACTAGCAGCAGCAGTGGCAGCTGCCGCACCAAGCGAGGCAGGCGCCCCGCTGCGGCCCCTCTTCCAAGATGGTGCCTTCTTCTTCTTCGCAGCACCATCGTCTGGAGCGACACGGTCCGGCACGGCAAGGCCCAGGACCTCGCACACGCAGTTTATTCGCCCCAGCCCCGCCTCGGCGATAGCAGACGTGCGCTGCTCGTGCTCCCTGCCGGTGTACGGCCCCAGCAATACGCGCGCGGCTTGCTCCGCCTCCTCCAAGGAAATCCCTGAAGCAAAGGAGAATAGCGTCAGCATATAACGCATTTCGCGTGAACAAAGGAGGGACGCGATCGAGGCTCACAAAAATCGGGGGGTGCCGGCAGCGAGCAGACCCATGGCGAAGCATTGTCGTCTCGACGCCTCTCGGCGGCAAGACGCCAGTCGCGGGCAAGCGGTGCCACGCCGTACATCACGTACTCTTCGGCGAGGTCGCGCATGTTGAAGCGGGCGGCCACGCCTACGAGCCGCTGGGCCCTTCGCCTGTCCTCTTCATCGAGCGTCCGGCCGGGCGAGGGCTTGAACGCGATCGGTCGGCCTGTGCACTCAAGGCCGCTCCCGCTCTCCACACGGTGGTAGAACCACCGCTTCATCCAGTAAGACTCCCACTTCCCACGAGTTGAGTTCGCAGGGAAGAGCTTCTTGCACGACGGACGAAGAATAAACGTGACGCTACCGAAGCTCGACAGCGTCCCGTCCTTCCGGTCCTTGCGCTGGCACCGTGCCTCGTGAAGATAGGAAAACAACGAGGCGCTGGGCCAACACGCCCCCGAGCGCAAGGCCCAGCTGTACACCGCGAGCCGGGCCACGGCGTTCGGAGTCAGTTGCGCCAGCTCCAGCCCGAAGGTCCGCAGCACGTCGCCCACCACAGCCGCCGCTGGGATGCAGAGCCCCGCGTCGAAAAAGGCAACGAACACGACCGCCTCCGACCTCTCGGGATGCGGTTCCGTCTCGTCGACGGCGGGCAATCGTACCTCCTGGCGCTCGGACAACTTCCCCGCACACAGGAGCCCTTGGATCGTCTTCTCGGTCATGAGCGAGGGGCCTAGCTCGTCGGAGAACGTGCCTTCCTCCTCTGCCACCAGCCGCTCCTTGTCCGCCGCCGCCGGGTCGTGCTCTTGGAGCGCGTATTTCACCTTCAACAGCGAGGACCGCCGGCGAATGTCAGGGCCACCAACCGCCTGGCCGCGCTTGCTAGTGGAGGCCATCACTTCCCACGGAGAGATTGAAGCGGTGAAGATAGCGCGAAAATGTAGAGGGCGGAGCAGACAGGAAAGAGGGCGTAAAGGTGCGGGGACGCTGTTACGAGGGGGCTATTTCAAGCCACCTCGCCCATACCGCCGCGACCGAAGCGACACAACGATCCGCGTGCCGGATGCAACCACACCAGTGTAAAGGTCTGCCCCGCACGATTCCCCGTAACTGAAAGCAAAGTGTCGCGACGGTCCGCGTGCCGGACGAAACTGCACTCGTACAAGCGCCCGTCCAGCGCAGCGCCCCATACCCAAAGCTGGAAGGCCACGACCACAAGCGCCAAGGGCCGTCACAGCATGACGCTACCTAGCCGCTATTAAAGGCGCACTAATGGGCCAGGGGATCACAACAGCTTCGGCGCGGCGCCATTCATCGACCGCCCCGTGTCCCCCTTGCCTAGGGAAGAGGCGAGCGGCCGCGAGCACGCAACCGTTCGCATCCCGCCGCGCACCAGTCATAGGCCGCCACGTGTCCTGTGCGCATCAAGGCGGGCCGCACGGTACGGGAACCTAACCCTGGCAGACCGGGGACCGGCGTGATTCCAGGAACCTTTACAGCGCAAGACCGCAACGCGAGATCCCAAGTCACCGCACGCATGGTGGTGTTCGCGAGACGAGGGAGCCAGCTCCGCTGCCACCCGTTCGAAGGGTAGGCAACGGAGCGCACGCGTCTACTTCGGCTAGGCGCCAGCTCCGCTGCCACCCGTTCGAAGGGTAGGGGACGGAGCGCGCGCGTCTACTTCGGCTAGGCGCCAGCTCCGCAGCCACCCGTTCGAAGGGTAGGGGACGGAGCGCGCGCGTCTACTTCGGCTAGGCACCAGCTCCGCTGCCACCCGTTCGAAGGGTAGGGGACGGAGCGCGCGCGTCTACTTCAGCTGAGCACCAGCTCCGCTGCCACCCGTTCGAAGGGTAGGGGACGGAGCGCGCGCGTCTACTTCGGCTGAGCGCCAGCTCCGCTGCCACCCGTTCGAAGGGTAGGGGACGGAGCGCGCGCGTCTACTTCGGCTAGGCGCCAGCTCCGCTGCCACCCGTTCGAAGGGTAGGGGACGGAGCGCGCGCGTCTACTTCGGTTGAGCACTAGCTCCGCTGCCACCCGTTCGAAGGGTAGGGGGCGGAGCACGCGCGTCTACTTCGGCTAGGCGCCAGCTCCGCAGCCACCCGTTCGAAGGGTAGGGGACGGAGCGTGCGCGTCTACTTCGGGTAGGCGCCAGCTCCGCAACCACCCGTTCGAAGGGTAGGGGATGGAGCGCGCGCGTCTACTTCGGCTGGGCGCCAGCTCCGCTGCCACCCGTTCGAAGGGTAGGGGACGGAGCGCGCGCGTCCACTTCGGTGGGGCGCAGCAAAGGCGGGGGTCTTGTCCTGCAAAAGCTACCTCGTTTTCCTTAACAGGCCACCTACAGTGCATCAACATAAAAGGTAAGGCCGGCGGGCTCCATCAGGAACACCGACTGTAGGTAGGCCTGTTAAGCAAAACAGGGCAGACCTTGCTATCGCCTGCGGAAGCGCGGTGCGGGGGCAGGAAGCGCGGCTAGTTGTCAATAACCGGCACTGATCAAGCTCCCAAGAAAAATGGACCTCCTTCTGTGCATCAACATTCCCCAAGCCGCTTGCTCAGCGTCACCCAGGAATGTTGATGCACGGCAGGGGCCCATTTTAGGGGAACAGCTTCTATCACAATATACGCAGGAGCAACGCCGCACCAGCGCCATATATATACCCCAATCAGCAGGGGAGCCAACCGGTGGAAGGCCAATCGGCAGAAGTCCAACTGCCGGGAGTCCGCCGCCATATTAATGGTCACGACGCCTCAACGCCCGCACCGCGCCAAGCACACTGCACCACGTGGACGGCCGGAAGTCCGAGCGTCGCAGCACGCCCCTTATCAGGGACGGAGCGCGCGCGTCTGCTTCAGCTACAGCACAGCCCCGGCTCAAGTTTGGAAAAGTTCACAGGCCGCGGGGACGGAGGGGGCCAAAGGACTCGGCAACATGGCTTCGGCCTCGTCAAGCCCTTTACCATGAGAGGCTCCTGTCGTAGGGATGGCCCCCACCTAAACCCAGCAGGCCTGGTAGGAGATTATAAGGCCCAGAATAGGCCATGTGTAATGACATAACTGCCCCAGAGAGGATAACCAGATGTAAGGGTATAACTGTAAAAGCACTCCTCATGTGTATATATATATGAATACAGGCCATGGGGAGAGGACCCAGGCCATTACACTCATCTTCATCACTCTCCACTACCATCTCTCTCTGTTTGGCCCGTAGCCACAACAATGGTGATTGGGAGGAGGCGTATGAGCGTTTGCCGGCCATGTTGAACGCAATGAAAGTGGCCAATGCAGGAATGCAGTATGAGTACGTGCCTAAGCCCGATGTATGGGTTAATGGAAGACAGATTTTTTTTCGAGCATTCTGGTGCTTTGGTCAGTGTGTCGAGGCTTTCAAACATTGTAGGCCTGTTCTGTCAATTGATGGGACGTTCCTGTTGAGCAAGTATGAGGGAACGTTGTTGATTTCTATTGGCTGTGATGCGGACAACTCGCTTGTGTCGTTGGTTTTTGCTTTGATGGAGAAGGAGGACAAATCTAGCTGGGCTTGGTTTCTACGGCTTGTACGGATCCATGTGGTTGGCCCGGGGAGGGAGGTATGTGTGTTGTCTGATAGGCACGCTGGGATCTTGAGCGCCGTTAAGGAAGTGATACCAGGACATTTACCTGTACATCATCGTTGGTGCACAAGGCACCTTGCAGAGAATTTGTTCAAAAAAGATGGGGTGAAGGCCAACTTTGCACTTTTCGAGCAGGTATGTCGCCAGAGGGAGGTAAAGCTGTTCGATGAGAAGTTAGAGGAGTTGAAAACGAAAACTAATGTCGAGGGTCGTGATTGGATATGGGGTTTAATGAGGAATGTGCACAAATGGTCAAGGGCTCATGACCCATTGGGAAGGAGGTATGGGTTCATGACTAGCAACATGGCAGAATGCTTCAACGGGCTGCTTAAGGGGGCACGTGGATTGCCAGTTACCGCAATTGTGGCGTTCACTTTCTACAAGTATGTTGCATGGTTTGTCAACCGGCACCGGGAAGCCTCAGACATGTTAAAGGCACATGCACGTTGGCCACCTCGTCCTCACGGCTTCATTACCAAAGCGAATATGCAAGCCAATGAACAGGAGTACCACTGTTTTGACCATGTGACGGGCACGTATGAAGTTGTTGAGGGTGGAGGGACAACCGAGAATGGAGAGCTCCGAGAGGCCCGAAAGCATAAGGTCGTGATTACATCCTTCACATGCACATGCGGTGTTCCTGACAAGTTCCATTTTCCATGCTCCCACATGGTGACCGCATGTAGGGCCCGGAATGTCGATGTTGAGACCAAAATCCCGAGACTATTCAGCGTGGATGCGTTGGTGAGGACATGGGCCCCACGGTTCGAGCCATATCGTGATGAAAGCAAGTGGCCACTTTACTCGGGTCCCAGGTACATAGCGGACGCGGGGTTACGTTGGCACAAGAGGGGCAGCAGGAAGCGGTCAAGGTACAAGATGGACATGGATCGGATACCTGGTCGCACCAAGAGGGGTAGGGCAAATCCCTTCGTTGAGGACCCACAGGAGGCACACTGCGGTATGTGTGGTCTAATGGGTCACAATTCACAGACGTGTCAACGTCGTTCCACTCAGGTTAGCAACGTTAGGTCTAGAGAGCATAATTTTTAGATATTTTGTTATTTTTATCACTAACGTAATTTTGAATGCACAGGATGGTGAGGTACCGGCTGGTGGACGAGTTCTACGACAGAGAGCTCCGCGGCAAGCTCACGATGATTCCCATACTGCGTCCTCGAACCCATGATGATGAGAGTTGTGTGTATGTGTATGTGTATTTTATATGTGTGCATGACGATGTATGTGTATTTTATATGTGTATGTGTGCATATATGTATGTATGTATGATTTGAGATATATATATATATATATATATGTAAAATGTATGCATCTAGACTTTATTGAGAGTTATGTGTATGTGTTTTATATGTGAATGTATGTATATGTGTGCATGTGTTTTGTATATCCAGAAACAGACAGCTCTTTGCTGTTTTTTCTGTAGGTTTGCGTAGCACGGCGCCAAACATGCTGGCGTCGAGATATTGAAATACGGCGCCAGGACCTTTGGCGCCATCGTGTGGCGCCAAAGTTTTTTGCGCCGTATTTCAATATATCGGCGCCAACATGTTTGGCGCCGTGCTACTTATATACGGCGCCAGGGTGTTTGGCGCCGTGATTACTGCACTTGCTGCAAGTGCAAGCTCGGCCTAGTTGTTTCGTTCCATCCGCACAAACAATACTAATTGACATTCACAGCCCAAAATAACATACTAAGTGCATACGTCCACATACATACATGGTCCACATACATAGTTTATAAATTTTCAGAAAATACATACATCCGCATACATCAAACATTAAATATACATAGCAATAACCTACTGAGTGCATCGAGGCCACTTCCCGTTCCTCTGAGCATCAGGGTACTGCTCAAGGGCTGCCTTGGCACGCCGCGCTCTCTCTAGCTTCTTCTACCTTTCTCCCTTGCGCTTTGCCGCGGCCCTCCTACGCTCCTCCTCACAGTGTTCCCTCGCGGCCTCCTCCTGTTTCTTCTCCCTTTCCCACCTCTCCTTTCGTTCTTCATCCCACTTCTTATTGGCGTCAAGATATTTTTTGTCATCCTCAGCGATCGCAGTGTCGATCCACTGCTCAAAATCACAAAGCGGTGGAGGCTCCTGCAAATGTACGCATTCGTTAAACCAACAGAATTAATACCAATTCGATGAATCGACAATACAACATACCATCTTGCCGAGGACAACGGCGGCACGTGGCGGATCGAACGCCCAGTTGGCGCACATCCAGTACCTCTGCCTATATGTATCCGGATCATCCGACCTTTCCACTTTGCAAGGATCGCCACAATAACACATCGGCACGGGAACACCGGATGGAGGTGGCAAACGAGTGAAGCCCATGACAACCTAAAATGCGAAATGAATAAGATTTATATTTTTTCTCGTTTCTAACCCTAGGTTAGCTTGTTACCCAAATCAAACCCTAATCCAACTAATTTCAACCTAAAAACGGATCTATTACTAATACATTACGCATATCTATTGCGAATCGAACCTAAAACCGAGCCAAATCCAACAAATTTCATCTAGGGTTTCAACTTTTGCCCTACGAAATGTACCTCAAATAATCCATATCTACTACAAAAAATCAAAGGAGGAGAGGGAGCTCACCTTGCTAGCTCGGTTTGGAAGCAAAATCGCGAAAAAATCGATGGATTTGGGTGGATTTTGAGGGGGGAGAGAGGGGCGACGGCGGCTGTTCTCTGTGTCGGTCTGACGAGTGGAGTGAGGGAGCCGGGGGGGCTGCGCTCGGTCTTAAGTCCCAGGAAACGGCGCCACGACCGTTAGCGCCGTTTATGTATGGCACGGCGCCATGTGCTTTGGCGCCATGCTGTGCCACCGTGGATCCTACGTGTCCACACACGGCCCCAAAGCATATGGCGCCGTGACGTGTACACTGGGCGCCATGTGATTTGACGCCGCGCTAGGGGTCCATTTTTGCAAATCTTTTCTCCAGGGATCCATATGTAAAAAACTTTCAAAATTTGGGCTAAAAAGCAAAAATTTTACCCCCCGGCCTCTCGCACTCTCTCTGTCTTGCCGCCGCCTCCTCCTCCTCCTCCCCCCACTCTCTGTCCGGCCCCCTCTCGCACTCTCTCAGTCTCGCCGCCGCCGCCCCCCACTCTCCGTCCGCTCCCCTCTCTCAGTCTCGCCGCCGCCGCCTCCTCCTCCTCTGCCCCCCACTCTCCATCCACCCCCTCTCGCACTCTCTGTCTCGCCGCCGCCTCCTCCTCCTGCTCCGCCCCCACCCGGCCGCCGGCCTCCTCCTCCGCCCCCACCTCCAGTTCGAAGCAATTCTGGGGTTTCCACCCCTCGAGCTCCCCCAAATTAGGGTTTCCCATTCTGCCCCTCGGAGCTGCGGTGGGTGTCATGTTCCGGGCGATTGGAGCCAGGTAAGAGCGCGAGCAGCGGAGAGCTGGGGTTTTTCTTGGCCTAGGAGTTGGATTTTGGCTGCAGAGATGGGATAAGGAGTGTGAAGGTTGGAGCTTGCTTGGGGGTGCGTGCGTGGCTATGGAGCTTCGCTGAGCTGAGGTCAGGTAGGGTTTGGTACTTTGGTGGTGTGTGTGAGGAGGGGAGCCGGAAATGTTCTACTCGCAGTTCATCTTGGCCAAGAAGGGCCCCCTCGGGACCATATGGATTGCTGCACACTTGGAGCGGAAGCTGCGCAAGAACCAGGTTGTAGATACGGATATCAGCGTCTCTGTAGGTGGGTGACCTTTTCTGTTTCAGAAGCTGTTCCGGATCTAGGGTTTGTGTTGTGTAATTTAGCTTGTGTCTGTTACGACTTATGACCTCACATGCAGAGTGGTAATGTTGTTTTGCGAATGCTCATTGGGTAGTTGTGCAACAAAAAATTCTAACTTGGTTTTGTTGTATGCTTACTGCTTAGTTATTGCTAGTGGATCCGTAAAATATTAGCCTTTTCGGGTTAGTGCTAAAAAACTTGTAGTTTTTGCTAGTAGAGGTACCATCTTTTTCCTAGTATGCAAATGAGTTTCTTATTCTTTCGTTTAATGTACGCTCATATGCTGGGTTATCACTTCTGTAATAGCTGAAACATCAATTCATGTATTAGCATGATGTTAACTCCTTGCTTATGTCAGAACAGTAAAAGTTTCAACCTTTTTGAGTTGTATATCTTATTAGTGTTAATAGTTAAGGTACATTTGTTAGCAGTTATCCTTATCACTATCGAAGTTGCAAAGTCAATCATACTTGTTAAGTAAAGTTTATTAGATCGAGAATATTAGCAGCTTCCAATGTTTTAGGTTGTGTCTAATGTCTATGACCTAAGGAAAATAACTCACCTTTCAAGTTACACTACTACTTGACTGGTTTTCATCTTTTTTGTATATGTTAATTGATTATCACTGCAATATCAGTAGAGAGAGGGAGGACTTTTTGTAGTTGTTGTGTTATTAATGTTATTATACAGTCAATCCAACTCAAATTTGGCTTAAGAGGAGAAGCGTTCAATAGCTCTTTGAGGGATTCGGATAAGCATAGGTAGCATAGGATTTGTAGAGATGTAAACACAAGTATAGCATCTTATTTGATCGTATGCCTGATACTGCTTAGGTGTCTTACTTAGATTGTATGCATTTGTGTTACAAGTAATGGATAGCAGAAGCACTGTACGATGCATGTGGTACATAAAGGCTCTATGACAGAA
The DNA here is from genome assembly GCA_017311315.1 of Dendrocalamus latiflorus. Lineage (NCBI taxonomy): Eukaryota > Viridiplantae > Streptophyta > Magnoliopsida > Poales > Poaceae > Dendrocalamus > Dendrocalamus latiflorus. The sequence continues at coordinate 1,624,627 of CM029671.1, read as the reverse complement.
TGTTATAATTACAGTGGAATTAACAGACGAATGGACATATACTGTGGTTTCTTGCACAATTCTGTGATGCACTCAGTTCGCGGGTAAACGGGTATGCCCGCGGGCGACGGGTATGGGCGAGGTTTTTTACCCATCATCCTTCGCGGGTATACCCGCGGGCGTAAATCGGGGTCACGGGTACGGGTATGGGCGAGCACTACCCATACCCGCCGCGCCCGATTGCTATCCCTAGTGTCGATCATCTCTAGACGGTCTGGGAACCTCTGTGAATGCTACTATATTCGGCATTCTAAAGCCGATGGATTTGACGGCAAAACTCTACTTTATTTTCTTTATTCTTCTTTTGATTGTTTTATTTCTTACTTTGTATTTTAGTGGTATTACAGCGCCCCCACGGGAAATTGTTGTTAAGGGTATTAGAGATAAGGTATTAGAGATATAATAGGACTCTTATTTGTTTCCTTATATGACTTGTATTCCTTCCATATACCCTCTTGTACTCTCTATATATATTGCCCATTGGGCCTCTTCAATACATACACAATATTCATAACATGGTATCAGAGCCTAGGTTCTATACCTAGCCTAAGTTCGTCTTCCGCTGCCGCTGCCCCCGAGAGAATCGATCTCTGCTCCTGGGGGCAGCCATCTCCTCACCGACCGCGCCACGGTGCCCCATTGTTTTTTTTGTCGCCTCCAGTGTTCAAGTAGGCGCTAGGCGCTAGGCGGGCGGCCAGGTGGGGCCTAGCGCCTAGGGAGCCTAGGCGGGGCCTAGGCGGTCAAATTAAAAATAAGGATAACATACAGATGATAAGTATATATTTGCTATATATCTGAGATCTAATATCTCAAATCGAGTCATCATATCTTATAACTAATGTTTAAAACAATTAATCAGGTTTTAGACCATCTGATAAAGATCCAACGGTGCAGATCTTCTAACCCAAACAGCATAACCTAAATCCATCCGGCCGACCGCGCCGCCTCGCATTTTTGCGCCCACCTCCCCGACTGTAACCCTAACCCTAAATCCTCCGCCGCCTGTCGCGCCCGCCTCCCCGCTCTCCCTCGCAGATCGTCGCCGCCTCCCCGCAGACCCCGCCGCCCGCCCCCCCATCTCTCCCCCGCAGATCCCGCCGCCGCCTCCCCCGCAGATCCCGCCGCCCGCCTCCCCATCTCTCCCCCGCAGGTCGCCGCCGCCTCCACCGCAGATCGCCGCCGCCCGCCTCCCCCATCTCTCCGGATCTGGCGCGGGGAGTCCAGATCCGGCGGCGACGGCCACGGGATCCGGCGAGGATGCAAAGCGGAGGGATCCGGCGGTTCGACGACGCCGGCGCGTGGGAATCCCTGGAGGTGCAACGGCTCTGTAAGTCTCTCCTTTTGCAACCCTAGCTCACCGTTTCGTCATTCTTATGTCGCCGTCCCACGCATAGGCGTCCTCGGCGACCGCCTAGCCGCCGTGCCGCCGCCGCGCCCGCCTGGTTTGCCGCCGCCTCGCACCCGCCTTTGACCGCCTACGCCCGCCTGTGACCGCCCAGCCGCCTAGCCGCCTGACCTCCCGCCGAGGGGCCAAGTCGCGGCGGCCGGCCGCCGCCTACCGCCTAGGCGGCCGCCTAGGCCGCCTTTTGCAACACTGGTCGCCTCTTCCGGATCAGACCGCCACTGCAGTCGCCTCTTCCGGATCAGGCCGTCGCTGGCCTCGCCTCTTCCGGATCCGGCCGTCTCCACACCAGATCCGCGCCAGATCGGCACGCCCTCACCCGCGTCCGGCGACCCGGCTCGTTTTTTTGGGTCGACCTCCTCCGCCGACGCCATCGGTGCCTGCCACCGCCAAGCCGCCGCCTAGGCCTCCAGATTTGCGCCGACTATTGCCCGATCTGCGCCGCGCCGCCGTCTGGATCTGGCCGCCTCCGGCCGGCGCCGCCTCGGATCCGGCCGCTGGGCCTCAGATCCGGCCGCTCCGCCACCGGATCTGGGACCTTCGCGCCCGATCTGGCTCTTCCCCGCCCGTCCGGTGGCCATGCCCGCCTTTGCTCCACTCCGTCGACCGTCGCTCGTCCCTGCCGTCGTCGACCGTCGCCCGTCCCTGCCGCCGTCGCCCGTTGCAGCTCCTGCGCCGTCTCTGCGTCGCGGATCTCTTCGGCAGCCGCTGTCCGCCCGTCGCAGCTTCTCTTGGCCGCCGTCTGCCCATCGCAGTCGGCCGCGTCTTCATCCTCGTCGACTCCGCTGCCCGGTGCGTCGTCAGATCTGTGACATCTGTCCGATCGGATCTTGGGAGGCGTGCGACTGCGAGAACCGCCCGGTGCCTCATCATATCCGGCGTCGCCACCTGGGGATCCGCTCGCCAGAGCCGCCTCTGCCGTCACTCCTCTTCTTGGGCTGCTGCATCTGCGCCGTCGCCTGGGGAGCCGCCTCTGCCGTCGCTCCTCTGTCGTCGCCTGGGGAGCTGTGTCTGATTCGTTTTCGTGGACTGCTTGATCTGAGCCGCCTGTCGCCTGGGGAGCCATCTCTGCCGTTGCCTAGGGAGCTGCGGAAATTTTTTTTCTGTTTTTCTGAGTTCAGTGAGGCAGTTTTTAGTTATTTTTCGTGAGTCCTTCGTTGTGTCCACCCAAAATCCGTAGTCTCTAATTTTTAGTTCGTTCAAGCCATATGAGTCTACAAATTTATTGTCAGTCATAGAAGTATAGGAATTTTCTTTTGCATGGCAGCAGCCGCCGCTCTATTTTCTGAGCCGCGTGCAGATCGTAGATGTCATTATGATGCCGCCACTTCTTTTCAAGCCGCCGCCCCGAGTTTCTAAAGCCGCCGCGCTTCTTTTGCACTGCGCCTCCGTTGCGCTTCTTGTGCATTGCGCCGCCGCCATCTCGGGCTTCGATCTGCGCCGTCCTGCTTTTATATATTCCTCTTCAGTTTGATTTGACAGTTTATTCAAAGGCTGCACGCAACGACGACATCAAGACTCGGACTTCGGATTTTTCTTGTTTTAGTGTTAACCCTTTTTCAAATGCAATGCTATTGCATACGCCTTGCATTTGTGGGGGTTAAGGGTATTAGAGATAAGGTATTAGAGATAGAATAGGACTCTTATTTGTTTCCTTATATAATTTGTATTGCTTCCATATACCCTCTTGTACTCTCTATATATATTGCTCATTGGACCTCTTCAATACATACACAATATTCATAACAATTGCCACCTTAACCGGCCCACCCCCAGAGCCCCCGCATCTGCTGCCATCGCGGCAACAGACGAGAGACCAAACGGCGCACGACGAGAGAGAAGTGATTCGGGCGTCCCTTCCGCCCGGCCATACCTGCTGCGGGGAGAGAAGCGGCCGGTATCCGCTTCCTCCCTCCGCCGCCGCCGTCGACTGCACGGTGCGTTTCTCGGTTCCCGCCCTTGTGGTCCTCCCTTCTCTCTGCGAATTTCGTGTGGTTTTGGCCTTTTGGGTGCTGTGCCTGTTCTTGCCTGGATAAGTGGCTAGGCCACACCTGCTCGACGTAATGCAGCGGACTGAATCAGGAACTAGTGCGATTTTCTTCCAATCTATCTCCATGGTTGAGAGGGGAGGATAGGGGGATAAAGAAAGCAATGGTGAAAAGAGAACCACGTACTTTTCTCTTGGTGATCGTGGTGGAGGTCGTGGCATTAGAGGAGTCAGCCTCTCAGTCTCAGGTAGATCTGTTTTAAATGTTATGACCTCCTAATCTAACACTGATTAAATTTTAAGAGCTGACCCTTGTTTTATGGGGGATTTATAGATGTTTGCACTTTGGTAGATACGTACCCAAAAAAAGCCCTACAGTCTGTAACTAGTTTATCAACATATTCTGTGTACATTTCTGTACTTTTTACATTATTTTTAGGAAAAAGGTAAATCCGGATGTGATCCTGTTATATCACTAGAGAGACAAAAATGAGTAAAAGATAAACTCACAGTGTTATTAACCAAAACGAAGAGGAAACAGAAAAAAAAACAGTGTATGCGTTATTAACCAAAACGAAGAGGAAACAGAAAAAACACTGTATGCAATAAAAAAACTAACAGCTAACAAACAACATGGGATGCGCTGTTGGATTGCATTGAAAGATTTAGCCATCCATTAACTACTAGAAGATTGCCTTTGCCCAAGTACGTTTCTCATTCAGTATGCGATTATGTAACTGATGCATAGTGGAATAATCGCAATTCCAAACTCTAGTATTCCTCAGCTTCCAAAAATCAACAGGTCTTGGCACTGTTATTGCAATTTCTTTTGTCTAGTCAGCCAACAATCCGCAAGCTTGTCCAGTGTAATTAGTAAGACCATACCTATGGAGCCAAGGGACCAAATGCTAACACCAAGATCACTATTATTTTTTACAGACTGACATGTTATTTCTTCTTTCAGTTCCCCATGTCTTTTCAATTAATACATGGATATGTTGTTGAACTTCAAACTTAGGTAGTTCCTATGAATTTATGGTGTAGTGACACATGAATAATTTTTGAGGTAGTTAAAACGCTTTACAGCTTTGACAAGGTTTCTCACATAGCTTCTAGCATGTGACTATAGCCAATGTGTGCTGTTGTCATGATAGATCTTAGGCGCTCAGATATGGTTGATTAGCTTCTTGTGGGCCAAATGTTTATCTTGTGCCTTTTACTGCTATTGTAGCAATATCATGTGAGAAAATTGCATTCTGTAGCATGTAGCTGGTTTCCAAGGAGTTGGAAATTACATTCTAGCGAGATGGGTGGTTTTGTCTGTTTGGTAATTTTGGCAAGGAAGACAACATTATTACATTATGATAGCCCAATTGGTAAATGCTTAGCACACAAAGAAAATACAGTACCTGTAAAATTCTGAAACTCGAAACAAAACTGCTTGTGGATTTGACATTTTCAGCATAGTAACTCTAGTCTATGCATTGTGTTTGCATCACAACATATATTTGTATCCCTTGTTTGTTGTTTGCAGTGTTTTCCCTATTTGCTTCTGAATGAAGTTACAAAATATCTACGAAAGAGGTCTCATTTGCTAAACAAGAATATATTATTTTTTTCTGATATTTATGTGAATTTCATCATATTTGAGAGAATACATGTAACATCTCTTTGCTATACCTACTATTGCATCAATGCAATAAATAAATATCTCATGGATCCCACTATCTACATTTGTTCTATTCCTGTTTTGCGTATATGCGTGCTATTTTTGTGATGAAATATTCAAACAGATCGCGCTAATTGATTGTCAAAATTCAAATTGAAATCACTAATGTGGCAGAACAGATGCTCATTAGTCAACATTTCAACACGTTTGTAAATTGCTCTGTTGAAATAAAAGTACATCTTGATTAATAATTTTCCGATGTGTTTATGTTCTATGTTTTTTTTACAGATCTATTCTTAATACACATAAGGTATGTCGTTTTAGGATTATGTTAAAAAATAGAATGCTATAATAGTGAAATACTGAAATTACATGATTTTATCTGAAATGTGAGGCAACAGAAATATAAACATGAACACACGTATGTTCTGTTTGCATGAAGGAAAGGAGAAAACGAAATGGGTTAGATGAAAATTATTCTTGTGGCCATTAGATACTTTTTTGGAAATAAGTAAGAAGGGACATAAGGCAATGAAAAAGTATGTCTTCCATAAATATCTCAAAATTTTGAGAGAAGATAATAATGTGTGAGAGAAAACAGTACAAAAAGAAACTTTAGGTATGTAAGGGATCAAGAAACATTATCTTTCATCAATTTCTTTGTCTCATAAAATGGAGAAAAAGATAAAAGAAGAGGAAATTAGCCAAAAAAAGCAAATTTAGTGGGATTGCACATTGCACAGATGGAGAACTGTAACTTACATACTTTATTCTCCTTTATCCCATAAAAAAAACCCCCAACATAGGTAGAAACAACAAATGTTCTTTTGTTTTTCTGTTTTCTGTTTTTTTTTTTTTGCCCCACTCAACTAGTGCATTAAGTTCTCTAGAGAATTAATGTGTGCACGTTGCAATGGTATTTTCAAAGTTAGTTTGTTTTCTCTCACACTGAGGTTGCCATCTGCCCATGTTCTAAGGTTAGTAATAGCTGTTGCTGTTGCCAGCCGATTTACCGTGCAGGTTATACGGAGTGTCCGCTGGTGGACCAGGACGCCCCTGGCGGGAGGACGCCGCCGTGACATGGGAAGGAAGTTCCCGGGCGAAGCAGAGGTTGGGGCAAAGCAAAGCAGCAGAGATGCGGAACAGAGGATACTGGAAGGAGGAGTTTTATTCCTTCTTGCCCCCGAATACAGAGGTACTCTCCTTTATATAAGTTTTACACCTTCTAGCCTATCATAGATACCCAACTCCTACTATGATTCAGAAGCCAGGTTACCACAAAAGATGTCCTTACTGTGGCGAGTGCAGACAAAACAGCTGAGCTGAATCCTCAGAGATCAAGCCAGCAGGAAAATAATGTTCAGTGAAGGTGGGCATGAAGTTGTAGAGACGGCAGTGATCATCCTCGAATTTTTTGTACGGATAATCCGTTTTTTATTCGAAAATACATAAATATACCCGCGACAACATTTTTTACAAAAATAATCTCCAGTCGCCACCCCATTGGGCGACTGCTGCCTTTCGCCCAACCGGGAGGCGACATTTAGGGAATCTGTATACCGTTGGGCGACTTCTTCAATCGCTTTACGGTTGAGCGACTGCAATTGCAGTCGCCCAACGGTTGAGCGACTGCAATTGCAGTCGCCCAATGGATGGGCGACTTTACTCAGTCCCCGTGAATTTTTAGAGTTTTATCAATTTTGTAGTTTTAAACTGGAAAAAAATATGGTATAGTTGTAATAAAAGTTTATGTTTATTGTATGTTGTAGGTGCATTTAAAATTTTGAGGAAATTTTTTTAAGTACAATTGACTGTAGAACGTTTGATATATACATTGGTATGTTTTAAGGGTTTGCAATCCGCGTGAATTTTGTATGTTTTGCCGCATTTGTCGTTCCACCTCGCGAGCCTGATCCATCTTGACAAGGTATTGTCCTTTGTTTTCCACCTCGCGAGGGTTCCGTGGCCATGCCGGCGGCACCCGATCCACCCATTCGATGAACTTGCAAGGCTATGTGTGTCGTGGTAGATGTCATGGATAAAGTTGAAGAACGATAACGAGAAACAAAGGATTTAGTTGTCGTCGTTACCACGAAGTCGTCATCCAGGTCTGGACATTTGAAGTACCTACGGCCGTAATAGGCTCGTGGTAGTGGATCCGTCCAGACGCACAGCATCATTCTAAAACCGCAATGGCACTTCGGACGCTCATGCCACTCCGGCACTCGAAAAGGGTCGGACCTCCAGGAAGACATTGTTGTGTAGTAGTATTGTGATGGCTTGAGGAGGAGTTGTGTTGTGGTATGTAATACATGTGATGCCTTTATGTAGGCAGGTGAACTGGTGCAGTGGGCATAGTCCATGGAGAGTACATACGAATCTTTTCGCTTTTTCAGGCTTTTCAGATGCCAGTGTAGCAATAAATGTCCCTCCGTAGGCTTTTCAGATGCTAGTTTATGTAGGCTAGGCTTTTCAGATGCCAGTTTATGTAGGCTAGGCTTTTCAGAGGCCAGTCTATGTAGGCTAGGCTTTTCAGAGGCCAGTCTATGTAGGCTAGGCTTTTCAGAGGCCAGTCTAGGCTAGGCTTTTCAGAGGCCAGTCTATGTAGGCTAGGCTTTTCAGAGGCCAGTCTATGTAGGCTAGGCTTTTCAGAGGCCAGTCTATGTAGGCTTTTCAGAGGCCAGTCTATGTAGGCTTTTCAGAGGCCAGTCTATGTAGCCTTTTCAGAGGCTAGTCTATGTAGGCTTTTCAGAGGCCAGTGTAGCAATAAATGTCCCTCCGTGTTGCTATAAGTAGCACGGTTGGGGTCCCATGACATTGTAAATCGAACAAAGAAGAACCATCTCTTTCGTGGTGAAATATACCATGTCAGAATCCGAGGGGCCAGTGGGATTTGGGTCACCGAAGGACGACATTCCCTTAGAAAGGAGGGATATGTTCGGTCCACAGTACCGATTGATATCAAGTCGGCGTGCTCAACCAGCGTGGCCGAAATGCAGACACAATGAGTACGCGGTCGTCCAGATCTTGGATTCCCCGAACGATGGCGGGCGACGTTTCTTCCGATGCTCACGCTCCGGGGTACAAATTAGTAATATTACATTTGTTATTGCTTATGGACCCTCAAAGTTTAGCGTCCTTTGTTTTGCAGATGGCAAAATGCGACTTCTCCCGCTGGATCGACCCTCCTCATGAACGATATGTTGATCGTTATGTGGATACATTGTGGGCTCAAATATGGGACTTGGAGTACCGAATGGAGAGTCTCACTGAGGAGAACAACGACCTCCGCGAACAGATGCAACGCGAGAGGGGCAACGAGGAGGTCGTGAATATAGGAAGCTCTTACGATCCCACATGTTGCTGCGCGAACCCGAGCTGCATATGTGCATGCCACTCCCACGACGGCCAGCCACGTCCGAGGCGGCCCCCCCAGCAATTCTCCATGTGGGTGCCACGAGGCTCGTTTGGCATGTAGGTAACGAGGGTTATGGTTGTGTCGTATTTTATTTCATGTATTTGTTGATGTGTTGATGCTGTGGCGGTAGGACTGTTGTGTTAAGTAAAATTGTTGGGTGTAGTACTTTCCATAGATCCTGCATGTGCAATGTATGTGTTGTTTCGTGTTGTAAGCCCTCTTTTGTCATCTCGCAATAAATGACTCTATGTAGGCACTTTAGAGTCTGTAGTTTCGTAATAAAAGTGGATTCGTAGGCACCAATAAATTGCAATACTTAAAAGGGAAACAGTACGTTCAACGAAATAAGTTCATTACAGAAAACGGATGTAACATACAAGGTTTACAAATGGTACATGAATTATAGCATGCATTACAACACCAACTACTGATCCGGAAATGCATTGCATCGTCTAGCTGTGTGCCCCTCCTGACCGCATCGCCCACAACGTGCACCAGAGGTTCCAGCTTGTGATTCGTCCATGTCGTTTCTAATACGTCGGCTCTGGGATTGGCCGCATGAAGCGAGGCACTCGCGTGCCTCTCCCTGAAGTAGCGGATTGTGCTGTGAAGAACACCTTCCACGATGGCGACAAGGGGCTGAGAACGGAGACCTCTGAGAACCCAATTGTACACCTCGGCAGGGTTAGTTGTCATTATTCCGTACCTTGCGCCATCCGTGTCGTGCAACAGCGACCACTTCTCCAATGGTTCCCCCTCGATCCACTGCGAGAAGCACTTGATGTTTCGCGCGCTCCTCCTTCTTGAACCACTTGGGTTAGACTCATCGATTGCTGGCAAGCATTGCGGTTGTGCCTCCCCAGGAGTGACCGGCCCCTTGCTCCTCTCGTCGACGTTCTTCCTGGTGTGCTCATCCAACAACCCCCATAAAGCATCAAATTTTCTCTGCTGGTTCTGCCTAGCCAGCCTCTTGAATAGCTTCATCAAAGATTGTTTCGGGAATTGCTTGAAAAAGTTTGCCCCTAAGTGACGACTGCACCACCGGTTTCTCATGTCTGGCCAAAAAAAGGTCTCCTCAGGGTCTTCTTGAAGTTTTCGTATCGCCTTCATAATACCGGCGTGGCGATCATGGATTATGCACACACCAGGACGGGTGCCTACAACTCCACCCCTCACATGTCTGAGAAACCACAGCCAGCTCTCATAATTCTCTCTCCACAAATGCAATGGCCAGCGGCAATATTTGATTGTTACCGTCAACGCCTATGGCCGTCAGGAGCTGCCCTTTGTATTTGCCTGTCAAGAAGGTCTCATCTATTGAGATAACTGGCAGCATGTGTCTGAATGCTTCAATGCTAGCACCAAATGCAAAGAATGCTCTCTGCAACACTGCAAATCCCGGTGGACTTATGGACGGCTTGTCGTGCACCGCGATGTACGTGCCCGGGTTCCTTTGCTGCAACACCTTAAGCATACGAGGAAGGTTATCGTACGCCGCTTCGAAAGTGCCAAAACGTTTTTCCAACGCCTTTTGCTTGGCACGCCACGCCTTCGCGTAGCTAATCTTATACTTGAATTTATTCTCAATAGCTAGCATAATATGTGTGGCCGCAACATCTTTCTTCTCCACTATCTCCCCATACATCAAATTGGCTATAAATCCGGACGTAAGGTTACGATGCCTCGCCAAGACTGTGTTTAGAATGCAGGAGTGCGGCTCCACCTTGGACACAATCCAGTGAGTCTCATACTTGGATCTACGTGCGTGCACCCTAAAAGGACAACCAGTCTGCTCGCACTTCACAGTGTACTGCTCCTGGCTTGATTTGACGACGCGAAATGTCCGTTGCATTGAAAGGGCCCAAAGTTTGATGGCATCCTGCAGCGCTTCCTTGTCAGCAAACATAGCATGCACCCGAACCTCTGTTTGATGATACTCCCATGGCGATTCATGCTCATCATGTGCGGAAACACCCTCCGCATTATACTGGTTCCATTCTTCGGGGATAGGAACTTCTTCATCATCGGAACTGTCCTCCTCGTCGTCCTCTACAGCTTGCTCTTCATCCCATGCCCTCTGGTCATCAGATTCCATCTGATGCACGATATACTCATTATGCTCTCCTTCATCAGCTTGCCCAGTTCCCTCTCTATAGCTTGACAGCTGTAACTCTCCTCCATGTACCGCATCGGCTTGCCCAGTTCCCTCTCTATAGCTTGACGGCCTTAACTCTCCTCCGTGTACCGCATCGCCTTCATCACGAGCAACTTCATCAGCTCCACCGACGTGCGGCCCGCCCGAGGTGCTAGCACCTCCCGAAGCATAGGCGGACGCACGAGCTTGCGCAGCTGCTTGTAGTGAGCACGGTTGCACAAGCAGGACACACTCGTATCCACGGCGCCGGCACCCTTGCACAAAGCCCTTCCACGAAGCAGAGCGCACCAATGTCTTCAACTCCCATCTGATGTCAGTGGAAGACCGGCTCCAAAGCCCTTGCACAACGACGCTGCACACCTCGGGGTCCAATGAAAAACTCTGGGTCAGCCAATGCTGCACATCTGTCATTCGAGCATTCTCGTCATCCGGAAGTACGAGAGTGACTTGCGGAAAATCGCTCAAATCCACACCAGTCGGACCTTCACGAATCATTCCAACACCATAATACACTCTCAATGTAGTACTGGCCATTAATGATGTATGCCTAGATGTATGATTGAAATTTACGACATGTCAAATAACATGGGAGGTGAAGACTGTAAATACAACATAATTACAAAAAATACCTGGATCCAAATTGATGGAATAGCTTCGACTTCTTCTTCCTCCCTCACCTCCTCTCCTTCTCTTCTCTCCTCCTCTCCTCCCTCTCTTCTCCTCTTCTTTTCTTCCTCTTCCTCCTCTCTTCTCTCTGGGCAGAATGAGGGAATAACGATTTCTGCGCAGAACGAGGGGAATATGCCCGGGGGTAATGGGCGGCATAATTGCAGTCGCCCTACGGTTGGGCGACTGCAATTGCAGTCGCTCAACCGTTGGGCGACTGCAATTGCAGTCGCTCAACCGTAAAGCGATTGAAGAAGTCGCCCAACGGTACACAGATTCCCTAAATGTCGCCTCCCGGTTGGGCGAAAGGCTGCAGTCGCCCAATGGGGTGGCGACTGGAGATTATTTTTGTAAAAAATGTTGTCGCGGGTATATTTATGTATTTTCGAATAAAAAACGGATTATCCGTATAAAAAATTCGATCATCCTCCGGATTCTCATGTGGCGAAAAGGATAAGGAAAGGATATTCTTCCTGTAATTGTTGTGGATGCTTATTGGGGACGTCATTATACGAGAAGACCAGCAAGACGGCAGGCTGCTCGCGACTCGCGAGGATGTGGTCGCTGTTCTGGACGGCAAGACTGCAGCGACAACAACATGACGGCCTATAGTCCGAAGCGGTGGGGTTCGGAAGTGCCGAAGGAGTTCTAGTTCCGGTTCCAGTAGTTGCTTGTTTAGGAAGTACTAGTATGGAAAGTTAGAGATATAATATGGTTTGAGTCCGTTTTGGAGATTTCCGAATATGCTTAACAGATCGGATATGTTTATGAGTTAGTTTTGTGTAGTCCTTTATATGGGACGACTGCTGTATTTTGTTCGGCAAGCAATAGAAATCATCTTCTCTAAACCCAGCGACTCAGAGACTCTAAACCTCGCCGGCGAGAATCCCAACGAGGCAGAGCTCGTTTTCTGCCGTTACCCTTTACGTTCAAATCCCAGTCCCGATCCCAACTTCTTCCACCATTAATCAGCCACCGCAAAACATCCACTAAATCAAGCCACCATTAACGAGGCAAGCAAAACTACAGCTCACGTCATAAGCAATTGCAAGTAAAAACCAAAACGTTCTATTGCGCACTCTTTATTGATATGGCTGCAGACCCTTACTACTACTATTCTAATGCTACTCTTCTACTCTTTGTCCTCCTGGACATTCTCATCAAACTCGCACTCTTCTGGGCCTTTTTCCTCTTTTGGTTCCTCCGCTCCGCTAAGCCATCTTGTTCCTCTACCAGGGGGCCATGTCGTGTGCATCACGCGATACTTCCTCATAGACACAAATCTGTCCAACTGATGAGGGCGTGAGACCTTGCGTGCGGTGGTCCTGAGCTTCGGATGTCGACGATGAATCAGAAATGCTTCTGGAGTAAACCCTCAAGGTGGTAGCTCCATAGGAGAGTATGAAGCCTGCTGCTCCTGTGGCATCTGGGGTCGATGCTTCTTCTCATGCTCAAGCTCAAGCTCCTGCGACGCACCAACTCTTTGTTGTAACGCTTGAAGCTGTTGTATGTCTTGGTATAACTCCTTGAATTGTGCCAACTCCAACTGCGCCTCTCTTAGCTTCGCCTGAGTACCTTCTAATTCCAAGCCCAGGTGGTTGTAGGCATCATCTTGCGCCTTGATGAGTGAAGCCATGTGGACAACCGTGGGATTGGCTTCACCTTTTGAACTCTCGACCATGCTAAAGACTTCCCCCTTCTTGCGATATGAAAAATAACGGAAAGAAGTGCCCGCCAACGAATGACGGTGGGTGAAACTCAAGCAGGCGAGGGCTACTCTAGCAGCTTCTTGGGATCCCCACTTGAAAGTCTCACGCCCCACGGTCCATTCTTAGAGAAGATGGTGATTCTGATTCTCCAAACCTCTCTACCATCCCTGATGGTAGTGAGTCCATGCAACTAAGGGCAGCAAGTGTAACCTAAGTTCTGAGCATGAGCCACAACTCCTCACAAAAGCCACCTTCCTCACTGGGAAAGGAGTTGACACACATCATCTAAAAAATTTTAATACATGAGTGGATTAGTGACAACTTTTAATATTTCAGATAGAGACAAAAACAAGACGCTAAGAAGGAGGTGAGGAAGAGGAACACAGAAACATAGGGTTTAATTTATATGTGATTTAAGTTTTGCGATTTTGTGAATCTTTATACTTTAAGGCTCTCCCATTCCAACTAGGACTTTGTCCTACAGTCGTTATGGCTCTGATACCATCTCTGTTGAGACCCGAATATGCAAATCTGGACCTCTGTGTATTCTGCACTAGTCTAGGATCACGTTAGTGCACACAGTGAAAATTTAGATAAAATATCAACCATACACATGGTTAAGAAAAAAAACTCAAATATTAATTAATTATTAGAGTTGCGACCTTATGACCAAGTTTACACTTTAAGAGCTAGAAGGGCTAACAACACTAGTAGCAAAAACACACAACGAAGATGAAGTGGCCATTCGACTACCCACAGGCAATACACTGGGTAGCAAAGTCGTAATTTGAGAAGTTGTCAAAGTATCCTCCTTCACACACACTTCTGACTGGTATGGTTTTTCTTCTTCAACTGAGCAAGTATGGATATAGATAGCCATGAGTATATAGAATACTTAGCAAGTTGTTGTAACAAAGTGGCAATATATTATTTAAGACTTTGGTATAAAAGCTGAGTGGTTATTTTACAGAAAGTAATATTTTAAAGTAAATACAATAAATAGATTGAAAGCGAGATTTAAAACAAGTAAATAAATAATTAAGTCAAAGGAAGTGAACTGACCATCCACCGAATGAACCATCTGTGAACTAACCATTCACGAAATAAACCACCAGTGAACTAACCATTCACTTCCCAACTTATTCCCAACCAAGTTTTTATGAAAACACTACCTCTCATGTAAAATTACTGAGCATTGTCCATGACTGGGGACACGGTTATTCGAATAGTTTTACACTTCACAGAGGTTGCACAACATTACCCATATGATATGATCATCTCATAGTGATACTAGAGCAACACGCTTCCTTGGGCATATTGACCAAGAATATCGTAATAAGGTTGTTACAAAGTTCAATCTCAACACAATTTGCCCATTAAGATTTCACGATTGAGTAGGCTAACCACCTAGTCGATAGATCCCTCTTACCTCGTAGAATGTCTAACCAACACCCACCTACATACCGATGGTGAAATCGAAACTGGAACATCATAAATTAATTAGTCAGGTTTATCTTATACTAGACGTGTCGATGTACGATAGGCTCCGATCAACGGCGCACAAAGTTAAGTCCTTAGACATTACCCAAACGAAACATTCACATCCCAAAGTGCTAACCACACTTCTTCCTTTACTATACGATCATTCGCCTAAGTGAAAACTATTTTGTATAACCAACACCAATTGATTAATTGATCACAAGTGATGATGAACCCAACGTAACTATAAGCATGGCTAAGCAAATTAAACATACAACCCATGTGACAATTAGTATTGTATCACTAGATAAATACCCATTCTAAGATGACAATGGAATCATGCCATTCGAACTATCAAGACGGAATTAATTAATTTCGACAATAGCTACCAGATACACATGTTTATTAAAATAACAAAGCATGATAATTTTTAAAAAAATAATAAATAATAGATTCAACATGATCAAAGGACACGACTTGCTTTGGCATTGCTCAGTTAACAACTCTTGAACTTCTGCTCTTTCTTCTGCTCCTTCGAAGACGTTATTTAACGAGAGAGAAAACAAACGAGACACAAATAAAATCAAATAAAATTCAAATAAACTCCAAAAATTTTAAAAATAGAACCAAAGATAGAACTTAATTTTAGATGAATTTAGGAAAAAGAATCGGGTCAATTGGAGCTAGGACGGAGAGGAACAGTCTCTTGAGAAATTAAACCTAAAGAAAAATACTAAAAATTAGAAAATGATACTATGGTGTGGGCCGGGTGCATGGAATAGCAAGTCTGTGGTGAACTCGGCTCACGGAACAGTGCACTAGCGACAGGACTTGCTGATGCGGCGGCTGAGTAAGCATTAGGGTGACGTGGCTTCACACGTGGCACATAGGATGGCTTAGGTGGCTAACATGGCACCCACGTGGCACGACACGTGGCGGACATGTGGACCTAGGGCTGATGTGGCAACTGACTCAGCTCGGCTTGGCTTACAGGTTCACGGCACTATCGATCTGACATGGGGGACCCACACGTTAGTGGTTCAGTGCATGGTGGATTGAGTTCACAGAGGAGGCGAAGCAACACGTGACGTGGGTGCGAGGTGACGTCAGCGCTGATGTCAACCGGCACGAGGACCTAGGCGGTGCTTCGTTCGAGCAGGACGACGCATGGTGTGCAAACCGAGGGAACAAGGCGGTGCGGACGAGGCTCGGTCGGAGCGAGGCAGCGTGGCGAATGGTAGGGTCGGGAGAGGAAAGACCACCTCGGTGGGCGACGGTGGACGATTGACCGATGAGGATAGCGAATGGTGGCTGGCGTGAAAGACGACGGCGATGACAAAGCTCGGCACGATGGCGAGGCTACGGCGGAGCGTCGGGCACGGCTGCGAGGGTGATGGCGCTGCGGGATACGAAAAACAAGGGAGTGGCCATGGCTTTATAGGCGCGGACGTCAAGGTGTCCGAGGCCGCGACGGCACGGAGTCTAGGGCGGTGAGGACACGGACGTCGAGGCGTGTCCGAGGTGGAGACGGTCGAGAGTTCATGAGGACGACAACACGTGTGGCGACAAGTGGACGGCCGGATAAAGCGTCGCGGGCAACGGGCTAGCCGGGGATGGCTGCCACGTGGACGGTGCGATGCGCACGGAGGCGAGACACCGATCACCGACACGTGGCAGGCGTGGGCAGGTCGAGCTAGGCCGGAGTGGGGAAGGATGGGCCGGGGAAAGGGCTTTGGCCCATTAGGCCTTAAGGGAATTTCTAGACATTTTCTATTTTCAGAAATTGGATTAAACTAAATTGAGCTCTAGAAAATAGTAGGTAAACCTGGAAAAATCTCAAAAAATTTCAAAACAATCCTTGAAGACAAGGAACCCAAATAAAATACTTCCAGCAAATATTGAAGTTTAATTTAGTCATATTAAATCATTTTGATTAATAATAATTCGATTTAAGCTTTAATTAATTCTAGAAAAATCCAAATGGTGAATTTTCTTTTAGAAGCTTCAAATAGACTCTGAAAAACAGGATGTTACAGAATATGACTTGGTGGAAGTCCTGGAGATTTCTAATGCCTGTATAACAGTGTCTTGTCTCACTAAGGTGGAGGGTTTTAGTACAGTATTCATGCCAGAGGACAGGTGAATCTTGAAGTGCTATGAAAATACCAAAGAGTGACATGATGATGTTCTCTCATCAGTGATGAGGACTTGACCCCTATGGATACAACCATATTTGCTATGCTTATTGTCCCAATTACAAGAGCTCCTACGCATCGCTTAAATTATCAGGTGAGCTCGTTTCAAAGAGATTTTACTTTGTTTCATAAAGACCTTATGATATTACATAATGAGAGTTTGTTGCGTTTGTTATCATGTACCGAGATTTATGATCAAGATTATGCAATACGTGAGGCTACACATATGTTAAAACCGATGCCGGTTTTCTGTCAAGAAGGGGAGAATGATGTGACCACGCCACAAACACATACGACAATAGCGCCCAATATCAAGATTGAACTAAAGGTGAATTCGTTTCTTCAGCCTCAACATATTTTAAAAGAGAATATGATGCTACCTAATGATGAAAATATATATTTTTACAGCACCACGTCACTTTTACACCAATTCAAGCAAGAGTTCAGGATGGACATGTTTTGGAATCCAATTCGGCCTCCAGATCAATTCGGAGTCAGCCTGACAGGCCCAACTTCAAATGTGCATAACTTTCACATATGAAGTCCGTTTGAGGTCCACGAGTACTTGTTGGAAAGATTTTCTCATCCTCTTTCCAATGGATCTGGTACTACCTCTAAATTCCATCTGTATACATTGAAATCATCAAAAGAGTCCGTGTTGGGGACGTACTGGAATCGGATTCGGACTGCTGCAATGGTGCAAGTTTAAACGGACGTAACTTTCTCATACAGACTCCGTTTGGGACGTTCTTGGACTTGATGGAAATCTTATCAAGTCTACTTTATAAAGGATTCAACCCCATATTCAAATTCTATTCGAGCCGGCCGCAATCGTCAAAAGAGTTCGTGTTGGGCACGTACTAGAATCGGATTCGGACTGCTGCAATGGTGCAAGTTTAAACGGACATAACTTCCTCATACGGACTCCGTTTGGGACGTTCTTGTACTTCATGGAAATATTATGAAGTCTATTTTCCCATGGTTGTAATCTCATCTTCAAATTCCATCTGAGCCGGCCGCAATCATCACAAGAGTCCACATTGATTTCTGAGTCCGAGTCAAAAAAGGTGCTGCGCCACCACCACTTGGGCCCATGGGCCTTGTAACCCTAGGGGGTCGTTCTCCCTATATAGGAGCCGCCGCCTCCGTTGCTAGGACTTGAATTTCGTTGAGTTTATGTTTAGCTATTATGCAAACTTCTGTTCTTCAGTTGTGTCAGACGACCACCTGTCAAGACAGCCGTCGGAATCCCACCTTTTGAACTCAATATCAATATTTGCAATTTCAGATTGCTTGTTATATTGTTCTTCGATTGCATACAGGAATAGACCTTCATGGTCAGGTCAACCGCGTTGTTGGCACAGTTGATAACAACTTGGAGTGTGGTTCAGCGATTGCTAAGGCGCAAGCGTCGTCGTACGGTTGTAGTCAGATCGTGAGGGTCATCTCCACCAAAATCGATAGTTATCAATCTCATTGAAAGATCGGGCACCTCGTCTCCATCAATCAGATTCCTGCTTACCGCTTGACAAGTGAAGATGACAAACTTGTGGTTACTGGGAACTTGATCCTGCATCTGTGCCAGAAATTTACTTGGTCAGCAAAACTATGTGAAACAACAGTGCTATTGCTCCGAAGGGTGAAGTTACTAGGGGATTTTGCCTATCCAAATTGTGGGTATATTCTGACACTTTGTGTTACAAATTTAAGTTAAACATGATAAACATATGGTATCTCATTTTCACCTGTCACTGACTCTTCATATTTTTGCAGTATGCTGTTGACAGAGCTGCTTTACGTCAGTTAGTTGTACCTAGTGTCAAGTAGACAAGTTATTTATTAGGTTGCTACCTGATGCCAAGTAATTTGCAGGTTGGGTCTCGCTATAGGATCTGCTTTACCTTAGTGCGTTATTTTCAATTACGATCGATGGTTTTTTTTATTTTAGTGTGAATGTTTGTATGAACGAACTAAATATCGATAAAATGTTTAAAAAAAATGATAGTAAAACATTCTCGTTTATTTGTTTGAAGAAAACCATAATCTATAAGCTAAAAAAACGGACCTTATAACTTTTGTTCTGTATAGTCGATAGTAGCTACTCTTGTAGGCAACTTTCTAACTGTACTAAGCTTGCATAGAACTTGGAGGTAGTGGCATTTATTTCAGCGATGTTTGCACCTCTTAACAGAAAATTAGCTGGTTTCTGTCCAACAGTGGATATATAAATGTTTTTATCATTGTTGTATGGAAGTGACCTCTTCCAAGTTTCCTCTTTTATCTCTTCACTTTCATTTTGTATGCTGCTTCGAGCATCATTGATGTGTGTGCGATTTTAGCCGATATAAATAAAGTCACTACAGTGTAATACAGTTGACTAGTAGATCCCGTCTTGAAAAAAATATTTCATTTAAAAACTAAATACTGTAGAAAGATAGCTTTTAGAAGCCAATACGACAGACGGGGTCAGTCCTGGGCATGGACAACCTTCTAGGGCCCACGAAAGTCAAAGGCCCCAGCTTATATATAGTAAAAATAACGAGTGCTCCTTAGTGTTCGGGTACCACAGTCTAAAATAGATATGTATCGTGTGCAAAAAATTTTAAAATTTCTTGGATGTCAAGTTTAGGTAGTTTACTAACTAGTTCAAACAACTTTGAACTAAAATTCAAATTGTAGTTGCCTTTTATTATGATAGTTTGATTGCAGGTATATGCTGATTATATATATAAATCAGCAAAGTATGTGATCTAAATCCATTCAAAACTTTGAAATTGAGTATATTTTTTCAAACTTATATGTTTATTTGAATTGTTATAGATGAGTATATACCCTAAAACTGATATTTTTTAAAAAATATACCCAAATTTAGATGAAATTGATGCATTTAAAATTATCGTACCCCATTTCAGTATAGTAAAAATAACGATTGCTCCTTGGTGTTCGGGCACCACAGTCTAAAATAGATATGTATCATGTGCAAATTTTTTTTTAAATTTCTTGGATGTCAAGTTTAACTAGTTTACTAACTAGTTCAAACAAATTTGAACTAAAATTCGAATTGTAGTTGCCTTTTATTCTGATAATTTGATTGTAGGTATATACTGATTATATATATAAATCAGCAAAGTATGTGATCTAAATCCGTTCAAAACTTTGAATTTGAGTATATTTTTTCAAACTTATACGTTTCATTTGAATTGTTATAGATGAGTATATACCCTAAAACTGATATTTTTTAAAATATATCCGAATTTAGATGAAATTGATGCATTTAAAATTATGGTGCCCCATTTATATATATATATATATATATATATATATATGTAATTTGTTTAGACTCATATTTAGAAGGTCCAACCAAAGTATACAAGGGTACATGCTCATATCATTAACTTCTATGCAGCCACTAGCAACAACATGAAGAAGACAACTAGCAACTATAGTGAGAACTTGTCTAAGCGGCCTAAGCATCCAACTCAATTTGGAAACACCTCATTTGGCATGTCACAAGTGACTAAACTAACAAATGCTCGCTCATAAGATCGATGCCTTTTAGTGTGGTTAATGACTACTTAGTTATATGTTTCAGTTAACTGAAAAATCTCATAAAATAGTTTTTTATGTGGTTTCATTCCTAAAGGGCATATTTGGAACATATGAATTTAACAAGAAACATCATAAATTTCTCGAGATTTAAATAGGGCCTTTAAGTTATATATCTCTTGCAACTTGCAAGAGAAGCTTAGCATGTATATAACCTTGGTCATATAGTAGGATGTTGGTTATCTAGAAGTATTTGCACTTGTTATTCGTACACATTAGGTTTTGACCATGAAAATATTTGATCAGCCTGAATAGAAGTGAGGTTTTTAAAATATCAGGCCTCCACTCCCGTCTCATCTAGGGCCTCTAAAATATTAGGAACGGCCCTAGATGACAAAGCCTAAGTTAGGCTCCGCTCGTTTGGGTTTAGACATCTGGTTTCTAGTTTCTTATTTTCGTCTTTTTCTGGCTTTTTAGTTTTTTGGGGCTTTTTTGTTTTTTCTTTTTTTTACCGTATTCCTTTGCATTGTTCGTGATGGACTAACCTATTTTTTCTATTTTTAGATTTTTTAAATTTAATTACTCTAAAAAGCCACCAGTAAAAAATAAACCAACTATAGGGCCAATCAATAAAAAATAAGCCATTAAAAAAAGTCTAAGTGAACAGGCCGAAACTACCCCGCTCATTTCGGCTTGAGCTCCTGCCTTCTGGCTTATTTTTCACTATTCATAAATTTCATCTTTTTTTGAACTTTTGGCTTTTTTTCGAGCTTTTTTACCATTCTTTTTTTCCGTATTTGTTTGCGTTGTCTGTGTGAATCAACGTATTTTTCTATTTTAAAATTTTTTAAATTTAATTATGTCAAATAAGATACCTTCAGATACAATGTAATTTCATTTATAAGAAACTATTTTTTTAGCCCAACTAGTAGCGGTACGGCGCAGCCTCCGAGATATCAGGCCACAGCAAAGATATCTAAGTCAAACTAGTAGCAGTAGGGCACATGTGCTGGTTGAGTGTCATCCCTTCATGAAGATCTGGTTCTGGTACCTTTCCCTTTCAAGCTGCAGTAAGGCACTTGATGTTCCGATGTGGGCACAGTATGGGACGCCTAGTTTTTTCCATGTAAGAAACAATTTTTTAATGAAAAATAACAGTATTGGATGCTGTTGCAACAGTTCAGTTAAAATGTCCTCATATAAATATTGAACATTGTCGTAGTCCTTTGGAAATCTCACAATGCAAAAAAAAAAGTTACAATACACAAAATTATGCGACGGTACTTGTGCATAGCTAGTACTCCATGTCGTTTTGATGTCTATGCAGTTCATATAAAAAAAAAGGTATTAGTACATCCGTTATGAAAAGTACTTCTGCATCATTACTTTTTAGTAATTTTGTTAATATATAACGTAAAAAGTAATATTGAAATGTGTGTATGAAAGGCTGCGTGGATACCTGGAATTTCCTTTAAGGCTCTGCTCACTTTTCGGTTGAGTTTCTGGTTTTTAACTTATTTTTTATTATTTCTAAATTTTATCTTTCCTGATTTTCTAGCTTTCTTTTAGTTTTTTGTTGGTTCTTTTTTTCCGTATTTGTTTATGTTATCTATAATGGGCTAACCTATTTTTTCTATTTTTAAATTTAGTTACGTCAAGTAAGTCATCATCAGGTACATTATAATTTCAGTTAGCTACAATACAATTTTAACTATAAACTAATTTATTTCAGTCTAATTGAACGGCACCTAAAGCTTACAAGTAAAAGAGCTCGTGAAAACCAATCTTTGAAGTATTGAAGGCTGTGTATCCCGTGAAAACCAGTTAAGTATTGGAAGCCGTGAAAACCATTCTTCGATGTTTCAAAAATTCTAAAAAGATATTAGATGTAGAAGAGGGATGTTCATGTAAGATCAAACTTGCAAGATATGGAAAACACAAATCATGTATCAATTGACACACGTGTCCAATGGTTGGACTTCCCAGCTCACACGGCTAGCTTCGTGCTTACACAATCAGCCCATGTAATACGAATTTTGGACACATTTGGACCCCTGAACACCCGAAATTCCATTTTTGGCCTCTAAATAAAAAAAATTCCAAATCTGGACCCCTCCCGAGCGCACGTTCGCTCTGGAGCCGCCACGTGTCCGGTCGTGCGGTGTGGTACCGCACGACCGCACTGTAGCACGGGTCGTGCGGTACCACACCGCACGACCGCCCTCCCGA
Source organism: Dendrocalamus latiflorus (assembly GCA_017311315.1). Taxonomy (NCBI): domain Eukaryota; kingdom Viridiplantae; phylum Streptophyta; class Magnoliopsida; order Poales; family Poaceae; genus Dendrocalamus; species Dendrocalamus latiflorus. Next base: position 1,602,133 of record CM029671.1, on the reverse strand, counting down.
CCGCACGTTTGGTCTGTCGACCGCATGACTCGGTGCGGTGAACGGGGCGGTCGTGCGGTGTGGTACCGCACGACCCGTGCTACAGTGCGGTCGTGCGGTACCATACCGCACGACCGGACACGTGGCGGCTCCAGGGCGAACGTGCGCTGGGAGGGGTCTAGATTTGGAATTTTTTTGGTTTGGAAGCCAAAAATGGAATTTCCGGGGTTTAAGGGTCCAAATATGTCCAGAATCCATGTAATACAAGTAGAAAGACCAATGTTCTAAATAGCGGGATTTAGCGGCAGCTTTAGCGGGCTATAGCGTTTGGGGAGGTCACACGCTAAGCTATGTCATATTTGGCGCTAAACGAATTTTTCCGCTATTAGCGGCTAATAGCGCGCTATTACCGCTAAATGGAGGTCATTTAGCGCCGCTATCGGGCAAGTTTCTACGTGGGCTTTCATTTTCCTCGGCCCAAATCACGCGCAGGCCCAAATCACCCGATACCCACCGATGGAAGTTGTCCGCTATAGCCCGCTATAGCCTTTTTTAGCCTTTGGGAGAGGCAGCCGCTAAGGGGCTTAGCCCGCTATTTAGAACATTGAGAAAGACAGGCCAAGCAAGCTCACCGCACCACACATTTTGGTCATGTCCCCGTCTGCCGCGTGGTTCTTCTCCCACAACAAAGAGACGAAAACAGATCAAGAAACAGAACACTCCCTCCTGTCCCTCCCCGAAGCAAGCTCACCGCACCACAACCAATGGGCGTCGTCTCAGCGGCGGCGGACGCGGTGGTGGCACTCTTCTCGCTGATCATGACCGTCGCGGCGCCGCTATTCGACTCGCAGATCGTCCTCCCGCGCTGCCTCTACCCGGCGCCACTCGTGGACATCCACCGGTGGTTCATCTCCGAGTTCGACCACTACCTCGTCGCCGACCCGCCGCCTTTCTTCCGCGGCTTCGTCTGGCTCGAGCTCGCCTTCCTCTGGCCGGTCTGCGTCGCCAACCTCTATTGCATTCTCGCGCGCCGCCGCTGGGCCTCCACCACCTCCCTCATGGCGGGCGTCTACATGCTCACCTATTTGGTAACCATCTTGCCTTTTCCTCGGCCTCTCTCTTCTTTCTTGCTTCAAGATACGTACACATGACAGTGTGCTTTGACCAACAGCGAGGAATCTACATACGTATACTATCTTGATTAGCGCTGCTAAGCGCTACCAGTCACTGCGCTATCACCCGCCCAACTTGCTCTGCTACTTTCCGCGCGCCTCGCTGTGCTCTGCCGCCCCGCCCCGTCGACCGCCGCCACGCCCCGCGGTCGTCTCTTCCACCTTCGGCGACTGCCCCCTCCACCGCACGCTGCCGCCTCGCCGCACCGCCGCCGCTGCAGGCCCCGCCCACCCTAACTCGTCGCCGTCTTCGCCGTGCCGCCGCCACTCCCCGCCCGCCGCCGCTGCAGGCCCCGCGGCCCCCGCCCACCCTAACTCGTCGCCGTCTTCGCCGTGCCGCCCGCCGCCCACTGCCCTCCTCCGAACGCGCAGCCGGCTGCGCCACCGCTACCCTCTACAGTCGAGGGCCACGATGAACCCTTCCCCTAACCCTAAATCTCGCCGCCGGTGGCCGCCGTCGCCGGAGATGCTGTGGTGGAGAGGTGGTAGCTCGTCGCCACATAAGGGAGGGAGAGAAACATGAGCAGGCGCAAGTGCGAAAGGTAGAAGAAGGGGGAGAGGAGGGGAAGAGGGTGAAGGCGACCAGGTGCGCAGAAGCATTATCGATCTTAATTGGTGTGCTGTTTTAGTTGTAGGGAAGTCAGTTGGGCTGTTGAGAACCAAAGGGATCCTCGGTTCCATTACAATAAAACTAACAGTGTCTTTTTAAGTAGCACTTTCAAGGCCTGGACTACAGCAACTACGAAACATCCTTTTTGCTTTCAAGGCTTTTTCGTTCCAGCGATTTCCACACGGCATCACCGTGTAAACCACAAAACAAAAAGCCAACTAAGTAGCTAGTTCTAAGATTCTAAAAATTATTACATCAGAACTAAGATTTGACCACGAACATGCTCCACCTGGTTTTTCAAGGATCTTCATCCTGAATTTTGAGCGGTGCCCCTTCTATCTTCCTTGTCTTCGGCATCATCCAATTGGCTGTCAGAGACTTCCTCTTCCTCGGTCCCATTCTATCAGCTGCAGTGCCGACGTCTTGAGTTCCAAGGCTGAAGTATATAGTTCCATCATCTGCAATTGTGAACTTGGGCATAACAGCTTCCAACTCCTTAATGATCTCGCTGTCCTCCTCCAGATTACCTGCATACTAGTCCACTGAACTTTTAAAGTGAATATCATTCCTTAGTTTCCAAATGTTCCGAAGGACCGCAGCAGAAACAGTCTCTCACAGCGTATTTAGAATTACTTAACCACCATTTAGCAATTGACTCCAAATCCTCCCCTATCTTAACCCCAAGCAAATCAGATATTTCAGCCCACACTAAGCTAACCACATCACAATTGAAAAATAGGTGATTTACATATTCCTGTTCTGCGCAGAAAAGGCAAGTACCACTGTACCATCAGTGATAGTTGGTCTCTTACTTATCTCTTGTGAGGAGTTCATTACGAGACATGAGCCATAAAAAAAATATGAATCCTGGGAGGTACAGAGATTTTCCAAACGGCAGGAATATGCGTCAGAGAGATCCCCTCAAAATTCACAATCGCATAAAGAGATGAGTAAATTTCACAAACCACCAGGTTTTTTAGGCCATAAGTAACACACAAAAAAACACACACACACACCAGGTTTTGTAATTCCTTTCACATAACACCAGGTTTTGAGGTGAAGGTAACAAAAACCACCCCATCCCACCTCAATTCAATCGATCATCTCCAAAAATGATTTGCTTCTTACCTGCTCTGGTTCACGGCACTGCCAATCCACCTGGTCTAAGACCTCAATCGCCATGATTCCTCTGCTGCTCTCCGCCAATCATTCAACCGCTCTTTCCCAAAGCTTCCGTCACGGCAATTCCACTCTGCTTGCGCCGGCCTGCGTCCAGCAGAGCGCCGCCTGGGGAATCGTGAAACTACTACCTCAATACATGGTCTTCAAAGTAAAAAGTGTTGATAAACATCATTTAGATGTTTTCTTCTTAATTATCATTCAGACTTATAACCATTGGATTAGAGATCTAACGGCCATGAATTTTCCTCCCACCTCCTTTAAAAAAATCTCCCCCTCCTCCAAAAAAAGGGGCAATCCAATGGTCTCAAATCTAGATGATTGTTAGAAAGAAAATATCTGAATGATATCTAAACACACCTAGTAAAAAATTACAATACCTGGTGTTTTTTGTTACCTGTGGCCTAAAATCTGATGGTTCCTGAAATTTACTCTAAAGAGATTGCACTGAGTAAATTCCAGAAGATTTAAATTTCCAGATCACCGCATCCTCATCCCTATTGAAGCTAATAGATTCAGCAATATTACAAACTTCTAACTTGAGATTCACAAGTCTATCATCCACACATATTCGAAAGGTGAATTTTAAATTGGTACCATCCCATACATCAGCAATCGTAGCATGTTTTTCATTAACTATCATATAAATGTCCCAGTACCGAATAGCTAGGCTAGAAGTCCCAAACCAATTATCCTCCCAAAACCTGATTTTATTCCCTTTCCCAGTTCTCCACTGATTACCCATTTTAGCAGCTTTTGCAGCCCATAACACACCCTTCCATAAAGGTGAGGCTTGTTGAACAGGGTATTGAAAAATATTGGGGTTGATGGTGTTATAGTTAAAATCAATAATCTGTTTCCAAATTTTATCATCATCTCTACTGTACCCCCACACCCAGGAAGCCAACAAACACAAGTTAAGGTCCCTCAGATTAGGAATACCCAAGCCACTAAAATCTTTTTTTCTGGCAAACTAAGCCCCACATAGCAAGATGATATTTATGATGCCCTTCATAATTATCCCAAAAACAGTGAGACATTTGAGAATTGATAAGTTCAACAGCCCATTTAGGAAATTTAATCACAGATAAGAAGTAAATAGGGATGCTGGCTAAGCAAGCTCTAATTAGTACAAACCTACCACCATAAGAAAGTAATCTACCACGCCAACCTGTAATTCTCTTAACGATTTTATGTACGACCAGTTGCAGATCTTCTTTTCTAAGGTTGCTGTAATGCAAAGGGACTCCTAGGTACTTAAAAGGAAAAGAACCGATTTTGCACCCAAAAGCCTCAGCAAAAGGTTTCATGTCTTCCTCATTAACATGAATGGGGATCAAATCACATTTATGAAAATTTATTCTCATCCCAGACAGTTGTTCAAAACAAGAAAGGACCCACTTCAAATTTTTAGCAACGTCAGTATTATTTTCCAAAAAGAGTAAGGTATCATCAGCATATTGGAAGCTGATTATTCCACCAGGAGTAAAATTTTTCAATAGACCTTTAATTAGACCAGCATCAGAAGCTTTGGTGAGCATTTTGGTAAAGACATTTGCCACTAGTTTAAAAAGGAGAGGAGATAAAGGATGTCCTTGCCTGAGACCTTTACCAGCTTCAAAGAAGTCCCCTTCATCATCGTTAATCCAAACACCAACTGATCCTTTCCTAATGAGCTTTTCCATCCACCCAATCTATCTCTGACCAAAACCCCTTTGTTTTAGCATAGAAAACAAGAAATCCCAGCTGACTCTATCGTAGGCCTTTTCATAATCTAGCTTAAGGACAAAACCCTCTTCCCTGTTATGCTAAGCATTACGAACTATTTCATGGGTACAAACCACACTTTTCAAAATAAATCTGCCTTTGATGAAGGCAGTTTGATGTTGACTAATGAGCCTATCAATTATTTTGGATAATCTACTTGTGAACACTTTAGAAACTATCTTCAAACTGCAGTTAATCAAAGCAATAGGTCTAAATTTTTTTAAAATGTCTTGCATCAGGCTCTTTTGGGATCAGTGTTAAAATGGAAAAATTCAACTTAAATTGATCTAATTCACCTTTTTGAAGATCATGAAAGAGAGCTAAAACATTTGTTTTTATTACATCCCAAAATTTCTGATAAAACATAAATTAAAGACCATCTGGCCCTGGAACACCATCAGCATAAGAATAAAAAATAGCAGTTTTAATTTGTTCTTCAGTAAAATCAGCTTCTAGAATTCTATCTTCATCCTCAGACACTTTGTCATGATTAGCCCAGAAATTATTATCTAAACTAATGTTCAGACACTCTTCATAATAAGTCAATTGGGCTTTGTTGCGGTGGTGCGTTACGATTCCTCAATTTGAATGGATGTGGCTGACGGGAGAAGAAATTTGATTAGTTCTTGGAGAAAATTGGGTTATATTTCATTCAGAATCGTTTTATACTGGATTTCACAAGTCGATGAATGTCAAATGTGTTTAGCGAACACTGGCATAGTGGCATGGTATATTTGTATCATTGACTCATGACTTCGGCAATACTTCAGTATTGCATTAGGTATTTCAAATCATTACATTACTACATTTGTCTTCCCTTAACTCATCTATTTGTGATTATTGATGGCCTGTTAATGATCTTATCCCCTGTAACTGATAGCTACGTTACCTTGATTTGTTTCTAATATTGACTATTCATTTCAGTCTGCAATACTTGGTGACATGTTGGGCTCAGGGAGAGCAACACCGAAGCTGCTTCAGCTGTATATTCCATTCGTTGTGTTTGCTGTCACCGCAGTTTTGCGTGGTCTCTGCTCGTACCCAGCACAGGCTACTGCTGGTTCGTCTTCTGCTCAGAAGAAGAGGGTCTAGATAATTACGCATGTTTCTGATAATTCAGGAAGAAAATTGGCGAGTTTTATTCTCTCGAAAATATATTCAAAATTGTTGGATGAAGTAATCCTGCGCCAGTTTTCATTTAGCCATTATGGCATTATTGTTTCAGTTTTTTCCATGGTTAAGTTTTCAGTTTCCTGGCCAATGGCTTTTCAATTTCCTTGGTTAAGTTTTCAGTTTCATTGTTGTTCCGTTTTTCAGTTTCTAAATCAAGATTGTAATCTCTATAAGAATCAGAAAAAGGAGCTTGTTTTTTGAGCAGCACCATACACTTGTGTTGATTCCATTTTTCCAATCCCGTGAGTTTGTTTTTTGTGTGTGATTGCGTGATTTGCGAGTGAGTTCGCCGGGGCGCTGCTGACAAAAATCACTAGATCTAAGATTGATAGTGCTCATTGGACTCACCATTTTCTTGTTCCATTTTATCTTCTTCAATATGGAGGACACGGAATGCTCTCTATAGGATTGGGCTCAGGCTTACCGGTGAAGTGGCTAAGGATTCTAGTTTGTCCTTCAGTAATCTTGGCAACTTGCAGCTCTATAGCTTTGATCATAGCCTCTAGGTACTGAACATCAGTTGCTAAGACAGCAGTTTTATTAGATAAAGAGGTTAAAAATGTGTCGTGCTCCTGCAATTACATATCTGACGATATCAACTTCCTGGCAAATGATGAAATGACATTTAAAGGAACAAAGCCTTCAAGTTTGATGTCTAGGTAGCTTACTTCATAGTTTTTTTCTTCACCACCACTTGATTAATGCTACTGATCATTGGAAATTTACCAACCTTATTAATTCGCAAGTTGTTCCGAAAAGTAATTTTTCAACCTTTTTGTTTCCATGTAGCTTTCCCAATTCAAAATGGTAGCCTTTCATAGCAGTACTTCAGTACAAAAGCCAGATAACCTAAGACGCTGTTTGTTTAGGTTTTTTGGTTTATAACTTAAAAGTCAGCCTTTTGATTTAAGCAGGCATGTTCTTTTCGGCTGCGGCTTATGCCTTTTGGCTGAAATTTTTGAATTTTGGCTGTTTATGGTACAGATTACGGAGAGACATATACCCACTTGCGATTTTGGCTAGTACAGATGTTGGATTTTTAACGTGTAGATCGTTTAATTTGTAGACATCATCTTGAGAAAATACTCCGTTTGAAAGTTAGGTACTGTAGATAGGCCCTAAAAGCAGTTAGCTTTTAAACCAAATCAGGCTATATAACATCCTAGCTTTTTGATAGATTAGATGGTGTAGCTTATTACCAGAAAGTGTGAAATATGCCTGTAGTAAGCGTATTTCCGTTCCGTATCTTCAAGCCAGGGGCGGATGTACAGTGTTGGACCGGGGTCAAGTGACACCGACGACCTCTGGCCCAACCCACGTACCCCACGCACTACTCCACGCCGGTTGACATGTGGTCGGTGGGCTGCATATTTGGTATGATGAACTCGATTCTTCAGCTAGTGTAAATGAATATTGCTTCAGAATTCACACCTTAATTGCATACATATGCTGATGTACTTGTAAATTTCAGTTGAGTTGGTCACCACCCAAGCGCTTTTCCCCGGAGATTCTGAGGTGCAGCAGCTCCTGCACATTTTCAAGTACTGTCCCGTGTGCCTTATCAGCTGTTCTTTGTTTTCTCACTGACATTCTTAGTGGGTATCAAATATTGATGATGAATTGATGATGGTTTTCTTGGATGTCAGGTTGCTGGGCACCCCAAATGAGGATGTGATAACTCTTTTTCAAAAGATGGGAACTCGCAAAGAGAAGATTTGAGAGGTAACTATTGTTAATTTCTTTTTTCTCGAAACTATTGTTAATTTCTTACAATGATATTTCTTGTTATCAACTTATCATGTACTGCTGTTAATTTATTCAGTGTATTATGCATGCATGGAACTATAGTACTAGTTTATTACTAGCTATTAGCCTCCATCAATTAGTGATGTATGTTTATAGTGACCCCGGCGATCGTTTTTTCTGGATCCGCCCCTGGCTTCAACTGGTAACGTAACGATCGTATGGTTTTCATTATCCAGCTCCATGGGTATGAAATCACCGAACACTTCTCTTGGCAGCGTTTTGCATTCGCTGCAACAAGCCGGTGATTCCCATTTTTATCAGCTCGTCAACAAGTAGTATGTACTTGCATGCACACAACCTAGATATGCATGACCCTGCAACCAACACCTTTACCACTAGCATCAGAACTAACAATATCAAAGGGAGATGCTTTCGTGCTTTTTTAATAATGATTTATATAATTTTTAAAGCATGATGAATAATAGATAGATGCTAGTTACCTCTTCATTTACTTTAAAATTAGTGCTACTTTTATTAGAGAGAAAACATAGAAACACAACTCATATCAAAACCTACAGTGGTTCGTGCCAATGCTTCAACAATCAAACAGGTAAGAAACAAAATGATTAAAACAAGGTAAGAGTTATGAATTTCTGAAATGCAGAAACTAGTGTTACTAACGCAGCGACGCAACCTAAATATGGACCAGGAAAAGCTAAAAATTGTCCTAAAATTTCCACCATAGCAAATCGCCACACCACCACAAACAACTGCGCGTTCCTCTTTCCTCGGTTGGAACACAACGAGAGGGAGGCGAATAGAGAAGGGAGGCGAATAGAGAAGCGACGGGCGCTGTAATATCCCGAAAATTAAAATTTAAAAATATGGAGCTCTTGAATTATTTTGCAACATATTCTATCTGAATTTGCATTTTCATGGTGTTTCTTAAATTTTGGTTGAGGTTCCAAAAATTGAAGAAAATTCCGAAAAATATAACCAATATTAGTAATGCCATAAAAGGAAATATGCAAATAATAGGAAACTAAAATTTTAAATACGAATATGAAAAAATGATCCAGCATAAGGAGGGGGAAACCTGAGATAAAAATATAAAATCTCATTTTATTCATTGTGCATATGCAAGGAAGAGTTTATCAATATAGGAAGAAGAAATATGAAAATTAAGTGAGCAAGAAAAATGAACAAAATATAAAGATGTATACACAAATACACATACAAAATAAAAAACAGCCTACGGCCGACCGGAGCGGCCCGACCCATTTCCTCTCCTCCCTCCTGCTCCCTTTTCTCTGCCTGTGGGCCCCCCGTCCCCGTCCCCGTCCCTTTGCCGCGCGAGTCTGCCCCTCCCTCTCTTTCCTGCCGTCTTCCCCGCCTTCTCTCTTTCCTCCCCGTGCTCAGCTTCTTCTGACCTCACTACGCGCTCGCCTCCCCGTGGCAGCCATGCGCCGCACCCTCCTGCCGTCGCCCACGGTTTTTCCCCGCGCACGCCCACTGTCTCCGCAATCGACCCGTGACCATAAGTAGCCCTCCCCCACGCGCCACCCTCTCCTGCTTACTCTCTCGCTTCCGCCCGTGCGTAGGCCACCGCCCCCATCCCCGCCGTTGCTCCTCCTGGGCGCCGTGGCCCGATTGCCTCCAGCCAGAGCACCACCAAGGTGCCACGAAGCTCCCTAAGCGTCGGTTGTGGCTCCCCTTCACCTCAGCTTGCCGGCGTCATGCGCATGCCAGCACCGCCCATGGTCTTCGCCGCCTGCCCATCCCAGTCCCCCTCCGGCCCTGCCCACTCACCGGTGAGTTTCCCCTCGACCTCCTGTAGCTCATTCTTCCCTCCGTCTTCCTCCCTATCCCCTCCGGCGCCATCTCCACCGCCGGCCCCAACCCCGCCGCCGGCGTCGCCCCGGCCAAATTGGCCGGCGGGACTTTGCCCACAGGTAGGGGCAGGCGTGAGCACTCCATTTTGTGGGTTCTCACGTCCGGCTACCACCTCTACCACTGGTGGCAAGGCCAGCACCGAGCGCTGCCTGGTGCTCTATTCTGAGCCCCAGCTCCCTGCTTGTTTCTTCTAGTTTGTTTCCCCTTCCCATCACAAAAGATTGGATGCTCAGTTGGTTAGCTGCGGCGTGCTGAGCGATTCACACAGCCGGTCCAGGGTTCGAATCCCCTTTGCACATTTTGTTCTTATTTTCTTTTAACCGTTTCAATTACAAAATAATTAGGTAATAGTTTAAGGCAGCTAATATAATTGATTTAGATTCAAATAAAGTATGCCATGTTATCACAACTTGACTTCAAAATTTTTGGATTAGAGACTATTAAAGAGCAATATGTGCATGATGCTGATTTTTCGGAAATACTATTGAATTGTAAAGAAGGGAAAATGTGGAATAAATTTGTCATTAATGACGGGTTTGTGTTTAGAGCCAACAAGTTGTGCATTCCTGCTAGCCCCGTTCGTTTGTTGTTGTTACAGGAAGCACATGGAGGCAAGTTGATGGGACATTTTGGTGTGAAGAAAATGGAAGATATACTTGCTGCTCATTTCTTTTGGCCAAAGATGAGACATGATGTCGAGTGCTACGTTGCTCGTTGCACTACATGTCAAAGAGCTAAGTCACGACTTAATCCTCATGGTTTATACATGCCCTTACCCGTTCCTAGCGTTACGTGGGAAAATATTTCGATGGACTTTGTTTTAGGATTGCCTAGAACAAAGAAGGGGAGGGATAGTATATTCGTGGTGGTTGATAAATTTTCTAAGATGACCCATTTTATACCATGTCATAAGAGCGATGATGCTACCAATATTGCTGATTTATTCTTTCGTGAAGTTATTCGTTTGCATGGTGTGCCTAATACGATAGTTTCAGATCGTAATGCTAAATTTCTTAGCCATTTCTGGAAAACTTTATGGGCTAAATTGGGGACTAAACTATTATTTTCTACTACTTGTTATCCCCAAACTGATGGATAAACTGAGGTTGTAAATAGAACTTTGTCTACCATGCTTAGGGCTGTGTTGAAAAAGAATTTAAAAATGTGGGAAGAATGCTTGCCTCATATTGAGTTTGCTTACAATCGTTCATTGCACTCTACTACAAAGATGTACCCTTTTGAAGTTGTTTATGGTTTTGTGCCTCGTGCTCCTATTGATTTAATGCTCATTCCATCTTCGGAGAAATTGAACCCTGATGCTAAACAGCGTGCTGAATTGATTTTAAAAATGCATGAGACAACTAAGGAGAATATAGAGCGCATGAATGCTAAATATAAACTTGCTGGTAGTCAGGGGAGGAAACATTTAACTTTTGAACCTGGGGATCTTGTTTGGTTGCACTTAAGAAAAGATAGGTTCCCTGAATTGAGAAAATCAAAATTGATGCCAAGAGCTGATGGTCATTTCAAGGTGTTAGAAAAGATTAATGATAATGCATACAAGCTTGACCTGCCTGCAGATTTTGGGGTTAGTCCTACTTTTAACATTGCAGATTTGAAGCGCTACTTGGGAGAAGAGGACGAGTTTGAGTCGCGAATGACTCAAATGCAAGAAGGGGAAGATGATGAGGACATCCATTCCATGGATACAACTCATCCACAGCAAGTGTTGCAAGGACCACTTACTCGAGCTCGTGCTCGTGAACTTAATTACCAGGTAAATTCATTCCTAGGTGAATATTACTGAGAATAGACCGCTACCTAATGCAAGTGATTTAATTGTGCTTAGGAACCTGGGAAAGGACGAAGGAAAGGGACATGGAGTCATGGACATGCATGAAAGGAATAATGGAGATCACCACGTCACTTGGGACCAAGTCAAGCACGAATTCGAGTTGGACTCGTTCTGGAATCAAATTCGGACTGCTGCAATGATACCAAGTTCAAATGGTCATAACTTCCTCATATAGACTCTGTTTGGGACGTTCTTGTACTTCATGAAAAGCTTATGAAGTCTACTTTCCAACAGATCCAACCTCATCTTCAAATTCCATCCGAGCCGGCCGCAATAATCAAAAGAGTCCATGTTGGTTTCTGAATCCGAGTCAAAAGGGTGCTGCGCCACCACCACTTGGGCCCATGAGCCTTGCAACCCTAGGGCGTGCACTTGGACACCACCCCTAGTCGTTCTCCCTATATAGGAGCCACCGTCTCCTTTGCTAGGACTTGGATTTCGTTGAGTTTAGGTTTAGCTATTGTGCAAACTTCTGTTCTTCAGTTATGTCGGATGACCACGTGTCAAGTCAGCCTTCAGAATCCCATCTTTTGAACTCAATATAAATATTTGCAATTTTAGATTGCTTGTTATCTTGTTCTTGTGTGTTCTTCGGTTGCATGCAGGAATAAATCTTCGTGGCCAGGTCAACCGCATTCTTGGCACGGTTAATAACAACTTGGTGTGTGGTTCAGCGATTGCTAAGGCGCAAGCGACGTCGTGCGGTTATTATCGGTTCGCAAGGGTTACCTCCACCAAAATCAAAGTTATCATCCTATCAGAAGATCGGGACCCCATCGGCTCATCATTTGATCTCCACGTGCTCCAGCATGAGTGCAACCACCTTGCGTGACATCCTTGATCGCCCGGACCTCAAACTTCCCATCCTAGTCTTGATCCTCCTCGTCATCAACCATGACCGTCTCCATGCCCACCTACACATGCAAAGACTAAAGAACTTTTTCCCCAGCACAAGTTCTTCCCAACTTGACCGTTATCAGCACACACACACATATAACACAACCTCATCTATCTATAGACAAGAACCAAACCATCACAAACACTAACTAGGTCGTCCATGATCATCAACCAAGTCATCCACATCCACACATCTATCACTTCCCAGAAATCACCCTCATATCACTTATTACGATTGTAGCTCAACGAGTACTCGAAAACCACAAGTACTCGGGAAATACGATCGTTCGCTCAAAACACTCAGGAATAACAAGCATCATTACCGAGTACCACGACCATCTAACCACTGAGTACTTCCATCTTCCAAGTACTATTCCTTTGAACACTGTTCACCGATAACTGACCACCATGCACCAGCCAGTCATACCGCTGGAACAATGAAGTCTTTTGGGAAATAATTGTTTAATTGGAGAGGGGGAACCTTAAAGGAAAGAATAAAATAATGTTTCAGGGGTTTTTCTGAATTTTCCGGGCAACCTGGGCCTGGGCCACGGCCCAGGGGGGAAACCAGCCAAAGAGGGGGGGAAGAGGCGCCCACCCCCTCCAACCCTAGCCGCCCCTCCCTGCCCCCATTGCGCCGCCCCTCCCTACCCCTTGTGCGCCCCCTCCAGCAGTTCCTCCCCCTCTCCCTCCCCCATTGAAGCTCTTCTACCGGTGGGAAAAATCTTTCTTTGGCTGCCGGTCGAATGGAGAAGGGAGATCAAGCGCAGCAAGGCGATTGGATCCGGAGGAAGGGAAGAGGAAGGGAAAAAGGGTAAAAGGAGAAGAGGAGGAGTTCGTAGGGCTTTCGTCGTAATCTACAGTGGTTCGTCAAGGGTAATCCCCGTTGTTCCCCAATTAGATGCATTTTTTACTAGTTGTTTCAATGTCGGTATTCTGGACTGCTAGGACATATTTCATTGGATGGCTGTTTTGGGGTAGTTTCATGGGAAATCAGATCTGGACTTTTCCTAGAGAGTTGGAGAGGACGTCTTTATCTTTCCATGAAGTACTAGAACGCGTCGATCGGACCTTTTTAGCAGAAGTTATGATTTTTCTTGTAAGACTGTTCTGCAGATCGGGAGATTTCTGTCAGATTATGGTAGATTGGATTGGGCGATTATAAAACGGGAGAATCAGAGGATCGCCATATTATGAAAGTTGTAGATAATTATTTTAGCTTTCCAGGAAGGTCAAGAAATCATGATTCGGACACTCGGGCTGGAAGTTATGGCATTTTTAGTGCTCCGTCCAGAGGACCCGACGTGAAATTGATGTTTTAGAACATCGGATGGTGCGGGTGGAAGATGGCCGAATCAGGGAGGCTCACCAACTAGGTTTAGTTAGATAATTTAATTATCTTTCCCGAAAGTCTAAGAACACCCTATTCGGACGCCTGTACCAATAGATATGAATTTTTGAAGTTGACTGTCCATAGAGGTAGGCGGGATGACCTGTAGGATTTGGGAATTGGAACCAAGTTAGACGAATTTATTAGTTCGTGATTGTTTTTATTTGGGCAAAGGTCCGCTACTGTTATCTTAGCAAATATTATAATTATTATTCAGGTGGATGACGGATCCTAGAGGCGGCACCTTCTGCACATCCCCCGTTTTCTCACGGTCAAGGCAAGTATAATGATGGTTTAAAAATTGATAGTGTGGAATGCCGATGTTTGATCTATAATATGAATATATGTGTTCATGGTTGTGGTAAGGATGTATTGGTGCTGTTTATGGGTGATTGCAATATACAGTGTTCATGAGTATTTCTGGTGCATGGATAATGTGAATGCAAGATTTATTTATTTGAGACATTCACGTATATGCATCATGTTGATCTATTGAAGTCTTGGTCACGAGATGACTAAGCGCCGAGGTCCCCGTCATGTTGATGACATGACGGGCTAAAGGTCCCCATACTTGTGGAGTATGGGCAATTGGTCCCTGTACCAGATGGTACAGGCATGGGTGTGCATCGACGGATGCACACTTTGCATTACCGGTAAAATGCAAAAGAGAAAGAGATAAAGAGATTTTTGATCATCTTGCATAGCATGACTTATTCATATGGTTGATGAATGAATGTGTGAAGTGATGTTCATGAATATTCTTGTTACTATCTATTATATTTACTGAGTCGTTGGACTCACTCTTGTTGTTGTTTTTTAGGTACCGTTATGAGGTCGGCATGCATGGGGAAAAGGAAGGATTAGTTTTGTTGCACTTGCACGTTCCACCCATAATGGAAATAAAGGAAGAAAAATTAAATATAAGACGTAAGGACTATTTAAGTACCATTTGATTATTACCCTTGGATTTTAATTGTAATAAGAGTTTAGAATATTTACGATGCTCATGGTCTTTATCTAGGTATTATATCCTTGAATGGTTTAGTAATCTTTAATCTATTTGCTTAGCATTGAACTTATTACTTGAGGATTGTCTATTATAATCGATACTGCTTGTGAAATATCTGATTTAGAAAGATAAACAAAGGAGGCTCTGCTGAAATTTTGTATAACGCAATTAGTTAACATTGCTTTACTTCTAGTTGGGTAGCATTCCAGGTCATTGTTTGGCTGGGGTGTTACAGTTGGTATCAGAGCGGGCTGTAGGTCCGTGGTTAACGAAATATTAATTTTGACACACTAAGCACTGTAGGTGAGAATGGGGTTTGCATTGCATCTACGTTTCCGTCGGTTATCATAGTTGAATTGTGCTTAATGTTTGACTTTGTACGTGTTATGAGATGATCTTTTGTGCCTATGATTTGATTATATGATTGTTATGTGTGGTGATAGTTGATGTCGAGAAATAGAGATCGCGATGTGGCCATTGGCATGGCCAGGTTATATCACTACTCGTAGTATTGAAATGGTGAAGGATTTTTCCTTGAGCAACTTAGTTTCACAGGTTAGGAATGAGTCCTTTAGAAAAGTTTCTCTCTTCCCTGAGTTAAATTTGGTCAATTCTTATCCTGTGGTGGTGGATGAATTTATCTTGGGCTCGTGGTTCATTACAGTTGAGGGTTTTCAATTGGTTTCTACCTGTTCTTTGAAGCAATTATTGTTTTTCGGACTATTGAGACACTTTTGCTACCTGTGAGCATTGTGGATTTGCACGGTTGGTCCCTTTGCGGGAGTTTTGTCTTGTTGTGAAATATGTCTCATTTGTTCGGTTGGTATTCTTGTTAATGAAAGTTTTATGTTGCAAATTCTTTAACATGTGAAAGCTTTGGCTTTATGTAATTCTTTTGGATTATTCTAAGTATTGAAGTTTAATACCTCTCTTTTCTGAAGGGAGGTATTAAAATCCTTTTGTGATGTCTTGGGTTATGGTTAAGTCAGAGATTGTAATCAAATAAATTGTTATGGTATGAGTATCCTTGGAAGTGAAACCGAATAAGTTGATGTTGTCTTCTTGTACTTGTTCATGAACTATGTTTATGAATAGGGCTATTCCTAATGGAATCAACAGAGTTACTAAGAGGTGTGGAACTTTGATGAACTGGTTGATCAATAAGAGAGACAAAATTAGTAAATTTTTGGGATAAATTGGATCAACAGGTCCCAATGGATTAACTAACTGTTTAGGATAGTTAAATTTAGAAGGTGTTGGATTACTGTATTAGTGAATATTAGTCTTGGAGATACTTAGTGTTCGTATGTAATTGCTAAGTGCAATTGTTGTGTAATGAAGTTTGGTGTTGCGCATCAATAAGAGAGCAATGGATGGGGTTTAAAATGTGATCTATATTTACATGATGGTGGGATTGTCAGATGATATTATGTCTTTGATGGAAGTGTTTTGGTAGAATCATTAAAATTGTGTAGTAGATCTCCTCTAATTTAAAGCGGTTGTCGTAGTGAGGTTGTAAGGTTTTGAAATACTTTCAATTTGAGGATGGGATGATAAAGTAGCATGGAACTATTTGATGAGATTTTGGAGGGCTTTATAATGGAAGGGTAGACGACAACGATTCTTGTTAAGAGTGTATTATTCTTGATGTTAGTAAGATTGTTGCAATCTTATTGGAAAAAAAGACACTTTGAAATAAGTTATTGTGTTCTTTTGGAAAGGTTTATGATGCGCTGGTAGGCTATGATGATTCATGCTAAGAATATATAATGATGAGGTTAGTAAAACTGAGTATGAGATGATGAGGGTAGTGTTGATTCTTTTAGAAGTAAAGGAATTTGTTTGTCTTCCGTGATGTCAGTTAAATGAAATGTTTGGAGTTGTGAATTCATAATCCTATGGGAGTTCATGAATTATTGTGGTATCTGAAATTAGTTGCGCAGAGTGACGTATTGGAAGGTTCAATCGATTCTTAAGTGATTCATGTGATTTGAGCTTAAAGGATCGTTTGCTTGAAGTTAGTAAAGTGATGTTTCCATTAAAGAAAATTATGTCCTTTGTTAAATTGAAGGGTGTAGTAGAGGTATTCGCGGTTGGATTCAAGTTTTGTACCTTGCAGCTTATTGAAGCATGCTTAACCTTGTTGGTTTGCCACAAAGGAATCCCTCAAGTTTCCAAAAGCAGTGCTTTATTTATTTATTTATTTTCGGCTGAAGTTTGATACTCTCTTCTTGTGGGACTTGTGCACTGAACTGTGGTCTCGTCTTCTATTTTCCAAGATCTTGGCTATTTGATTTTTTCCTTGGTCTCGTGTCTATGGTGAGCGGTAAATGTTTTTCTATGTGCTGAAAATTGTTTCTATGTATATCTTGTTCTGAGGAAGGATTAACCAATCCGTGTTGCAAAGCCTTTTAGGTTGTATAATGCAACTTGATAGTGGTGGTCAAGTAGATGATTTTGGTGAGATTGTAGGTGTCAAGTTGTTTGAGATTCATTGAGTGATAAATTGATTTCTTGGAATAATTCTCTGTGAGAATTTGATTTAAATAGAATGCTTGTCTTTGGAGCTAACTGATTTCATGGTTGCAATTAGTAGAACCTATAGTAGATTGTGGTTCAAGAATGTTTCGATCACTTTGATGGAACATTAGAATTATCAAAAGTATGAGAATCTTGATCAATCTTATTAGAGTATCATGATTGGGCACTTTGCAAGGTTTAGTAGGAGGATTATGGTGGTGTAGTTAATGAGATTATAATTGTGAAGAAGTCTAACTGTTTTGGGAATCAATGGGATAGTAGAGATTGTTGAATTATTGCCATGCATGACTTGGCTTCAGTGAGTAACCCTCCAGGAGTTAGAATATTCCTAAAGATAATTAGGTTGAGAATATGTTTTTATGAGGTTGTTAATGATTGAGCATGTACGATTATGGGAATTTTAGTCACCGAATTCGAGAGTCTTCGTATCAATTATATCAAAGTACATATATAGGAGCCCTGGAGATGGAAAATTTTGGTTTGGTGTTTTATGCTAGAACCTTGGAGGCTAATGATGTTGTGTGGGAATATTGGAACAAGAGGATTCTAATTAGTGTGATGTTCCTTGATAGTATCCTTTGGGTGTTGTGAATGAGTGTGTGCTAAGAATTTCAAGTTGATTATCCTTAAAGAATTGTGGTGAAGTGATTGTGGGTGAAAATAATGATGAGGTGCATTGGAAATTATTCATTAAAGTAACCTGTTGGTAGCGGAGTTGACTAGAGTATGTTATTGAGAGAACAGTAGAGTCCCTCTACAAGGGTGTGGTGGATGCACTCGGTATGAGCATAGAGTTGATGTTGCCAATTTAAGAGAAATGAGTTAGTGTGGTGTGTGATGATTTGGAATCTTGCGAATCAAGAGAAAGTTATTCCTAGAAGAAAAAAACAATAGTTCCTCGGGTAGTAAAATGCTCTTTGATTCTTGTTTGAGCTATGTGATGATAGAAAAAGTCTTTTGTGGTTTGAGTTGGCTTTATGTAGGCATGTGTGGTTTTTTCCGGTTTAGGAAAAATAATGGACGGGTTTGATATTTGAGTGATTCTCCTTTGACTTATGTGTTGTTTATTTGCAAACTACCTACTTAGAATGTGGAAAGGTTCTCGTGTTGAATCCTCATTTTTTTCTCTTTTGATTTGACCCTTCTGATGGGGAGTTGGTGATGTGTGGTTGCGATGAGAATCCCTTATTTTCAGTTGAATTCTATTTGTAAAGGAGTTGGTTTACAATGAGCACTGTTGTGCGTCCGTAGTTAAAGGAGGTACTCCTTGTTAAGGTAAAAAGATCGATTGAGAGTTGGAACAAGAGTTACATGTGTTGTGCAGGTTGTGTGGGTTGATACCAAAGGGAATGATAACCCAAGGTATATTCAGTCGCTTCTATTAGTTGCAAGGATTCAGATGTTGGTGTATCACTAGGACCACCTTGGGTCCTAGAGTGGGGTACACACGTTTGGTACGACCCGGTATCGAGGGAGTGCTTGAAAGATCTGGAGTGTGGGTTTTCATTAAAGTCGTTGACCAACGAGTAGGATTAACTACCTTTGGCGGAGTTCGCTTATAATAACAGCTACCATTCCAGAAATTAAAGCTGCACCATTCGAAGTGTTGTATGGGCGTAGATGCAGGTCACCCCTTTGCTGGGAAGCGGTGGGTGAAAAGGCAGTCTTGGGCCCGGATTTGGTCCAGAAGACAGTTGAACGAGTGGCTCTGGTATGCAAATGTGAGAAGAAGGGATCTGGAATTTGAGGTGGGGGAATTAGGTGCTCTTGAGAGTATCTCCCACCAAGGGTGTGGTGAGGTTCGGTACCAAAGGGAAGCTTAGCCCAAGGTACGTCGGGCCTTTCATGATCATGGCTCAGATCGGGAAGTTGGCATACCGCTCGGATCTTCCAGCATCTGTGCGCGAGGTGCAAGCTTGGAGGAATAAAAATTTTAAAGTATGTCAAGGTGCTTTGGTCGCAGCAGACAGAGAGAGAGAGAGGCCACATGGGAATTGGAGTCTTGCATGCGTGAGCAATATCCAGAATTATTCACAACAAGTGTGTGTTTTATAATTAAGTTTTGTTGGGATTAATCCTTGGCATAAGCATGGAAAGAATTCGGGGCCAAATTCTGTTTAAGGGGGGGGGGGTAGAATGTAATATCCCAAAAGTCTTTTGGGAAATAATTATTTAATTGGAGAGGGGGAACCTTAAAGGAAAGAATAAAATAATGTTTCGGGGGGTTTTCTGAATTTTTTGGGCAACCTGGGCCTGGGCCAAGGCCCAGGGGGAAACCAGCCAAAGAGGGGGGAGGGGGGGGGGAAGAGGGCGCCCACCCCCCTCCAACCCTAGCCGCCCCTCCCTGCCCCCAATGCGCCGCCCCTCCCTACCCCTTGTGGGCCCCCTCCAGCAGTTCCTCCCCCTCTCCCTCCCCCCATTGAAGCTCTTCTACCGGTGGGAAAAATCTTCCTTTGGCTGCCGATCGAATGGAGAAGGGAGATCAAGCACAGCGAGGCGATTGGATCTGGAGGAAGGGAAGAGGAAGGGAAAAAGGAGAAGAGGAGTTCGTAGGGCGTTCATCGTAATCTACAGCGGTTCGTCAAGGGTAATCCCCGTTGTTCCCCAATTAGATGCATTTTTACTAGTTGTTTCAATGTCGGTATTCTGGACTGCTAGGACATATTTCATTGGATGGCTGTTTTGGGGTAGTTTCATGGGAAATCAGATCTGGACTTCTCCTAGAGAGTTGGAGAGGACGTCTTTATCGTTCCATGAAGTACTAGAACGCGTCAATCGGACCTTTGTAGCAGAAGTTATGATTTTTCTTGTAAGACTGTTATGCAGATCGGGAGATTTCTGTCAGATTATGGTAGATTGGATTGGGCGATTATAAAACGGGAGAATCAGAGGTTCTCCATATTATGAAAGTTGTAGATAATTGTTTTAGCTTTCGAGGAAGGTCAAGAAATCATGATTCAAACACTCGGGCTGGAAGTTATGGCATTTTTAGTGCTCTGTCCAGAGGACCTGACGTGAAATTGATGTTTTAGACAATCGGATGGTGCGGGTGGAATATGGCCGAATCAGGGAGGCTCACCAACTAGGTTTAGTTAGATAATGTAATTATCTTTCCAGAAAGTCTAAGAACACCCTATTCGGACTCCTGTACCAATAGATATGAAATTGTTAAGTTGACTGTCCACAGAGGTAGGCGGGATGACCTGTAGGATTTGGGAATTGGAACCAAGTTAGACGAATTTATTAGTTCGTGATTGTTTTTATTTGGGCAAAGGTCCTCTACTGTTATCTTAGCAAATATTATAATTATTATTCAGGTGGATGACGGATCCTAGAGGCGGCACCTTCTGCACGTCCCCCGTTTTCTCACGGTTAAGGCAAGTATAATGATGGTTTAAAAATTGATAGTGTGGAATGCCGATGTTTGATCTATAATATGAATATATGTGTTCATGGTTGTGGTAAGGATGTATTGGTGCTGTTTATGGGTGATTGCAATATACAGTGTTCATGAGTATTTCTGGTGCATGGATAATGTGAATGCAAGATTTATTTATTTGAGACATTCACGCATATGCATCATGTTGATCTATTGAAGTCTTGGTCACGAGATGACTAAGCGTCGAGGTCCCCGTCATGTTGATGACATGACGGGCTAAAGGTCCCCATACTTGTGGAGTATGGGCAATTGGTCCCTGTACCAGATGGTACAAGCATGGGTGTGCATCGACGGATGCACACTTTGCATTACCGGTAAAATGCAAAAGAGAAAGAGATAAAGAGATTTTTGATCATCTTGCATAGCATGGCTTATTCATATGGTTGATGGATGAATGCGTGAAGTGATGTTCATGAATGTTCTTGTTACTATCTATTATATTTGCTGAGTCGTTGGACTCACTCTTGTTGTTGTTGTTTTTTTAGGTACCGTTATGAGGTCGACATTCATGGGGAAAAGCAAGGATTAGTTTTGTTGCACTTTCACGTTCCACCCATAATGGAAATAAAGGAAGAAAAATTAAATATAAGACGCAAGGACTATTTAAGTACCATTTGATTATTACCCTTGGATTTTAATTTGTAGGACCGAAATGGCGACAGAGGGGGGGGGGGTGAATGTCGACTTTTAAAATCGCCCCCAGGAGTATTCGCAAAAATCTCTACTCTCCGAAGACTATAAAAGCTATGAACGAGAAGAGATGATTGCTCACTCAAGACGAAAGCCAAACTGACAAGAGATTGAACTGGATCAAGAGAAAGAAACTGCGAAAACTGGCCACGGCAAGAAATCAACTGGAATTGCTACCACGACAAAGACAGCAGCCTACCACGGCTGCCACGGCAAGGATTTTCGCTGATTTTGCTGCCACGGCAAGATAGCGAGCTGCAGAAAAGAAGCACCAAATGGTCTGCCAAAAGCTACTGTAGAGGGCTGCATTTTGTTGACATGCAAACAGCAAACAGCAGCTGTACCAACCCCTGAAAAAGAGCAAATACTGCTGCCACAAACTGAAAGCTAAAGAGGAGCAAAAGACTCAATGCCAAACTGATTTGCTGCCACAAAGACTGCCAAGACTGCTATCCGAAGGAATCACAAGCAAATAAATGTCAAGCTGAAACTGCTACCAACCGAATGGAAAACCTTCTTTGGCCGAAAACAGCAAGGGGGCAGATTTAAAGAACTTTTGGTTGGACTGAGAGCCAAAAACTGAGCAACAAGGCTGCTGTCCAGACAGCAAAAACAGCCACCAAACTTGCTGAAAACGCCTGCCAAAACACAAGACAAGAGAGGGATAAACTGCTGAAATATGCAGAATTACTGCACCCTAGTATGCTTGCTGTAGACTGAAAATAAATGGTTCAGTTCAGCTGAACAGTAGTGCTGAATGCACAATTCGCTGCATACCAAAAGCTGAAAACAGGAGCAACCAAGGACTGAAAAATTCAGAATCTTGGAAAATACTTCAGACCTTCCAAAGGCTGAGGAAATGGGGGATTTCACTCTATCTTTTTGGCTCAAGGGAAAACATAAACACTCTAAATACCAAGAGAGAGCTAGGGAACAAGGGAAACCAACTAAATCCAAGAATATTTAGATTTGAGACAAAGTCTGAAAAATACAGAGTGCAGCCACAAAAATTCAAATTACTCCCTAACCAATGATCCTTTGACTTTGAAACTTTGAGGGTAACTCATGTATAGTCTCTGGACTCTAGGTCTCAAGTTTCAAGCCATCTCAAGGTGAGAAACAAAATCTGGACCAAACCCTAGAAAATTCAGTAAACTTCAGAAGAGAGCACACAAACTCAAATTACTCCATGATCATAAGTCCATTGCACATGTGGTTTTGCAGGTATGTTAGCAATAGCAAATGGACTTCTCAGATCAAAAATAAGATGAACTCCTCAAGGGAATCAAGATCTACCTTAAACCCTAGAAACTGGAATGAAGAACAGGGGAGGTCTAAACAGTAAAACTGAAATCAAAGATGGGTTGTTGGGATTTCTACTGATCAAATGATCTTTGGGCCACATCCCAACATGAAACAACCCATTTTAACACTCTCCAACACCAGACTACAAGAAATCAAGAAACTCAAAAAATCACCAAATGCAAGCATGGAAGAACAGGGAGCACAAACTTCAGATTTCATTCCAACTATTCAGGGATTACAACTGAGCTACATCCCCATACCCCGATTGATACAAGAGGAGTGATTACAATCTCTCATCTCCCTCTCAATCCTCAAGAACACCAAGAATCTCACCACTTCTTGGGAGGAAGAACACACAGAGACAGGAAACTCACATAGAAACCATCGTAGAGACACAGACGGAGCACACTCTGCCTCTACCACCAACTCACACCAACTAAAGAGCTAAAGGAAACAACCTTCCTAAAACCTCTTTTGACTCTAAAACCCTAATTCTATCACAAGTGCTCAAGGAGGGCATGCAGCCCCTCCTCTCCTTTTATAGCGCTTGGCTAACGGGTCTCCGCCCCGTTACGCCCGCTACGTCCAACGGAGCCCGCTCCCGCTTGTGCAGCCTTGCGAATTTCCCGATTCGCCCCTCCTGCACCTTCCGGGAAGCTTCCCTTGCCTCGCATGCCTCGCAACCACCTCGAGTCCACGTCGTCTTCGACACATCCCGACCGTTCTGACCTCAGCGCCACCTGCGCCTAGTCCGGTCCACCGTGTCTCACCACGACTCCAACTCGACGTCCTGCAGTCACACAGACAAGAAACAAGTCAAATAGCACCGCTTGACACATGAAAGCGTAAATACCATCACACTTACCACAGATGAAGTCCAAACCTGTCGAAACATTAGAATATACATACTAAGCCCAAATGACCAGGTTTGACCAGAGCCCGACCGAGCCCGATTGCGCCACGCAACGACTTGACTTCGAACCACTCAAACCAAACTCGACTGACCTAAACCCTTGTCAATTACTCATCACTCTCATGGAGTCACGACCACATGGTCTCTCAATCTCCCCCTTGATGAGTATATTGACAAACTCAGAAAAAGCTTTTAAGAAGAGTTTGAGTTTGAAGAAACCAACATGGTCCAAAGAATAAAATGAAGCTAATGACCATGTCGACAGAAGGAACACTAGAGCAACAACTGAAAGAGCAAATTGATCTCCAAAGCTCTAAACTGTTCCCAAACGACTTTTTCTTCTCTATTCTCCCCCTTTTGGCAATAAACGCATCAAGATGCAATAGAGAGAATATGGCATGTTAATGGATGAATATGGCTGAAGTTTGTTTATTTAAGCATTTAGAGCCATGAGAATTATCCATATTACCATAATGTAATACACCAAGCCATAACTAAAAAAACGCTATTTAGATCATGACAACATATATATAAACCAGCTAGAGCACAAAGATGACAATCTGAAATGTAATGCATTTAGTGAGCAAGTCAAGTCATCAATGAGCAAAGTCTAACTAGAGATATCTAAGGATGACTCAGGCCATGTCAATAAGCTAAGCGGAAACAAGAAGCTAGTGTTGAGTCAATTAGAGTGCTACAAGCTCAAGAGTTTATCATTTGATTAAGCACTTTTCATCTTTAGGTGATTAAGCAAATCTTGCACATTTGACATATTTTCTTTTAAAGCTTATAGCTGTTTCCAACCAAAATTTTTATCATATGCTAGATCTCAAGCCTTATGCGACTACTTCAAGCGAGAAGCTTAAGAAGATAGTCCAGGTCATCCAAAACTCCCCCTGAGTTCATGCCTAGTGCAATGGCAAGCCGTCTCATGAGAAAGAATTGGTGAAATCAGTTTTTTCGCACATAAAAAGAGATCCTTTTGCTTTTTAACAGATTGTGCTAACTCATGATGTATCAAGATGCTAAAATAGCTCAATCTAAGATTCAACCTAGATTCAAGACTCAACTCAGCCTATTTGACATGACATGAATCATAAAGGGATAGCTCAAGCAAGACTAATCTCGAGTGCTAACATGACAAGTTTTAATTTAAGTTGAGCAATTTTAATTAACTTATCATGGCAGAAATCTAGTCTACACATATGAAGTCATGATAAATCTAGCAAGCTAAGCACAAGTCATGGCAAGGTGTAAAGCATTGAAGCATGTCATAACAGGATAATAATCAAGGCTCAATGCAGATTGATTATAATGCTAGAATGCTGAAAATGGAAGAAAGTTCAGCTCCTCCTCAACATTAGATGCAACTTTTAGTTCAAGTTGAGTTATGTCAAAATTAAGCTTCAGAAGCTCCCAAATGAACTCCCCCTGAACCAAAGCAATAAAATCGAGAAGCTGGCAAAGAAAACCAAACAGGCAGTCCTTAAAGCATAGAAAAGATATAGAAGCAACTATGGCTTAAACTGACTCTCATCTACCCCAAATGACTCCAGGACTAACAGCTGATCGTCGAACACACACTAGAGAGCAAACACGTACCCTGTCTACCCGAGGGTGGCCCAACCCTCGCTAGAACCTACAAGAAGTGAGTGAGCTCAACCTAGTGAGATAAGAAATAGCTACTCCTGGAAGCACAAGATAAGAGTAAGAAGTCTAAGCAACTCAACACAAGAAACACTCTAACCTATGCTAGAAGGACTTAACCCAATGCACCCGCAAATGCAATGCAACAGAAATGAGACAGAAGCATAATTAATATAATAAAGCAGTAAAGCCCAAGCTCCCCCTCACTACAGTCCGTAAGGACAAACCACCCCAAGCTCTCCCCGCAGAGCTGAAAACTCGAACTGTCCAAAGGCTTGGTGAAGATATCAGCCAACTGGTGGTCACTCTCCACAAACTGGAGCACTATGTCACCCTTCTCTACATGGTCTCTAAGGAAGTGGAAGCGAATATCAATATGCTTGGTCCGAGAGTGCTGCACTGGGTTCTTAGCAATGTTGATAGCAGACGTGTTATCACAAAAGAGTGGAACACTGTCTAAGGCTAACCCAAAGTCCCGCAGGGTCGAAACCATCCAAAGTACCTGGCTGCAGCAACTGGCAGCAGCAACGTACTCGGCCTCTGCAGTGGACTGTGCAACACCGGACTGCTTCCTCGAAGACCAGGAAACGAGAGCAGTGCCAATGAACTGGCAGGTGCCGGAAGTGCTCTTCCTATCTATCCTACAGCCAGCAAAGTCTGCATCCGAAAAGGCTCTCAAGGAAAGACAGGATGAGGAAGAGTACCAGATACCATAGTCAATGGTAGCTCGAAGGTACCGAAAGATGCGCTTCACCGCCTGGCGGTGAGATACGCGAGGAGAAGCCTCAAAACGAGCACACAGACACACGGAGAAGTGTATGTCTGGTCTCGAGGCAGTGAGGTAAAGAAGGGAGCTGATCATACTTCTGAACTCTTTCTGATCAACTGGCTCGCCATCCTCATCTGGGTCAAGATAGGCTGTAGAAGCCATGGGAGTCGACACAGGCTTACCATCGCTCATGTCGAAGCGTCTCAGGAGGTCACGAGTGTACTTTCCTTGATGAAGAAATGTACCCTCCCGAGACTGCTTGATTTGGAAGCCAAGGAAGAAGGTCAACTCCCCCATCATACTCATCTCAAACTCGGTGCTCATGACATCCGAGAACTGTGAAACCAGAGTATGGGAAGAGCCGCCAAAGATAATGTCATCGACATAGATTTGGACGAGCAGAAAGTCAGTGCCATGCCGGCGAATGAACAAGGTCTTGTCAACTTTACCCATCTCAAAACCATGACTTAACAAGTAGGACTTAAGCCTCTCATACCAAACTCTAGGGGCTTGCTTAAGTCCATACAAAGCTTTGGAAAGCTTGAAGACATGGTTTGGGTATTTGGGGTTTTCGAAACCAGGAGGCTGTCGGACGTAGACCTCTTCCTCAATAAAGCCATTGAGAAAGGCACTCTTGACGTCCATCTGGTAAAGCTTGAAACCTTTAGAAGCTGCAAAGGCAAGCAGGATTCTAATGGCTTCAAGTCTAGCTACAGGGGCAAAGGTCTCCTCGAAATCTAGACCCTCAATCTGGGAGAACCCCTGAGCTACCAGTCTAGCCTTGTTTCGAATAACCACTCCATCCTCACTCTGCTTGTTCTTGAACACCCACTTAGTCCCAATAATATTGTGACCTTGCGGGGGCTCGACAAGCGACCAGACCTTGTTTCTCTCGAAGTCTTCTAGCTCCTCATGCATGGCATTGACCCAAGACTCATCAGATAAAGCATGAGAAACATCTTTGGGCTCAAAAGAGGCAATGAAAGCAGAATGGAGACAGAATTGAGATAAGCCAAATTTTGAGCGGGTAACACGCTCGAAAAGGTCTCCAATGATCTGCTCTGAAGGATGAGCTTTCTGGATATGTCTAGGAGGTTCAGGATGAGATGAAGAAGTGGCCTCTACCTCGTGAGCTGACGAGGTAGGAACAGAGCCACTAGCTCCAGAAGAAGCAGAAGGCATGGGTTGATCGCCTTGAGGTGCGGTGGAAGACGGCACCTCAAGGGGTAGATGAGGGACAGGATCAGGTAGACAACCGTCGTCTCCATCGTCCTCATCATCCACGAAGATGGTCTCGGACTGCTCTAAAGAACCTGAGATATCAGGCCTAGTCCCCGGACTGGCCTCATCGAAGGTCACCTCACAGGTCTCTACCATTTTGCTAGACTGGCAGTTCCAGACCCTATAAGCCCGTGAAGAAGTCGAGTAGCCTAGAAAGATCCCGTCACAAGAACGTGACTCGAACTTATCTAGGTTCCCGGACTTCAAAACAAAGCACTTGCAACCAAACACACGAAAATGAGAGACGCTAGGCTTTCGCCCATATCTCAGCTCATAAGAAGTGCGATGCAAGTGTGCCCTCAGAAAAACTCGATTTGAGACATGGCACGCGGTGGCTATAGCCTCAGCCCAAAACTTCCGCGGTGTAGAGTACTCATCAAGCATTATCCTGGCCATCTCGACCAAGGTACGGTTCTTCCTCTCCACAACGCCATTCTACTGAGGGACGTATGGAGAAGAGAACTGGTGCTCTACACCTGTCTCACCACAGAAACTCTCAAAGTAGGAATTCTTGAACTCTGTGCCATTGTCACTGCGGATCGCTCGTAAGGCACCTGGGAGCTCAACGGAAAGCCTACTGAAAAGACCTCGGAAATGTGAAAACGTCTCATCCTTCGAGGCTAAGAAAAACACCCAAGAATACCTCGAGAAGTCATCGACCACAACAAGGACATACCACTTCCCTCCTGCTGACTGCACTCGAGCTGGTCCAACTGTGTCCATATGGAGCAGCTGTCCCGGTGCATCGGTCATAGTAACTGTGACCGGAGGATGAGAAGTGGCAACCATCTTGCCGTGCCGGCATGGAGTGCAAACAAGATCTTTGACCATCTTGAGTTTCGGCAGACCACGAATGAGATCGTGACCGCTAACTCGAGTCAAATGGTCAAACCCTATATGACCAAGTCTCCTATGCCAGAAAGAGAGATCGCGGGACTCAGAAGCAACTAAACACCTGAGAGGATCGCCAGAAGACTCAGAAAAATCAGCATGAAAGATCCTCCCAAAACGAGAAATCCCGCAAACCAGACTCCCCGAAGAATCAAGAATTTTGCAATTGTTTTTCTTAAAGCTCACCTCGAAACCGTCATCGGTAAGCTGAGAAACTGACAGCAAATTATACTACAGCTTACTAACCAAGGCTACATCTTTTAAAATGAAAGAATCATTAATGCGCACTGTACCTTTGGCGATGACACGCCCAGATGAAGCATCTCCGAAGGTGATCGTCTCATCACCTGGAGCACGGGCAAGGGAAGAAAACCAACGGGAGTCTCCGGTCATGTGTCGTGAACACCTAGAGTCTACAAGCCAAACTTTTCCCTTCCCTGCCCGGCGAACCTGAGTCAAGCAGAGAGTAAAGTCTCAGTACTGGGGTAAATCAAGAGAGATTTTGGCACCCAATACTGAACAACACGTCGAGCAGATGAAGTAGTCAAGCACAACTGACCTCTATCTACCCTACGCTCTCTGTCACTCACAGCAGAAGGTCTGTGAGCAGACCTGAAGCTGTTGCGGGGTCCAACTGCTACGGGAGAGCGAGTCGGAACACCGGCAACATGCTGATCACGCCGCGGGTAGCTATCTCGATGGATGAAACGAGATCTACCCTCAGGACGGCGGAAGTCATGACCCGGAGCAGCATGAGGACGAAAACCAGAAGACTCAGAAAAACCAAGTCCTCGATGCTGCCCAAACCCGTCAGAAGCAAACCTGGACCTCGTGCTAGTCTTAGGTGCACTCAGGATCTAGGGCTGACCCTGAATACGCCTAAGTGCCTCAGCATGATCTCTTCGCGCAATCCTGGCGCGCCTGAAGCATCTCTCGATCGAGTGCCCATCCTTCTGACAGAAGGTGCAGTGGTACTTCACCTTCTGAGAGGTGGAAGTAGCACGAAGAGGCTTCGCCTTCTGAGAGGCCGAAGCAGTAGGTGGAATCACCTTCTGACAGGCCTTATTGCCACAGTTTGGAAAAAAAGTTGCGATATGTGGTCAATATTGCCACTAATTTTTTGCGTTGCAAAAATCTTGACTTTCGTGGCAAGAGGTAGGTGTTATTGCCACCACTTTCAAAATCATTGCGATTAGCTGACAATATTGCCACGCAATTTCCTGCTTTGTGATAATGTTGAATTTCGTTGCAATATGTTGCTGTTATTGCAACGAAATTCTAAGTGGTTGCGATGAGGTGACAATATTGCAACGAATTTATTACGTTGCCATAATCTGTAAATTACGTTGCAAAAAGTTGATATGTATTGCAACGAAATTGTAAAGCGTTGCATCAATAAATGTTTTATTGCCACGAATTGATTGCGTTGTCATAATCTTTAACTAGTGTTGTAAAAGGTTTGTATATGTTGCAACGAAATTGTAAAGCGTTGCATCAATAATGGTTTGCCACAATTTAAATTTGTTGGAAGAAAAACTTGTTGGGTGGCAAAAAGTAATTGTGTTGCCACAATTTATTTCACGAAAATAGAAAAAAAGAGCATGTCCTAGGTCTTGAACCCAGGATCTTCACGGTCATAAACCTTTTTCTTACCACTAGGCTAGGCATGTGTTTTGTTCAAATATTTGTGCACTTATTCTTTTACATTATTTGCGTTATGGGAAAGGACACGTGAGTAACCCCTGGGAAATCAATCTTGCTGACGCGGATACGCTCATGTCTTGCACTTCTCAGTTAAATATATTATTTAACTGGAAGGAATTATTGAGCCGTATTAAATATTATCAGGTGAACTCTAATGTAATTGGGTATTTAATGATTATACTTGGAGATACAGAGCTACCACTATGTTATTTAATTATATACAGGCACATACTCGATCTGTACAAACCTAAAGTAAAAATGCGTTTAGAAGATGATGATCAGGACATCTAGATTGGTCCGATTACGCGAGCACGAGCTAAAAAGATTATCAGGTGAATTCTTTGTCCAGAATATATATTTTTAATTGACATCTGAGCTCCTAACTAAAGTCATTGGTTATTAGTGCCTTTAATTATTAACTAGCTTTTAAATGAATATTCAAGCCATGTTTATGATTGAGTAATCCTATAGGAACTCTTAAATGATCGCAGTTATATCCTATTCCAGTTTTTGCTAGCTATCATGAATTAAAAGTTTTAAAATTTTCTTTAAGCACTCAAGTATTAATATGCATGTAATCCCTAATTACTTGTTATTTACATTAACTAACCATGTCTGGACATTAATTATACTTTTCTCTACTCTAACCATTTTTTGCATAGTAATTACTCTCTTAATTGCCTCTTTACTGCAACTTAGCAAAAAGCTTAAAAAATCCACATTTTACCGCGGTCATGGGACTCGAACTCAGGCCATGACGGTGGAATCGCACGGTGCTAGCCACTCGGTTACACGGTGTTACCCGATGGGGGTGGGGCGAACGAATTTACTTGAACCGACCGGGTGGCCGTTGGAGCAGAGGAAGCTCGGGGCGGCGGTGAGGTTGGCGGTGTCGCCGGCGTGGGGTGGCTAATGAGGGCTAAAACGCGTCGCGCGCACCGAGGTGAGGCCGGTGGAGGCGGTTGCGGGGGCCGGGGCCCTCCGGAGCGGGCCGGCGGCGTGAGGCGGAGTTGGGCGGCGGTGGCGCACGGCGCCGGTGGTTTGGAGTGGGGGAGGAGCGCCGGAAACCGTCGGGAAAGCTCGGGAAGCCTGCGAGGGTACTCCTCCCGGAAGGAATCGAAGGGGAGTCCACCGGTGCGGGGAGGGCGGCGTTAATGGCGGCGGCGGGTGCTTTCGGGAAAAATAGAAATCGCTCCGGCTAGCTCGGCTTTTGGGGCGATTCACCGTGGTGGGGAGTTGAGACGGTTGCGGCGAGGCGATTGGGGGTGCGGCTTTCTTCTTATGGGGGCGGAGCCGTCCGGACAGTGGCGAAGGACCGGGCGGCGGAGGGGAGGAGCTGCAGGGAAAAGATCAGACCCCTGAAATTTCCTCTGCCAGACCCCTTCCGAAGATTAGTATAGGAAGATAATATTCCCAATATGGGTAAGAAGCACGCGTGGGTTCTCCTGGCTAGCAGCGCAAGTCCTCTTCTCAACCCCCCACTGAAACTCCCCGGCCGCGCGTGTTCGAGCCTCCGGCTCCGCAGCGCTGCTGGGTTGAGTTTTCTGCATTTTTTATTCCACGTGTCGGCCATCGGACATGCGCCGCCCGCATCCAACCGCTCGCCCCGCCTCCGGCCGCAGCCACCCGATCCTCCCCGTGCCACGCGTCATCCATCGGAGTGCCCGTGCACTATTCGTCTCCGACGGGACTCCGCCTCCGTCTCCGACGGGACTCCGCCTCCGCCGCCACCTCGGCCGTGGTCGCCAGACTCTGCGCTTGCCACGGAGTCGGCCTCGGGACCCGGGTATTAAAAGGGGCCGACCCCCGGGGTCTCCTCTCCGTCCCAAGCCGCCGCCAGCGCCATCGCCCTCGCCGCCGTCGTCTGCCGCCGCCGGTGAACTTCACCGCCATCGTCTGCCGCCGCCGGTGAGCTCCGCCGCCACCTCAGTCGCCGCCGGGCAAGTCCGTCGCCGCCCGGTCACCCCATCGGCCAGCTCGTCTTCGCCGCCGTCCGTCGTCGTCCGCCGTCCCCACTGTCGCCGCCGCCGACCGCCGTCGTCCGTCGCCGCCGTCCGCCATCGTCCGCCACCGTTGCCGCCGTCGTTGCCGTCGCCGGTGAGCCCCGCCGCCCGGTCGCCTCACCCTGCCGCCCGGCCGCCTCGTCCCGCCCACGCCCGCGACGCCTCACACCGCCTGCCGCCAGCTGGACCGCACCCGCGCACCCGCGACTCTCCGCCTTCCCGTAGACCCAGTCCGCCGTGCGCCGCGCCACCGCCAGATGGGACCGACCCACAGCTATGAGCCGTAGACCGCGCAGCCACGCAAGCGAGCACGTCAGCCCTAGGCCGACGTGCCATGCACACGTGTCGCCACGTGGCCGCCACCTCAGCCCTAGCCGCTCGCCAGCAGCGGTTCGCCCCCACTATTCCATACGCCGGGTTCACGGTAAACCGGTTAATCCGTGCGCCGGATCCACAGCACAGTGCGATTTCCGAATTTCAGCCTTTTTCTCCAAATCAGATTTTCCAGAGGTCCGTTCTCCCTCGCCCGAACTCCGATTGACCCAATTCTTTTTCCTAAATTCATATAAAATTGAGATCTATCTTTTGGTTCTGATTTTTCAGCTTTTATAGTTTATTTAAATTTTATTTGAATTTATTTGATAAGAAAATTTTTAATCGTTTCATGTCCAGTATTGACTAAAAGTAAGTTGTTTGAATATAACTGAGGGGTACTATACATTAATTATGATTTGAAATATATATGTTTAATTTTGTCTTTGTTTGTGTTGCAGTGGCTGAACTAGTTATTTGTGTTCATTTGGACTGGAAGAACATGCCTGTTGATGGTAGGAGTTGGATACACATGCATTTTACGACAGATGAGTGGCAAAAAGGTTTCAAAAAATTTATTGAAATTAAATTTGGTGGGACTGCTCCAGGAGAAACTGCACCATGTCCATGTAGAAGATGTCGTTGCATGAACTACAGAACAAAAATAGAGGTTCAGAGTCATTTGGTTCTCAGAGGGTTTGATGAAAGCTTCATCCAAGGAGAAGATGATTTACATAAGGGCACCACTGAAACAGATGTCGATGATGGCGCAACAGGTGACCGTAGTGCTGTGAATGAACTGGTTTCAACACTAATAAGGGGTGCTATACATGGAGACATCATAGGTACTATTAATCAAGAGCCAAATGAAGAAGCAAAGAAATTCTTTAAATTATTAACATAGGCGAAGAAGGAATTGTATCCAGGTTGCAAGGAGGCCACTAAGATATCTTTCATTGTCAGGCTCTTTCAGATTAAGTGCATGTATGGTATTAGTAACAGTGCATTAGAGGACATACTTCAGTTGTTCTCGCTTGTTCTCCCTGAAGGTCACTGTGTTCCAGACACATTGGATAAAGTGCAAAAGGTTGTTCGGGATCTTGGCCTCGACTACGTAAAGATACATGCCTGTGTGAATGATTGCGTGTTATTTCGGAAGGATTATGCTAAGTTGGATACATGTCCAACATGTGGTGAGTCTAGATGGAAACCGATTGTTTCCACGCATAAGGAGGAGGTAGCCAAGAAGTGTGTCCCACAAAAAGTCCTAAGGTATTTCCCAGTTACTCCTCGACTGCAAAGGTTGTACATGAATGCGACCACATCCGCATATATGCGTTGGCATAACGAGAGCCTGGTCCGAGATGGAAAAATGCGGCACCCTGCTGACTCCTTGGCATGGAATCATTGAACTTTTTAGAGGTGTCCGGTTTCAATCTAGTAGGGTCTATGCCATCTTGGATCACAAATCTCACCTCTTTGACTGGGCTCCAGTTCTGTAACTGTGGCTTATCTGGATCATTACCTCCTTCAATAGGCAATCTCAAGAATCTCGCAATATTAACTTTATACAAGTGCAGTGTTTCGGGGAACGTACCTATGCACATCTTAAACTTGACACAACTGAATATTTTGCATCTTGAATCCAACAATTTCATGGGTACAATAGAACTTACCTCAATTTGGACATTACCAAAACTATTTTACCTGAATCTTTTCAGATAATAAGTTGTCTGTGATAGATGGAGCACTCAATTCTTCGCTGAAGATCGTCTCGAGACTAAGAATGTTGTATCTTGCATCTTGCAATATATCCATTTTCCCAAATGCCTTAAAGATTCAGGATGGGATTCAGATTCTTGACCTTTCGAATAACCAAATCCATGGGGCTATACCTCGGTGGGCATGGAAAACCTGGGAGGCATTGCACGACCTGGATCTATCGAACAACAAATTTTCCAGTATAGAATATGACACTATGCTTCCCCTGTACACACAAAATATCAATCTCAGTTCTAACATTTTTGAAGGGCCCATACCTATACCACAAGGAAATGCACTCGTTTAATATTGCGAGATTCCTGTTGTTAAAGATTCTTGGGGACATTTTCATAGCAATCTGTATATGTCATTCATTGGCCTCTCCACCTGTAGTTGAATTAGTTTATCAAGTAGATGTATTTTGGGTGGAGTTGTTATATTCCATAGCTTATGGATCATGGAGCGACCTGACAACTGGATGCAAGCACTTTATTTGACATGCTCTCATGCACCATTTCTGTTATACATGTTACATTAATCATTACCTCTTAAATATTACCATAAACAATGAAATTCACCTTCCATTATTTTAATTTGCCACTACCAGATTTACTTATTTTAACTAGTATACACTTAATTTTCCTCTAAATACATGCTTGTCAAATAAATAGTTCAGTTAATGATCTCATATATCTTTTGAAGCACAATATCAGATTATCACTTTAACAAAGTATTGCCACTATATTCTTCTTGGCGGGCTTCAATTTTCTTTGCTATATTCTCTGAAACAGAAGGTGCTTTAGTGAAATTACTTGCTGAGAAGAGTGTTTTTAACGTGAACAACCAAGCTATAATACAAATTCCAGGATCGATAGCATTTCCTTTAATTAATGCATTTTTCTACTGATTTCAGAAAATTAGCAGCCAGAACTCTGAAAACCGTTATAAACAAAAGACTATGCACATCATGGGAAGCAGAACGTTTTCTCGAATAAGCTATGAGCAGGTAATTATGACATACTAATATGGTTCTTTTTCATCAATGACAAACTCATATGATACATTGTTCCCATCTTTTAGAGAGACCCTGTAACTGGTGAAGAGCCAAATGATTTGAATCTTTGGATGACTACTCACATGAAGAATGGACATGGTCAAACAATGCTTCAAAGGATGTCTATGTGAGTAAATCAGAAATTTCACTAGTCACAGCATGCTTCAATATATTGTGCATCCATTCAGTTCTGAATTCTACTTACTTCAATTATGACCTTCCTCTTAGGATAATGCATGCAACCAAATTATGGAGAGAGAACAACAATCTGACTTATCTAGTCTTACAAGAGAAGAGGAGAATGCTTTTTTCCAGTCAACGTACAAGGAAACCACAGGATGCAAAGCAACTAGACTTCATGGTCATGGGTACTTGTCGAAATATCCAACACAAAGTCGTATGCTGAATGTTCAATTCCTAGAACAAGCTCGTGCTACAGCTGCAACCAACCAAAAGAATATTGAGCTCCAAGGTGAGGTAGAATCGTTAAAAGAGAAACTTGAAAAAGAAGTTGCTGAACGGGAAAGGATATTGGAAGAAAAAATGCAACAGCTTCAAGAGGAAGAGGACAAGAAAAGACAAGTATTAAGAGAAGAAATGAGGAAAGAAATGCTTGCAGCCCTTGCAGAACAAAGGGAATCCACATTACAACAGGTATAAAAATTGTATCATTGTTTGCACCAACTCCAGTCTTGGAAACTTTATGCAAGCTAAATTGTTTCATCATTTTTTGTATGCAGACTAATCCTGAAAGCATCGTCCAAACTAATCCTTCTGCAGCTACGCCTGACACAACAAACACTGTTGGCAACAAACGTTCAAATAAAAAAGGAGGCACTTCTCAAAAAAACAATGCTTCAGCGTATTACATTTCCTCACAAAGTCTAAGGAATGCTGCGTCAAAACGTGTACTGGCAAGGAACGGACAGGTATGAACTGCAATATGTTATATTTTGATGACAAAACCTTTTGATTCAAGGGTTTTGCTTTTTTAATCAACACCTGCTGCTGCAATACAATTACAAGCTGCAATACTTGGTAATCTTTATTTAACTTGCTTAGTAATTTAATCAGTTACTTATTAATGTTTTTTCCTTGTTTATCTTAGCTGGCAGATGACATACCTGGAAATGATCTCCTAGGCTGATTGATTCGGTAATGGCACTGCTTTCTCTTGCTTGGAATGCCTGTCCATTTGGTTTGTGGGGTTGGTTTATGTCAAGTGAGTTGTGCTGATTGCTGTTAGTTTTAGCGTTTACTGTGCAAGAATTCAGGAATTGGGTAGAAGGGGAGTAATGCGGCGATTGTGCAAGTGGTATGAAGTTGTTAGGCTTTCCTTGGGGAATGATGTTAAGCCTGATACATGAAAATGAAGCAATAGACTCATTTAGCTGCGATATAAGCGATAGGATTGCGCCCTATTGACATTTAGCTGCTAAAATGGCCGGATCTATGAAAGATGTCGCATAGACTCGCCTTGCTGTTTGGAGAATTGTAAAAAGAATCATTTTTTAATCAGTAAAGGACCGATTGCTTCTTGAATAACCGGTTGCAGATATTGTGACATTCGCAGGCGGTTCAGACAGGGGCATATAACAATTTTGAATCCTTTTGAGGGAAAGGGGATTTCTGTTGATCCTTTCTTAGACGGACTTCATATACATTTCATTTTACCTTGTGTTCTTTTGAGTTGTGGTTAGTCCCGGAAACCCTATGTTTATACAGTCATTGTAATCCCCTGATTGTTGTACGTTTTGTAGCTATTATCAGGAGCTTCCACATTTGCCTCTCTGAGTAGCCATTACAGTTCTGTATGCTGTCTTGGCTTAGTTAGGAGGCGCATAGCAATGGGCATTTGATGCTCGCTTAGGCCTTTTGAGAGGGCACCTCATCTATCTTATAGAAGTGCTCCCCAAGCAGCCCTAAACATTCCATTATCCTCTAATTTCTGCTACTAATTCCTGCAAAAGTTTCAGTTCCACGTTACCAGTGTTGCATTTTGGTTTTGTGCTTTTGGCCATTAAAGCGCGATGCTTGACCTGTCTTTAGGTTGTTTATTTAATTATTATGGTTGATTTGCAGAACATGTGATATTTGCCTTTTTGAGTAGCCATTATAGTTGTACATACTATCTTGGTTTAGTTAGGGGGCATATAAATATGTTTTCAGTGAATTCACTTGGGCTGTATTGAGGGCACCTCATCTATCTTAACTACAAGTGATCCCCAATCAGCCCTAGACATTCCGTTATCCTCTTATTTGTGCTACTTATTCCTGCACAAGATAGACTGTCAGTTGCATGTGGGCACCGCTGCATTTTGGTTTGTCCATTAGAGCGCAATGTCCGACCTGTCTTGAGATTGTTTATTTATTTTAGTTGCTTTGCAGAACTCATGCTATTTGCCTTTTTGAGTAGCCATTATAGTTGTACATACTATCTTGGTTTAGTTAGGGGGCATATAAAGATGTTTTAAGTGAATTCACTTGGGCTGTATTGAGGGCACCTCATCTATCTTAACTAGAAGTGATCCCCAATCAGCCCTAGACATTCCTTGGGGAATGATGTTAAGCCTGATACATGAAAATGAAGCAAATGTAAAGAAGTTGTCAGTTTGCATAAATGCACAATATATATGCTTCCCTTGTAATTATGTATGAAAATGCTCTGGTTGCAATTTATAATTAGCTTGAACAGACTTTCTATTGAATTTGATCTAATTAAATGGTCAATCACCTAGCACTTATCTTTTGCGATGTTTATACTTGATGAACTTTTGAAGTTACGCTTCAAAATTGGATGTGTTTATGAATCATGTTTTACAAAACATTAAACATTCATAACTGATATAAGTTGTTCATGTATCCCACTAGCATTAGACCATTGGTGCCATGATATCCCCCTATATACTGATTTGATTTTCCCTTCTAATGATCTAAGGGTGATTTCTTCTGTGAGGAATTGCTGTCATTTTTTCTGTGTGTCTAAACTTGCTTCATGTCATTGCAAAGCCACACCATACTCTTGTTGACTGCTGTGACCATTGGAATATTACTTTAAGCAACTAGTGATAGTGTTCATGACTTCATTTTCAATAAAACATAAATGATAAAGCAGGTTGAGATTCTGATATAATTTCTTGCAATGTGTGCATGTCATGTTTCTGTAAGATTAAGATGTGATTCCTTTGTTCTTTTTAACAGGATCTCTCGGACTCGGAGTCATGGCAAGGTTAAGACAAGATAGCAGAATGCTGATGCAAACAAGCTATGCTGAAGCCTAATATAGCTAGAATATTTATGTTATATCAATTTTAGTTACCAGTTTTCAATAACATTGCTATAGTAATAGTAACTTTTGCTTGATGATTGTACAAACTATTTTACTGGCAATATATTACAATTAATGATGGTTTCATTCCATATTGTTGTTGCAAGATTTATAATTGTTTAATTCTGTTCAAATAATGTTTAATAACCGAATTCAGAATGCAAAATGCATTGCCACAGAAACCTTCTGTTGCAATATATGTAAATGCAACATTTGTACTTTGTTGTTATAAGGGCCTATTGCCACCAGACAGATTGCGTTGCAAAATGCTTTAATGCAATGAAACATCCTCCGATGCAACAAATATTGTTACCACGAACTAATTTCCATGGCAATAGAGCCTATCGCCACCAGATACATTGCGTTGCAAAATGCTCTAATGCCATGAAAAATCCTACGTTGCAACAAACATTATTACCACGAAACATCCTCCGTTGCAAAAAAGATTATTACCACGAAATATCCTCCGTTGCAAAAAAGATTATTACCACGAACTTATTTTCGTGGTAATAGGGACTATTGCCACTGGACGTATCGCGTTGCAACAATGCTCTAATGCAATGAAGAAATGAGCGTGGCATTATAACCTATTGCCACGAACAACGACGTGGCATTAGCTCTTGCTGCCACGAAACATTTGCGTGGTAATAAAGCCTTTTGCAACGGATTGAAAAGTGGCAATATACCGTATTGCCACAATATGGTATGTTGCAACACCTATCACCTGCAACGCATGATTACGTTGCAATTAGCATTGCTCTTGCAACAGGACACAAAACCGTTGCAAATACCTTTTGCCACTCACTTTTTTGCAACGGCTGCCAACGAAGTGATATTGTGGCAATTGGTACCTGTTGCCACGATTTTGGCCCTATTGCCACGATTTTTCGCCGTTGCGTTAGGGGGATTTTCTAGTAGTGAATAAGATGAACTCCTCAAGGGAATCAAGATCTACCTTAAACCCTAGAAACTGGAATGAAGAACAGGGGAGGTCTAAAGAGTAAAACTGAAATCAAAGATGGGTTGTTGGGATTTCTACTGATCAAATGATCTTTGGGCCACATCCCAACATGAAACAACCCATTTTAACACTCTCCAACACCAGACTACAAGAAATCAAGAAACTCAAAAAATCACCAAATGCAAGCATCGAAGAACAAAGAGCACAAACTTCAGATTTCATTTCAACTATTCAGGGATTACAACTGAGCTACATCCCCATACCCCGATTGATACAAGAGGAGTGATTACAATCTCTCATCTCCCTCTCAATCCTCAAGAACACCAAGAATCTCACCACTTCTTGGGAGGAAGAACACACAGAGAGAGGAGACTCACATAGAAACCATCGTAGAGACACAGAGGGAGCACACTCTGCCTCTACCACCAACTCACACCAACTAAAGAGCTAAAGGAAACAACCTTCCTAAAGCCTCTTTTGACTCTAAAACCCTAATTCTATCACAAGTGCTCAAGGAGGGCATGCAGCCCCTCCTCTCCTTTTATAGCGCTTGGTTAACGGGTCTCCGCCCCGTTACGCCCGCTACGTCCAACGGAGCCCGCTCCCGCTTGTGCAGCCTTGCGAATTTCCCGATTCGCCCCTCCTGCACCTTCCGGGAAGCTTCCCTTGCCTCGCACGCCTCGCAACCACCTCGAGTCCACGTCGTCTTCGACACATCCCGACCGTTCTGACCTCAGCGCCACCTGCGCCTAGTCCGGTCCACCGTGTCTCGCCACGACTCCAACTCGACGTCCTGCAGTCACACAGACAAGAAACACGTCAAATAGCACCGCTCGACACATGAAAGCGTAAATACCATCACACTTACCACAGATGAAGTCCAAACCTGTCGAAACATTAGAATATACATACTAAGACTAAATGACCAGGTTTGACCAGAGCCCGACCGAGCCCGATTGCGCCACGCAACGACTCGACTCTGAACCACTCAAACCAAACTCGACTGACCTAAACCCTTGTCAATTACTCATCACTCTCATGGAGTCACGAGCACATGGTCTCTCATAATTGTAATAAGAGTTTAGAATATTTATGATGCTCATGGTATTTCTCTAGGTATTATATCCATGAATGGTTTAGTAATCTTTAATCTATTTGCTTAGCATTGAACTTATTACTTGAGGATTGTCTATTATAATCGATACTGCTTGTGAAATCTCTGATTTAGAAAGATAAACAAAGGAGGCTCTGCCGAAATTTTGTATAATGCAATTAGTTAACATTGCTTTACTTCTAGTTGGGTAGCATTCCAGGTCATTGTTTGGCTGGGGTGTTACAATGGTCGAAGCCAGCCGTGGTTGAAAGCTGCCATGATCGAAGTGTATCGTTCAGACCTGCCGATCAGACCAACCATCATAAGGCCGATCGGACTACCGCCCGTGGTCAAAGCTTTACGTAGTCGAAATTACTTGTCTACTGTTCATTCGCCATCCTAAAAACTCAAGCACAAAAGCACATCGACCAGAACTTTCATGAACAAAAATTCCAATAAAACCCAAATGATGTTAATTATTCATCATCAATAAAATGCACAACCACCACATGGTCTAACAATAAGGATAACAGGGCAGAGCAAGGAGAAAGGCTTTCACGTACATACCCTTTATCCAAAAGCTCTTGCATCTATTGCTATATTTCCTTGGTTTTAGTAGGATTGGTACGGTACGATGGTCGTTTCAGCAACGAGGCACCGAGCATGAAGTCGATCTAATGCTCAATCTCACAAAGTGGTGGAAGTACAGGTGGCGCCTCCTTAGGGAAAATGTCATCGTATGCCTGCAACAACAACTGGATAGAACTAGATAGCATGTTTAAATTATTAGTTGTAAGCATAACCTTAGTTATAAGCATAACCTTAGTGTCCTTATAAACAAGAACAAACACTAGGATTGTTGCTCACCTCTTTTAGATCTGCTTTTCATCACAATCAGAACCTTTTCAGTGCTTACCTTTGCCTTACCTTGCTGAAGAACAAGCTATGATTTCTTGTGGCATTTCTGTTCAACAGCTTGTATTTGAGAATGAGTAAGTGGTAGTAAAAACCTGTTCTTATCTTTTCACTTGAAGCTATTAAGTATTGGCTCATCCATCATGTTGTACATTGCAATCAAACAACCATGGACGATTCAGCAGTAAATGACATACCATCATAGGCATAACATCGCATAATACGATATCCTCATACTTGTTAACCTTGCAAGGAACTTCCATATGGTGCTGAATTTTTAACTTTGCTTCCCTCACAAAACCATTGCACACAATATGGATCTAGATGTTTAAGCAATTTTAGGTTAAGCTTTTCACACATCTCAACACTAGCAAGGTTTTGGCATGAACCACTATCAATGATTATTTTAACATTAGTATCTTTCACTTTAGCACTATTCATGAAAAAATTACAATGTTGAGATTGGTTGTCTCCTTTAACAAGCATTAATAAACATGGAGTAACAGAACATTATTCATGAAAATCAGATTCATTCTTAGTGTTATTATCATCACATGGAATAGGTTTAGTTTCGGAATCAGAAGTAGAATCATAACCAGTTTCAGTGGCAATCATAACCTTAACATTAGGGTATTCATGAGAATAATGACCACATCCTTGACAACATTGAATTGCACTTATTTTAGTGTTAGAGCCAGCAGAAGATTGCAATGTTTTAGATGAACTAGCAGGTTTAACACTAGGTGATGGAGTAGATTTCATATTCGAAGCATTGG
This sequence comes from Dendrocalamus latiflorus, assembly GCA_017311315.1. Lineage (NCBI taxonomy): Eukaryota > Viridiplantae > Streptophyta > Magnoliopsida > Poales > Poaceae > Dendrocalamus > Dendrocalamus latiflorus. The sequence goes on along the minus strand of CM029671.1, from coordinate 1,560,080 downwards.
ACACAACATGTGATTGTATATTATAATTTGAAGGTTTGTTAAATATACCTTTGCTAATGTCTATCTTGGGCCTATTTTGGGCACGTCGCTTGAGGTAGATCGATGGCTCATCTTGGGATTGAAAGTGTTGCGCCTGGATTGCAATAGCATCTCTTCCTGAAGCTGTTTTTCCACTTTGATTGCTAAATGTTGTAGTTCAGTCATAGTGGAATATGGTTGAAAGTTGATTAGCTTATAAATGTTGTGGTTCAGCCCATGCAAGAATCGTGCCATTATTTGTTCATTGTCCTCTAGAACTCGGCCCTAAATTTAAGAGTTGCTCCATTTGCTTGTAGTAGTCCTCAATGGATTGTGTGCCTTGCTTTAGCTCCTACAATTGAGTAAGAATATCTCGATGAAAATGTACAGCAACAAAACGAGGATGCATTTCTTGCTTCATTGCTTCCCATGTTGTGATAGGAGGGTGACCATTATCCCTGTGGTCGTTCTACACTTTCTCCCACCACATCAGCGTGTAGTCCTTAAATTCTAAGGAAGCAAGCTTGATTTTACAATCTTTGCTGAAATGGTGCGTACGGAAGATATTGTCCACATGCATCTCCCATTTTTTGTATTCTCTCAAATTTGCAAACCAACAAATTTAGGCATAGTAATTTTTACCTTAGTGAGAGGATCCTCCTCGTGTGGTACCAGAACACGTCCAGCATAGCCACGGTGATGGCCATGATCTACCAGTGCCTAGTTGGCATTGTAAGTCTCCTCAAAGGCATCAGCATAATGCCCATCATCGTAGTTGGAGCCTAGCCTGTAGCGACCAAGCCCTCCTAGGAAGGCTCCACAGGTGCCACCACGTGTAGCGGCTCGCCCATGTGCAACTCCCCTCGTGCGGCCCAGTGGAAGAAGATGTACATCTTGCTGTGCTGAGGTAGACGTTCTTGCTGTTGTAGGTGTGTTTGGTCTTCATGCTGGTGTTGATGAGTGAGGCGACCATCTTCTTCGCGCTTGCAAACTGCTTCTTATTTCTCTCGTTGAACTCGGGCAGCCATCTTAGTGTCGGTCTCATTGAGTTTGCACTCCACCATTGTGTTTTTACCTATAACAGGGTTAGTTACAGAATTGTTGCTCCATTCTTTTTGTTCTTGTAAGTCATCATGAATCTCCTCAAGAACTTCATTAAACCCCTCCACAATTCACTAGACGTCATCCATGTTAGCAAAGCGATCCCCTGATGGTCACTCCTCAGCTAATCTATCCCTGACATGGTTAGCACAACAAGAAAATAACACAAAAGATGTATGCTACACAAAGGAACACCTAATGCAACCACATGCCAACTATCTTGTCAATTCGTACAAATAGCAATATCACTTACCTGGGCGTTGAGAGACAAGCCAAGGTGTCACTAACTGAATACCAACATAGGAGTGGCATTCACCAAGTTTATGTGGAGCTGGGATAGGGTTAATGTATAATCCTACCATAATTCAGATGCACAAGATATTGTAAGGCTAGTAAATAGTCCACAAAGTTAACAAAAGCCTAGTTGCAATGTCCAAGATGTAAGTGATGCACACACACAACAATTAATGTGACTTGATGTAAGCAAAGAAAGTTCTCACACCAAGTTCTAGAAGAGACGCTAGCAAACTATTCAAATTTCTGTTTAGGGCACAAGATTGTTTACATGATGTAGAGCACAAAGACAATGTAATAGTGCAATGTAAATAATCCTCTAGTTTACGTAGTAAACAATAGCTAGTCTCAAAAGATGAAATAGAAAAGTTTTATATAGCTTATATATTCTTGTTTGAAAGGTTTTGATGGGATCTACAACTTTGTAGTTGAGGTGAAACCCAAATTCCAAAAAGAACCGAAAGAATCAGCAAAAACAGAAACCTAAAAATTGCGACGCGAATTTGGGGCTGAAGATGGCCAATTTTGAGGATCGTAGAGGGCAAAGCACAAGTTGGTTGGTCTTTTTTCGATTGGATTCGTCGTTAGCTTTCCAATGAGTACAAGAATGTCAAAAATGGACACTGTATGTAAAAGTTATGCCTGTTTTACTAAAGGTATCTCGGAATCAGAATCCTGCTCAGACTCAAAACTGACTCGGACTCAACTTGTAAAAGCTATATCTTTCAATCCCTTGAGCCAAACTAGCCGAATTTTTTTGAACGTTTGTGGCTATATGTAGAAGGTCTTCACCAATTTTCACTAGATTTGGCATAGTTTTGATGTGATTACATGGTTTCTTTGAGGAATTCCAAAACAAACTCAATGGGTGTCTCTATAAATGTATTGTACACATCTGGGACACATCCAAACACAAGTCCTAGCACCGAGACAAGTCACAGATGCAAAGTTGGGAGATCAACCACATTGAATTTTGGATTTTAGGTAAAGGGATGTTTTTGGTTGTGATTTAGAGTGTCTAAATCAGAATGATTTTTTGTGGTGTGGATTAGAGGAGTCTTATCCCACGAATTTTCTGTTATAGATGCAAAAACTAAGAACCCTAGAAGAACGACAAAGCAACACGAAGGAAACACGAGATGCAATGGACAACAACTATGCAATTAAAACTAACGGATTGAAAACTAAAAAAACCCACAAGATGCAACAAATTGAAAGCTAAGGCTAAGATTTTTTTGGCTTTGTATGTAGGACAGAATATAAAAACCAAACTATGGTAAAAGATTATCCTACCGTGTCAACCCGGCAATCTGATACCAAAACAATACGGAGGTGGCCGATCTTAAAGGGTAAATATGTGGCTAACCTGAAATTCTATAGATTCTACTGAACGGAAGCGCATGATTATCTGTCTTGATTACAGACTCCCATGTACCAGAATTTAACTAGCAACACACTTTGGATCTCTACCTTCTCACCACACTAAGTTATACAGGGTCGCCCGATCTTTTCGACGTAGGATCAAGATACTTACGTGGATTTGAAGAACCGTAGTGATCCCCCGATGCCAATGCAAGGGTTAGCACTCTATAATTTGCCCAACCACACGTGCTGAACTTCATGACCACAAGATGAAGTTCTATCGCACTCCCAATTCCCAGCAGAAAGGTTGAACAATCTTGATTTTGACGAACTCTCAATTCTTCCCTCAAGTTGGTTCGGCCAACAGAAAGAACAAGAGTATTCTATTATCAAAAGTGGTCTGAAAATAGTAGAGGGGGTGGCGACTACTTAAAGCCAACCCTAACTTCTGCACGCACGCACTTGGGCCTAAAGCTAAGTTCAATCTGGTTTACAAATCTTAAAGCAATTCGAAATTGAGCAATAATTAATCACATGGCTGAATTAAACAATCGCAACCCATCATTGGCACGCAGGCCCACAAACTCCTGGCTACGTGGAGCTTCTCTCCTTTTGACATGTGACCGCATGGGCCTCCTCCCTTGTGGTCGCATGGCTCTCTTTCTCCTTGGGGCTAGCCCGTTGGTCCTTCCGTCCTTGTTCTTCCATTGCTTCAAATATGAGAACGCTCAATGTATTTGCATTAGGTAGTATACCATTCTCGTCTAAAGCAATAGGAAATTCTTTAAGAAACAAAGCACCTATTGTTGTAGTAGCTTAGCTCTTGCTCTTGTCATAGGACTTGTTGGAGCCTCATCACAGCTTTATTATACACCCTTGGAGTGGAAGGTGAATGCGTAGTAGAGATGTCCATATCATCCTCCCCCTCTTAAAAAGGAGTTGACCTCGACTCTATAAAATCTTGTCCAAAGAAGGGTGATAAATCAGCAACATTAAATGTAGAACTTACCCCATAGTCATCTCCTGGAAGCTCAATCTTGTATGCATTGTCATTGATCTTGGCAAGAACTTTAAAAGGTCCATCACCACGAGGCATCAATTTGGATCTACACTTCTCCGGAAAGAGTTCTTTGCGTAGATGCACCCAAACCAAATCACCTGGTTTAAATAGCAATTTCTTTCTGGACTTATTAGCTTTAAAGCATAAGCATGTACCTTCCGTTCAATTACCTCTTTGGTCGTGGCATGGAGCTTTTTCACAAAATCAGCATGTTTAGAAGCCTCCATATTTGTACGTTCTTGTAATGGAAGTGGCATCAAATCAAGTGGCATGATTGATTTGAAACCATACACCATCTCAAATGGACACAACTAAGTTGTAGAATGTACCGCCCTATTATATGCAAATTCAACATGCGGTAGACAATCTTCCTACTCTTTTAAATTCTTTTTAATCATTGTCCATAGCAGCATTGAGAGTGTACGGTTCACCACCTCCGTTTGTCCATCGGTTTGTGGGTGATAAGTTGTCGAAAAGAGTAACTTTGTCCCAAACTTGGCCCACAAAGTCTTTCAAAAGTAGCTCATAAATTTGATGTCTCGATTGGATACAATGGTTCTTGGCATGCCATGCAATCTCACGATTTCCCTGAAAAACAAGTCAGCTACATGCGACGCATCGTCGCTTTTGTGACAGGGAATAAAACGTGCCATTTTAGAGAATCTATCCACAACAACAAAAGCTGAATCCCTCCTCCTCTTATTCCTAGGCAATCCTAAAATAAAATCCATACTAATATCCTCCCATGGTGCACTAGGAACAGGAAGTGGAGTATATAAACCATGTGGATTAAGTTTAGATTTCGCTTTGTGGCATGTCACACATCGCTGTACAAACTTTTCGACATCACGTCTCATCTTAGGCCAATAAAAGTGATTGCTCAATATCATGAATGTCTTTTCTCTCCCAAAGTGTCCCCTCAATCCACCTGCATGAGATTCCTGCAATAAAAGCAAACGCACGGACGAATCTGGAACACACAATTTGTTAGCGCGAAATAAGAACCCATCATGAATATGGAACTTGTCCCATCCTTTCCCATCTTTGCATTTATAATATGGTTCTGAAAATTCATAGTCGGAAGCATATAAATCTTTCAAGCTCTCTAATCCAGGTACCTATAATTCCAATTGATTTAAAAGCACATTCTTTCTAGATAAAGCATCACCTACCATATTCTCTTTTCCTTTCTTGTACTTAACAACATACGGAAAAGTTTCAATGAATTCTACCCACTTGGCATGTCTACGATTCAGTTTAGCTTGACTTTTTAAATATTTCAGAGCTTCATGATCAGAGTGAATAACAAATTCTTTAAGCCAAAGATAATGTTGCCAAGTTTCAAGTACACACACCAAAGCATACAATTCTTTATCATACACAGGGTAGTTCAATTGAGCACTTCCTAGTTTCTCACTAAAGTATGCTATCGGTTTTTCTTCTTGCACTAAAACACCACCAACACCTATTCCACTAGCATCACATTCAATTTCAAAAGTCTTAGTGAAATCAGGCAAATCAAGCAATGGTGCTTCAATTAATCGTTTCTTTAGTTCTTGAAAAGCATTTTCTTGTGATGCACCCCATTCAAACACGACACCCTTTTTAGTTAATTCATATAATGGGGAAGCAATGGTGCTGAAATCTTTAACAAAACGACGATAAAAGCTAGCAAGACCATGAAAGCTTCTGATTTGACTAACATTTACAGGTGTAGGCTAATTCTTAATTGCTTCAGTTTTAGATTCATCTACCTCAATGCCTTGTCCAGAAATAACATAACCTAAGAACACAACTTTATCGGTACAAAAAGTGCATTTGTCCAAATTAGCATATAATTTCTCACTTCTAAGCACTTCTAGCACTTGTCTAATATGATCAATGTGTTCATCTATTGTTTTGCTATAGATCAATATATCATCAAAGTATACCACAACAAATTTGCCAATGAATGCTCTTAAAACATGATTCATCAATCGCATGAATGTACTAGGTGCATTAGTTAAACCAAAAGGCATTAGTAACCACTCATACAATCCAAATTTTGTTTTAAAAGCAGTCTTCCATTCATCACCAAGTTTCATCCTAATTTGATGGTATCCACTTCTCAAATCAATTTTAGTGAATATAATAGCACCACTAAGTTCATCTAGCATATCATCTAACCTAGGAATAGGATGACGATATTTAACAATGATGTTGTTAATGGCACGACAATCCACACACATTCTCCATGTACCATCTTTCTTAGGAACAAGAATTACAGGGACAGTGCAAGGACTAAAGCTTTCACGTACATACCCTTTCTCAAGTAGCTCTTGCACTTGGCGCTGAATTTCTTTGGTTTCCTCCGGATTGGTGCGGTATGGTGGACGGTTTGGAAGTGACGCACTGGGAACTAGATCAATTTGATGCTCTATTCCGTGCAATGGTGGAAGTCCCTCTGGTATCTCCTCCGGAAACACGTCCTCAAATGCTTGCAAAAGAGAGGAAACACCGCTAGGAAGAGAGGTTAAGTCATTAGTTGAAAGCAAAACAGTTGCATCTTTATACACAATTACAAAGTGCACTTTTGATGGGTCATTGCTCACATCTCTCAAATCTGATTTTGTGGCTAACATAACCATCCCTCCCTCACTTTTACTTTTTCCTCTCATATTTGGCTTGTGGCTCTCACTCACTGATGTGTGGAAGTCTCTCTTTTCTTTCTTTTTTACTCTCATTTTCAGCAAGCTTCCTTGGCTGAAATTCAGCTTGTATTTAACTAGGAGTCATTGGATTAAGCTCATTTGTCTTTTCCTTCTACTTAAATGTATATCTATTGGATCGGCCATCATGTTGCACACTTCTATCATATTGCCATGGCCTTCCCAACAGCAAATGACACACTATCATAGACACCACATCACACCCCACGGTGTCCTTATAATCACCAATCTTGAAAGTAACATGCACCACAAATTGAACCTTCACATCCCCACATTCACTAAACCATTGCACATGATATGGACGTGGATGTTTCAGCATCTTTAAACTAAGCTTTTGACATAATTCAACACCAGCCAAGTTATGACAACTACCACCATCAATAATAAGTTTGATTACCTTGTTGTTTACCTTAGCTTGTATTTGAAACAAGTTAAATCATTGCGGATGTGCATCTCCTTCTTGTGCAAGCATGCTCAAATTTTTGGTGACAACTAATGCCTCTCTCGTTTCATAATTCAACACATCAACCTCTTCATTGTCATCCTATGCATCCTCATATTTCTCCTTTTCATGACTAAGCTCAACCTCATCTTCACTTGCGGATTCATACTCTCCATCTTCCATCACAAGCATGACTCGGTTGTTGGGACACTCTCTAGAAATATGTCAACGGCCCAAATACTTGAAGGATTGAATTTCTCTACTCTTTGTTGTAGCTCCAATTGAGGATGTAGGGAATGGAGTGGCCTTTTTCTCATTGAGGTAGGTGCTGTTTTTGCAATTGAGGAAGAACGAGCATTAGTATTTGAAGTAGTACTAGCTGAAATTGTACCTCGTCCCAAATTGAAACATGCTTTGGTGGCATTAGAGGATGATGATGGAGCTTTCAAATTGAACGATGCTGTCCTTGGTGCTGGTTTTAAATCTTCTAATAACTGCTTCTCCACCTTGGTCGCTTGATGCACCAAATCAACAACAATATTGTAGCGCTGATATTGTACAATGTGTTTAATGTTTTTGTTTAGACCAAACAGCAAACGCACAAGTGTTTGCTCTTCATCTTCATGCACATGTGCCTTAATCATAGCTTGCTCCATATCTTTGTAGTATTCCTCCACCGAGCGACCTCCCTGTCTCAAATTCTGTAGTTTATCAAAAAGATCACGTTTATAAGTGTTAGAAACAAAACGTGCTCTTAACTCTTGCTTCATTTCAGCCCATGATGCAATTAGAGGTTCTCCATTCTCTTCTCTTTGGTTCAACACTTGCTCCCACCAAATCAATGCATACCCATCAAACTCAAGTGATGCCATGTGTAGCTTCCTCTCCTAGGAATAATTGTGCATCCGAAAGATTTTGTCTACCTTGAGCTCCCATGTGAGGTAGGCATCTGGATCGGAAGCACCTTCAAATTTAGGAATAGTGAATTTGAGTTTCCCAAATTTAACCTCCACACGCGGGTCATCATGACGACGGACATGGCATTGGTAGTTGTCATTGCGGTGTAGCCAAGCGTCGTCGTCGAAGTCCTCAACATAGGCGGCACCACCGCACCCACGGCCACGGCCTCTCCCTTGGCCATGGTCAGCACCGAAAATACCTCCCCCACACCCGAAAAAGGGTGGTCGAACCGCATTGACAGCGGCTCGATCTGCTTGAGCTTCTCTAGTGAGCCGCACAGCCCGCTCCTCATCGGTCTCGTAAAGCTCACCACCTCCTTCATGGACGCCAATTGGGCCCCGTTCTCTTTGAAGCTCCTCTAGTATCTGCCTTCTCAAGACGCTCATGTTGTCATTCAACTGAGTGTTGAAATCATTTGTGAGCTTCTCAAGGTCCGTCTGGGTCACATATGCTTATTCTCCTTTTCCTGCCATGGTTAGTGCAAACAATAAGAAAAACTATGTATGTGGATGTGGAAAGTTTTATTTGTGGAATTCACTCAACCTCACATTCTCTTGCCAACCGAATTTCTTATGCGTCCTTGATGGAATTGAAGAGCTGCACGCACTTGGTGACGGTAGACAACACAAGGTGATAGATCAAGCAAATTCAATTACACAAATACTATTATAACAATGGCTTATATGTGGAGTTTGGAGAGAAAATTTTATCCTATGCAATCTGAAATTCTTGATGTTGTTAAGTAATAATCCAAGCTAGAATACTTTGCCAAGTACTGATCCAAAAGGTTTAAGTGAAGTGTATGAACGTACACACAAAGATCAATGTGACTCAATGCAACAAAGGAATGAGCTAAATATAAGCGGTCTGAAATTGAGAATTAAATAGCTCGTTTTGCACCAAGTACTAGGAGAGACGCTAGCCAAATGCAATAATATGAATGTAAGGGCACAAGATTGCTCAAAGGAATTAAATACATAAGCTGAAATTATATATTAGAATTAGCTAGCCCCAATTTGGCCAACGCACCCTTTCTCTTTTTTTTGCCGAGGTTTTTTTTGTCGGCTGCCTTCTTTCTTTCTTTCTTTTTACTTGTAATTAGCACTAAGGTTTAGCTTTCCCTTGCACAAAAGAATAAAATTTTAGCAGGTGTAAATTAATACCAAGAACAGCCCTTAATGTAATTATCAAAGGCTAGTATCAAAGATGAACGAAGAATTATGGATATATGTAACAGAGACGACACAGCGCAAATTTTTTTGAGGGTACTGTTCACCGGGTACTGTAGCAATACCGTCCACGGGTACTGTAGCAGTACTGTTCACAGGTGCTGCAGATCGCGCTTTTTTTGGTTTAGACAAAACAAAGGAAATAACACAATGATTAACCGACGCAAAGGAACACGACGATCAGCACCTAAACAAAATTCTAATGGACGAAAACTTAACAAAACTCACGAAAATAACAGACGCAAAAATTAGGGTTTAGATTTTTTGGTTTTTTGTGTATAGGAAAAAAAATAAATCTAACTACGGGTAAATTGATCCTACCGTGTCAACCACGCTCTGATACCAAGATGATATGGGGGATTGCCCGATCTTCACGACGTAAGATCGATGGAGATAATTTGGATCCGTGCAACCTGACGAAACGATGGCGCCAACCACTGTTAGAACAGCAACATGCGACAAAAGAATTCACCCAACCACATGTTCGTGATCCCGTCTACCCGACCACCAAGTAGACGTGTCGTCGCTCCAGCCAATCACAAGGAATCACAAGAACGACGGGGAAGAACGTCCGATTTCCCTCTAAGTTGTGGCTCTCTAAGAACGTCATATGCCAAACCCTAGGAGGAACAAGCACATGCCACCGTCGTGTTTTATTCCGCACCCTGTTTTGGTCTGCCGACGTCCCTCCACTAAAAACCGATTAGACTGGATTAATAACTAGCAACAGCCGGAAACCGGTTCGGTCACCAAGTAAAAAAAAATAACTAAACACGGTACTTAAACCGATCCGCCAATGAATTAGGCACACAGGCCTTTTCCTGTTCGGACGTGGCACAACTCACGATTAGTCTTCTCAACAACCCACATGAAGACTAGATAATTCTCTGGACTAGGCTTCATGGAATGTGCACAATTTTGATGTTTGGAACAGTGTCTTCTATGTGTAGAAAAGCCTTGACTAGAAGTGGTTTCTTGGATGGTTGCATGCATGATTCTATTGAATCTTCATCTTCTTTTTTTCTCTTGATATTTTCTTTTTTTTTGTTTTCCAATTAAAACTTTTAATGCTGTCAGCTGCCTTCCTCTACACCGCTCTCTTTGTTAATTGTCTCCCGTACAAACATGAGAACAATTAAAATACTAGCATTAGGTAGTAATCAATTCTCATGTAAATTAAAGCCAAATTTAATTAAGAGCGAGTTCACCTGTTGATTAATCCTTTTAGCTCGTGCTCGTGTAATTGGTCCAGTCATGATGTCCTCATCAGGAAGCGTGCCATGGTTTGCTTTTCTTGTTCTTGAACCTTGGCACGAATCATGGCTCGCTCCATCTCCTTGTAGTATTCCTCCACAGAATGTGCTCTCTGCTCATATTCTGCCCATTTATCAAATAGATCACGCTTATAATGATGAGGAACAAAATGGGCTCTCATTTCTTGCTTCATCTCTTGCCATGAAGTAATAGGATATTCTCCATTCTCAGCTCTTTGAGTGATCACTTGTTCCCACCAATTCAAAACGTAACCATCAAACTCAAGAGATGCTAAATGTATCTTTCTCTTATATGAATAGTTGTGCATACGGAATATCTTATTAACCTTCAATTCTCAAGTAAGATACTCCTCGGGGTCAGTCCCACCTGCAAATTTGGGTATGGAAAACTTAAGCTTGCCCAATCCATCATCTTCATTGAGTGGATGATGATAATAGTCACTGTAATGCAAAGCAAAATCACAATCCCACTCTATCACATGTGTAGCACCACCACGGCCACCACCTAGACCTTGGCCACGCCCTCCATGGCCTCCTCCTCGTCCTCCGAGCTGTAGTGTACACACCACGTTGGCCTGAGAGACCATGTGATGTAACCCCATGCGATACGGGGAGGGGTCCCGATCTTCTCAGTGAGGAACCATGGATAGTTGATGCGAAGTAGGCGATGTCGCTAGTTGAACACTTGCGCCAATGCACGAACCCTCAACTCTTCGGAATACGCCCAAAACACACCGGATAATTGTTCGCCGTGAGACCACAAACGACGAACGCCAAGTCCCCAATTCCCAATGGAACGACGGCTTGACCTTAAATTGCAGAACGAACAATGGATCGCCTAGTTCTCTCTCAAAGTCCTCGCATGAACTCTGGTGTTGAAAGAACAAGCAATAGCTATGTTTCAATCTTATGCATAAAATTGGTCTCCCTCTAAAGGCAGCCAATACAAGGCTTATATAGCCTCTTGGGACGTCCATATGGTCCCCAAACTGGATACGAACTCTCACAAAAAGGAAACTATATTTTTCGTCTGTCATATTGTTTTGATCATAACTTTTTATCCATGATGAATGTGAAGATGGGACTAGATCCATTGCGTAGCCCCTGAAATTATCTTTCCAACAAGTACAAGAACACCTGAATCGGACTCCGTTTGTGAAAGTTATGGCCTTTTTAGTAACTGCCTGTCAAGCTGTCCCGAACCGAATCCGAATTGAATTCTGAGTTGAATCCGAGTTTGAATTGGGTTGAGCACGTGGGAAGTCCGAATTTGGCTTGACAATCTTAACCAAAATTTGTAGTTTAAGTCCTTGGGCTTCTCCCCTTTTGCTCGCCCTCTGCATGGGCTTCTTTCCTCCTTGATCAGCTGCATGGGTTGCTTGACTTTCTCCTTTCCATTCCCATGGGCTTTGAGCTTTTTGTTCTTGGTAGCAAATATGATTAACATCCTTGTGCTTCTCCATTGCTTTGGCCCCGGAATCATCATAATATTCAAACCTAATAATAAACATGAATTTGGCATAAGGTAGTATATCGTTCCCACGAATAGAAGGAAATTAATTAAGAAACAAATTCACCTGACAATATTTAATGCGGCTTAATACTTCTTTCCAGTGAAATAATATATTTGATTGAAAAGTACTAATCATGTGCATATCCGCATCGTCCTCCCCTTCTTCAAGAAAAGCCGTCCTCGGCTTTTGGTAGCCTGAAATTATAGTAAGCAAAGAATACAACGTATATGCATGGTATATATATTTATCATCAACACTTCTTTTGCATACCGTATGAAGAACATCTGAAGGCATAGTAGATAAAAAGAAAAACACGTATGCATGGTATATGTATGAATCAATTATTGTGTCATTCTGATTGTTCCACACAAACCAGTTAATATAACAAAAACAAAAAGTAGTATACATTGCAATATTGTCTTTCATATCATTCTCCCTCCCATGAGAAAAAGTCGTCCTCGACTTTGCTAAGCACATGGACAAGTCATTAATGGGTCAAACCAAATTAAGTTGTTCAAATATGGGGGAGAAAATTTTTAGTTCCTTCCATGCTTCAACTGCGCTACTCTGATTATTTGTACATGATTGTACATTAAAGGATGAATAAGTAGGCTTAAGAAATCTTTTAAAACATGAAGCACTATTGTTGAAACTCATCTCATTGTGATCATGATATGGCACAAAAGTATGTTTATCCAACATATGCAATTTCAATTCAGCAAGCTTATCACATGTAATGCATATTCGGTAAACATAAAAATTATCATCTTTACCATAATTTTCAATCAAATTGAACTTATATGTATATGCATAGGTACTAACTAGTGATTTTAAACATGAAATTTCAGTAACATTCTCAATCACACTAGATAGCTCTCTAGGATCATCAAACATGATATAGCACAAAGAATCACTAGGAGATATTCGGGTAAGAACTTCCTTATGAGTAATCAATTCCACATTATGTAAGTTGAGCAAAGAAATTTCAGAACATGGAATTTTCATTCGCACATATGAGTTCTCACAAGTACTCACCGTTTCACAATTAATTTCAGCGTCAATATTGTTACCTTTATTGTTCTCCTCAGTTGATATAGGTGTTGTAGGTATTAAATCATCATGATGTAACAACGGAGCAGCAAGTACTTCATCTTCAACTGTGGTTATCTCCTCATCTTTGACTTCAAATGATGTCGGTTGTTGAATATTTAACTCCTCATCGTCAATTTCAACCTGCACAATGTGAGAAACAACACTAGAAGTAGACATTAATGTGTTAGTTTCAAAATCATCCTCACTTTGTCCATCATCTACCTCTTTCTTCTCTTTTGGTGTTTCTCTCACACTCTCAATTAGGATGCTCTCAAATTCATATATGGTGGAATCACACAACTCACTCTTTTTAATACTCTCTTTCCCTTTGGCTATGTGGCTCTCACTCAGTCTTGTCAACTTCTCAAATAGTGAGCGCTTGTAGTGGCGAGGTACAAAATGTGCCTGTAAATGCTGCTTCATCTGCTCCCAGGTGTTAATTGGCAACTCATGGCGCTCCATGCGCTTACAGATGAACTACTCCCACCAATGTGTGGCATAATCATCCAAGCCATTGGACGCAAGCAACAGCTTCTTCTCATTGGAATAGTTGTTCATCCGAAATAACTTATCAACTTTCAGCTCCCAAATGAGGTATTGTTCCACATCTGTACCACCTAAAAATATAGGAAGATTAAATTTGAGCTTAGCGACAAGATCCTCGGCGTCGTCGTGGCGAGGACGCTACATGTTGTTGCGGTGGTGGCGCTGTCGGTCATCGTAGTCGTCGACGGGGAAATCGTCATCCCGGCGCTCGACCGCGTCAGCCCAGTTACGAGGTGCATGATGCACACCTCCTCTGTGGGCACCCTGTGGTGCACCTCCACCCTGGCCACCGTTGCCTCGGCCAGGCCCATGTGCCTGAGGGCGTGCCGCGGCTGTCATCCCGACATTTGGCAGCACGGCCATGCGACGTGCCTGTCGCTGACGTCGCTCCTCATCCAGACGAACATCACGCTCCTCCTCGGTCTCATTGTGCAAAACGACCGGAGGGCCGTGCACACTTGTATCATCAGCTGGTGCACCCCCACGTAGATTGTGGAGTGCAAACATGGCATGTAGCTCCAGAAAGTTATTGTTGATGGTCGTACACAATTATGTGACCTCCTCCCTGAGGGTGTTCAGTCCAGTCTGAACTTCCCCGAGCTTATCGCGCACGCCATTGTCACCATCATGAAGTTGTTTTTGTAGCATCTCGCGCAACCGAGTGTACTCGGTCCACGTAACGGGCGCCTCCGGATTAGGTGGATCCTCCTCGTGACCTGACATGGGAACGACTCACAAACAAGAAACGAGGTTATATCTGGGTTAGTAAAACAAAAGCTCTCTCTATGCCGAGCTCCAAAGTGAATCAAGGACGGGAAATCGACAATTGTGACAGCGAACGACCTCAACCCGGTAATGTATGAGCGTAACCAAGAGCAAGGGAGTACACCAATGGGTGTAGGTGGAGCTTGGACAATTATGTATTTTGTAGCAAAGGAAAACAATCAATTAATTTCAGAAATTGCACAGAATTGAATTATAGTTCGTATCTAGCACTTAGCCTATATTTCTGATCAACCAAGGATGGATGAAGGCTAAAATAAGTGTATGGCAATGTATGGGAGTGGTAAATACAAGATAATTCAATCGAATGCAATCTGGAATTGAAGAACACAAGGGTTGACCCAAAACTTGAAAACTGAGGATTTCTGTCAACTGGACAGCACATCGGTATTTCAGCCGTAACTTTTTGTCAGTTGCCTTTTTTTCGATGATTCTTTTTTTCATAGTTTCCTAACGGATTTTTATACAACTGTTGTTTTGAATCCAAGTTTTGAAAACCGACCGAAAAATTCGCACAAAATTCGCAAGTACCGACTGTTGCAGATTCAATTCAGAAATTTGGATCACCTTTCACCGCATATATCGCTTAACTTCCTTGGTGGAATGATGTGGAATTTTATAGATAGATGGAAAATGAAGTTTTTAATCTAATGGCGGTGGTCTCACTCAAAAATAATCTGGGAATCAAAAGTTATGGCGTTTTTGGTGACGGCTGCAGAGAAAGGAAAAATCAGCCGAATTGGAATTAGGGTTTGGAGTGGGGAATTTTTTTTGTTTGGATTTTTAATGGAACAAAGATATGACCAGCAACTAGACAATGCTAAGACGGACACAAATTCGATTTAGTAAACCAAAACTAACAGATTGAAAGGCACAACGGGGTTTGGACAACAGAAATTAACTCTTTTTGTGGGGCAATTTTTTTCTGGACTATAGGAAAGAAAAACCAATCTACTAACTACGGGTAAAGAAGTTCTCAGCGAGTAAACCTAGAATCTGATACCACATGATACGGGGAGGGGTCCTGATCTTCTCAGTGAGAAACCGTGGATAGTTGATGCGAAGTAGACGATGTCGCTAGTTGAACACTCGCGCCAATGCACGAACCCTCAACTCTTTGGAATAAGCCCAAAACACACCGGATAATTATTCGTCGCGAGACCACAAACGACGAACGCCAAGTCCCCAATTCCTAATGGAACGACGGTTTGACCTTGAATTGCAGAACGAACAATGGATCGCCTAGTTCTCTCTCAAAGTCCTCGCATGCACTCTGGTGTTGAAAGAACAAGCAATAGCTATGTTTCAATCTTATGCATAAAATTGGTCTCCCTCTAAAGGCTGCCAATACAAGGCTTATATAGCCCCTTGGGACGTCCATATGGTCCCCAAACCAAGTACAACTCAACCCTATATGGTTTTGGATACGAACTCTCACAAAAAGGAAACTATATTTTTCGTCTGTCATATTGTTTTGATCATAACTTTTTATCCATGATGAATGTGAAGCTGGGACTAGATCCATTGCGTAGCCCTTGAAATTGTCTTTCCAACAAGTACAAGAACACCTGAATCGGACTCCGTTTGTGAAAGTTATGGCCTTTTTAGTAACTGCCTGTCAAGCTGTCCCGAACCGAATCCGAATTGAATTCTGAGTTGAATCCGAGTTTGAATTGGGTTGAGCACGTGGGAAGTCCGAATTTGGCTTGACAATCTTAACCAAAATTTGTAGTTTAAGTCCTTGGGCTTCTCCCCTTTTGCTCGCCCTCTGCATGAGCTTCTTTCCTCCTTGATCAGCTGCATGGGTTGCTTGACTTTCTCCTTTCCATTCCCATGGGCTTTGAGCTTTTTGTTCTTGGTAGCAAATATGATTAACATCCTTGTGCTTCTCCATTGCTTTGGCCCCGGAATCATCATAATATTCAAACATAATAATTAACAAGAATTTGGCATAAAGTAGTATATCGTTCCCACGAATAGAAGGAAATTTATTAAGAAACAAATTCACCTAACAATATTTAATGCGGCTCAATACTTCTTTCCAGTGAAATAATGTATTTGATTGAAAAGTAATAATCATGTGTGTATCCGCATCACCATGTGTGATGAGTAATTGACATCTATTTTAGGAAAGTCGAGTTTGGTTTGTGTGGTCTGGACCATGTCGTTGCGCGGTGCAATTGGTTTCGGTCGGACTTGGTCAAACTAGGTCGAACGGGCTTAAGTCGTTTATTTTTCATTTCGATCGGTTTGGGCTTTGAGTATTTCTTTTGATGTTATTGTATGGTTACAGTATTTCGAGCGGTGCTATGTGGTTTGTTTCTTGTCTGTGATGGCTGCAGGACCTCGAGGTGGAGTCGTGGCGAGGCACGGGATGACCGGACTAGGCACAGGCAGTGCTGAGGTCGGAGCGGTCGGGGTGTGCCGAAGACAGCGAGGACTCGAGGTGGCTGCATGGCTTGGAGGGCAAGGAATGAAGAAGCTTCCTGGAAGGTGCGCGAGGGGTGTTTTGGTGAATACGCAAAGCTGCACTAAAGGAAGTGGATTGTGGATAAAGCGACATATGTTGTTGAGAGCTAATGGGTAAAGTGGGTTGTAAATCCATTAGTGGAGGCTATAAATAGAGAGGTGCTCTCTAGTGCTAGGTGCAGATTTTTAGAGAGTTGAAATGAGAGAATGATTTTGGGAGAGATGGCTTAAGAGAGAGTGTGTGTGAGTTTGTCTCCCTTGCATATGTGCTATGAATTTTTGAATTTCAAGCATGTATGGGGTCTTAGTGTAAGATTGAGAGAGAGATGAGCTGAGAATAACCCTTTGTAATCGTGTATGTCTCAGTATCAATTTCATTTTGAGAGACTTTGTGTTTTGAGCTGTTCTTCTATGATTTGTTTCGGCTTAAGTTCTTGTTTTCGGCAGCTCTCTGTTCTTCTTGTTTTTGAAGTCAATCGGCTCTTCGGTTTTATTATGCCAAGTATTCTCATTCTGCAGCAATAGTCCATTTGCTGTTCGGCTAGTATGGACTTTGATGCTTCTGTTCGGTTTCAGCGGGTGCATCCTTTTTGGCAATTTCCCTACCGCTTCTTTCTCCATACCTTTGACTGTTTTTGCTGTCAGTGATCATTTTCTTTTTCGGTTAGGACAGGGAGCAGTTGGCTGTTTTGTTGTTTCCAGAGAACAGCTTTGAGCTGAGAGCTTGTCTCCTTTTTGGCTTTCTTTCTTTCTTTTTTACTTCAGTTTTTATTGCCTGTCAGTTGGCTGTTCTGCAAAGTTAAAAGACATGATGTTCGGCTGAATTAATTGCAGCTAGTATCTCTTGCCGACAGTCTGTTTTAATGGTGTTCACGGCTGCAGCAAATCTGCATTGTTAAGCAGCTTTTTCTTCCCTTTTTAGGCTAGTGCAGTGAGCCATTTTAAGTATTTTCTTGTGCTTTTGGCAGTAGTGCTCTCCCTTCTTTTGCGATGTTCGGTTGCCATGTTAGCTCTTTTGTGCTCATTTTCTCAAGTTTCTTACTGCAGTCCTTTGCCTTTGCAATGAAGCCTTCTCTTCTTTTGGTCTTATTGCAGTTTCTTGTTGGCTGCTCCTCTGCAGTTCTTGTTCCCTTTGGTTTTTTGCTTCTCTTATTGCATTTTTCAGCAGCATCACAGCACTTGATCTTTTAATTGTTTCGGTCAGTTAATTTTCTCTTCCATGCCTGTTAGTCTAAGCTTACCTTTCAGTGAAGCTTTTTCAATCTCTGAGCAAGTGCTTTTTGTTACGGCTTTCAATCCTTCTAGTGTTTGGGAAATTGATTTAAATCTCTAGTGAGCGTTCATTTCCTCTCTTCATAGTTTTTATAACTATCGGAGAGTAGAAAAAATTGTGTGGTTTCTCGGGGTATTTTTAGAAGGCACCATTCACCCCCCTCTGTTGTCGTTTCTGATCCAACATGGCCACCACTCGGTGTTGCGGTTCAGTAGATACATGTGCAGTAGCTTCTCCTCCTTCAACATTTGCTTCATCGCCACCATTGTGAGCTTGTATGAGCCTAGTGAAGGCTCCAATGGCCTCCCACAATTGGCGCATATTTTCATCAGCTTGTATCTCCAAGTTTTGCACCTCCCTTGAGATTTGATTAGCAAAGACATTATGCTTCTTATGGAGTTGGTCGAGCCCTTGGCGCAGCTCACGTCGAAAGTGTTCTCGGAGTGTCCCAAATTGATATTGCTTAACGAATGCTTGAGGTTCAATCGTCTCACCACTCTCATCATGGTGTTCTCCTCCACCTGAGATGGTTAGTTATGCAAGAAACAAATAGCTGTGTACAATAATGCTATATGAAAATCACTCAATCTCACAATGTTCTCTCTCTAAGTAAAGTTCTTACCCTTCCGAAGTGAATTAAGGCCAATAACTTACACCTAGTAGAAGTGACAACAACACAGTGATGATCAAGCGAATTTAAGAGTGTTCACTACTTGCACAACAACGGTTATATGGTGGAGCTTGGTATGAAAATGTCTCCTACTCAATCTGAATTTCATGATGTTGTAAAATTAAGTAATAATGCAAGCTAGAAACTTTGCCTAAGTGCTGATCCAATAGGTTTAAGTGAAGTATATGAACGCACATGTAAAGATCAATGTGACTTAATGCAAATAAAGGAATGAGCTAGTTGGAAGCAATCTGAAACTAATGATGAAATAGCTCATTTTGCACAAGTACTAGGAGAGATGCTAGCCAATTGCAATAACAAGAATAGAGGGCACAAGATTGCTCAAGAATTTTAGTGACTCAAACTGAAACTATGAACTAGAACCACTCACCCAAATCAGTTTGCTCTTACTTTTTTCCCTCTGTCTTTTTGCTCGCCTCTTTTTTTTGCTACCTTGCCACTCACCCAAATATCTTCAAATCACTTTATGAGTCTATTGAGATATATGGCTCTCTCTCTCTCTAAACTTTGAACATTTTTTTATCGGCCGAGCGGGTGATGCACAAGCCCAATGTAGACTCGGATTGAGGACGCTAATTGAGGAATTCAACCAGTGGATGGCTCTTGGAGAGGTTGTAGACTCGGATTCGACTCTAAGAGTAAATTGAATCTACTTTTTTAGACGCTAATTGAGGATTTCAACCAGCGGATTTTTTTCTAGGTTTCACGTGGACACAAGATCAAGTTACGCGAAGGAACACAAAGATCAGTACCTAAACAAAAATTCTAATGAACTAAAACCTAATAAAACTCACGCGAAATAACAGATTAATCTAAAGGTTTGGATTTTTTTGTGGCAATTTTCGATTTTAATGGACTATAGGACAGAAGTAAATCAATCTAAAAGTAAGGGTAAATAATCCTACCGAGTAAACCGCGCTCTGATACCAAGATGATACGGGGTTGCCCGATCTTCTCCACGTAGGATCAAGATACTCATGTGGATTTGAAGAACCGTAGTGATCCCCCAATGCCAATGCAAGTGTTAGCACTTTATAATTCGCCCAACCGCACGTGCTGAACTTCACGACCACAAGATGAAGCTATCATGCTCCCAATTCCCAGCGGAAAGGTTGAACGATCTTAATTTTGACGAACTCCCAATTCTTCCCTCAAGTTGGTTCAGCCAACAGAAAGAACAAGAGTATTCTATTGTCAAAAGTGGTCTAAGAACAGTAGAGGGGGGTGGCGACTACTTAAAGCCAACCCTAGCTTCTGCACACACACGCACTTGGGCCTAAGGCCGAGTTCAATCTGGTTTACGAATCCTAAAGAAATTCAAAATTGAGCACTAATTAATTACATGGTTGAATTAAATAATCTCAGCCCATCATTAGCACGCAGGCCCACAAACTCCTCAATTGGTGCATGGGCCTCTTCTTCAAGTCTTGGCTGCGTGGAGCTTCCCTCCTTTTGACATGTGACTGCATGGGTCTCCTCCCTTGTGGTCGCATGGCTCTCTTTCTGATGCGGATACGCACATGCTTAGCACTTTTAATTCAAATACATTATTTCACTGGAAAGAAGTATTGAGACGCATTAAATATTGTCAGGTGCATTTGTTTCTTAATGAATTTCTTTTTATTCGTGGGAACGATATACTACCTTATGCCAAATTCTTGTTTATTATTAGGTTTGAATATTGTGATGATTCCGGTGCCAAAGCAATGGAGAAGCACAAAGAGGGTAATCATATTTGCTACCAAGAACAAAAAGCTCAAAGCCCATGGGAATGGAAAGGAGAAAGCCAAGCAGCCCATGCAGCTGATCAAGGAGGAAAGAAGCCCATGCAGTGGGAGAGCAAAAAGGGAGGAGCCCAAGGACTTAAACTACAAGTTTTGGATAAGATTTTTAAGCCAAATTCGGACTTCCCACGTGCTCAACCCAATTCAAACTCGGATTCAACTTAGAATTCAATTCGGATTCGGTTCGGGACAGCCTGACAGACAGTTACTAAAAGGCCATAACTTTCACAAATAGAGTTTGATTCATGTGTTCTTGTGCTCGTTGGAAAGATAATTTCAATGGCTACGCAATGGATCTAGTCCCACCTTCAAATTCATCACAGATAAAAAGTTATGACCAAAACAATATGACAGATGGAAAATATAGTTTCCTTTTTGTGAGAGTTCGTATCTAAAACCATATAGGGTTGAGTTATACTTGGTTTGGGGACCATATGGACGTCCCAAGGGGCTATATAAGCCTTGTATTGGCAGCCTTTAAGGCTCAGACCACGTTTGATAATAAAATACTCTTGTTCTTTTTGATGGCCGACCCAACTTGAGGGAATTGAGAGTTTGCTAAAATCAAGATCGTTTAACCTTTCCGTTGGGAATTTGGAGCGCGATGGAACTTCATCGGTGGTCGTGAAGTTCAGCACGTGTGGTTGGGCGAATTATAGAGTGCTAACTCTTGCATTGGCAACGGGAGATCACTACAGTTCATCAAATCCACGTGAGTATCTTGATCCTACGTCAAGAAGACCGGGCGACCCCGTATCATCTTGGTATCAGAGCGCAGTTTGCTTGGTAGTATTATTTACCCTTACTTTTAGATTGTTTTACTTCTGTTCCTATAGTCCATTAAATCGAAAATTGCCACAAAAGAATCCAAACCCTAGTTTCGCATCTGTTATTTTTGTGAGTTTTATTAAGTTTGATCCATTAGAAATTTTGTTTAGGTGCTGATCACTCATGTTTATTTGCGTAGCTTAATCTTTGTGTCCAATTCAAAATTCAAAAAAAAATCTTGCTAATATTTTTTTTTCATCAATTGAGAGTAGTTGTTGAATATTGCATCTATGGCTACTCTTGAGTATTTTACACCTTGCTGAATATTTGTAATCTGTGCAAATTCAAAGAGACTATTAAATCTAGTTCGGCCTTTGAAAAAAAAACAGAAAAAAAGTCACAGATTGACAAAAAAATGAAGAAGAAGAAGAAGAAAAAGAAAGAAAAAAACAATGGCTCAATTTGGGTGAGTTTTTAGTCCATAAATTCAGATTGTGTAATTTAATTTCTTGAGCAATCTCGTGCCCTTACATTCATATCATTGCAATTGGCTAGCGTCTCTTCTAGTA
This sequence comes from Dendrocalamus latiflorus, assembly GCA_017311315.1. NCBI lineage: Eukaryota > Viridiplantae > Streptophyta > Magnoliopsida > Poales > Poaceae > Dendrocalamus > Dendrocalamus latiflorus. The sequence continues at coordinate 1,538,143 of CM029671.1, read as the reverse complement.
CTTGGTGCAAAACGAGCTATCTAATCTTTAATTTCAGATTGCCTCTAGTTAGCTCATTCCTTTGTTTGCATCGAGTCACATTGATCTTTGCGTGTGCGTTCATATACTTCACTTAAACTTATTGGATCAGCACTTAGGCAAAGTATTCTAGCCTGGATTATTACTTAATCTTACAACATCGTGAAATTCAGATTGTGTAGGATAAACACTTTCATATCATGCTCCACCATATAACCGTTGTTGTGCAAGTAGTGAACACTCTTAAATTCGCTTGATCATCACTGTGCTGTTGTCACTTCTACCAGGTGTAAGTTTTTATTGGCCTTAATTCACTTCGGAAGGGTAAGAACTTTACTTGGGAGAGAAAACAGTGAGATTGAGTGATTTCCATAAAGCGTTATTCTACATAGCTATTTGTTTCTTGCATAGCTAACTATGTCAGGTGGAGGAGAACACCATGATGAGAGTGGTGAGACAAATGAAACCCAAGCATTCATCAAGCAATATCAATTTGGGGCACTCCGTGAACACTTTCAACGTGAGCTACAGCAAGGGCTCGATCAACTCCATGAGAAGCATGATGCTTTTGCTGATCAAATTACAAGGGAGATGTAAAATATGGAGATACAAGTTGATGAAAATGTGCGCCAATTGCGGGAGGACATTGGAGCCCTCACTAGGCTCATACAAGCTCGCAATGGTGGCCATGAAGCAATTGTTCAAGGAGGAGAAGCTGCTGCACATGTACCTCCTGCACCGCAACACCGAGTGGCGGCCAACGTGGTGCGTCCACCACAGCTCGGAGGACGAGGAGGAGGCCATGGAGGGCGTGGCCAAGGCCTAGGTGGAGGCCGTGGTGGCCATGGTGGTGCTGCACATGCGATGGAATGGGATGGTGATTTTGCTTTGCATTACAATGACCATTATCATCGTCCACGCAATGAAGATGATGGATTGGGCAAGCTCCGGTTTTCCATGCCCAAGTTTACAGGTGGGACTGATCCCGAGGAGTATCTCACTTGGGAATTGAAGGTTGACAAAATATTTTGTATGCATCACTATATGGATGAGAGAAAGATACAGTTGGCATCACTTGAGTTTGAAGGTTATGCTTTGGATTGGTGGGAACAAGTCATTACTCAAAGAGCAGAGAATGGAGAAGACTCTGTTGCATCATGGCAAGAGATGAAGCGAGAAATGAGAGCCCGTTTTGTTCCTCGTCATTACAAGCGTGATCTATTTGATAAATTGCAGAATATGAAGCAGGGAGCACATTCTGTGGAGAGCATCACACAAGGGAGTAACACTGTTCAATATTACTATTATGAGTTGAAGCATGCATTGCGTCGTGCCGGTGTCACAAGTGCATTAAGGGAGAAGGCATATTTCAAAGAAGGCTTGAATTCTGAGATCGCCACTGCACTTCAAGGTAAATATTTTAGTAGCATGCATGACCTTGTGAATTGCACTATTGAGCAGGAGAAGAGACTTTTGGAGAGGCATAGGCCACAGTTCTATCCAAGTCCATCCTTCAGTTCTTATGTTGCTACTGGTGTGTCATGTGAGAAGATGACCGAGCATGGGATTTTCCCTTCGGTCAAGAAGACATGTAGTGCTGCCTCATTGCTACAAACAACACTTGAGATGTATCAAAACCAATGTAAGGATGAGTGCCACATAGCCAAATTGAGTGAGAGTGATAAAAACAGTGAGTTGTGTGATTCCACCAAACGTGAGGTTGAGAGTATCCAAATGGAGAGTGAGAGGAATACACAAAAAGAAAAGAGAGAAAGAGATGATAGGAAAAGTGAGATTACTTTTATACTAATGACTTACTCTCTACTTCTAGTGTTGCTTCTCATATTATGCAGGTTGACATTAAAGATGAGGAGTCGAATGTTCCATAACCGGTACCATTGGAAGTCAAAGATGAGAAGATAACCACAGCTGAAGATGAAGTACTTGCTGCTCCGTTGTTACACCATGACGATTTGATACCTACAGCACCTGCATCAACTGAAGAGAATGATAAAGGTAACCATATTGGTGCTGAATTTATTTGTGAAAATGTGAGTAATTGTGAGAACTCATGTGTTCAATCGAAAATTCCATATTCTGAATTTTCTTTGGTCAATTTACATAATGTGAAATTAATTACTCATAAGGAAGTTCTTGCTAGAATATCTCCTGATGATTCTTTATATTATATCATGTTCGATGATCCTAAGGAGCTATCTAGTGTCATTGAGGATGTTGCTGAAATTTCATGTTTAAAATCACTAGTTAGTTCATATGCCTACACATATAAGTTCAATTTGATCGGAGATTATGGTGTAGATGACAACTTTTATGTTTATCGAATATGCATTGCTGAGTTGAAATTGTATACTTTGGACAAACAATCTTTTATACCACGTCATGATCACAATGAGATGAGGTTTAACAATAGTGCTTGCTGTTTACAAACATTTATTGTGCCTACTTGTTCCTCTTTCGATGAACAATCATGTACAAATAATCAGAGTAGCGCAGTTGAAGCAAGGAAGGCCCTTAAAATTTTCTCTCCCATATTTGAACCGTTTGATCTAGTTTTGCCCATTAATGACTTGTCCACGTACTTCACAAAGTCGAGGACGACTTTTTCTTATGGGAGGGAGAATGGTGTGAATGAAAATATTACAATGTATGCATTTGATAGCTGTTGTAGTATCAATTGGTTTGTGCAAAACAGTGAGAATTAGAATGACACAATAATTGATTCATACATATACCACGCATATGTGTTGTTCTTTTTGCTTACTACACCTCCAGGTAATAATAATGTGAAAGACGGAAGGGGTATAACTGACCAATACATATACCATGCATACACATTGTATTCTTTGTTTAGTACAATTTCAGGCTATCAAAAGCCGAGGACGGCTTTTCTTGAAGAAGGGGAGGATGATGCGGATATGCACATGCTTAGCACTTTTAATTCAAATACATTATTTCACTGGAAAGAAGTATTGAGCCGCATTAAATATTGTCAGGTGAATTTGTTTCTTAATGAATTTCCTTCTATTAGTGGGAACGATATACTACCTTATGCCAAATTCTTGTTTATTATTAGGTTTGAATATTGTGATGATTCCGGGGCCAAAGCAATGGAGAAGCACAAGGAGGGTAATTATATTTGCTACCAAGAACAAAAAGCTCGAAGCCCATGGGAATGGAAAGGAGAAAGCCAAGCAGCCCATGCAGCTGATCAAGGAGGAAAGAAGCCCATGCAGTGGGAGAACAAAAAGGGAGGAGCCCAAGGACTTAAACTACAAGTTTTGGATAAGATTTTCAAGTCAAATTCGGACTTCCCACATGCTCAACCCAATTCAAACTCGGATTCAACTTAGAATTCAATTCGGATTCGGTTCGGGACAGCTTGACAGACAGTTACTAAAAGGCCATAACTTTCACAAACGGAGTCCGATTCAGGTGTTCTTGTGCTCGTTGGAAAGATAATTTCAATGGCTACGCAATGGATCTGATCCCACCTTCAAATTCATCACGGATAAAAGTTATGACCAAAACAATATGACAGGTGGAAAAATATAGTTTCCTTTTTGTGAGAGTTCGTATCTAAAATCATGTAGGGTTGAGTTGTACTTGGTTTGGAGACCATATGGACATCCCAAGGGGCTATATAAGCCTTGTATTGGCAGCCTTTAGGGCTCAGACCATGTTTGATAATAAAATACTCTTGTTCTTTTTGATGGCCGACCCAACTTGAGGGAATTGGGAGTTTGCTAAAATCAAGATCGTTCAACCTTTCCGTTGGAAATTGGGAGCGCGATGGAACTTCATCGGTGGTCGTGAAGTTCAGCACGTGTGGTTGGGCGAATTATAGAGTGCTAACTCTTGCATTGGCAACGGAAGATCACTACGGTTCATCAAATTCACGTGAGTATCTTGATCCTACGTCGAAAAGATCGGGCGACCCCGTATCATCTTTCTCCTTGGGGCTGGCCCGTTGGTCCTTCCGTCCTTGTTCTTCCATTGCTTCAAACTGAGAACACACAATGTATTTGCATTAGGTAGTATACCATTCTCGTCTAAAGAAATAGGAAAATCTTTAAGAAACAAAGGTACCTATTGTTGTAGTAGCTTAGCTCTTGCTCTTGTCATAGGACCTGTTGGAGCCTCATCACTAGTTTTATCATACACCCTTGGAGTGGAAGGTGAATGCGTAGTAGAGATGTCCACATCACTAAGATAGATGACTTTGCTGGTCTATGAGGAATAACAAGAACACTGATAACCATTTGGTGGAACTCTAACTAGTTGGCTTCCGTACTCTCATAGCAACGCACAACATAAATCAAGGAGCAAGAAATTATTTTAACTGAAAATTAAGGTTTGAGGGTTACAGGGAATGGTGGCCAAGGCTTTATAGCATTGTACTAGCCTGGCCGGACTCACAAAATGAAAACAATTCGAATCCAATTCTAATTTTATCTTCCTAATTTAGATAACTCTCACCTAACTTAAACCGAAAGTAATAAGAAGTGGCTGGTTGATTGCCTTGGTATGTACACCCATAAGGTGGGCCCCCATGAGTTGGCTAGCCCATGAAGGTGGCGCATAACACCCTTGACAATAGCCCAACTCCCCTTGTGGGTCAAGTATCTGTTTTCAGCCCGTTTGAAGCTTCGGCATCGCCATCACCTCAAAACTGAACTAAAATGAATACTAAAGCTCAAACACCCTTAATATGTCTTATTATAGATACAAACCAGCCCATGACGCATGGGACTTGGCCAAAAACTCAAACGAACTCAGAATTGAAGACTACACATAATCGAGCTTCCGAAGAGTAGTCTTCTCCAATCTTCAACTCAGAGCTTGGGAACTTGATTTTAGCAACTTAGTGGCTTTTCTCACTAATATAAGTGAAGTGTCATCCTCTCCTCCTTTTGAACATACACAAAGTGGAAGCATTAGGTGGTAAGCTGTCCTTAGCAGTGAAATCAAAGGAACTTAGGATTAGATTTTTCCTGTTTAGTGAGTTCCCTTGCTCTAGCTTGAGTGCTTGGTCACTCGTATAATTGTTGCAAAGCTTCAGCTGTAGAACCAACACTAGTCTTATCATTGTTACTTAAATCTGATGATGGAGGTGCTGATGATGTAGATGAATCCTGCTTATAGTGATGTCCTCATCACTTACCGACTGGATGGTCAGCCTACTCGGCTATGAAACCTTAGCAGGCAGAATTGGATTGAGATTGAGCACTGCAAAGACTTTATTCTGATCTTTTTGGTCGGCACGTCTAAGAAAGCTTTTTATATCGGAAACACCACAAGTTGGTCATATCATGTGGATAAAGTTTTACAACCTCTGCATAGTGTAAAACTATTCGAAAGCTGTATCCCTGGTTATTGACAATGCTCGGTAATATCACATGAGATGTAGATTTTTCATAAAATCTTGGTTTAGATGGGAAGTGAATAGTTAGTTCACTTATGATTTATTCAATTCCTTTGATTTATTTACTTCTATTCATTTTGCAAAGTGATCTTTCAATTTATTTATTGTTTTTACTCTAAATTATTATTTTCTGCAAAATAACAACTCAGTCGTTCTTTGATAAACCTTGTATTATTATATATCATGGGCCTATTCATATTTGTTTCTATAAGCCGCTTCTGCTTCCAAAAGTTAAAGCCAATACAAACACCATAGCTTCTATAAGCTACTTGTATCAACGACTGCTATTCATCAGTAACTACTATTCATCTTTCATATATTGTAACATACTTTGTATTTTATTATATCTCAATTCCGTAAGTCGTATGACGGTCCGAACGTTGTATTAGCTTTCATTGCACCGTCTTTCTTGCATAACGCACTACTATTCATCAGCTATTGTTATTCATCAGTCGGTTTTATCAGCCACTTCTACTAGCCACTACTATTCATCAGTCGTAGCGAAAAGCTATTAGTAAAAGCCAATATAAACAGGCACTGCATCTTATTACAAATGACTTTTCAAGTACTCTATATACTCCTGACTATATTCTTTATTGCTCAGTTGCCAAAAAAGAATTATATCTAACAAAGATATTTCAGGAGGAATGCTTTGATGACTTCCCATATTAGAATTTCACTCCTCAGTCGATTGCCTATAAGCATATCAAATGGTTACTACAATTATTCTTTATTTTCTATTGCTAGTTTTGTTAGACCCTCAAGCTACCATTTGTAAGATTAGTTATAAAATCACTACTCTAATAATTAATAATATTTGCTTCTTTCAAAAATTATTCATGATTATAATTGATGTGTCATTATATATTCTGGACTAGTGCATAATATACAGTTGTACTCAATTGCTGATCTATACTTGAATACAATGCTAGAAGACAAAGTAATCAATGCAAGGCATCTTTAACAGACAAACATGATGGCCCTTCTTGGAAAAGATTATGAAACAGTAAATGGCGAAAAATGCGAAACAGTTCTTTCACAAAATCTGAATTTACAGTTCCACGTTCTAAAACTCAAAACTGTTGGCTATCTTCGAGAAATGCCTAAAAAATATAGACATTTCCTACAGCACCCATATCAGCAGGGCCTTGGGATCCCACGGGTTTTGCGCTAACTGTGCGCTCTTTTGATGCTTATGCTGCCACTCGCACTGGCATATTCCTATCTTCTGTTTAAACGCCTGAGTGGCCTATCATCGCCATCAAAGTTACCACCTCTATCCCAATTTCTTACATTTCTTTGTGAACCTCTTGAGCCATTAGCCCTTCCCCCGCGATTCCTCTCAAAGGGCGGCCCACCATCACGCATATCAAAACTCTTGAACTGTTCATTCCGTTTTGTCCTACCATAACGGTGCCCGCTAGAGCTTCTACCATATGAGTTAGAGCCTCTAGCAGGGGAGCTATCACTGAAGTTTGCTGAAGACCTGTTTATCCTACCACCTGATTGAAACCGGTCATCCATGTCAGGGTCCACATCAGGAAATGGTTTATCGTCACTGTAGGTAACTGCACTGTGCCTAACATCAGTCCTTTCAGGATTTCTCTGATTACTCCTTCGTTTACATCTAAACCCTTTGTTAATATCCTCATCCAAATCAGAAATAATCCCATCATCACTCTCTGAGCCAAAAGATGCCCCATTACGGTTGTTGAAACTACTCTGACCTCTGGTTTTCTGCCAAGAATCAGCAAGATGACTAGATCTCAGGGAAGGGTGATCATCAAATTCATCATCGTCAGCTGACCCTGTTATATCATCCTTTGCTGGGTACTTAGCATTTCTCCTGTTAGCAAATTCAGTGAAGTCTTCTGAATCAGAAGCATCTTCTAGGTCAGAATAACTCATCCTTGACACTTCATCTGTCTGACCACCTTTCGACAAATCAATCTCGTAACTGTCAATATCGTCCACTTCGTCAAAATCATCAAAACCAACTCTAGATGAGTACAAGCTATCTCTTTCTGAGAATTTTCTCTCTCTTCCGTTGCTCCTTGTTTCATCCATTCTAAATTCCTCATCCTCAGAGCCCTTAGCATCACCTCTATATGACATGTTGTCCACAGATGAGCTCTCCCTAACCTTAGATGAATCAGCATACTCAAAAGCTGCAACATCAGCACCATCTGATTCATTATCATCAAAATCGAAGTTCCATGCATTAGAAACATCAGACTTGCGAGCTGGTCTTTCCAATCGTTTTTGCAGTGCAGATTGATTTGCTTCCATTTGGCTGTTGGTGTATTCATCTGGAGGGCGCTTGTGTTCACAATGGAAGCATGACATATTCCGTCTGTAGTTCAGAAAATTGCACCTGAAATTTGATGCACACATTAGCTAAATGTGTAAATATAAAAACAGAATCACAAATTTGTTCATTAATGGTTGGAATGGTGCATTCTTTCCATTTTTGTTTCCTTTTTCCACTCATGATTAACAAATTGTCTCTTCAGAAACTGATGACATCACAAAGAAACATGCTGGGTTATGCAAACAAAAATATGGACACGGGAACATCTCAGATACCAACTCATTCTTATTCACAAGCATGTTTTTGGGAAGATAATAATCATGGATTCATGGGTGGGAAAAATGTTAAAATGTATTAGGGGTTACTAGTTTGTGTTGCATATATCTATTGCAGAATAACTTCAAAAAAAAAAACAGACAAAAGCTATGGTGAGGAAGCTAACCGAGGACACTCCCACTCTCCAGGGAGGAGTTGCCTTTTGGGACGCTTAGCATCACATTGCAAGCAAACAGTGTTTTTCGCAAAGTTCATGAAGTCACACCTGCAGCCATACTCCAGAAAATAAGAATAACATTACTTAATAAGATTCTACAAATTACAGGTGAAAATGGTTAAAGTACTTTGGGCAGAGCCAATCTCCTTTCTTCATCTCTACATCATCACGTCCCACTCGTTTCTTTGGTGGTGGAGGCGGTTGCTTCACCTTAGGTGGTGGCTTCCTGATTATAGGGGGTGGAAGATTAGGATCAATAGGCACAGCGCTCAGCTTGGCAATCTCATGTATTAATTTCCGAATAACGGTCTTCATGGATTTCAGTTTGAGAAGTGGTTTGTTCTCTACAGTTCCCTTTACATGATCAAAACCATAGATCAGTAAAATACGCATAACATCAAGAGTCCGAGCTTCATCTTCTTTGAGTGTAAGGATATATCCCCTCGAGCATAAATTTCGTAAATTACAAGAACTACATACCTGCAAATCAGGAGAAAAATAAAGAAATCAGAAGCTCAGATGTTTTTAGCATATTTCCATCTTTCACATTTATTTAGATGTTACTAGGTTAGCATCTATGTGTGGACTATCCAATTAAGCAAATTATATCGCTTCTAAACATCAGGAATAAACACCATAGAAAAAAGATCGACAGCGACCATTTGAGGGCAGATGACACTTAGAGCAGAGAGCGAAGAGAGGAAGTAGACTAGCGACTAGGGAGAGGATCTTGAGACTGATTCCTCTTCTACCATAATTCTGAATTACACACCACCTCTCCTTACATAGAGGAGAGTCCCTAGCAATTCTATCTAAAGATAAAACGGAGTCCAACCAAACTTATCTCTAAACCAATTCATCCCTAAAACCATCTCTTATCTCTAACGCCACTTATCTCTAATGGGCAGGGGCTAACAAACTAAATCGACTGCTATACACTGTTACAGTACCTCTGCACACAACATCCAAGACCGTAACATGCACATGACACAGAAGGTCAGATTTCTAGTGTATTTTCATCTTTCTTGTTTATTTAGAGGTTAGCATCGAAAAGTGTACTATCTAATGGAACGAATTATATGGCTTGGTTTTCGGACCTGCCTTCAAAAATGCTTATATATAAAAAAACTACATTGGCTGTTAAGGTGGAATTAGATAGGTGATATGGAGACATGCCTTCAAACAAAACATCAGAATCCATGCACTCAATATTTCGTAAGGTTTAGCTGATCTAGGAAAACAAAAATCAAGATGGCCTATGAGAATCTATATCTCTCTCTCACTCTGTGTGTGTGTGTGAATGTATGTATAGGAAAATGATTCTATACTCTTTGGAGTACGTGCTTTCACTTCTTATATACAGCTTAAATGATGTTGTAATATCTTTTTATCTTTTTGAGCGTACTCTAATAATGATTATAAGATACTTCAAAGTGAGTTTCATGAAAAATTTCATCAAAGTTCACTTTTTATAGCATAATTTGTGTACATACTTCTTTTATATATAGAAAAAGGGTATATAGTAAAAATAAAGAGCTCCGATGAAAATTTTTCAACCAAGTCGTATTGGAGTATCTTAGAATTAGTATTTAAGTATACTGAAAGTGATAAAGAAATATAAAATATTCATTTAAGTGGTATATTGGAAGGTAGGAGTATGTACTCCTGGGAGAAGGAAATATATGTGTGTGGAAACCCCATCATAAATTCATGACCTTTTATGAGAAGGCCCAATCATGAAATCAGTTACACAGAACAACTCAACAAGTATAAAGGACATTTATTGGTAATCTATCAAAATTAATACTAGCTTAGTGAATGCAAACAAGTCCTATGGTTATGCCACAGAAACTTTTTAAAATGGCCCCCATCCTGGGCACTGTTAATTACACCTGTGTAGTTAAAAATTTCCTAACAGATGTTAGTAATAAACCCTATGTGGAACAGTCTCCCACCGAGTGTTGTTTAGCACATTCCTTCCTATATTTATAATTAATATGAACTGACTAAAGCTAATGACAAGAGAAACAGTTAGCACGCTATATAGAAAGGATGAAGGAATCTGCAAAGATTAAGAGTTAGTACGCTACATAGAAAGGATGAAGGAATCTGCATAGATTAAGCTTGTATCATGTTTTTGCCAATTTGAGTTTGTCTAGTGAGTCTGGTCCCAGTTCAAAGTGAGAGGCAGAAAATAGAATTCAAGTCTCATTTTGAAGTGTTCTTCCTCTGGTCCCCTTTCAGATCATCTCTCTATCTCAGCTAACTCACAAATCTTAGACAACTTGGTGTTTCCCACCAATAGTGAACTCAGGCCAAAAGTGTTTGGTATCAAAGCCATTGTGTCCTCTGTCATGGCAGGCTGTTACGAAAGAATTTTACAAAGTACTGAAATGGATCATCTGTCGACATTCATACTAATGGACGCCCTCATGCTTGTATTTGCCTTAACAATTTCTAGAGGAACTCGATGGAATTTTTAATTATTTGGACCAAACAAGTGTGAATGCACTGTACTTCTGTACAAGCAAAGGAATAACCCTTTTGATGATGTAAAATTAGTTTCTTCACGCCTGGACGGACAATTCTTCAGTAAAAATGTAAATAGTTGAGCTACTGTTACTTCATGCAAACTACCTTCCTATTCTTATGTCTTGATTGCCATGACTGTGCAGCAGCGGCTTGGGGATAAGCCACACTTCAAGGAAGGATGAATACTACATTAAAAGGAAGAAGAAATTTATAGAGTAAGTGTTTGTAGCACATTTGCATAAATTTTAGTTTTTTGTCTAGTGGATCTGTTATGACTTGTGAGGGTAAATGCGACTATCAGACACTAGATTGGGGTTAGTCGGTTAAATAATTTGTTGCATTGTGCAGAGATAGTGTAAGGGGCTGATGAGAAGTTAAAGACCTGTGAGTCATCATGTAACAGTCAGAGTATAGAATTAAAGTTTTATCCCCAATTCTTCTTATCCATAATCCCTTTCCGGATTCCTTCTTTCTATCTAAAACAGCTTATGAGTTGTAACTTGTAAGTCATTAGCTGGTTTCAAACATCAGTGAGCTCAGGATATAACATAGTGAGCAAAAATAGCAGTTCTAAAAAACGAGGGTGATTGTGGTACATGTGTATGTAATTTACCCATTTTACATGCATTTTTCTCACGATCCACTGATCATCCTACAAGTCAGAGTGGTGGGAAGAGGAAAAAATGTTGAAGGAAGAAAAATTTAAAAATGTTTTGTAACTAAAAGTTGTATGTACCATAGCCACCTCCATTATTCAAACAGAAATTAGCAAGAAATTTAATGAAGTTATAAGTTATTTTAGTTTTACTGATATAAATGCACAACCAAGCAAACAAACAACTTGTGTTATCATTAACATTACATTAACCCTCAATGGAATCAGCACAAGCAAACAACTTGTGTTATCATTAGCATCAATAATTGCATATGTATAGTTGCAATAAGCAGCTGGTTATGTGACAATGCAATTTTTGGTTTGATAAGTAAACAATGTGCACATTTAATAAATGTATTATGTATGTACTCCCAAAGTATGACAGTTATTGTGCATATGGCACTGTTAAAAGTGAGAAATAACATATCATATATGGACAACTTTGGGTCTAGCTGAAACTTACATCACCCTCGTCAAGATGCACAAGTTTTCTTATTAGCTTTGCAGAAAACACAACTTTTGGATCCATGCTGGGGCACCCATGGCCAACCAATATTTGAAGATCCTTCCTAGGCAACGATCTGCATAAGATTTGGGAACCGTTGACATGAGTGTTAGTAACTTAGTATATTATTATTTGTCCACGCCTTACATCTATTACCTGTCTTTTGGGTACCAAATTGTCCAGGTGACAGCAGCATTAACTACGTCCATTTGTGAGTCATGGAAAGAAACTCTTCTCACAGTTTTGAGACACAATGCCAAAATTTGCGTAAATGATCTTTATTATTTTCAAATATGTTAGATTTGGTCTCATTGGTGTGTTCTTTAGGTATCGGTTCACCAAAAAAATTATCCAAGCACAGTTTGCAGATTCTATCATATGCAAGGATTCCAGCAATTGCTGGTTTCTGACTGTCATAGTTATCTTTTCGCATCACGAAAATAAAAGTTACAATACCCAGAAGTATGCTAGTGTGTACAGAGACCATAAATTTCTGACTTTATCTTGAATATTTGTTCTGCATTTCCTGGTTTAACAAAAAATGTAACGGATGCTTTCCAGAATTTTAATGAAGCCTAAAATGTAAATCGAGCAGATCCTTTTAAGAGGAAATACTAGTCCAGTGCGTGCCAATAGAACTCTAATAGTGCTTCCTCATTCTCCACTTACAGCAATGACAGCATTCTAGATGTAAACTTTTGTGGAAGTATCCGCTTAATTTCAATAGATTACCAACAGAGAGAACTTCTTTGTATGAAACTATAGAAAACAGCAGGAAGAAACAATTTCTGATGCCTATGATCTACGAGCTTGCCCACTTTTGCAGAATGCACTTCACAATTATTATAAAGAAAGATCCCATTTTGTTCATGCTAAAGGATTCTTGCAAAACAATCCGCCCTCAACGAGTATGAAATTCATATCTTGTAATTTACAAGACACAGCATAAAATCTCCGCGAAATGCGCCTAATAAGCAGCAAACATACTTGAGAATGTCGAACCGGTCACGGCCGAAGTTCATGCAGGCATTCTTGACGGTGGTCCAGTCCCTAGAGAAGTCGAAACCAGCCTCCTCAGAGACCTCCGAAAGGTCCATCGGCACCGCAGAGGCGACGCAGCCCTCGTCGGTCCCCCCGAGGTCGAGGTACCTCTGCTGCGCAAGCCGCTCCATCAGCTCAATCCACTCGGGCCACGGGTGCACAAGCTCCACCTCCCTCCGCAGCACCTCAGCCACGCTCATCCTCTCCACCTCCTCTCCGGCCACCGCCACCGCCTCAGCTTCCTTCTTCAGCTCGTCCGGTTCCGGCTCCGGCTCCACCTCCGGCGGCGGTACGGGGCGGCGCCATGATTGGATGCGGCGGAGGGCTGCGTCACGGGCTGAGAGGCCGGAGGAGCGGGAGCGATCGAGGGCGTCGAGCTGGTCGAAGACGAAGGAGAGGCGGGCGGAGAGGGAGGGTGGCTTCGAGGAGGCGGCGTTTGCCGGTGAGGGGTGTGAGGGGGAGGGAGGAGAGGAGGAGAAGGGGCGGCGGCGAAGGAGGAGGGAACTGGTAGTGATGGGGAGGCGGCGGCGGAGGAGAAGCGACAGGGAGTAGGAAGCCATGATGGGGTTTCGCAGTTTCCGTGGGAGGCCAAAACCCTCGCCGATGCAGAACGGCGATTACCTTCGGGGGGACGGTGTCTTGCTCCAAGGCACGCGATGGGTCTTGGTGATCGTTAGTTGGCAAATAGACGGCCAACATCGTGGGAATCCGGTTTGTTTTTTCTTTTTTAGTTATCGTGAGTATTAATTGCGTGGAAAAAAAAAGTCCGTTCAATAACTGATGTTGTCAATTGATATGTCGCTAAACAATCAGCTAGAAGTATCAGACCAGACACAAGATGTAGGAAGACAACTCCTTTTTATTGATGGTATGGCCGGCCCTAGGCCCGCCTGATTTTCTTGTCCGCCGAGGATATATGGATGCTTATTGTTAAGAAATCTGGGCATGGGTCAGGAGTCTAGACTTATGGTGAACACCTCATCAGTAGACTATAAATAGGAAGCCACCGTTATGATTTCTCGGCAGCAACACCCTCTTTTAACTTAGAGGCAGCCGCACCCTCTTTTAACTTAGAGGCAGTCGCCGCCATAATTTCTCTCGAAGAGCAGATCACACCCGAGAAAATAGCCAAAGAAATCTCTGATTTTCTAGTATATTCAGTTTGATGCACAGAATGCATTAGACTTTAATTGTCATTTATTTTGTATGAAAAGGACAAGTTAGAACTTGTATGGATGGTACTTTAGCATTTGTTTTCTCGTGATGGTTGGATGATTTTGAATAATTCATTCATTTATTCAGTTTATAATGGCATGATATGTTCTGATATTGAATTATTTTATTTATATGTTGAATGCCTTCTAATACATGTTAATAAAATACTTTATATTAGAACACGTGTGGCGCTATATGGAGAAAGTGTGCTTAGCCGACAGCGGCACAACGAATACTATCTTAAGAGAGACTAAGTATTTTCAATCGATTCGTAAGAATGCCGACAGTCTTATGATAATCGCCGGAAACGATACATGTATAATTGGTTTAGGAAGAACCACAATTATACTCCCAATGGGTACAACTGTGGTCATTGAAGAAGTCTTATTGTACCCAAAATCGACTAGAACTCTCCTAAGTTTTAAGGATATTCACGCTAATGGTTTCCACGTTGAGACTGAAGAAGAGTACGGTAAGCAGTGGCGAATCCACCGTGGGTGCTAGTAGGTGCTCGAGCACCCCCTCCTCCCACCGTGGAAGAAGACCCCCTCCCCCTCCAGGCCCTCTTCCCAATCTCCCACTGTTGAACGTCGGGCGTCGGCGTCGCTGTGTGACCGTGTCGTCGCTTGAAGAACTCGGCAGAACTCGAGGGCAGGCCAGGCGGTCTATTCTTCTTAAGGCCCATCACGGCATCACCCTAGCCGGCCCAAATACCCGGCGAATCCTGGCCCAAAACCCCAACGAGTACAGTCAACATTCAACAGAACAGTAAATCTGTAGATACGAGATCAGATCTGGGAAAGGAGGGGGAGGAAGATGAACAGCTGAGTTCACATCTCACAACACACAGTGCATAAACCAACAATTTAACAGTGCACAATTAACAGGAATTAATACCAATTTAGTTGAACAATACTCAAGAATAGCAATTAGACAATGGGAGAGGAATTAGAGATAACCGAAGTGAAGAGGAAGCTGGGGAAACCGAGGGGGTTGAAGAAGAAGCTGCAGTCGGTGGAGAGGTTGCAGCGTTTGCGGCGCTGTGAAGAGCAGAGGCGGCGGTGCTGCTTGGTGGGAGATGGCGCGCCGAAGGGGAAGCGGAGAAGGGAGAGTGGTGATGGCGGAGCGGCGGGGCGGACCAGACTCGATGGAGATGTCGCCGCCGACCTGGTCTGAGGAGAGGTGAGAGGCGGCGTGAATGGAGGAGCGGCGAGGGCGCGGGATCTGGAGTGGCGAGGGCGCAGGATGTGGAGAAGGAGGAGAGGTGGCGGTGCCGAGCGGCGGGCGGAGGAGATGAAGGACTGGCGGCATGGAGATGCGGTGGCATCCGGTAGTGACGAGCTGGAGGGAGAGAGGCGCAGTGGAAGAAGTGGCGCGCTGGAGGGAGAGCAAGGCGGCGGCGCCGGCACTGTCGGTGGTGAAAGATCAAACTCTGTTTAAGTTGGTTTTGGTGGTGAATGATATGCAAGATTACCTTTTCAAAAGAGCCTTTTTGGTCAAAAATCAAAATGTTGTTTAAAAGGTTAAAAATTGTGAAAAACTAAATAAAAGCATTCAACTATGTATTTCAAATGTTTTCAAAGCATTTTAAGTAAAAATTTCTATTTTAGAGATCAAAAGAAAGATTTAGCCCTAAAAGGATCTTATATGATCTTGTTTTTGAATTAAACGACATATTTCTCTAAATCATAATCTATTGAGAATTTGTAAAAGTGGTCAATACCAAATTCGTATGGTTGGTCATTTCAAACATTTCTCTAGTTTAAAGCTTTTGCAAAAGACCAATCATTAAAAAGTTATATTCATTTGAATCTCATCCGAAAAACAAGTATTGACCCAAAATGACCTATTCTTGCATATAATGAGTTTAGCTATTTGAGCAAGATTTCTTTGTAGATCTTGGCTTAAAATGGTATTTATAACTCATATGAAGCTAATAAAGTAAATTACTCCATGAAAATCCAATTTGTTTGGATTTTAAGCTCTTGATGCAAAATCAACTCACTCTTTTGCTCTCAAAGCGCATTTAGGCATATCTTTTGATTGGAGAAGTCTTTTTTTGAAAATTCTTGTTGGAAAAGGTCAAAAATAGCATTAAATCAAAATCTACAAAGTTTGAAAATGTTTCAAGTTAATTTGAAAAAGTTGTGACTTTTTCTCTCTTGGGCAAAATGCTGAAATTTTCAGAACTTCCATGATTCTGAGCCAATTTGTGATTTTTGTATCTTCAAAATGGTTCAGATTCAAAGGCAGCCACAATAATTAAAATTGATCCTCTATAGTTGGTCTTCGATGTCAAATTTTCTCAGAATTTATAAAGAGCATTTGATCAATTTTCCATCCATCTCTAGAAGCTAATGTGAGATGCAAAAGTCTGAAATTTCAGACTCAGATTTCTGAAAAATCATGTTTTAAGCTGATTTATGATTTTTTGTATCTTTAATTAAGCTCACAATCTGAGAAAGCTATAATTATGACTTTTGATCATTGTTGATCTATACTAACATATTTTCTCAGATTTATTGGACATTTTGAAGTCAGTTTTTCAGGAAGCTTTTGAAGGCCAATTGGAATGCAAAATCAGGAAATGACCCACATGTTACAAGTGCTTTATATACAAGTGGTATCAACTCAAGTGGTATTATATCAAGTGGTATCAAATACCAAATGAAGAAAACTTCAAAAGTCTTCAAAGAGCTTTCATGAGTAAGATTATTTGAATGTGTTTCAAATATCTTGAGTTATTTTAAGTGGTATCAATTGGTCATTTGCATTTAATTTCATATTTCTTCATGACCATATTAAGTTGAATACAATTGGTATTAAGCTCCTCATGATAAAATATCTCCTTTAATGGCTTAACTTGTCTCCTTCCCTTGTAATTATGATAATCAATGCTATATTGTGATAATTGTCTCTTTTTGGTGCTTAATGCCAAATGGGGGAGAAATTTGTGATAATAGCCTTGGATAGTGGGGGAGAGAAATTTACAATTGTGATAATGCCAAATGGGGGAGACATAATAGAAATGCCAATGCTAATGGGGGAGAAATGTGATAACATGTTCACTGGGGAGAAATTTTTTTTAATCTATATATCGAATAATGCTTTCACCTTTTCTTATGCACTTAATTGCCAATCATTTAGTCATTTTCACCTACATGCTATTATCATAAATGGATTTGTCATCAATCACCAAAAAGGGGGAGATTGAAAGATCAAACTCCGTTTAAGTTGGTTTTAGTGTTAATGACAAATGCCATTATGAGATTTTGATGTTAATGACAAATACTTTTATAATGTATTGGTGATAATGACAAATGTATATATGAGACTAATATGCTTGTTTAAGTTTATTTGTGTCTAGTCTCATTTGGATGGAAAGGTGAAATCAAAGAGGTATGCATTCAAAATCACTTTCTCATATGCTAATGTATTCCTTAGATTCAAAATATAGATTGAACTTCTCAAATAGTTCAAATGAATATGTGCATATGTTTTTCTTCATATAGACTTGTATGCACACATTTAGGGGGAGCTATCTCTCTATGTTTTGGAGTTTCACTAGTATTGATCCATGTTTTCTTTTATATATACATTGGGATCAAACTAGGAGCATGCATTCATTAAAAATCTATTTTAAAACTAAAATTGTGCTTTGTCTGGAAGAGCGGTAGTACCGCATATTTCAACGTCGGAACTACCGCAGAGCGGAAGTTCCGGATTGCGAGCGGAGCCTTTTTTCCAGAGAGCACCCTCTGGATGCATTTGAGATTTCGCGGGATCGGAAGTACAGGCGATTTTAACGCTGGAACTACCACTGGGTGCGGTAGTTCCGCTGTCCGGAGCGGTACTTCCGAAGCCCGGAAGCTCCGGAGGTAGAGCGGAACCTTTTTTCCAGAGAGCGCCAAGTTTGGTTCCGGCTCAAGCGGTAGTACCGCGCTGACTTTGCGGAACTACCGTAGAGCAGTAGTACCGCAAGTTTCAACGGCGGTAGTACCACACTTTGAATTCAAATGATTTTATATTCAATTTATTATCTCATTATTTGTTGAGATTGTCATCAATTACCAAAAGGGAAAGATTGAGAATCTAGTCCCTCCATTATGAGTTAATGGTGAGTTCTAGTAATTAATGACAATCGATTTGTGGGACTAACATTTTCTATGAGTTGGATGAATAGGTTAGGTTCCACAAATGAGGATGACTTGGGATGACTTCATGGGTTGAAAATCATCAAGTCAAGATTAAGAAGAAGATGGCTTCATATATTGAAGGCCATCGAAGAAAAAGGGCGCATCATGAGTTGATGCATGGTGATGATCATGTGTTGATCAAGTTAAGTGAAGACCATCATGTGTTGATGGAGTTGCAGAAAAGAACGCGTCATGAGTTGATGCATATCGAGACAATGACCCAAGGCAAAGGTATGACTAGCTAGGGCTAAGGATGTGTTCCTAGTCTTTTACTGGTCTTGGTGTTTGGTTGAAAGACCGGATTGCTAGTATAGGTTACCGTACTATTAACAGGGGTCATGTCTAGTAGATTGAGTCTCATCATGTGTTGATGGCTCAACCTCACTTGCTCTAGCTCATCTTGGCATGAGGCTTGCATTTGCGAATGTGTTTTGCAAATGGTTGAAGCTCATGTGGCAAATCCTTGTAACATGTAACTATACTTTGCAAATGTGTTTTGCAAAAGGTTGAAGTCCATGTACCTACTCCTTGTGACATGATCTAAGTTTGCAAATGTGTTTTGCAAAAGTTGGAGATCATGTATTATCCCTTGGCATGGTCTAAGATTGCTTATTGCTATTTCCTTTGAACATAGACCATGGGAGTGACTCTTTTGGATCTCTTTTAATTTCTGCTTTGATCTAATGTGTTTGAGATCATGCAAATAGATGGGTTGTGTAGCCCTTTGAATAAGCTTTCCATAGAGTCCAAGATCACTCAAATTCCGACATCGGAGTCAAAAGTTATGACCGTTTTTCTGAGTGCTGTCTGTGCTGAAGCAGAAGTACCGCGCCGACTTCCTGGTACTACCACAGAACGGTAGTACCGCATTTTATAACTGCGGTAGTACCGCAAATGGCTGACTAACGGCTATTTTTCTAGCCGTTATGGTAGGGAGCGGTAGTACCGGCCCTATAACGGCGGTAGTACCGCAGAATCCTGTTTTTGACTCCAACGGCTAGTTTTGAGGTGTGGGCTATAAATACTCCCTTGTGGCCGGTTGGGGTAAGGTTTTTGGCACTCCATTTCACTCTTTTGAGCTAGTGTGAGGCTCTCCACTCAATTATGCATGTGTTGCACTTTGTGGGAGAGGAGAGGTGATCTAGAGTGCATGTGTTGCATCTAGAGAAGGACTTTGTGTCCGGATTGAGCTTGTGCATTCGTTGCACGTGGTGAGAGTCAAGTGAGGGACTTGACTTGTTACTCTTGGAGTTTGCCGACTCCTAGACGGCGTGGGAGGCGTCATGCCCGGTGATCTTCTCAAAGAAGCTTGTGAGAAGACCCGGCGTGTGTGAAGGTTGGTGGTGCAGGAAGGCGATGGTGGTGATGTAGGCAGGAGACTGTTGGATATGAGAGTAATATTTTAATTCTAAATTTTATTAGAAGGAAAATACAGTAAAATTATAGTGATGTAACAAATAAATCTAACATTACTCATTGTACTTCAGATATATAAACTGAAATAGAATTAGAAACAGTTTATCGGTCACATGAACGACTTACTGTTGAGCTTGACATAGAACAACAGGAGGCAGTGCAGACTTGATATAGTGCAGGACGCAGAAGTAGCAAAGCAGGAATGGTCTCACAAATGCGATGCCCATAAACCTTATTACCGCCCCGTGCAGGTTCTCTCTATGACAATGGTTCAGAGATCCATGTAGGGTCAACGAGGTTTGATTGCTCAACACTTAGTGCGAATTCAACAGAGAGGAAGAAGACAATATAAGAAAGAAATGGAAGTGTTCTGTCTTTCAAGCCTGGACGTCTCCAGGTCTTTTATAGACATGCAAATTACTCTATAGTAACTACCCCCATTGAACCGAAATAATTCACTGGTAACTGCTAATTTATTCACTAGTAACTGATAGTATTCAAACCAAATAATGGTAATTAAGTACACTCATGACCAGTTAAAGCAGAGAGATGATACATGGTTCAACAAAAAATAAGGTAGACTTGGTCTGCCAGGTGGCACGCCACGCCATGGCTCGGTCGCGTGTCGCAAGTCACAAGTCACGTGATTTTCACGTGAAAATACACGAATACGTATGCGTGCGTGTGTATGTTCAGTCAAAGCCCTCCTCATACCATCCCCATCTATGTGTGACATGATTTAAGGAGTGGTAAGGGCTCCACCTCATAAATTAGTTACCTTCACTTTGTGTTAGTTATATGGTACTAAACTATACATGCTTTGGAATTAAAGTAAATAAGCCTCACTCATATGGGCCTATTTCTAACAATCCCCACCAATTCCAAAGCAAGAAGCAAAAAGATGTCAAAGATATTGTACTGAAGTGTTGCTAGGACAAAAGTTACTATCAATATAGCTTCCCCCTACCATGCCTTAGGCATACCAGAACTCTCTAACATGGCATTAACCAAGTCTATTAGTGTGTGGTTTTTCTTTTCAACTACCCCATTTATGGTGGTATAAACTCATGGACTATTCCATGCTCATAACAGAATTTGGAGAACTCATGAGAGATGTAATCTCCTCCATGATTAGATCTCAATCTTTTTATTTTGTTTTCTAGTTGGTTCTTAACCTTGGTCTTATCAGTCTTAAAATAGTTTAAAGCTTCATTGTGACATCCCAAAATTTTAGATATTCAAAAATATGGAATTTTTAAAACTTTCTCTTGCATTTTGCTGGAATTCAAATTTCTTCTGAATATTTATTTGAAATCTTTTTGAATTTTGTGGTGTGCAAATTAAAAACCAAAAATAATCCCAAGTGCAAATAATGATCATGTAAATATTGAAAGTTATGGAAATAATTTAATACAAGGAATTACAAATTTTAAACCGATTGTATAAATTACACTCAAATCCAAACAAAAGTTCAAATTTTAAACTCCAAACCAAGAATCGAGCAACCGCATCTAAATAATTAAATTGAGAATTCAACATTCTGAACATCCTGCAAAAATGAAAATTTAAAGTTTAAATTAAAAGTCTAAATTCAAAATTTTTGCTTAACCCTTTCTCTTTTTCCTCTTCTTCTTTTCCTTCATTATCTCCCTTCTCTCTCTATTACATGTGGGCCCTACCTTTTCTCTCTCCCTTTTTCCTCTTTTCCTCCCCTGTGTGCGGGCCCACTTTCCCCTCTTCCTTTCTTCTTCTCCCTCCTCCCATTCTTTCTTTCCCCATCTCTACTCTGCGCCCGTCTCCTCCCAGTGGCAACCATGCGGTTGCCCTCACCCACCGATTCTCCCGCGTTGCCCACAGTCCTTCCGCCGCTGCCCACAGACCCCACTGCCATCACCACAGCTTTTTGTCTCAATGCTGTAAAGGGGCTCCTTTGAGCTTGCATTACCCTCTACAACCGTCCTCCCTCGCTTCTTCCTCCCCATTCCAGACCGAGCGCCCCATGCCCATGAGCCCACCGACCGCCACCTCTTCTCGGCAATCCAGCTGTCTCGATGATTCTCCCCAAAAGCGACCGCGTCACGGCTTTTCTCCGCTCCCTAGCTACTCCCCCTCCAAGTTAATCGGATTTTTGTGCACTAGAGCTCGTGCATTGCCTCTCTTCCTCACCGCTAGCCGAATGGGCCTCCACCGCCGCCGTCCCCTCCGCAGCTGAGCTCCCTCCAATTCCTCGCTGTGGGAGCAACTACTCAGCACCCTGAAGCTCTCCCAACCGCCGGCAGGCACCCTCCACCACCCAAGCTTCCCCTCCACGGTGACCCGATCGAGCCACCCATGGCCTCCGCCGCCAGCTCACCTTGGCTCCCCTCCCGCTCGGTCAACCTCGTGGTAAGCATCCCCTCAATCACCTACTACTCATGCGCTCGCCAATCCTCCCTCTCCTCCACTCCGGCGCCGTCGCCCCAAGCCCACCTCGTCGCCGCCCTGGCCAATGCGCCGCCTTCTGTAGCTTGCTGGCACAACCCATTTTGGCGGTCACCAAGACCCCTCTGGCCGCTGCTTACCGCCGGCAAGGCTGCTCTCTGACCGGCGCTTCATCCTCTGTTTTGACCCCAGCCACCCCTAGCACTTATGTTTGTCTGCGCCCCCTCTTTCAGCCCAGGGCTCCCACCCACTTGGCTAGCCGAGCGCGCGATAAACAGTTTGGCTTCAGGTCCCGAGTTCGATTTGTCTGACCGCACCTTTTCCCAAAATTTTTATTCTATTTTTTTGTCATCCATTTTAACTAAGAAAATTTTAGGAAAAATTAGGAAATAATCCAGGAAAGCTAATAAATTTAATTAGGATATAAAACAAGATTATTTAATATTTAAATTTGGATTAGTTATCATATATGGATAATTACTATGGTTTGAATAATTATCTAAAAGACTAATTATTAATTAAAGGCATTAATAAAGAGAAAATGACTTTGGTTAAATGTCCGAATTTAATAAAGATTACACATGCCACCATTAAATAAACCTCCGTGGTAGATTTAATTAAATAGCGATATTGAAATATGAACCCGGTATAACAAGCTTTTCCTGATAACTAAATTTAAATTAAATTAGAAATAAAGCTAAGCGTAATAGTAACTAAAGTATAGGCAAGATAATAATGGTGCCATTAATTAGATCTTAACGTTAGATTTAATGAATAATAATATTGAGCATAAATGTATATAACAAGCTAGGGCCCGTATAAATAGATCCTAATTCAAATTAAACTAAGGACTCTAAAATTAATTTGGCAAACTAACAATTGTATACATCGCATATAGCATATGCCCTGAAGATTAGCACTCGACAAAATAATGCTCCGTTAATCTCGTACACCGATTCATAGGTCTAACCAACTCATGGAACTTTCTTGATAAATACAAAAAGAGTAAAAGAAGTTATTAATAAAAAAGATTGAGTGATAGTATTCTACCTCCAGCTATGCCTAGCCACCCTCAAATCTGAAGCGGGATCTTCCTATGAATGTTCCTATATCCTGAACCCTCCTTGACATCCATCCCGGTGGATTTCCCTGTTGTCATTTCCTCACTTCACTCAAGCTCTGTTGGACTCCGCCAATACTCCGCGCTGAGAGACCATGTGGAGGTGACCCCGAGTGTGTGATGAGTAATTGACGCGTGTTCGGGAAAGTTTGAGTTTGGTTTCAGTGGTTCGAGCCAAGTCGTTGCATGGTGTAGACGGCTTCGGTCGGGCCTGGCTGAACTAGGTCGAACGTACTTAGGGTGCTTATTCTTTTGATTTGACAAGTTTGGGCTTTTTCATACTTAATACTCTCTCTAATGCAATTGTGTGATTACGTTATCTCGAGCGGTGTTATGTGATTTGTTTCTTGTCTGTGATGGCTGCAGGACATCGAGGCGGAGTCGTGGCAAGGCACGGGATGACCGGACTAGGCACAAGCGGTGCTGAGGTCGGAGCGGTCGGGATGTGCCAAAGATGGCGAGGACTCGAAGTGGTTGCGAGGCGTGGACGGCAAGAAATATGGAAGCTTCCCGGAAGGTGTAGGAGGGGTGTTTTGATGAATACGCAAAACTGCATGAGGAAGCAGATTTGGTTAGACTTAGCGGGTAAAGCGTCGAGGCTTAATGGGCAAAGCAAATTGTAAACCCAATATGGAAGACTATAAATAGGGGTGTGTTCCCTGGAGTAGACATGTCTTGGGAGAGGAGTGAAGGCTTTTGAGTTAGGGTTTTGCTTTGGGTCTCTCTCTTTTGAGGAGTAGGTGGGGATGGCAGAGTTAGTTTTTGCTTTCTCTCCATCTCCTGCGTGAGTTGTTGGGGATTTGTAGTTGGCTGTTTTAGTTTTGTGTTTCTTGTGTGTGTTCATCACAGAATGTAAGAAATGACAGAGATGGCTATAGACAAACTTGATGTAATCATTCATGTCTATGTCTATGAATCCATTTGAGTTTATCTGAGTCTAAGATGCTTTGGTTTCAGTTGTTCTCTATGTGTGCCTTTGTTCTTTTTGCTTTCTTCTGTTCTTATCTGTTCATGCTGTTTTGAGCTCTTCTCTTGATCAAATCTGCGTTGAATCCTTGTTGCTCTGAACGGGGTATCATCTCAAGGTCACTTGGCCAGCTTATACCTAAGAACAATCTATTCAATCGCTGTTTTCTTCTCGAAAGATTCCTATTGCACTTCCTCTGTTTCGTGATACTCTAGGGTTTACTGTTCTTGTGAGCAGAGGAATTTTCGTGCTTCTGGTTCTTTTTGGATTTGAGGTCATATTCTCTTCTTAGTCTGAAATCTCATGGTAAAAAAAGTAGAGAATCAAAATCTGCGTGTATTTTGGATTCAGTAGCTACAAGATTGATCCTTCCTCAGTCCTTCTGTTTGATCTTTTTGACTTTGATTCAGTTTTCAGTCCAGACAGATTTTCTTCTACAAACAAATCTCCCTTTGTGATTGTATCTTCTAGATTCTTTTCTTAAGCAAGAGGATATAATCTTTCTTTGGTTAAATATTCTTGCCTAAATGTCTTGTGAAACGGAAGATTTTCTTGTTAGTAATCATCTGATTAGGCCTCTGTTCTCTTTTCGGCAAACATTAGTATTTACTGGTCATTCAGTTTCAGCCGATCAGGTTTTTTGCTCCGATGGATGTTTATTCCTGTGAATTGATCTCTATCAAATTTTTAGGGGCAGTCAATTCTTACTCAATTGGATGCTTGGTTTTGGGATCAACGTTGGCATTTTAGTATTACAGCTCTGGTCTATTCTTTCCAAGAAATCGCATCTCAGTTTTTAGCTCAAATCTCAGAAGGTTCGGCTGTCTTCTGTTTTCTTCTGGACGCTTGACTTCTTTTTCTTTCGGTTTTTGCTTTCCCTTCCTTTTGCTTTTTAGCTTTGTTTTCTGTCTTAAGTTGGTTTTTGCAGTATGGTTCTCGGCAGTGCTCATGTTCCTTTTTTAGTCAGGCAGCTCACGGTTTAAGTCTTCAAAATTGATTTCTCTTCTCTTGGTTAGCTCGGCTGCTAGACTGCAGTTCAACCAATGGTGCTCTCAGTTTTTGGCAGCATTTTTCTTTGCTTATTTCAGCTAGTAACTGCTGTCCAACTGCTGAATTTCTTGTGTCTTGCCGAGTATCAAAAATCAGTTCGGTTCCTGCATAAAAAAATAGTTCGGCTGCAGCAGCAAGTTTGATCTTTAATTCTATTTGGTTGCAGCTTTTGGTTTGCCGTTTTCACTGTTCTCTTTCTTTTGATTCCAACCAGCAGCAATCTGTGTTCGGTAGCAAGCCCCAAGTTCAATTTTTCAGTCTTGCTTTCTTTCTTCTTTTAGTTTTTCTTCTTTTCTCTTTGTGCCAACAGTTTTCAGGTTTAACCTCCTCTTTTGACAAGTTTGCCCTCGGCTTCTTCCTCTTTTTGGCAGTTTTAGCTCTTTTTCTTTGGTTTAGTTATGTTTCTCCAGTGAGCTCACTTATTATTTGGAACAAGTCTGTTTTATGATTCTCAGTCCTTTCAGTTTTCAGCAAAGTAGCTTTAGACTTCCAGTGAGCAAACTAATTCCTTCTTCATAGCTTCTATAGCTATCAGAGAAGAGAATTGAGTGGATATTGTGGGGGCGATTTAAAAAGGCACCATTCACCCTCCTCTGTTGTCGTTTTCGATCCAACAATTGGTATCAGAGCCGGTTAGTTCTTTCTTGTAGTTCTTAACCGGTCTCTAGAGCCATGGCGACAGACAAGTATTCCACCAAGCCCCCGATCTTCGATGGGATCGACTATCCCTTCTGGAAGAGTTGGATGGAGACCTACATCCAGGCTCAGGGCTATGCCATCTGGAGAAAGGCCAAGACCCGATATGTTGTTCCTGCCGATGAGAACATCAATGTCGGAAACATGGCCGATGTTGAGGCGAATGCTAAGGCGAGGAACATCATAATTCAGGGTTTGAGCAGAAGCGAGTTCGATCGCATCTCTCATCTCACGTCGGCTTTCAACATCTGGGTGACCCTCGACGCATACCATGAGGGCACCACCCAGATTAAGACGGTACGACAGGACTAGTTCAACCGAGATTACAACAAGTTTGAAATGCTCGCAGGTGAGTCCTTGGATGAGTGTTTTGCGAGGTTTCACAAGATTATGAGCAACCTCCGAGCGGTCGGTCTCACATACCCCGACTCGGACAACGCTCGACAGATGCTTTCTGCTCTTGATCTGCGTGTTTGGGAGATGAAGGTGACCACCATCAAGGACACGATAGACCTCTCGACCTTGATGCGCTGTTTCGCGCCTCAAGACTCACGAGATTGCCATAGTCTCTCGTAGGTCAAAGTCACAGTCGATGGCATTGGTCACCGATCCCAGTCCTGCTTCTGGTATTTTCTCTGATAATGCTGGTTTTTCCTTAGTTGCTCTCTGTGAAGTAACCGATGATCAATTAGAGCAGCTACCAGAGGAACAGCTAGCCCTTCTAGCTAGAAAGTTTTCCCACGCATACAAGAAAGCGAGGGACAGAAAAAGAGGAGGGCCGATAATCTGTTTCGAGTGTGGTGGCCCCAACCACATTCGGGCAAATTGCCCCAAGCTAGAGAAGGGCAAGGGCGACTACGGCGGTGTGAGCAAGAACGACTACATCGACAAGAACCACAACAAGAAGCCCCCAGCTCATGTCCTAGGCAAGAAGAAGTTCCGCAACCTTGGCAAAGCCAAGAAGCTGTTTCACCGTGTCCTCACTACTTTCAACGACATCGACTTCAGCGACGTGGACGGGTGGAGTGACGATGACGGGAAGGATGATCAAGACCCCAAGGAGGGCGACGACTTCATCGGCATGTGCTCCATGACCCTTGAGGACGAAGTCAGCGACAGGGAGCTCTACAGTGACTCCGATGAGGTATGTCCCTTCTATGACCAGCTCAATGATGTATTTCTAAAGCTAGAAAAGTTTTATGCTAGATCTAGAGCTAGGGTTGTGGATCTTGAGAAGGAAGTAGATATAGACTGTCACGGGAGTTTACTTCACTTATATCTTCTTCCTCCCGTGACGAATGTGACATGTGTTCTTCCTTGCTTGGAGATATGGAGAAACTAAGGACATCTTATTATAGTTTGACTTCTGAGTTTGACATGGTTAAGGTGGAGAATGTTAGTCTGCTTGCGGAACTAGAGATGAGTAGGGTAGCCGCTCTTTCATCTACTGTTGTTGAGACTACATCTTGCGCCTCATGTGAGGATAAGGACAATGCATTTAGAGGTCTCTACACTATGCTCCTTGATCTGGCAGAAACATGTGAAAATTGCAATAACCTGAAATTGGACCTAAAAAGAGCAGATCATAAAATTGCTGAATTGCAGGCTTCCTTACTAGAGTCCATTGTTTCTTGTACCAACTGTCCCAAATTGACCTATGAGCTTGAGTCTGTTTCTAAGCAATTTCAATAAATGGTTGATCATAACAAGAAAATGGCTCAATATGCTTCTAAGGACCCTATTAGCTAACTAAGGACCTTCTAGTGAAGCCACTAACTGATTGTGATGTGATTGTTGGTGTGGGGGAGAAGCCCAAAGAAGTAGAGACGCTTAGGCACGATGACCAAGCAGCTAGAGGTCGGACTGTCCCTCCTAGTCCTTGCGAAGACCTCAATATTGAGGCGGCTGTGCGTGCACATGCCATTCCTTCTTCTGCTGTTGGCTCTTCTACCTCTCCTTCTACTGTCTCTTCTTCCCCCTGCTCTTCATGCACCTCTCTCTTTCGGGAGTGCAGTATCTTATGAACACTCTTAAGAGATTTATAGGAGGCAAGAAGAAGCTGAATCTTATTCTAGACTAGTCCAAGATTTGCAAGTTCAATCAAGGTCTAGGATACGATTTTCTTGAGGATGTTAGGAAGCATCCACCTGCTGTTCTCATACCCATAGCAGCAGGTGTGATCGAGGTCAAGCCCAAGAACAAAAAGGTTGACTTCAAATCTGTGGGCTTTGTCCAAGGGATTTCTGACAGTAAGGTGGTAACACCTGGTGCTTCGATCTCCCAGAAGGCGAAGTTTCATTGTACCTTCTGTCAGAAGGATGGACACATGATCGAGAGATACTTCAGACGCACCAAGATTGCGCGGAGAGATCGTGTTCGCGATCTTAGGCGTATTCAGGGTCAGCCCCAGACCTTGAGTGCATCTAAGACCAACACAAGGTCTAGGGTTGATCATACTGATGTGTTTAGGCAGCATCGAAGACTTGGCTTTTCTGGTGTTTCTGATTTTCGTCCTCGATTTGCCTCTGCTCGTGATATCCGCCGTCCTGAGGGTAGATCTCATTTTCCCCATCAAGACAACTACCCACGGTGAGATCAGCGTGTTACCAGTGCACCAACTCGCTCTTCCATAGCAGTCGAACCCGGCAACAGCTTCAGGTCTACCCATAGACCTTTTGGTTCTTTGAGCAACGGAGAGCGTAGGGTAGTTAGAGGTCAATCGTGCGTGACTACTTCTTCTGCTCGCGTGACTCAGTGTTGGATTCCAAAATCTCATTTGATTTATCCCAGTACTGAGCCATTTCTCTCTCGTTGACTCAGGTTCGCCGGGCAGGGAAGGGAGAGGTTTGGCTCGTAGACTCTGGGTGTTCACGACACATGACCGGAGATTCTCGTTGGTTCTTTCCCTAGCCCGAGCTCCAGGTGATGAGATGATCACCTTCGGAGATGCCTCTTCTGGGCGCGTCATCGCCAAAGGTACAGTGCGCGTTAATGATTCTTTCATTTTAAAAGATGTTGCCTTGGTTAGTAAGTTGCAGTACAATTTGCTTTCTGTTTCTTAGCTTACCGATGACGGTTTTGAGGTGAGCTTTAAGAAAAATGCTTGCAAAATTCTTGATTCTTCGGGGAGTCTGGTTTGCGGGATTTCTAGATATGGAAGGATCTTTCGTGCTGATTTTGTCGAGTCTTCTGGTGATCCTCTCAGGTGTTTAGTTGCTTCTTAGTCCCGTGACCTTACCTTCTGGCATAGGAGACTTGGTCATATTAGATTTGACCATTTGACCCGAGTTAGCGGCCATGATCTTATTCGTGGTCTGCCCAAACTCAAGATGGTCAAAGATTTGGATGCTCTCCTTGCCGACACGGCAAGATGGTTGCCGCTTCTCATCCTCCTATCACAGTGACTATGACCGATGCACCAGGACAGCTGCTCCATATGGACACTATTGGTCCAGCTCGAGTGCAGTCAGTAGGAGGGAAGTGGTACGTTCTTGTTGTGGTCGATGACTTGTCGAGGTACTCTTGGGTGTTTTTCTTAGCCTCAAAGGATGAGACATTTACCCATTTTCGGGGTCTGTTTGGTAGGCTTTCTGTTGAGCTCCCAGGTGCCTACGAGCGATCCGTAGTGACAATGGCACGGAGTTCAAGAATTCCTACTTTGAGAGGTTTTGCGATGAGACAGGTGTGGAGCACCAGTTCTCTTCTCCGCACGTCCCACAGCAGAATGGCATCGTGGAGAGGAAGAACCGTACCTTGGTCGAGATAGTCAGGACGATGCTTGATGAGTATTCTACACCTAGAAAGTTTTGGGCTGAGGCGATAGCCACCGCGTGCCATGTTTCCAACAGAGTCTTTCTGAGGGCACACTTGCATCGCACTTCTTATGAGTTGAGATACGGGCGAAAGCCCAGTGTCTCGCATTTTCGTGTGTTTGGTTGCAAGTGTTTCATTCTGAAGTCTGGGAACCTAGATAAGTTCGAGTCACGATCTTGTGATGGGATCTTTCTGGGCTACTCGACTTCTTCGCGGGCTTATAGGGTTTGGAACTGCGAGTCTAGTAAAATGGTAGAAACCTGTGAGGTGACCTTCGATGAGGCCAGTCCGGGGACTAGGCCCGATATATCAGGTTCTGTAGAGCAATCCGAGCCCATCTTTGTGGATGATGAGGAGGATGGAGATGAAGGTGGTTTACCTAATCCAGTTCCTCTTCCCGTTGAGGTGCCTGCCTCTTCCACTGCACCTCGAGGAGATCAACCCTTGCCTTCCACATCTTCTGGAGTTAGTGGCTCTGTTCCTACCTCATCAGCTCACGAGGTAGAGGCCACTTCTTCTTCTCATCCAGGACCTCCCTGTCATCCAAAAAGGCCATCCTTCAAAGCAGATGATCGGAGATCTTTTCGAGCGTGTCACCTGCTCAAAATCTGGCTTGTCTCACTTCTGTCTCCACTCTGCCTTTGTTGTCTCTTTTGAGCCCAAGGATATTAGTCATGCTCTTTCTGATGAGTCTTGGGTTAATGCCATGCATGAGGAACTAGAAAACTTTAAGAGAAACAAGGTCTGGTCGCTTGTTGAGCCCCCTAGAGGTCATAATGTCATAGGTACCAAGTGGGTGTTCAAAAACAAGCAGAGTGAGGATGGGGTAGTCATTCGAAACAAGGCTAGATTGGTAGCTCAGGGTTTCTCCCAGGTTGAGGGTTTAGATTTTGACGAGACCTTTGCCCCTGTAGCTAGGCTAGAGGCCATTAGGATCTTGCTTGCATTCGCGGCGTCTAAGGGCTTCAAGCTTTACCAAATGGATGTCAAGAGTGCCTTCCTCAATGGGTATATTGAGGAAGAGGTCTATGTTAGGCAGCCTCCAGGTTTCGAGAACCCCAAATACCCAAACCATGTCTACAAGCTTTCCAAAGCCCTGTATGGACTTAAGCAGGGCCCTAGAGATTGGTATGAGAGGCTTAAGTCCTATCTGTTGAGTTATAGGTTTGAGATGGGTAAGGTAGATAAGACCTTATTCATTCGTAGGCATGGCAATGACCTTCTACTCGTCCAGATTTATGTGGATGATATCTGTTGTGGGGGTGGCCCAACCCCCCGTGACTAGGCCGTGCAACTAGTCCAACATATAATAGGCCCAATAGTGTAGAGGAATATACCAGTGTAAATATACCAGTGTACCCTCATCCTTTGTAAGTACTAAGGGGTAGAATGGGGATTTCCCATTCTACCCCACTCATATATATAAACCCCTAGGAGGGGCAAAGGGGGAGAGATCCTCTCATTCTGACCACCTCTCCCACAGATCTGGCTTTTCTTCCTCTTCTACTAGTCCCCTTCTCTACTGTTTGGCCCGTAGCCACAACCGATGACGCCGTCCGTGGGGACGACTAGAAGTTGCGTATGGAAGAGATTCTCCAGCACTCAGCGGAAGGGACCCTACAATCCGACGGCGGCTATATGGATCTGGGAGCATATCGCGGCCGAAGGCTCCGCGAGGCGCAAAGTCGGCGGGCACCAGGCGGCGTCGCACAGCCAGGCGGAGTCGCGCGGAGGTGGGCGCGGAGCCGGTGGGGGCCCGGTGGCGACGCACGACTACGAACCGGGGCCAGACGGAGTCCCATACCCACCCAAGCATGCATGCAGGCATGCCTTCAGAGCAAGGGAAGCACCCAGACTTCACGTATTCATGCCTGCGTATCCATCCACATGCATATGTATCCGTCCATGCCTGCGAGGAATATTAGCTTGACTACACTCGGCATCTACACGTGGTACTCCATGCATACGTAGCCAGGCGTCGGCGGAGTCCCATTGCGAAGTCTCCGCTCGAAGCCTCCGACTCGAAGAGCTGCAGCCTCCGTAGCCAGGCGTCGGTGGAGTCCCATCGCGAAGTCGGTACGCACGCCAAGGTAAGGAGGCAGAGCCGCCATTCCCCTACCTTCAAAAACAATGCCCGCAGGGAGCGGGCGCTTGCGGCGTAGGTCGAGGGCGCTACGCCCGCCGAGGTAAGAAGGCGGAGCCGTCGTTCCCCTACCTTCAAAAACAGTGCCCGCGGAGAGCGGGCGCTTGCGGCGTAGGCCGAGGGCGCTACGCACGTGGAGGTAAGGAGGCGAAGCCGCCGTTCCCCTACCTCTAAAAACAGTGCCCGCGGAGAGCGGGCGCTTGCGGTGTAGGTCGAGGGCGCGACGCACGCCGAGGTAAGGAGGCGAAGTCGCCGTTCCCCTACCTCTAAAAACACTGCCCGCGGAGAGCGGGTGCTTGCGGCGTAGGCCGAGGGCGCTACGCACGCCGAGGTAAGGAGGTGAAGCCGCCATTCCCCTACCTCTAAAAATAGTGCCCGCGGAGAGCGCTTGCGGCGTAGGCCGAGGGCGCTACGCACGCCGAGGTAAGGAGGCGAAGCCGTCGTTCCCCTACCTTCAAAAATAGTGCCCGCGGAGAGCGGGCGCTTCCGGCGTAGGCCGAGGGCGCTACGCACTCCGAGGTAAGGAGGCGAAGCCGCCATTCCCCTACCTCTAAAAACAGTGCCCGCGGAGAGCGGGCGCTTGCGGTGTAGGCCGAGGGCGCTACGCACGCCGAGGTAAGGAGGCGAAGCCGTCGTTTTCCTACCTCTAAAAACAGTGCCCGCTGAAAGCGGGCGCTTGCGGCGTAGGCCGAGGGCGCTACGCACGCCGAGGTAAGGAGGCGAAGCCGCCGTTCCCCTATCTCTAAAAACAGTGCCCGCGGAGAGTGGGCGCTTGTGGCGTAGGCCGAGGGCACTACGCACGCTGAGGTAAGGAGGCGAAGCCGCCGTTCCCGTACCTTCAAAAACAGCGCCCGCGGAGAGCGGGCGCTTGAGGCGTAGGCCGAGGGCGCTACGCACGCCGAGGTAAGGAGTGCGTAGTATCCTCTATATCTTATCTATGCTTTAAGGACTGCCTTTTCTGATTTTCTCGCCAGCTTCTCGAGCTTGTTGCTTTGGTTCAGGGGGAGTTCAATTGGGAGCTTCTAGATCTTAATTTTGCCATAACTCAACTTGAACTAAAAGCTGCATCACATGTTGAGGGGGAGCTGGATTTTCTTGCATATCATTCTGCATTGTAATATACCTACATGGAGCCTTGATTATTATCCTGTTATGACATGTTTACAATGAATTACATCTTGCCATGATCTGTGCTTACTTGCTAGATTTATCATGACGTTATATGTGTAGTTTAGTCTTTGCCATGATAGGTTGATTAAAATGCTTAACTTGAACTAATTCATGTCATGTTAGCTCTTGAGACTAGTCTCTCTTTAATTATTCTTTTATGATTCATGCCATGTCAAATAGGCTGAGTTGAGTCTTGAATCTTTGTTGAGCTTTAGATTGAGCTATGCTAGTTTCTTTGTTGAGCTTTAGATTGAGCTATGCTATTTTTAAATAAGCAAAAAGACCTCTTTTGTGCAAAAAAATTGATCTCACCAATTCTTTCTCGTGAGACTGCTTGCCATTGCACTAGGCATGAACTCAGGGGGAGTTTTGGATGACTCAAACTATCTTCTTAAGCTTCTTGCTTGGAGTAGTCGCATAAGGCTTAAGATCTAGCACATGACTAAAAATGTTGGTTGGAAACGACCATGAGCTTTAAAAGAACAATCATGTCAATGTCCTTAATTTGCTTAATTACACAAAAAGACCAAGTACTTGAACAAATGGTTCATTCTTGAACTTGTAGCACTCTAAATTGACTCAATACTAGCTTCTTGGTTCCACTTAGATTATTGACATGGCCTGCATCATCTTTGGATACCTTTAGCTAGACTATAATCATGGTTGACTTGACATGCTAAGCAATTCGACTAATTTTCGGATTATGACTTGTTTGGCTTAGCTTGATTATACATGTTTTGTCATGATCTTGATAGCGTACTTATGAGTTATGGCTTGGTGTAATACTTCATGGTTATTTTGGATAATCTTCATGGCTCATCATGCTTAAAATGAATAATTTTCAGCCATTTCATCCAAATCATGCTTTATTTTCCTCCTTGCGTCTTGATGATTTTATTGCCAAAAGGGGGAGAATAGCGGAGAAAAAGCCATTTGGGAACTTTCTGGAGCTTTGGAGAAAAATTTGCTCTTTCTGTTTTCGCTCTAAGGTTCCCATTGTCAACATGGTCTTGGTTCCTCTTTGCCTTTTTTGTAGGCCATGTTTGACTTTCAAACTCAACTTTATGCTTTTTCTGTGTTTGTCAATATACTCATCAAGGGGGAGATTGAGAGTCCATGTGGAGGTGACAACATGTTTGTGATGAGTAATTGACACTTGTTTTGGAAAAATTGAGTTTGTTTTGGGTGTTTTCTGCGAAGTCGTAGCCCTGTTTGAGCGGTCGGAAGACCTTACGATCACTTTTGGCGTGGTTGTAGGTCACTGGGGTGGTTTACGACCACTTAGACCGTGGTCGAAAGGCAACAGCGAAGCTTACGACCACGCTTGGCCGTGATCGCAAGTCTCCGAGAGGTTTACGACCATATTGGGCGTGGTCGAAGTCCAGCCGGGCAGTTCACGACCACGTTGTCGAGTACTTGGAACCCAGCAGTTCATTATTATTTTCTTTTGAGATTACAACATTTTCTTTTGAGAATGAGCAAGTTAAGCCTAGGTCACATAATTGAGCAACGGATAGCAAATTGAAATTTAATGTTTCAACTAGAGACACATTAGAAATTGAAAGGTCGTTTGAGATAGCAATTTTACCCAAACCCAACACCTTTCCTTTGCTATTATCTCCAAATGTGATCTTGTCATTGCTTCCACTCTCAAAAGTGGTGAACATCTTCTGGTCTCCGGTCATGTGTTGAGTGCAACCGCTATCCAACACCCAATGCCTTCCACCGGTTTTGTAGTTCACCTACAAAAGAAAATCAAGCTCTTTTAGGTACCCAAATTTGTTTGGGTCCTTGGAGGTTAGTGACCAAGCTATTGGGCACCCAAATGGATTTCTTTTTAGCACCCAAAATCGAGGTGCCAATGAAATGAGCAACCACGTTTCCATTCTTAGATTTTTTTAAGCATATAGCAAGAATCATATAGACCAATGGAATGCATGTTATTCTTAGAGCAATCATTTTGAGCATGTCCAACACACCGATATTTTGTGCAAAACTTACCATCCTCCTTTACAAACCTTGGAGGCTTGTATGTCGGTTTCTTACCCTTTTTGGGGACATATCCGAGTCCCTCCTTGTTGAAAGAGCATCTTTGAGTGCTTAGTAACTTATCAAGGGTTTCTTTTCCCTTGTAAGCTCCTTCTAGACTTTTGTTCAATTTTAGCATTTGTTCCTTTAAATTTTTGTTTTCATTAGTAAGCATATCATCTTGAACAAGATTTAAAGCATTTCTAGAGTCAACACTAGATGAACAAGGCATGGCAAGTAAATCATCGCAACAAGTAGATATGCTAGACTTTGAAATTTCTATACTAGGCATTTCATTCAAGATATATCACAAGTAACTCCAATGCTAGTACTAGATTTATGATTTTCTTGGAGAAGTAAATCATGAGCTTCCTTTAGCTCCTCATAAGAGTCTTTAAGAGAAATATGTTCTCTCTTCAAGACCTTAAACTTTGATTTTTCTATTCCAAGAAACTCATTCAATTCAACTAACATATCCATTAAATCATCATATGAAGGCTCATCATCATCAAGCAATTTTACCTTTTCTCCCTTAGCCATAAGACATGTAGGAGTGGAGAATAGTGATGGAGCCTCCTTGATGGCGATGCCCACAAGCCCCTTCTTCTTGGGAGATTCGTCCTCGCTTGAGTCGGAGTCGGAATACTCTTCCTCGGAGTCCCACTCACCAATATGGGCTTCGTTCTTGCCATCCTTGTGAAGCTTCTTGAAGAGCTTCTTCTTGCCGTTGTAGTTCTTCTTCTTTGATGACTTCTCCTTGTCATCTTTCTTTGTAGGACATTGAGAGGCAATGTGCCCCTTTTCATCACATTCATAGCAACGAATGTTGCTATACTTCTTGTTGGAGGAGGAATGTCCCTTCTTAGTCTTCTCATAGCTTGTACCTCGGTTTGGCCGTCTCCTCATGAACTTCTTCATTCTTCTCACTAGAAGTGCCAATTCTTCTTCGGAGTCCTCCTCATCATCATCTTCGGATTCTTCACTTATCACCGCTTTAGCCTTGAAGGCGGTGATCTTCTTGCTCTTGGAAGTGGATTGCTCCAAGAGCTCTTCTTTGTCCTTCTTGTAAAGCTCGTTGGTGATGAGGTTGCCCAACAATTGAGTTGGTGTCATTCTTGCCAACTCCGGTGAGTTGAGGAAGAGTGTCACCAACACTTCATATTTCTCCGGCAAGGCCCTAAGCATCTTTGGAACAATATCAAGATCGGAAAGGTTAGTTCCAAGACCTTTGAGCTCATTCACAATGTTGTTGAGTCTTGAGTACATCTCATTGATGTCTTCATGAGGCAACATTGTGAATGTTTCATATTTGATCCTAAGCCGATGCAATTTGGCCTCCTTGACCGTGGATGTCCCTTCGTGTATTTCCGAGAGGGTAATCCAAATAGCGTGAGCCGTTTCAAGATTGCTCACTCTATTGAACTCATCCGCGTTCAAGGCTCCAAATAAAGCATTCATAGCTTGGGCGTCTAAATGAGAGTTACGCCCATCTTGTTCCGTTGGATGATCCGGATCAAGAGCCATAACATAACTCTCATTTACGACTTTCCAAATATGAGGACTCATGGCCTTCAAATAAATAGACATTCTAATTTTCCAATAAGCATAGTTTGAGCCATCAAAGAAAGGTGCCTTTCCTATTGCTATACCCTCACTAGCCATCCTTTTCTCTCTAGATGGTTAAGTCTAAAAATGAGAGACCAAGCTCTGATACCACTTGTAAGATCGAGGAGGCCGACTAGAGGGGGGTGAATAGGCGGTTTTAAAATTTTCGTCTAATTTCAATTGATAATTTTAACTTTAATGAATTGACTAGAGCAAGTCGACAATGGTACACCTAAACAACCTAGAAAGGCTCAAGATAACACTAGCACAAGTAATTGACCAATAGCAAAATCTAGTAGTCTAGGTCTAAGGTTGCTACTCTAACTAAACAAGCAATCAATTAATATGAATTAAGAACGTTGCTTGAATGAAAGTAAATACAAGAGAGCAAACCACAATTTGACACAATTACTTTTTACCGTGGTGATCGGAGACTTGCTGGTCTCCCCTAGTCCACGTTGAGGTAAGCCCGACCGAATCGGACCGGCTCCACGAATTGAGCCTAATCACCTCGATCACTAGCGGTAGCCCTTTCCCTCTCCGGGTAGGCGAGCTCCGAGCCTTCACAATCTTCCGGGCCTTCTCACAATCTTCTTGAGAAGATCACCGGAACCTCCTCCAAGCCGTCTAGGTGCCGGCAAGCACCAAGGGAATGAACCACGATGGCTTGATCACACCCAAGTGCCAATTGGATCAACCTAATATGCAAATGCACTTGAATTGGACTCAACTACCTCTATTGAATGCACAAGAGAGAAAGAGAGGTGTAAGAAGTTGCTCTAGGCTCAAAGATGTTCAATATGGGTTCAACAACATCTACAAGTTCTGGTGGGGATGTATTTATACCCCCACCAACCTCAAATAGCCGTTACAATAAACAATTCTGAATTTTCAGGAAAACCGGAACTACCGCCGTTATATGGGCGGTACTACCGGATTTCCGCCGTCGCAACAGAACGGCTATGTCAGGCGGTCAGAAGTAACCGTTGAACAATGAGTGCGGTACTACAGCCATTAAAATTGCGGTACTTCCGGAAATCCGGAAGTTCCGCTCCTTGCCCCGGTACTTCCGATTTCAGCGCGGTTAACTCCAACTCAGGGCGCTCTCTGGAAATGAAGTTCCGCTCTTAAGTCCGGAACTACCGGCCTGCGGTAGTTCCGCAGTTCAAACCGCGGTACTTCCATTTTCCGAGAGGCTAAGTTTAACTCCGGGCGCTCTCTGGAATTGAAGTTCCGCTCGGAACCCCGGAACTTCCGCACATGCGGTAGTTCCGCAGTTGAACTTGCGGTACTTCCGATTTCCAAGAGACTAACTCAACCTCCGGGTGCTCTCTGGAATAAACGATCCGCTCAGAGGCCCGGTACTTCCGGCCATGCGGTAGTTCCGCCCGTAGAACGCCGGTACTACCGGATTTTCTGACAAAGCACAATTTTGATTGAATTTGAATTTCTAAGTGCATGCATGATCCTAAATTGATCCATAGGGCATATTAGCATATGATCAAGCAAATGACCGTGATCCCTCTTAATAGTACGGCGTCTATCCTATAATCCGGTCTTCCAACCTATCTCCAAAACCGGTAAAAATAAAATAGATCCCTAAACTATTTACCTTGTCGCCCTTGAGATCTTTGAATCTTCAACATCTTTTTATGTACCTTCTTCTTTGCCCTTGAGACTAATTCTTGCAAACACTCAATACACAAATTAGTCCCATGATCACATAATGTCATTAATTACCAAAACTAATATTTTAGGGGCCTAAATGCTTTCAACCACGAAGGCGAAGGGGCTCCCCCTCGCGTTGTAGGGGGTGGTGCTCTTTTGGTTCTTCACCATCGAGCCAAATTCCATCTACACGTGGAAACAGATCCGCAACTGGCTCTACAACAACTTCCAAGGGAACTACGTCGAGCGCATAGACGCGGATCAGCTCTTCGTAGTCAAGCAAAAACCCTCGGAGAAACTCCGGGACTACTTCAAGCTATTCGCAAAAGTACGCTGCCAAGTCAAGGATGTCAATGAAACGACCATCATCAATGCAGCAGTACAGGGTCTTCGCTCGGGGCCGCTGGCCAAATACAACGCGCGGAAGCCAATCAAGACGGTGGCGAAGCTCTTCGACAAGATGGAGGAGTACGCCAGAGCAAAAGAGGATGCGCGGTGGCGGCAGGGTGATGGCTTCGACACCAATTAGGCGGAGGACTCGGCGAACAACGAAGGCTCATCGAAGGAGGGCTCCTCGAAAGGCAAGCGCAAGCAGGAGCCGTCGAAGGATGCCTCCGGACACAAGGATGCCCAGCACAAGGAGTCATCGGGTGACAAACCCAAACGCGGTCAGCAGAAGTCTCGGAAGGCCCGTTATGTCTTTGACATCGAGGGCGGCTCTGAAGATAACACCCCCGCTAGTCGCGGCGGCAGAGGACGTCGGGGCCGGGGGCGAGGGCGCGGTCGAGGTCACGATGATAGAGGCCGCGAAGAATACGATGATTAGCACCACGGCCAGTGGTGCGAGGTCCATGGCCGTGGCAACCATGACATGCGCGCCTGTACCGCTATTGTGGCACTTCAACAAAGTGTCACCAGGGATAGGAACCGTGAGGTGCATCCGCCCGTCGTAGCCCATGTCCAACAACCCTTGGAAGTCCCCATACGGATCCAAGATCAAGGGGCGCAGCTTCAGGAGGGCCCCCTACGGATCCAGGCTCATGTACAACAACCTCGGGAGGGCCTCCTGCAACTGCAAGCCCCGGAGGGAGCCCAGCGCAGAGTCATCAATGTCATCTCTGGGGGCTCCTCACTAGAGTTTGCCTTGGCGCGGCAGCGGAAGGCCTATGCGAGGAGGCTGCACCACGTGGCGGCATACCCAGCGCAGGCGCCGCCAGACTGGGCGCGGCACGAGGTCTCTTTCACACCCGCCGACGCCGAGGGTGTGGACTTTCCACACCAAGATCCCCTTGACGTCCAGGTTGTCATCGCAGGTTGCGATGTGAGCGTGCCCTGGTTGACGGAGGAAGCTCCGCAAACATCCTGTTCGCAGTGGCCTTCGACCAGATGAGGATCCCCCAAAGTCGGTTGGGTCCCTCGGAATCCCACTGCAGGGTTTCAGAGGTCAGCCTCTGCGAGCGCTGGGCCAGATATGCCTACGGGTATCCTTTGGTCGAGGCGACAATGTGAGGAGCGAGGATGTCACCTTCGACGTCATCGACATCTCGTACCCTTACAACGCCATATTGGAGCGACCAACCCTAAACTCTTTCAGGGTAGTTCCACATCACGGCTTCTTGTGCATGAAGCTCCACGAACCACGGGCAATCATCACCGTCCACGGCGACCAGGACATGGCTCGGCGCATAGAGCTCGGCACCAGGGGTCCACAGCATGAGGCCCAACCGAACACCTAGACTAGGCGCGCAAGCGCGAGGATCTTTGGCGGCTTCGGGAAGCACCTCGCCAGGCTCCCGCGTGTGTCGCTGCAGTGACAGAGGCTCCCACCGCGCACAGCCTTGTCACCAAGGCAGCGACAGTCGCCGCCATTCAAGCCTTCGAGCGATCAGCAGTCAGTACCCCGTCTTTTGTAATTGCTCGCCCGCGCAAACGGGAATTCAATAAAGTTCACCGTTTGCAAAATTGTCTTCGTTTCCTGCAAAGTCACGCGTCCGTGCGCGCATTCCCCGTGAGCAAAAACATGGGTATGAGTATAAACGAAGTCACGCGTCCGCACACGCACTCTCTGCGAGCAAAAACGCGGGTACGAGTATAAACGAAGTCACGCGTCCGCGCGCGCACCCTTCGCAAGCAAAAACGTGGGTACGAGTATAAACGAAGTCATGCGTCCGCACGCGCACTCTTTGCGAGCAAAAACGCGGGTACGAGTATAAACGAAGTCACGCGTCCGCGCGCGCACTCTTGGCGAGCAAAAATGTGGGTACGAGTATAAACGAAGTCACACGTCCGCACGTGCACTCTCCGTGAGTAAAAATGCGGGTACGAGTATAAACGAAGTCACGCGTCCGCACGTGCACTCTCTATGAACAAAAACGCGGGTATGAACATAAACAAAGACGTCTGGGGGGATGCCTCCACACGCACTCTACGGAGTATAAATAAGACGTAGTGCTGAGGCCCGCCTCCGCACGCACTCCACGGAGTATGAACAAGACGCGGATGTTGTCCCTACGCACTCTACTGAGTATAAACAAGACGCGGATGGCCCCGCGCACGTTTAGGCGTTAACCTTACGCGTACTCTCCGGAGTATAAAAAAGACGTGGTTGATGGTCCCATGCACTCCACGGAGTATAAACAAGACGCGAATGTTGTCCGTGCGCTCTCTACTGAGTATAAACAAGACGCGGATGGCCCCGCGCACGCGTAGGCGTTAATCTTACGCGTACTCTCCGAATTATAAAAAAGGCATGGTTGATGGTCCCACGCACTCCACGGAGTATAAACAAGACGCGAACGTTGTCCCTACGCACTCTACTGAGTATAAACAAGACGCGGATGGCCCCGCGCACGCTTAGGCGTTAACCTTACGCGTACTCTTCGGAGTATAAAAAAGACGTGGTTGATGGTCCCACGCACTCTACGGAGTATAAATAAGATGTAGCGCCGAGGTCCACCTCCGCACGTCCTCTCCAGAGTATAAGAACGTGGTTGGTGGTCCCACGCACTCTGCGGAGTACGAACAAGATGCAGCGTCAACGCTTACCCCCGTGCGCACCCTACCTAGTACGAGTAAGGCGTGGTCCATGGTCCACGCCCGCCTCGTAGAGCCGGCATGAGCCGCAACAGAGGCTCGCCTCCGCGTACGCCCCGTAGATGTGGCACAAGACGCAGCAAAGGCTTGCCCCCCACGAGCACTCCACGGAGCGCCGGCAAGCCTCAGCAAAGGCTAACCACGACGCGCATAGTCCAGTCCTCGTCTACTTAGACTAGGCGCCAGCTCCGCTGCCACCCCTTCGAAGGGTAGGGGACGGAGCGCTCGCGTGTCTACTTTGACGCGCGTCTACTTCGACTAGGCGCTAGCTCCGCTGCCACCACTTCGAAGGGTAGGGGACGGAGCGCTTGCGCGTCTACTTTGACTAGGCGTCACACGTCTACTTCGACTAGGCGCCAGCTCCGCTGCCACCCCTTCAAAGGGTAGGGGACGGAACGCTCGCGTGCCTACTTTGACGCGCGTCTACTTCGACTAGGCGCCAGCCTCGCTGCCACCACTTCGAAGGGTAGGGGACGGAGCGCTCGCGCGTCTACTTCGACTAGGCGCCAGCTCCGCTACCACCCCTTCGAAGGGTAGGGGACGGAGCGCTCGTGCGCCTACTTTGATGCGCGTCTACTTCAACTAGGCGCCACCTCCGCTACCGCCACCTCGAAGGGTAGGGGACGGAGCACTCGCGCGTCTACTTCGACTAGGCGCCAGCTCCGCTGCCACCACTTCGAAGGGTAGGGGACGGAGCGCTAGCGTGTCTGCTTCGACTAGGCGCCACCTCCGCTACCGCCACCTCGAAGGGTAGGGGACGGAGCGCTCGCGCGTCTACTTAGATTAGGCGCCATCTCCACTACCGCCACCTCGAAGGGTAGGGGACAGAGCGCTCGCGCGTCTACTTCGACTAGGCACCAGC
This sequence comes from Dendrocalamus latiflorus, assembly GCA_017311315.1. NCBI lineage: Eukaryota > Viridiplantae > Streptophyta > Magnoliopsida > Poales > Poaceae > Dendrocalamus > Dendrocalamus latiflorus. Next base: position 1,495,682 of record CM029671.1, on the reverse strand, counting down.
TCCGCTGCCACCACTTCGAAGGGTAGGGGACGGAGCGCTAGCGCGTCTACTTCGACTAGGCGCCACCTCCGCTACCGCCACCTCGAAGGGTAGGGACGGAGTGCTCGTGCGTCTACTTCGACTAGGCGCCAACCCTGCTGCCGCCACTTCGAAGGGCAGCGGACGGAGCACTCGTGCGTCTACTTCGACTAGGCGCCAGCTCCGCTGTCACCACTTTGAAGGGTAGGGGACGGAGCGCTCGCGCGCCTACTTCGACTAGGCGCCACCTCCGTTACCGCCACCTTGAAGGGTAGGGGATGGAGCGTACCTACGTACGGGCGAGCGCGGAAGTATAGCCTCACGAGTTTACGGTGGAATAGTGCGGTCTTGAGGAATGACGAAGTCTATATTCATCACAAGATGTTTACAAGGAGGCGCAGTGAGAGTATACAAGCATCTTCGGACGTGCGCAACAGCTACTCGGCAGGCTCCTCCTTAACGCGCGTTCGCGCTGAAACTTCGCGCCCAGAAATCCAGCGACTCTTCGGCCCTTCGCCAACGTCGAAGGCGCCGTCGGGTCATAAGGTCAGAAAACAGCAGCCGATCCCGGTCGGGTAGCTGCTCGGGGCACGGAGGTACACGAATCAGAACATGGAGAGGGCAAGTTCTACTTTATTTATAAGAAAGGCATTTATGTTACAACACACGCCAACGCATGAGAACCCCGGCGTCACACCTGTGGGTTCGCGTTGCCTCCCAACGCCTCGGCCCCACCTTCGTCACGCCGAGGGACTTCATCCAGCCACAGGCTGAGGTTCCCCTTACCGTGCATGGTCTGCCGTAGCTTGACCTTTGCTGCGGCCTCCCCGATGTACTCCCAAATCCTCTCGTGGAAGAACCGCACGGTGCGGCGAACGGCATGTACAGCGCCGGACATCACCCCGGCCCCAGCCGGCATCTCCAGTTGGGGGTCAGCTAGCCCATCGACATGTTGACAGCCCCAAAGCCGTAGAAGCGCGCACAGTAGGCACAATGTCACATATGAGCAGTAGTCGCCAAACGATGTCGCAACGTTGCGTGCAAGGTGGGCTGCATCCCTGATCCGCCGAAGCGTCCGCGATAGCTCTTCCGGTCCGAAGGCGCGGGGCGGCACCTCGGCGATGAGGCCTTCAAGGGTGCCTTCCAAGGCCAGCATGGCATCCCACACAGTCACGAAGGCATCGCCCAAAGTCCGGTCCTGCTCCGCAAGAGACGCGGCAAGTTGGCCCTTCTCCTTCTCTAGGGCAGCGATCTGCTGGAGCAGGCCATTCTGTTCCTCCGTAGCTTCTTGTCTCGCCGCTTCTGTGGCCGACAGCCGCACCGCAGCCATGCGTGCTTCGGTGCACGACTTCGCGTCCGCGCACTCTACTTCTAAGCGGCGGATGCGGTCGTCCTTGGCGGAGCACGTCCCCCCGGCTGCGCGCAGAGCCTCCTCGGCGGCCCGCAACCGCTCCTCTAGGGCCCCCTGCTCGCGGGCGTGAGCCACCTGCAACGCCTGAGCCAGGACGAGGGTCTATGCGATGAAGTGGTCAGCAAACGCCAAAAAGGCACATATAGTCAAAAAGCCAGATACTCACCCTCACCCCCGACACTTCCAGTGCGTCTCCAAGGCGCTCCGCTCCGTAGGTCAGCAGCTCTTGCTGATCAACACTCGCGGCCGCATCACTCACGACCCCACACCATGCCCCCAACATCTCCGGTTGAGGGGTGAAGTCTACTAATCTCGGGCGCGTGGCGTCCGCGGCGGCAGTCCCAGGGGCGTTGGACCCCCCACCGAAAGGAACGTCCTCGCGCCCAAGGATCGCCCATCCTCCGGGATGAGTGCTACTGAAAGATGGCATGCCGATTACGGTCCTACGAGAGCGGCGCAAAGCTACGCTAAGCTATGCTAAGACAGCTTACCTACAGTGGTAGCCGGTGGGCTTCGCTAGGGCGCCCCCTCCACCTCGAGCGGAGCAGCTAGGACGCCAGCGCCCTTGAATGACGTCAGCCCTGGGGGCCGGGCGGCCTCCGTGCCGGCGCCCAATACCAGCCGGTCCCGAGCTTCCGCAGCCACGGCTTGGGCAGGAGCCGGGCAGACGCCAGGCCTAGGAGCTTCGGCGTCGGAGTCGGAGTCCCACAAGCTCCTGATGCGGCCCGCTGCGGCGAACCCCCTGGGCGTCTGGAAAGGAGACGATCGTAAGCGTTGCCTCTTCGCCTTGGGAGACCGAGGCGGGGACCCCGCTTCGACAACTGCCACAGGGTAGGGCTCCACTGCAGCAACGCTCGCGGGCGGAAGCTCCACTCTGGTAACCTCCGTAGGGGCAGCCCCGCCTCGGCAGTCGTCGGGGGCGGAGGCTCCATTCCACCAACCCTTGTGGAGGCTAGCTCCGGTATCGTCATCATCGCAGGAGAGGACTCCACCCCAGTGTCGCCAGCGGACATTGGCCCCACCTCAGCGGCCATTGCGGGCGACGAAGCCTCCCACTCCTGCTCGTCCGTGGCACGCCCTCGGTCACCGGCACCTCCCAGAGACTCCTCGCCCTCCTCCCCTGTGCCTGTCTCCAGGTCCGAATTGGCGTACTTCGCGGAATTCGACCCAGGGTCCGCCCATCAACGGGAGTGACGGTGGTCACCACGCCGGGCACGGCCGCAGAAGCCTGAGCCCTATGGGACGACGCCTTCTTTACTTTGCCTCCATCATCCCGATGGCGAGGTTGGCTCAGAGCCGGAGGGGCGCGCTCCAGCACGCGAAGACCCAGAGCCTCGCACACGAGGTTTATCCATCCCAGCTCCGCCTCCGAGGTCGCAGCTGTGCACAAGCCGTGCTCCCTGACCGTGTACGGCCCGAGGAACACGCTCACTGCGCGTTCTGCTTCCTCCAGACTAACCCCTATAATGACAAGAGTCGAGTTAAAAAAAGAAATAAAGAAAAAAAGCACAAGGAACGGGGGGAAGTCAGTGTGTTGACAAAGACTTACGAGGGTCGGAAGGCGCCGGTAGCGAAGACACGGATGGGCAGACATTGTCATCCTGGGGTTTCCCAGCAGCGAGGCGCCATTCACACGCATGTTGAAGCGGACGGCGATCCACACGAGCCTTCGTGCTCTTCGCCTATCCTCCTTGTTGATCGCCACGCTGGGCGTGGTGTTGAACGCCATGGGTTGGCCCGTGCACTCGAGGCCACTGCCGCTCGCCACACAGTGGTAAAACCACCGTCGCATCCAGTTCGGCTCCCACTTCGCCCGGGTTGAGTTCGCAGGGAAGATCTTCCCGCACGAAGACCGCAGAACGAAGTTGACACTGCCGAAGTTGGAGAACGTCCCGTCTTTCTGCTCCTTCGGCTGGCAGCGCGCGTCATAAAGAAACACGAACATCGAGGCACTAGGCCAACAGCCCTCTGAGCACAAGGCCCAGCTGTACACAGCAAGGCGGGCCAGCGCGTTCGGCGTCAGCTGTGCCAGCTCCAGCTCGAAGGTCCGCAGCACGTCGCCAACAATAATGGCCAATAGGCGACGAAGACGATCGCCTTTGACTTCTCGGGGCGCGGCTCCACCTCGTCACTGGCGGGCAACCGTACCTCCCGACGGTCTGATAGCTTCCCCTCGTGCAGCAGCCCACGGATTGTCTCCTCCGTTACAAGCGTGGCACCCAAAACGCTGGAACACGGGCCCTCTTTCTCCATCGCCACTAACCATTTGTCCACCGCCGCCGAGCTGCGCTTCTCGAGAGTGTACTCCACCTCCAACGGCGCCGACCGACGGGAGACGACGTTACCACCGACCGTCCGGACGAGTCCTTCACCGCGCGCCATCGCTATCTGGAACCTAGACGGCAGCAGGGGGGCAGCGCGGTAGCAGGGAGGCAAGAAGAGTAGGGGTGAAAAGAGAGTCCAAAAGGTGTGAAGAGAAGGGGCAGATGCGGTGACCTAGGGGCTATTTAAAGCCCCTTCATCTCCCGCACCGCCGGTGAGCGTAACCGACGGGAGACGAACCGCTCACCTCCCCACGACTGAAGCCGAAGCGACACAACCGTTCGCACACGTCGCGCCCGAACGCAACCGTACAGTGGCCGGCCAGCGCACGACATGCCAATAGCCTCCTGCCACGTGTCCGCACCATCTGGAACAACTACAGGTTGCGGTAAGTAGCGTAACTCCCAGCACATGTCGGCACGAGTCTCGGGGCTATCGGGCAACTTCGACAGCAGTTCCGTTAGAGTCTCCGCTTTAGCAAGGAGAGCCTGGCTTCTACCCCGGCCCCGCCTCGCGAAGGGGACACCTCGCCACGCCGCCATCGACCCGGGCGGCAAGCCTGCAGACCACCTCGGCCCTGGCGGCCCTAGGCGGGTCGCCGCCTTCCCTACCTGTACGTTGGGGTCCAGCAAGACCTCCAACACGGCCCTGGTCCAACCTGGGAGCGCGACCACCGGAGGGCCAACAGTGCAAGACATTGCCACGCGTCCCGCCCACCGCCCCCTAGGGAAGGGGCGAACGGCCGTGGTCATGCGACCGCTGACAGCCCACGACGCATCAATCGTGGCCCGCCGCACACACCTTCCCGTGGGGACAGTGCGCACGGCTGTAGCCGCCTGTCCCTGACAATTTAGGGGTCGGCGTGGTTCTCGCTGCCTTTAAAGCGCACTTTTGGACCGCGAAGCCGCCCCGCACCGTCAGACCAAGCGGAGCCCCTCAACCAACCCCTACCCAGACGACCCCGGGGCGCAAGCAGGAACGCACAGCCAGGGGTGCCCCGAGCAACCAGGTCAAGGCCGCGTCTTGAACTCCGCCGGTAGGCCCACCAGAGATGCCCGACTCCGACCGCTCCCGTCTCACCCAGACGGCTCCGTCGACACATGCAACCTCGTCGCCCCCCACCTCGGCTCTGCCAACACCTTTAGCTTCGCCTGCGCCTTCGACCCCGCAGAAGCACGCATCTTCGCCACGGCTTCGACTTCGGCCTTGCTACCAGGGGGCCCTAGGGGTGAAGGCGACCTCGATAATCCTTCCAACACCGCACCCTCGTGGAGAGACAAAGAAGCAGGCAATCCACCAAGCAATTTGGAAGTTCACAGGCCGCAGGGACGGAGGGGGTCAAATGGCTCGGCAACATGGCTTCGGCCCGTGAAGCCCGTCACCATGAGAGGCTCCTGTTGTAGGGGTGGGCCCCACCTAAGCCCAGCCGGCCTGCTAGAGAGTTGTAAGGCCTAAAGTGGGATATGTATAATGACATAAGTGCCCTCGAGGGGGATACTCAAATGTAAGGGTACTGCTGTAAAAACACCCCCCATATGGGCATATATATATACATCATACTAGCCATGGGAAAACCCTAGGCCCATTGCTCACCTAACTCTCCACTACCATACTCTCTCTCTCTCTCTCTCTGTTTGGTCTGTAGCCACAACAGTAACATTTTAAAAATAAGTCCTTAATTATACGTCATGCTTAGCACTGCTTAGATACTCGGGGGCACCAAAATGCCCAAACATCATTTTTAATCATGAGAAATTGATTTGGGCAGTCATGATGGAAATGACTAGTATATTTTGACATGATTATTTTATGCTACCAAAAATTCCAACTTGCTTAAATATCTAGGCAGATGATAAGAGGGTTGGTGAGGTGCAGTGGAAGCACGGTGTGTGGATTGTGGTAGAACCGCCCAAATACCCCTAAGGACTGAATTTTGTCATGACCTCCTGTGTAAAACAGTACAACCACAAGTCTGTAAATTGCAACTTGGCTAAATAAATCTATCGAAACCCCCGGACTCATCTCACCAGTAGTGGATAGGAGTGGATATTGCAAGGGCAAGGGGTGGCCTAAAGGGACACCGAGTGGATGGTGAAGTAACTAGCCATGCTAGCGTTGTGGGGAGTGGAGCCCGAATGCACTAGCAGCCATGGTTACATCCCATGCAACGTATGGGACCCACCGCAAGTGGGAGCAGCCCATAGAGTGAGGTGACAAAAGGGGCTAGATATTTTGAAAAGTTACTGTGATGGTCTACTCAACCACATGACTAAGGAATCATGTGGAGCAACGAGCGAATTGTCTCTTGTGGTGAAAGTGTACCAACTCTGCAGAGTCAAAACTATTCAAATAGCCGTGCCCATGGTTAAGGGCGGACATGGTGTTGCCCTGATTTGTGTTGCCCTGGGTGTCGCCCTAGTGATAATGTAAGCGGTTATAATGCTGAAAGGTTAGCATATCTTGCAGAAGCCATGTAACAGTGGTTGGAATCTGGATCATTATTATTATTGCATTCTTTCACACATTATGTTTCAGTTTAAATTGCTAAGTCTCAGGAAATTTCTATGTATCATATTTTAAATGCAATTTATGGAAAATAAAATAGCACGAGCCTCTCCTTGATAAGCCATGCATATTATCTAATTACATCCTGTGTATTGGCTCGCGGAGCAAGGTGGTTTGTGCTCACCCTCGCTCTCACAATTCATTCAGAATCAGGAGTCAGATCGCTATGCTTCAGCAATACACCTGGCCAAAATGGTGAAGAAGATGAAGAGGTCAAGAGCTAGGTCATAAACCCCCAGTTGGCTGCCTGTGGGCACATCCTGAGGGTTCCACCTGTATGCTTCATTTCCGCTGCTGCATTTTATTGTTTCGGCCTAATCGGCCCACGGGTAAGTTTACTATTATATTTACGTTTCCGCATGATATGTATTTTGATGTTCAGTACTGTATCTGTGAGCACTATCTACTGATCCAGGGAATAGTGCAGTGGAATCACAGAGGATTTCGAATTGTAAAATCTGGGTCTGACATTCATCCTTAGTTTTTAGCAAATATACATAACAATATCATGTTGCATCATCAATAAAAGTTAGAAAATATCTTTTGCCTCTTTTTGTCAACAATCCATTCATTTCACATAAATCTGAATAAACAAGATCTAATTGTGCCAAGTTCTTTTCATCCTCTAATCCCTTAAAGGGTTTTCGAAGCTGTTTTGCTTGCACACATAACTGACACTTTGATCCTTGACAATTTCACATTTTGGAATTAAATCTAATCTGGACATTCTAGCAATACTATCAAAATCAATATGACAAATGAGAATGCCAAATATTTATCTCACTTTTATTTAAACCAGTTGCAACATTCAAATTATAACAAGACTCTAAAGTACTTAGGTAGAACAAGCCTCTGCTCTCAAACCCTTTACCAACAAAGTTTCTGAACTTAGACATTATAATTTTATTTGACTCAAAAACAAGCTTATAATCATTCCTACATAGGAATAAACCACTAATGAGGTTCTTGTTTATTGTAGGAGCATGCTACATGTTCTTCAAGTGGATAATCTTCCCTGAAGTAAGTTTTAGATACACCGTGCCAACACCAAGAACAGAAGCATGTGTCCTATTTCCCATTAGGACGAATGAAGCCCCTACTGCCTAGTAAGAAGTAAATAAGAAAATATCAGAATATACATGAATATTAACACCATTATCAACCCACCAATCAGTGGATTGACATGCTACAAAACAACAAGTGAATTACCATACCCTCCTGAAGTCGAGGTCTTACATATGATCACGTTAACAATCTTCTTCTTTGGCTATTCACCATCTCTGCTCTTGCGGAAGCGACTGTCTTTCGCCATATGACCGTCTCTTCCACACACAAAGTGGGTGATATCCCTCAAATTCTTTTTCTCACTTTTCTTTTTCTCAAACCTAGTTGTCTTGTTCGATTTGTTGAAATTGTACTTCTTTGCAGCTGTCTTTTTTCTCAACAATATTGGCATTATTTTGACCAGAAGTAGTGGGTGCATCTTTTGCTCTTGTCTTCCTTCCACATTGAGGGCAGCAATGAGATCCTCAACAGAAATCTCTTCCCTCTTGTGCTTCAAGTCAGCAACAAAATCCCACCAAGAAGCGGTCACACGAATGACTTACTGTTAGGCTTGATGTAGAACAACAGGAGGAAGCACAGACTCGATATAGTGTAGGACACAGAAATAACAGAGTAGGAGCAGTCACGCAAATGCACTGCCCAGAAACCTTATTGTCGCCCTGTGCAGGTTCTCTTTGCGACAATGGTTCAGAGATCCCGCTCTCCTCTATTATTGGTGCACACCAAGAAGAAAGATCGACGAGATTCGTCTACTCAATAGTCATTACGAATTCACCAGAGAGGAAGAAGACAATGTGAGAAAGAAATAGAAGTGTTCTGTCTTCCAAGTCTAGATGTCTATAAGCCTTTTATAGATGTGCAAATTACTCTATAGTAATTGTCCCCATTGAACTGAAATAATTTACTGGTAACTGCTAATTTATTCACTGGTAACTGATATTATTCAAACCAAATAAAGGTAATTAAGCTGTCTCATGACTAGTTAAAACAGAGAGATGATACATGATTCAACAAAAAATAAGGTGTACTTGGTCTACCAAGTGGCGCACCACGCCACGGCGAGGTCTCACGTCATGAGTCACAAGTCACATAATTTTTACGCAAAAATACACGAATACACGCGCGCGTGCGCGCGTGTGTTTTCAGTCAAAGCCATCCTTATACCATCCCTACCTATATGTGACATGATTCAAAGAGTGACAAGAGCCCTTATAAATTGCTCATCTTTACTTTGCGTTAGTATTATGGTACTAAATCATACATGTTTTGGAATTAAAGGAAATGAGTCTCACTCATTCAGACCTATTTCTAACAGAGACGGGAGTGACGCAGGGAGCCAACGGTGGCAGGCCGGGGTGGAGGCGGCGATGGGGCAAGGATCCAGCAGGGTGAGACATGGATACACGGCGGCAGGTGGCTCAAGAGGGGAGATTGTTTTAGGTGGAGCTAGGGCCGCTGCCTCTCATCCAATCATAACCGGCCGACCTTGATCCTGCGGCCCTCGTTTTTCAAATGACGTCTCATAGCTTGCCAGAACTCCAGCCCACAACCTTTTATAAGGGCTGAAATTGCCATGTTTTTTTTTCAGATTATAGATTATACTTTATGACTTTCATCAAATAAATAAATGAAATGACTTCTTCGTCACTATTTCAAAGTGGTTTATCATCGTAACCTTTTAGAAAAGGTTTATTGGCTTTTGATTCATTCGCACCAGTGCTTATAATAGGATCAAAAGTTATAAGTCATAGTCCAAAAGAACAGGAAACTGAAATCTTTGGAATAAAAGATCCAAGAGATGCTGTCCAACCAAAAGCTATAGGGCCTGTTTGGAACAGAGGAATTTCACAGGAATTTTGCAGAAATTTTGCAGGAAACAGTTCAATTCCCGCAGGAATCGGGAAAAATTTCCGCATTCCAAACAGGGCCTAAAATCATTCAAGTTTCACATTCCACCTCACCTATGGGCTAGAATGCCATACCATCCAACACTTGGGAAAGCATACATTTATGATTTAGGAAAGGGAAATTTTGTTCGGTAGCATATCCAACATTTGAGAAAGCATACATTTATGATTTATGAAAGGGCAATTTTGCTCAGTAGCATATCAGAGATGTTTTGCTAGACAACATTGCAGTCAAAATATACCATTCCAAACAAGTGAAATTATGCCAAATGACACTGTTGTCACTTCACCATCGAGACAACCGTTAGTAGAGTAAAAGACTAGTTTGCCCTTATGCACTTTTTGCTGTTGGCGCCGAAACCCAAAAGGCAAGAAGACAAAACTTTCTCCTCTCATACGGTATAAAGCTATGCTCTGCGATAACAGCTTCTCTTCTAAACCATTTTATCTGCCCAAACGAGGGGCAATTGGATTTTTCCATTATTTTTTCTCATCTAATTACCATATGCACTGTTAGTTTCGGATGGGCAATATGAGGGTAATGCTATCTAGCATAATTTCACATGTTTAGGATGTTATATACAATACAAGGCAATTGTAATGATATCTAGCAAAATATCAATCTTTGGAATGCTACCGAGCAAATTTCCCTATGTGAAATCACCATGCACAGTGCAAACATATATAAAACACACACCATATCACAAATGCTGAAAGCTGGTGGCAATATACTACTAATGTGCAGTCATATATTTCCCAGATATACTGTGTCATATTTACAAAAACTGAGGCCAGTTTAGGCACCATATATAATAGGTGGCAAGGTAAACTCGCAGTTCTACTTGTAACTAGCCCTGCAAAATGAGCATTCTTTCTGACTGTATTTTCTCTAAAAGCATTTAACTGAGGTTAACAACTGAGAAGGCATCTAAACTGTTCTTTAAGAGATAAATAGTTTTAGCCAACTGCAGTTATAATATAGGCAAAAAGTTGAAACTCTCTATGATTCTTCCACAGATGTACATCCACCCTAACTGCCAGCAAAGCGAGCACAGATCCTTCGCTTGATAGGAGATCTACAAGATGGGCAGTCTGTCATACCCTGATGTTGATGAAGCTGACTGCAGCCTACGCAAACAATCTGATGCCGACATGGGAGAAAAACTACCGAAATCTCCTCTTCCAAGCACATGACACATTCTTGCTCCCGGCGTACAGGATCAAGCCCAAACCCTGGAGGATTCATAATCTTGGCAACGCTCTGATGCTTGCTACTACTAGCCACTTCTCTCAACTCTTGACGCACAAGCTCCAATCTTTCTTCCACCTGCTGTTCGAGGTGCTTAACACTGGCCTGCAACCTTTGCTTTTCATTTTGTGCACTCAACAGTAGAAGGTTACACTCTGTTCTTGCTAATATCTCAATCCTCTCAAGCTCATTTCTTTCAAAGTAAACCTTCTTCATAGCTTCATCAATCATCTTCTCTCCTTCCAGGCACCTTTTCTGAAGTATTTTAGGGCAACAGAGTTCATGGTCAAAAAAACATTTTTTAGGCAAATACATTGATGAGTTATGCATATATTTGAGCATGGTAGGACCCAAAAAAACAGTCAGGCAACACATGAACTATATGGTAGATAAACCAAGTTACATCAAATTACATCAAGATTGTTCAACTCAAGACTCAATAGGAAAAAATATAAACAAAATTCCAATTTCCTGTTAACAAACATTTTACAAACCAAATGGTTATATCCAAGGATGGAAAAACCGGAACCGGGGTAAATCCCGGCCGCCGGGCGGTACCGGTAACCGGCCGGTTACCGGAAATCTCGGATAAAAACCGGATGAATTTTGTCAAATGGAAATTTTGGGCGGGGCGGGAGGGGACCGGTAACCGGACCGGTAACCGGGCGGTTACCGGAAATACCGGTGGAAAACCGGATAAAACCGGTGAATAGATTACTTGATGAATAAAGTTACATCTTACAAGTATATATAGCATTCATGCATGCGTGGGAAGATGGAGAGGCATGCATTCATGCATGCGTGGGAAAAGGTTGCTGATCAACTGCAGAGAATAAATGCTAGTATCACGAAGCCAATCATCCCCAGAAGAAAGACCATCCTGTCCAGCATGCCTTACATGATCAAGTATAGGAAAGAGTACACGGTGGAAAATGCTCTCCCAAAAAGGAGAGGAGAATTTATGTCCTCTCTCATTCAGCAGATCAAAATTGGCGTCTGGAACAACATCAACAGGTTTAATAGCACCATCATGCATGCGTTGGAAGATGGAGAGGCAGGCATGCATTCATGTCTGCCTGGGAAGATGGAGAGGCAGGCATGCATTCATGTCTGCCTGGGAAGATGGAGAGGCATCGCATGCATGTGTGGGAAGATGGAGAGGCATCGCATGCATGCATGCATGCTTTAAATGGATTAGTCAGGAAATTTACATGACTAGAAAAATGTGGATGCCTTTAAATCTCCATGCATGCGCAGCTTTAAATCCCCATGCATGCGCAGCTTTAAATCTCCATGCATGCGCAGCTTTAAATGGATTAGTCAGGAAATTTACATGACTAGAAAAATGCATCCATGCATGCCTTTAAATCTCTATGCATGCGCAGCTTTAAATCTCCATGCATGCGCAGCTTTAAATCTCCATGCATGCCTTTAAATCTCCATGCATAGCTTTAAATCTCCATGCATGCGCAGCTTTAAATCTCCATGCATGCGCAGCTTTAAATCTCCATGCAATACATGCAGGAAATCAATTTATTAGTGTTAATAATGCAAATATCATTAGGGAAATCAATTTTTACATTCAAAAGTTTAAATTTGAATTAAATAAAAAACCGGCGGTTTTTTTCTCCCGGTCGGCACCGGTAAAACCGGTTACCGGCGGTAACCGGCCGGTTACCGCCGGTATTTGGAACCATGGTTATATCTATGGTCACCATAAACGGGCCTTCATTTTGTACATAGAAAAACATATCATTTAGGGGGAATTCTCTGTGTGCCACAAAGTGTTGTCCCGATCCATAATTTGTCACTAGAAAAAGCTCACTTCCCTGTATACTACCGAGTTTTCCATTAGTTCCCTTTCACACCATTCTGTCACTTCAGTTAGTTGGAGTCGCCGTTAAACCCAAATAGTCCACATCTTACCCTCATCTTCTTCCTTCCCCTCTCTCTTCTCTCTCCTGCCCCCACCGGCCACCTCCTCCTCCTCTCTCTCTCCCTGTTCTTGGCCACGCGCCGTAGCAGTCGCAGCCGCTGACGGCAACGAGCTTCCACTACCCCTCCTCCACCACCACCACGCGAGGCGCTCGCACCCCACCTTGCCATCGTGGATTTTAAGGACAGCCTCTCTCTCTCCCCTCTCTGCCCAATCCAAGCACACCACGAGCATGGCCATCAGAGTGAACATGAGGATAGATTCTAAATTGAAATCAAAACTAGAAGTAGAGGAATTGCTCAAAAATCAAACCATTCCTTGGTTACCCTGATCCATATCAAACCTGAAATCAAGAAACAAGAATAGATCAAGCTTTGTATCAGCGCAACAATGGCGCCAGCGTCCTGGACGCAGTCGCCACCGCTAAGGCCGACCTCCTCGCTGCTGTAGAACTTCCAAGCCGTGGACATGGAGCACATGCTCGCTGTTGACGGAGACCAACATGCCAACCTTAGCCACCGCACCTCCCATCATTGCCAGTGCCGCCGGACGAGTCACTATTCCTCCCGCCAGACGAGTCACTATTCCTCCCGTCATCGACGGGCACCGCCGACCAAGCCACCACACCTCCCGCCGGATCTGGGCACACTGCGCCTCCCCTTGGCATGGATCTCATTGGTAGGAATTAGGAAAAGAAGAGAGGAGAGGAGGGGCAGCCGCTGCTGCTTTTTTTTGTTGGGCTGGATGGGTGAACAGGAAGAGGAAGAGAGTGGAAGGAGGAAGGAGATGAAGAAAAAGGGTAAAAGAGTCTTTTCGCATGCCAGCTGACAGAGGAGGTAACAGGAATTGCATGGAAGATAACAAAGAAGAAATTCAGTGGCATATAAGGAACGGCATTTTTTCAGTAGTACAGAGGGAAACAGGTTAACTTTCAGTGGCATGGAAGGAATTTTCCCTACCATTTAACAGATCAACAGTCAGGGATATGATAGTGACCTACCACATTCATACTGTCATTCTGCATGTAACTAATAAATGTTGCTGAATGATTTCTCAATGTAACAAAAAAGACAAAATAATCTGAACATGCATCAATTTTGAAGGCAAAAGGTGGGTGAAATTGACATACCTTCAATACACCTTCATATCCTTTAGCTTGTTCAAGATTTTTCAGTAGCTTAGACAGGTTACTCCTTTCAGCAGCAAGCTCCTCTTGCAGAAGGATCTTCTCTGCCTCCATAGACTTCAGTCTCTCAAGGGACCCATTTTCCTTCCTTAAAATGTCAGCAAAACTTGCATCTGATTGCTTTTCCTGTAAGTTGGCAGCTTCCTTATTAAGCCTACAAAGTGAAATCTTATCTGTAAGGTCCAGTGCAAGAGAATTTGCACAATCAAGCTCATCCGAAGTACTGTCTATTGCCCTTTGTGTCTCCTCAAGCTTCTTTCTAGTAAGCACACCGCACTCCTCAACTTCTTCCTTTTCCTTTCTGAGAGATACAAGAACACTTTTGTCTTTTGCCAGCCTACTTGTGGACTGCATCACCCTCTCATTGGCCCAGTCTGTCCAAACTTTCACCTCCAGCTTTAGCTCTCCCAAACATCGAATTAGATCTAGAGCCAGCTCCTCTTTCCTATCTTTTGGAACCCAAGTGGTCCGCATCCCATCATGTGAGAAATAAAATTCAAAGCTATCTGCAAGAGTATTTGGGAGACAGAAGTGTACGAAACCATCAGGTTTTGTTTTTTGCTTATTGGCTGCCTTTCCAGTAGATGATGAGCTGGAGGAATGGCTAACAGGAGAAGAAAGTGGCGGAGTTGAAACCACTGTTGGTGCACCCATTCTTTTGAGCGAGAAAAGACTAGGTAGAGGCAGAGTTGAAACTAATGTCGATGATTTTAAGCCCTTTGTATTGGCTACCTTTGATGTGCCTGTCAAAGTGGTACGGGCAGATTCAAGAAATGCAATGACTGATTTACTCTCTTTGAGTTTTATTGAAGACGCTTTACCATAACCCTTGACCTGTTGGAAGCTCTCAAAAAACATCTCCTTGCCATAGTCTTTCTGATATTTAACAGGACTTCTCTTAGTGCTGATGCCTTTAGTTATTTTTTTATTATACTGAACAACAGTCCTAGGCAAGGAAGAAGATTTTTCCACTTGACCAGAAGGACCAACTTGGTCTTGACCAGAAGCAACTTGATCTTTCCCTGCGTACTTTTGAATTGATACTATATAATCTGTCAAAATATTGCTCCACATCCTTTGTGCTTCTTCAGAATGGAATAATGCAGGTCCTCCAGGAGATTCTGCGGCACTATACCGATATCCTTCTGATGGCTTGTTTACATTCTGATTGTTCATGACATGCCCTCCTGGCTGTTCATTTCCATAAGCACTCATATCAACAGAAAATGCACGAGCAATAGAGATATCCATGTCGCAAAGCAGAATGCACCATAATGCATCGCTCCAAGTCAAGAATGGATAATATTTCTTAAGCAAACTTGATGCATAACTAAGAAGATAGAAACCCAACATGTGCAAATGCGTGTCAAGATTCTCACTCAGGGAAGAATCAACCTGTCGACCACTCTGTAGCAATGAACGTGCACTATCTGCAATCTTAGTGATAGGCCCATCAAACCGGTAACAGAGTGCAGAGTCCACAATGGCATGAATAACAGCGTCCTCAGTGTACCCTTCATGGGATATCATCTCAACTGCAGTCTTGAAGAACACGTGTAAGCTATATAATGCAATATCCCTTAAGTCATTCCAGCCCACATATCGGAACCCATGTGATTCACCAACCTCGTTGCTCCAATCCAAATCAAGATCCTTTGAAGCTATATGTTCAACAACAAAAGCTTGTACACTTGACCATGAGCGCTGCAGCTTCACATGAGTCAAAGATGAGTTACCATTGGGGGGACTCACTTGCATTTCATCAGCAGTAAAATCTGGCAGTAATTTTGTGTTGATACTTTTATTGTCTCCTCCAACACGAGAAGAACACAGGTTGCTGCCGTTGCCAGCAGCACCCATGCTCAGGATAGTATGTTTGTCTGCCAAAAAAACCACTGAATCAAGAGAGTGCAACCAAGAATAAGGAATAAGTATATGGAAAGCAAGACAGTAATGCTACCTCAAGGACTAAACTGTTAGAGAAATTATAAGCGCTGCCACTTATCAAGTGCAGATCTAATGCTATGGCACATAAGGTGCTGGTTAACAAAGTTGTGCATCCTAAGTTGTGTTATACAATTAGTACAGCAAAGACATATTTAAAACACAAAGATATCCATTTCCCTCGACATTTTAAGTGTAAGCTCAACTTAAAGGCATGAAAATTTCAACAAAATTAAAATGCATAACTTCGTTGTATTAAGCAAATGTACAACTCTGTTGTACAAAACTGTATAACCTAGTCACAAGTGCATTCGCGTAAAAAAAAGTTGTGCTTAGTAAGGCCTTTACCATCCAAAAGATCTAGCTATGCACTAGAGTACCCATTCCTCATATGATATATGTACCAGATTAGAATGAGGATCACTATTCATACAAATGATTTTTGTTCTAACAAGCACATAACACTCTCTTAAGAGAGGACCAAACATGCATATGGCTCGTGTGGGGCCCTTAGAAACAGAGGGTAGCAACATATTTGAGAAAAATCCTATCAAACGGCAGTTCTGAATTCTGATAAGTTCAGGAACCATAGGCACATGTACAGTTACCATTCATCGGTATAGCTGGTACATGAGTGAATTGTGAATAGCCGAAATTACGTCGTATGCAACGTACTATGCTAAATTCATCACAATACAAATTGAGATTATTCATAGAGAAGTACATAGGCTTTGAATGTTCCAAGCATTCTGACCAACACACAGAATCTGAAGGCACAGTTAACACAATGCGACAAGAGACTCAAATTAACAACCAATTATGGGGAAAATGAGCATATGTAAAAGCCCAAATGAGCAGCAACAGCACAAACATGCATCTAGAGTCCAGAAACATGTCTATAGCATCTATCTAACCAAAGAAGGGAAGCATGAGCAAGTATTATTCCTACACACAGCTAAAAATATTAGCCTAAACTTATCTACATTTCTATAATTTTCAGGGATGTGCAGATTAAATTGCAACCATCAAGCAAACACACAATTTGGAAACATTAAACAACATAGCAACAGGATAGTAAACAAATGCATAACAACATGGGAACAGGAAAGGAAGCTAAAATTGAGTTCCAATTCCAAACTAGAAACAAAATGCAATGAAAGGTTAAAGAAAAATGAGAAAAATTCCGTACAGAACTAGGCACTTTAAGCTCACAATTTTCTTCAACGAGATATCCAAGCTCTACGACGCAAAGGGCATTGGGAACTAACAAAATAAGCAGGGAAATTGGCTGCAAAATTACAGACTAGAAGCGAGCTGAAAACCTCAAAAACCAAGACAAAAGAATATAAAGAGGAAAGAAAAGCAAGAAACAACAAAACAGGATTCTAAGAACCACCCATCAACAAAAAGAGGGCTTTGCCGGGACAAATTTCTTTTTTTTTTTTTTGCGAGGAACAGGAGAAATTTCTTCCCAACAAAACGCAAGAAGGGAGGGATGGCAACGAACTCGGAATTAGAGAGACAATTGCCCGAAAATTCCACACCAAAAAGGACTCCAAGAATCACATATCAAGAAAGCAAAAAACAGGATGTTTTGCCTGGAGAAATTTCTTCTCGAAATTCAAGCAAGGAGAAGAGTGGAGCAAGGCGCTGGAAATTAGAGAGGAAAATCGCCGAAACCTCCACGATCACACCACCAGCCTTAAAGGCAAATACAAGACTCCCAGAACCACCCGTCAAGAAAGGAACACTGGGTTTCGCCGTGACAACTTTCTTCTCAACGAAATGCATGTAAGGAGAAGGGGGGAAGCGAGGGAGGGGGGATGGAACCGCTCACCTGCGGCGCTCCAGGAGGAAAGGCTTCGGGTTCTTGGGTGGATTTGGGCAGAGTAGAGGGAAGTGCTGAAGGGGCAAAGAAGAGGGGAGGGGAGGGGTTTTTCTGTTTTTTTGTTTTTTTTTTTCCCTTTGCGCTTTGGGCTGGGCAGTGGCAGGCGTGGTGGTCTCTGGTCTGCGTGATGTGAGTTTTTTGCTATTACGGTACCCTCTAAGTTGGACTTCGACGAAACGGTATCTACGTCGTGGGCTTCTCTAAAATAGTACTCTTGTACTTAAGACTTCTCTCAAATAGTATTTTCAGGGATTTTAACTCAAATAATTTGATTTTCGAATTTGTACTCCCCCAATTGACTGAACTGCCCCTGCTCATTTTGTTTAACCCTAATCACTTTTATTTTCTTCTTTTCACATCGTTTGGGTTTCATTGGCGACGGCGGACTGGCCGATCGGAATACTCGGCGCGGCGCCGTCGCCAGGCAAGAGCGCGGCAAGGATCGCACGGGAGTGCGCGTCGCCTCCGGCCACGGACGATCGCTCCGTCAACGCCAGGCGAGAGCGCAGCAAGGATCGCACGGGAGTGCGCGCACCCCAGGCCACGGACGATCGCACACCAGCCAGGACGGTCGCACGTCGGCAGGGGCAACCGGACCACGTACGCGGTAGGTGTGATCGGACCAATTTGTGACAAGACAAAATTCGTGACAAGACAAAATGAGCAGGGGCAGTTCAGTCAATTGGGGGAGTACAAATTCGAAAATCAAATTATTTGAGTTAAAATCCCTGAGAATACTATTTGAGAGAAGTCTTAAGTACAAGAGTACTATTTTAGAGAAGCCCACGACGTAGATACCGTTTCGTCGAAGCCCAACTTAGAGGGTACCATAATAGCAAAAAACTCGCGTGATGTGCGGGGGGGCGTGACGTGGGAGGATGGTTTCGAGCGGGAGGACCCGCGGAGTGGACGACGTCAGGTTCCGGCTTCGTTTTCTCTGTGACTTTGACATTTGCTATATGGGTTTTTAAAATTTTAGCTAATTACGAGGGGAGTAAAAGAGCTCGATGGAGAAGCTACTTTAAACCATACTAGAAATTAGTAGCTATTTTATTTAAAGTGTCTTATACAGTGATGCTTATAAATGATTTATAAATATCGTTCTATCTCTAGACGTGTGGACTTCGGTAGAGATATTGTTGTGATTGTAGTGTTGATCGGGATGATCATAAGGAGGAAATAATTGGCTAGAGGACGATCAACTACTTCCACTACTAGACACATGTTTCATTGAATCAGCCACTTTAACTCTACTTTCGCTGCACACGTATCTAGTAGTAATGATCTATGGGTCTATTCTTTACGGATTCTAAAAGCGGCTTTTGGCTTTTGCTACAATACCTAACTTTCAAACGGAGTATTTTCTCAAGACGAGATCTACAAGTTAATTGTAGTACACGTTAAAAGTTCAACATCTATATCAACCAAAATCACAAGCGAGTATCTCTCTCTCCATAATCTCTGTCTCAAATAGGCAAAATTCAAAAATTTCAACCAAAAGTCATAAGCCACAGCCATATCAAACAGGCCCTATGGTCTCTTACTTATACGACTTCCTGGTTTACATAGTAGAGATTTTTAATCTACACTAGTGTAGCCTACCCATAACCCATGATGTCAATTGAGGTACTAACAACATATTCTTTTTCAAACTTAGGACATAATAGACCTTCTTAAAATGGAGTTGTTGAGAACCATACCTTGGAACAACTATATTCCTGATATGAGAGATGGGTAACTTAGAGTTATTAGCTGTTAATACCACTTTCCTTCCCTTGTACTTAGTCATATTTTGCAGCTTCTTGTCATCACTAGTCATATGATTGGAGCAACCAGAATCGACAATCCACTCTTCCTTATAATTTATCCTTGGATCTGTTGTTGCTACAAAAGCTGGTGCTTCCACGTCCTCCTCAATCTCTTCTTCAACTTCTTGAGAAAATCCAGCTTCAGCGTCCCAATCTTCTTTACTTACAGATGCTTATAAAGTGATCTTCTCCTTCTCCTTTGTGGTGGTCAAGTTCCCTTCGAATCGCCTTTGGTATTGGCAATCTCAAGCAAAGTGACCCTTCTTACCACAATTGAAGCATCCGTCATATTATTTTCGCTCATTCTTCTCTTGTTGTTGATCTTGCCTTCCTCATTGAGCTCCCCCTAAATAGTTGCATCTCTCTCTTAGATGCTGTTTGTCACCTTCTATCCACCTTGTTTTAGGCCTCCTTGGTCCCTGAGGTGGACCCTTTTCTTGTTAGTGAAGAGTGCCTCCTCTTCTTCCTTTGCAGTAATACTCCCCATCTGCCTGGCTAACTCTTCTTGGTTAGCCAATAGATTCTCCAACTCCACCAGTGATGGCTACGATGGCCATCCTCTTACTGTAGCCATAAACCCGTTGTACTTAGGTCTTAGACCATGGATGATGATTCTCTTCATCCTTACTTCGCTAATTTTTTTCTCAGGCTCAAAATAAGATATCTTACGGTAAATATTTTTCACCTTAGTAAAATATTGACTAATACTTATAGTTCCATGTGAGATACATGCAAGCTCATTCTCAAGGAGCTGGAGACGTGCCTCATTCCTCTTCGAGAACAATTTTGCTAAATTCTCCCAAGCCAACTGTGGTTTCTTTTCATCACGAATGTGCTCCAGTAGATCCTCCTTAATTATTGTCTTCAGCACAAACAAAGCTTGCCGGTCTTGATGCGCCACTTCCACAAGACTTCTACATTCTCCTTTAGTGGAGTTATCTAAGTGCCCGCAATGACCTCCCATAGATCCTGACCTTGTAGGTAGGACTCCATGTAGGTCTGCTAATAGCCATAGCTGTGGCTATTGACCTTCTTGATTCCACTGCTTGTGCCAGTAAGATCCACTATGGTGACTGACGCCCGACGTCAAGTAAGCTTTGGTCCCAGACCAACAAGGTTCACAGTCACAGACTGTGCACCGGTAGAGTCTCCCCTTAACGACTTTAAAGACTCCTCTTGATCCTGACAATCCCAGACCGTCTGCTTTGATAACACTTATGAGAAATCACAAGGTAGCAAAGTACTCAATTTTCAACAGCATACACACACATAGCTCAACAGTATAACCATTACATACACTGTCCTTTTTATAGGCATAGTGTTGTGGTTACAGACCAAACAGAGAGAGAGTGTAGTAGTGGAGAGTTGAGTAAATGAATGGCTTCCTCCTTTTCCCCGTGGCCTATGCCACGCATATATATCCAGATGGGGAGTGCTTGTACAGTTATACCCTTATACATGAGTATTCCCCTCGGGGGCTCTTATGTCATTACACATGTCCTACCTACTGGGCTTAGGTGGGGGTCACCCCTACAACAGGAGCCTCTCATGGAGAAGGGCTTCACGGGGCGAAGCCATGCCGCTGAGTCCTTTGGTCCCCTCCGTCCCATCGGCCTGTGAGGCTTGATGACTTGGATAGTTCGCACATCCGCTCGTGCTTCCGCGCGGGTTGTCTTCGGGTCCCGAAGCTGGCGCGGCCTCGAGACCGAAGGCACCGGGAAGGCCGAAGGCTTCGATGGGGCCGAGGTCGTGCTTGTGCGAGGGCCGTCTCCCACACCCGGGGTGGGCGCGGCTTCGAGGCCGAAGGCTTCGACGGGGCCGAGGTCGTGCTTGTGCGAGGGCCGTCTCCTGCACCCGGGGCGGGCGCGGCTTCGAGGCCGAAGGCACTGGGTAGGCCAAGAGCTTCGACGGGGCCGGGGTCCGGGCGTGCCCTACTTCGCGCTCCGGATATTTGTGGGTGAAGCCGAACTTGGTCGGCTGCCCTTGGCAACCGAGTCTCGGGAAATGCTTTACGCGATGTGGCGCCAGTGCGGGGAGATGGTTGCTTGGTTCGGGAGTGCGCTTTAATGACGTCTGGAATCGCGCTGGCCTTTGTCAGGGGTAGGCTGGCACGGCTGCTCCGCCTGGCCTGCACTGGATGTGGGCACACGTCCGGTTGTAATTGGAGCGTCATGGGATGCCAGCGTTCCCACGACCACGGCCGTTCACCTCTTCCCCAGGAAAAGTGGCCACGCGGCAGGAGCGTATCAGCGCATTGGGCGCTGAGCGGCCACCTAGCGCCGCCTGCCGCGGTTGCACTGCCCGATCGTGGGTAGCCGAACCGCTGTAATTCTGTCATTCGATCTTCTGCCTGCAGGGGAGACGTGGGGCTTTATAAACCGCCCCTGTGGGCATGCAGTCGTTCCCCTTGGCTGCTTGATTGCTTGTGTGCTCCTTCCTATTCTTCTTGTGCCTCCTGTTGCTATTCTCGCCTCCGCGCCTGCCCGCCGCCGTGGGAGAGAGGGATGGCTGCACGCGACGACCTTCCAGCTAACAGGGGTGCCGCCCTTGACGACCCTGCGCGTCGCCTTAGCGAGAGCGCCTCGTCGAGCCAGCGCTGCCTGACGCCACCACCGGCGGAGTACCACCTGGTTCCACGCGACAGGAAGCAAACTACCCATCGCTGGGATGCCGTGAAAAGGTCCAAGGGTCGCTGCTCCCGTGTGCTGGGGCGGAGCCGCGTCACGGAGGAGACCCTCCAAACCCTTCTTCAAGAGAAGAAGCTGGAGGAGAGTGCCGGGGCTCGCCTGCCCGGGCCTGACGAAACGGAGCCGAACCCGGGAGAGTCGGAGGCGATCGTCTTCGTGGCATTCTTCGACACCGGGTTCTGAATCCCCGCGACACACTTTGT
The DNA here is from genome assembly GCA_017311315.1 of Dendrocalamus latiflorus. NCBI lineage: Eukaryota > Viridiplantae > Streptophyta > Magnoliopsida > Poales > Poaceae > Dendrocalamus > Dendrocalamus latiflorus. Next base: position 1,473,493 of record CM029671.1, on the reverse strand, counting down.
TCGCGAAGTGCTGTGAGCGTATGGGTTGGAGCTGGCGCAGCTGACTCCGACCGCGGTTGTTCGGTTGGCCATCTTTACTTGGGCGATGCGGACGGAGGGTACCCGTCCCCGCGCCGAGTTGTTCGCCATCCTGCACGATGCACGGTGCCAACCGAAGAGAGTGGAGGGGGGCTTACTCGAACTTCGACAGCGTGGACTTCGTGCTAAGGCCGGAGTGCTCGCGCCTGTTTCCCGCGTTGGCTACGCGGGAAAAGTGGGAGTCCGGCAGGACACGGCGGTGGTTCTACTACATCGTGACGAGCACGAGCGGCCTCCGGAGCCGTGGAGAGCCGATATCATTCGATCGCTGTTCGAATGTGACGCCTCGGCCCAGCGACGAGCAGCAGGCACGGAGACTTGCTGGGGTCGCACTCCGGTTCAACATGCGTGACCTCGCCGAGGAGTTCACCATGTACGGGATATCCCCGCTTTCTTGTAACTGGAAGTACGAGCGGCGAGGGCACGACCGGAAGGACGGCATCCACCCGGGGGTGTCTTCGCTTCATAGGCCCTCCGCGCCCTGTAAGTATCCCTGTGATATGCCAAGTACCACGTGGGTGGTTGCAGACCCTTAGGTATGATATTCCGCTTGTGCGTGCAGTACGCCGGTTAGAAGATGCGGAGCGCGCAGTGGCTGCAATGCTTGGGTCGTACACGGCGAAGGAGCACAAGGCCCGTGAGTCCACGACTTCCTTGGCGAAACAAGGGCGGATTAATCGGGTGTGCGAGGTTTTGGAAATCCCCGTTCCGGAGCGCCCAGTGCCTGCGGAATCGCCGAGCGGTGCGGCGGTGGTGGCGCCATCCTCTCGGTGCGGGGTCGAGTCGGAGGCCATCGCCCTCAGTTTGCCAGTCGTGCCGCCGGTCGAGAACGTGAGGATGGGGGGCGAGACGGGTGCTGGGCTCGGATCGACCGGTTCGGGGGGGGGGGGCGCGTGACTCCCGACGAGGCCGTATATGGTGGCAAGGCGACGAGCGCGCGCCTTGCCATTCTGGAGGATGACGCCTCGTCACCTCCAACGATAACTGCAGCGTTGTCGCTGACGACGGCTTCCGCGGCTGCCAAGGTAGCCACGGAGGCTTCACCTACGACTCCGAAGGCGAAACGGCCTCGGGTGCAGTCGCCGCCATCTTCTAGGGGCCGGTTCAGCGTGGCGGGTCCAGTGACTGCGGCCCTGACAGCTAGCAGGGATGCTCCTGAAGCCGGGAGGGTTGTCGCTCCTCAGGCCAGCGAGGCGCTCATGACCCAGGTGGAGGCCGCGGTAGAGGGCACTAGAGGTAGGCGTAGCTCGTTTTCCTCGCGCGACTTCGCGAAACTCTCCCCGATTTGCTCGCTTATTCCGTCGACACTAGGCTAGACAGGGTCTCCCAGACGAGGCCAAGAATTGAGCAATGGGGGGCCCCGCGATGTCGCCGGCCTGATTGAGCCAGGGACTGTGTGTGCCCCAACTGCTGCGAAAGGCGCTGGGGCGGGGGCTCTAGGGCCTAACGTCTCCGACTTTGTACCTCGGTGGGAGGCGCTTCGCGCCTGGAGCGAGGTGGCAGAGTATGCTGGCGGCCGCCTAGATCAACAGGCGCTGCACTCCTGCGGGGGTGACCTTTTGGCGCTCGCGCTGGGTGCCTCGGAGATGAGGGTAATGGTCTCTGTTCTCGCTGCATATCCCTTGCTTATCTGATAGGTAACCTTTGTTGTTACACTCGTGTAGACGCTTGCAATTGGCAAAGCCCTCGAAGAGACTCGCGCGCGCGAGCGGAGGGCACTGGAGGACCAGCTGCGCGTCGCGGACGACGCCAACGCAGCCAAGGACGAGCTCATTCGGGTGCTGATGGCAGAGCGGGACGAGGCTATTGACGACGCGCAGCTGGTGGGCACGAACGCGAAGAACGCGGCAGTGGCCGCACAATGCGCGATGGAGGAAGCTCAGCGCGTTGCGACGGAGGAGCAGACAGCCCTTCTTCAGCGAATCTCCGCGCTAGAGGCGAAAAGGAACAGCTTACTGCCTCCGTTGCTGAGAAGACGCTATCCTGGGACAACGCATGCGCCTCCGCGTGGAATGCGATGGAGTCTTTGGAGCAGGCTCTTTAGGGGCTTTGCGTGCACGTGGAGGACGCCACTCATGGCCGCCAAGACCTGATGGAGACGCTTGGGCGAATCGAGGAGGGCTCGAGCGTCGCCCTCCCTGGCGCCAAGGCTTTCGGCACCCACTGCGGCTACATGAGTGCCGGGCTTGCCCTCGCCTTGCTGCACGCCGGTGGGTGCGAGCATGTCAATGAGCTGGAGAACCCTCAGCTCGACTTGCCTACCCAGCCCGGGGTGATATCTGATGCCGTTCGTGCCGCCGAGCCCGCGACCCGAAACTTCCATGACCGAATTTGGAATTATGTCGGAGAGGGCGCCGCCGCGGTTGCTTTACGGCGGACGCTGTGGAACGAGGGGGACGTGCTTTGCTGGCTCGAAGAGGTCCCTCGGCGCAGCGCAGGCGATGCGGGCACTCATCGCGGCGAAGATGGCGCGGACTCATAGGAATAATTCCAGGTTTTAGCACGTTCCACGTCGTGCGTGTGTCTGCTTTTGTAATGTAACTGTCTTACTCGGGCTAAGCGACAATTCTCCCGTGCACTTGTTGTTATGTAATATGCTGTGAGCTGGGGGTCATGTAAAGCGTGGGTATCGTGTCGCCCCTCGTTCGAGTATCAGCAAACTGGCTTGCGAACACTTTGCGCCTCGGACCCCAGGCTAGTCGAGGTAGACGCGCGAGCGCTCCGTCCCCTACCCTTCGAAGTGGTGGCAGCGGAGCTGGCGCATGGTCGAGGTAGACGCGCGAGCGCTCCGTCCCCTACCCTTCGAAGTGGTGGCAGCGGAGCTGGCGCCTAATCGAGGTAGACGCGCGAGCGCTCTGTCCCCTACCCTTCGAAGTGGTGGCAGCGGAGCTGGCGCCTAGTCGACGTAGATGCGCGAGCGCTCCGTCCCCTACCCTTCCAAGTGGTGGCAGCGGAGCTGGCGCCTGGTCAAGGTAGACGCGCGAGCGCTCCGTCCCCTACCCTTCGAAGTGGTGGCAGCGGAGCTGGCGCCTAGTCGACGTAGATGCACGAGCGCTCCGTCCCCTACCCTTCGAAGTGGTGGCAGCGGAGCTGGTGCCTAGTCGACGTAGACGCGCGAGCGCTCCGTCCCCTACCCTTCGAAGTGGTGGCACTGGGGCAACGCCCATGCGTGTGCGGGGTTCGCGTCTTGTTTATACTCCGTAGAGTGCGCAGGGATAGCATCCTGACATGCGTCATTTTTGCATATATTTACATGCCATTTTACCCTCATATTCTTCGCATTTAGAGATCATTATCGTCGTTTACACACTTTTCTATAATTAATTGCTCAATTTGCAGCATTTTACATTTTCTATATTTTTCTGCAGGCCGGCGCGATCTAGGCGCGTAAATGACAAATTTGGACTGCTCCGTACAGATGTGCGCATCGACACGAATGCGTAGGATCTTTCCGCGGTGAAATCGGACTTCAGAAGGGTTAAAATGGGAGAAATTACATTGGAAAAGGACCTAATTGTAAACCCTAAAAATTGGGAGGACAAAATTGCAAAAGGCCAAAATCCCCATCTCCACCAAAAAACCCTAGCCGCCACTGATCCCAAAACTGAGCCGGCCACTTCTTCTTTTCCTCACCTCCCCCATTGCTCTCCTCCCCAGTTCTCTTCTCCGGCGCCGGCGAGGGCCGCGCCAAACTCGCCGACGGCCACCCCTGTTACCGCCTCCGCCTATCCCTTGCGCAGCCACTCTCTCCGCCGCCTCTCCCACCTACGCCATCTCCTTCTCCATCTCTCTCCGCCGCCGCATCCTTCCTACTCGGCCGCCTCTCTCCCTTCTCCGGCCGCTCTTCTTTCTCTACCGCCGCCCTCTTCTCCACCCGCGTCGATGCCTCTCCTCGCCTCCTACTGCGCCTCCTCTACTCCCTCCTCCATTTCCCAGCGCCTCCCCATACCTCGCCGCCTCACTTCCCCGCATCCGGCCGCCCTTCCTTCTCCCCCCCTCTTTCTCCACCGCCGCCATCTTCCTCTACCCGTGCCCCTCTGCTCCCTCTCGGTCGCCGCCCCACTGCTCCTCCTCCTTCCTCCGCAGCACCAGTCCGCCGTTTCTTTGCCGCCCCCTACTGCTTCTCCTCTACCCTGCCGGCCACGGCCACCCTTGCCCCTTCTTCTCCTATTCCGGCGCCGCCACTCCTCTCTCCCTTCTCCACCCATGCGCTGCTCCCCTTCGGTTCCTTCGCTGACTTCTTCTGCCTTCATCGACACCGCCGCCTTCTCTACCACCGGCGCCGCTGCGACCTCGGCACAGCTCGCCACATCTTCCTCCGCAGCTCCTCCTCCAACTCCACCGGTCTACTTCAACCGCGGCGCCATCTCCCTCTGCATCGCCACTCCTACGCCGGCTGCATCTTCCTCTTCACCGACACCGACGGCATCACCGGCAGTTCTTCCACCGACCGCACCAACATCGACGGCGATCTGCATCACCTCTGCCTCCACATCACCGACAGCCTCCCCTCTGCTCAGCTTCCCCTACTACTGCTTTGCTGCTCGGTTTACCCCCAATCCCTCTTCCTCTCTTGTTGCTTTTCTTAATCAATGCTCTAATTTCTGTTAATTGTGCACTGTTAATTACAACTGTGATTTGTGAACTGTGAATGTTAGTCTGGTTCTGTGATGTTGGTGAATTATGAACTGTGATGGATGCTTGTGATTGTGCTATGTTAATTTGTTCAAGAACTGCAATTCGTCTGTTACCAGTAGTTTAATTACAGTCAGTGCCTACAATTTGTCATCTATGTTGATGTTTCGATCTTTGTGTTAGTTAACTGTGATGTGAGTAGTTTGCGTTAGTAATTGTCATTGAATGATCTATGTTTAGCTATGTTAGTTGTTTTGTGCGTTAGTTGTCCGTGTTAGTATATGTGTTTGTGTGTTGTTGTGCACGAATTAGCTAGCCGGCGTACGTTCTCTACCCCTTGCTGTCTCGACCCTCTTTTTGCTTCTAGCCTCCCTCCTTCCTCTATTTCGCGGTCGGTCGGCAGTTAAGTCGTGCATGTGTTCGTATTTCTGTGTTTGTCGTGTGCCGTCGTCGTCTAGTTAGCTGTCGATCGTTTTCCCTATCATTCCCTCTCAACCCACCTAGTGCTTCTAAACCCTCCCTCAGTGCTTCTCGACTACCTCTTTTTTTCTTGCGGTCGATAGTTATTTAGGTCGTCGGTCGGTAGTTGTTTTCGTCGTGTAGTCGTCATTGTTCGTTCGTTTGGTAGTTGTGTTCAGTCGTTTAGTCGTCGTGTCGTTCGTGCGTCGTTCGTCTAGTCTTTCGTCGTTTTGTTCATTCGGTCGTACGACGTCTATTTGTACGGTCGTTCGTCCCGTCGTCGTTGGTTCGTTTGTTTAGTTAGTTCGTTCGGTCATTTTAGTCGTTTTAGTTTAGTTTTCTCCCCCGTTTCGTTTGACCTAGCTTTAGCTGAGCATCGGTAGCCTCAGTCTAGTCCCTGTGGAGAACACGACACTCGCCGCTATTTCAGTGGCAACCTGTGCACTTGCGGGTGTGCTATTTTTGCACGATCAAGCACATCCGCGTCTTTTTTATACTCCGAAAGAGTGCGTGCGGAGGCGGACCTCGACGCTACGTCTTGTTTAGAGTCCATGGACTGCGCGTGGAGGCGAACCTCCGCGCGTTGCGGGCGGTGAAATTGCGTGCGGAGGCGGACCTCGACGCTACGTCTTATTTATACTCCTTAGAGTGCGTGCGGAGGCGGACATCGACGCTACGTCTTATTTATACTCCGTAGAGTGCGTGCGGAGGCGGACCTCGACGCTACGTCTTATTTAGAGTCCGTAGACTGCGCGCGGGGGCGTCCCCCCACGCGTTTTTATTCATGCTCATGCACAGTGCACACGACGGTGACCCTTCGCGCGCTTTTAGTATGAAAACGGAAGAATTTGCATGAACGATGCACTTTATTAAATTCCCGTTTGCGCGGGTGAGTGATTACAAGGGTTAAGGTACTAACCGTTAGCCGCTTACGCCCGCCGAAGCCGTGGAAGGCCCTTGCCCTTGTGTGCTTGACTTAGGCGTAATGGGGGGGTTGGCTCCGAGCCTCTTGCATGTCCCGCACAGCTCCGCGGAGGTCTGTAAGCTCCCGCTGAAACGCGCTAAGGGCCGCCAGCAGGGCGGCCTCCACCGCGGGCGTGGCTGGGGCCATCGGTGCGCTTGGCGGCGCTACCGGTATGGCGGTGATCACGGCCTGCGCGCCCAGGCTGCCCGCCGCATTGTCGCGGAGGGCCCTGGAGCCGGCGACGAGGTTCGCGTCGCCGCTGGGCCGTTCACCGCTTCTGCGCTGGGTGGAAAAACAGATGCGCCTGCGTTGCCATCGCCAGGGTTGGTCGTCGGGGTGGTGCTGGTGGGGTCGGTCGTCGCGTCGGTGGCCGGGTCGGGCGTTGCGTCGGTGGCGGGGTTCGCTGTCGCACCTACACCACCGCTCGTACCTGCGGCTGCTAGAGCCGAAGCCCCAGTGCTGACGCGAGACCTCGCCGCTTCCGCCTTCTTCTTCGCCGCCGACGGTGAAGCTTTCCTTGGTGCCATCCTCCTTCAGATCTGGAGGCTTGTTCCTGTCCTCCCCACGGACGGCGCCAACTATTGTGGTTACAGACCAAACAGAGAGAGAGTGCAGTAGTGGAGAGTTGAGTAAATGAATGACTTCCTCCTTTTCCCCGTGGCCTATGCCACACATATATATCCAGATGGGGAGTGCTTGTACAGTTATACCCTTATACATGAGTATTCCCCTCGGGGGCTCTTATGTCATTACACATGTCCTATTTCGGACCTAACAGGCCTACTGGGCTTAGGTGGGGGCCACCCCTACAACACATAGCAACCGACCTACAAAACCGACATCATGCACTAGTACAACTAATGTCCAGTTACATGAAAAGAACTCTAGCTAATTCATCTAATTAGTCAATCTGATTTTTACTTCTTTACTAGTGAAGACACCTCTAATAACTTGGTATCCCCTGTACCGACCTAGTGCTGTACTGGTACATTTAAACTTTACAGCTAATCTCCTTGTCACTTAGCAAGCTGATAACTAGTAGAAAGGTTTGTCACATTTTTGCCAAACTCCAGTAAGACGCTTCATGGCCGACTTAGCACATCATGATTCAACTAGAGTCTTCAGCCTTCAACCGACATTAATAATTAGTAGTTAACAATGACATATCTTTTTGATGTTTTATCACAAGTATGCATTGCTATTTTCAACAAAAAATAACAAGGACGTAACCATTGTTGCAAGTATGGAACACAAACAACAAATCAACATGGAGCAACCCCAAGAATCTCTTAATATCTAGGGTGCTCAAAATGGCTTATTTTGGGTGGCTTATGGCTGAAAAACATTATAGCTGACTGAAATTACATTGTAGCTGATAGTGGCTTATTTGCCGTAATTAAATTTTAAAAATTTAAAAATAGAAAAAATAGATTAGCCCATCACGGACAGTACAAACGAATACAGAAAAAAAGAACCGACAAAAAAGCTAAAAAATTTAGAAAAAGGCGAAATTGTTGAATAGTAAAAAATAAGCCAAACGCCTAAGCTGTTTCGAGCGTCTAGAACTCTAAATCTCAAAAGTCAAAACAAAATATACCTAACTAGCTAGCCCGAGCAGTGATTCATGAACAAATTAGCTTCATGATTCATACATGTACCTCAGTAAGCAGTGAGGTGGAGCCGAGGTGAAGCAGCAGCCGCATGCGCCTGCACTGGTGCTGTCCATGAGCGCTGTGAAGCCTCACCGGGACGCGGCGAGTCTCGGCGTCGCAAGGATGCATCGCGCGGTGCCCTCGCCAGCTCACGAATTTTTTTGTACGGATAATCTATTTTTTATTCGAAATTACATAAATATACCCGCGGGAAATTTTTTTGCAAAAATAGGCTCCAGTCGCCTAATGGTTGGGCGACTGGAGACTTTCGCCCAACCAGACCGCGACACAATATATCTCGCTGCACAGTAGAGCGACTGCATTAAGTCGCTCTTCCGTTCGGCGACTTAAGGGTAGTCGCCGTCCCGTTAAGAGACTAGCATGCAGTCGCCATCCCGTTAGGCGACTGCATGTAGCCCCCGTGATTGTTTTAAATTTTGTGAATTTTGTAACGTTGAATCGGTAAAAAATACGGTGAAGTTGCAATAAAAGTTTATGTTCATTGTATATTGTAGGTATGTAAAAAGTTTTTAAAATTTTTTTTTATGAAAGATTGAGTAGAAAACGATCGATACATACACTGTTAAGTGAGATAGTTTATGTGCGGAGAGAGATGATAGACTATGTAAATTTAAATAAACTTCATAATATAACTGAGAGTAACATGCCGCATGTTTTTTCATTACATGCATAACATATATAGCATCTGCAACACGCCTCACTGGTCACCCTGGTGTGCCCCGTCACCGCGCCCGCGTCCTCCCATACGGCCTCGCTTGGCCCTCCTCCGGTGCAACGGGTTAGGACGATCCGAAAACGTAAAACGAGCAGGAGGGTGTCTATCCCGCCCCTGCGCTGGTGGAGTCGGCTGCACCTCTGGCTGTGTGCCCTCCGGTGCACCGGGGAGGGCACTGACAGAGAGAACCTCCGGTGCTGCGTCGGAGAACTGCCCGGGCCACTCCGCGAAAAACTGGTCCACATCGTCCGGGCCTGGGGAGACGTCGTGCTGCTGGTAAGTACCTGCAATATTAATATCGTTAGTTCGTTGCATGTCGTCTTCGGATAAACACGATATAAGACCCTCTGCGTACCCGTAGCTGGCGCCATGGAGGAGGCGTACACCCCCTGCGTGGGGAAGACAGGGGTGTGCGTAGGAGGCGTGAAGTGAACCGGTGTAGGAGGCCCTGCCCAGGCTGAACCCCCTGACTGCTCCGGGTGAGGCGGTGGAGGACGTGTCCACGTCGGTGCACCAGAGTAGTGCCACGCTGGTCGGGGTGGCACTGGTGGACGAGTAGGCGGAGCGGTGGGCGTGGAGACCGCCGGTAGCCTCGTGCAGGAAAGTAGGCTAACAATACGTCTACACCCCTCGTGCATCCGACGCGCAAAGCTCACGCCCTCCTCATGGGTCAGCTGCCCACCACTGGTGAGCCTCTCAAGTACTGTGCCGGAGTCGGCACATAGGGCAGAACCGACGTCAGGCTGGACACAAAGACATGAAATGGTCGATTATCGAAACGACATTACCATTCGGGAATCTTTGAAATGACATGTAACGTACCGCGAGGTGAGCGTCGCGCGCGAAGTGCGCGGGGTACGTGTCCGTCGGAGCGGCGACGTGTGTGGCAGATGGGTCTACCACATATACGAGCCTGGTACGGGTCTGTGGCTGGTACCAGCGAAGGTACTCCGCGTACTCCGTGCTGTCGTACGGGCGGTCCTCCTCCACGCGGTCGTCGAGCGCACCCTCCCACTGCTCGACCCAGGGATGCATCTTCAACGACCAGTCCGTGCCTCTTTTCACTCCCTTCGCGCAGTGCCTGCGTATAGAACCATTACGTAATGTGAGATACTTGCGAACGCAGTAGTAAGTATGTACATATTTACCACAAACGATCACTCACCCGTGCACGTGCCGCGGAAGCGATGGTCTGACTGGTACAAGTTGTTTAGATTGACGATCGTCAGTAAGAAAGAAATAGTAGACTGTGATAACACTTACTCGACGACGGCACCAGATAGAACCCATCGTCGGCCGGTCGACGTCTCTCCCTCCCCCTGGATACATCTCGGGCCCGTACGGACCCATGTCGTCCAGCACAAGTCGTCCGACGCTTAAGCGGTCGAACGACCACAACTGCAGTAGAAGGGGACAGCCCGTGAGGATGGAGTTTGCCTTGACCCTCGTGCACACATCGCACAGCGCGCAGTACGTCGCGGCAAGTACGGCCGATCCCCAGCTGACCTGGTGGGGCTCGCCGTCAGCGATCGCCCTCGCATAAGCGATGAGGCGCGCATCCACCAAGTTGCCGTGGCTGGTGGTGAAAAGCACCCAACCAAACAACCACAGCACATACGCCTCCAGGTGCCGCGAGACCTGCTGATCGTCTGCCTGCGGAACCATGCGCTCCACCTGAATGCAAAAAAGTTGTTATTAGTACTACTACCACAAATAAGAGCTTCGAAGACACGATCGATTTTATATACCACGTACCCGGTACTGTCTGAGCCACCTCAGTGTCGGCCCATGGGTCTGCTCCTCTCCGAACACGTGGTGGTCATCGGCCGGTGGAACGACACCCTGGAATCTGGCGAGCAGGTCAGCGCGCCAATGGGTCGGGGCCTCCGGTAGGAAGGCAGTGTCTCCCACGATCAGAAGCCCAAGGAGCAGGGACACATCCTGCAAGGTCGGCGTCATCTCCCCGAATGGGAGGTGGAAAGTGTGCGTCTCGGGCCGCCAACGGTCCACCAAAGCCGTCAGCAGGGAACGGTCGAACGGAAAGCGTCGTGATCGCTCCCCGCCCGCCTCGTCCCCGCCCTCGTCCCCGCCATCGGCGCCAGCGGCGCCAGCGCCTCCATCCTCGTCCGTGGCCTGCACCATCCAGGCAAGAGGGAGTAGCCCGGCATCCCGCAGCCTGCAAACAAAGTGAAGGTCAGCACGGAACGAACTTACGGTCGCACTAAACGCTGGAGTAGTGCAAACCTGGCGGTCCAACGAGGGTCCAGTCCCCAGGCCACGCGAGGTGTGCGTGTCCGGACCACTCCCAGCTGAGGCGGGTCGTCCGTGCTCCCCGGTGGCGGGACTAGATGGGAAGCGCGATGAGAGCGGTCCACGTGCTCGTCCAACAGCGCGAACCGCCACTCCGAGTCACGTCCAGCACGAGTCATACCTGGAAAAATTGTACAATAATTTCAACATTCAATGTTCTACATCTAAATTTGTATAAGAATTGCAACATTAAATTTTCTACATCTAAATTTCAACACTAAATTTTCTACATCTAAATTTCAACACTAAATTTTCTACATCTAAATTTGTACAGTAATTTCAACATTACATTTTCTACATGTAAATTTCAACACTAAATTTTCTACATCTAAATTTGTACAATAATTGCAACATTAAATTTTGTACATGTACATTTAAATACTATTTTTTGTACAATAATGCATTATAAATGGTATACAAAATTTAGTTTATACATTTTGTAAACTAAATTTCTAAACTATATTATGAGAGAAAGTCGTTCAGCTTATTATGTTCATTGTTTTGCTCATCAACTTCAATTAGTCATTGTTGCCGTTGTAAGAAAGCATAAGGGTATTAGCAATTTCTTAAGCGTGATTCATAGCTTATTAAATGTGGTGGGTGGATCAGCCAAGAGAAGGGACATGATTAGAGATATAAATCATGAACAAGTGAGAAAGGCCTTAGGTTGTGGGCAACTTGAAACCGGGAGAGGGTTAAATCAAGAGCAGTGCCTTCAAAGGCCTGGAGATACTCGTTGGAGTTCTCATTATAAGACCTTCAAAAGTTTAGTTGACATGTTCTCTACAGTAGTTGAAGTGCTACAATTTGTGGAAAAGGATGATAGAGATTGGAAAAATAGAGATCAAGCATCAAATCTTCTAGTGTACTTCCAATCTTTTGACTTTGTCTTTTATTTGCATCTCATGTTGACTACATTAACCATCACAAACACCTTGTCACTAGCATTGCAACGCAGGGATCAAGATATTGTAAATTCCATTAAATGTGTGAAAGCAACTAGATTGCATTTGGATAATCTTAGAAGAGATGGATGGGCCAAATTATTAGATGAAGTGAATGAGTTTTGTGACATGCATGATATTGCTAGATTGGAAATGGAAGATGCATATGTTGATCCCAAAAAATCTAGGAAAAAATCTGGAATTACATACAAGCATCACTATGACGTGGATTGTTTCAATGAAGTTATAGATTGGCTACTCCAAGAGCTTGATAGCCGCTTTAATGAGACAAGCTCTGAATTGCTAGTTTGCTCAGCCGCTTTCAATCCAAGAGACTCATATCATGATTTCAACGTGGATAGTTTGATGAGCCTAGCAAAACTATATCCTGATGATTTTAGCTCTGGGGATTTGAGGGAGCTTAGGCACCAATTGTGCCTTTACATTGCTGATGTAAGAGAAGACAACCGATTCTCCAACATAAATACTATTGTTGAGCTTTCTCAAAAAATGGTGGAGACAAAGAAAGATCGTTGTTATACATTGGTTTATCGACTTTTGAAGCTTGTGCTAGTATTGCCTGTTTCTACCGCAACAGTAGAGAGATGCTTTTCGGGCATGAAGATTGTGAAAACTTCTTTGAGTAACCGCATCGGTGATGAGCACTTAAGTCATAGACTTATTAACAACGTGGAGAAAGAAGAATTGAAGAAAGTTACCAATGATGCCGTGGTTCATCGGTTCATGAACATGGAAGGAAAAGGATGTAGATTTGATCTCTAAAAGGTAATGCAAGTATTTTCAATGGACCATTCTATAATTTCTTTGCTTAAATATTGAATTGTTTATTCTTCTTTCTTTAGGCCAATGAGGATCTTGACTTCTTGAGGTCATGTCGTTGGGTTATAAATTTTGCCAATGTCGACATCCTTTTGTTACAATTATGGTATTCTCTCACTATATATATTTTGGTAAATGGTAAGAACCAATGCTGCTACTTCATTGTTTAATTATTGATGCTGTGCTGATTGCTCAATTAAGTTATATTATTGCTTAAACATTGTACGTATGTATACATATACATGGCATGAAGGAAGTGCCGCACCCCCCTCAATTTTTCTCTAGCTCCGCCCCTGGTATTAGTTGGCTACTAGAAGGGAATTAGAGGATTTAATCCCAACTAGAGTGCTAATTACTAGCTAAACCTAGACTAATTCTCACCCAATCTACTAGAACATGGAAGATTAGAGGGTCAAAATCTTGTCGAAAACTCGACAGAAATCAAGCAAGAAGTGTAGGACTTGGATATCCTTGCCATTTTACATCCGTTTTCTCTTCTAAATCCCTTCCTTTTTGTTTTCTTGAATTTCTGTTTCCTGATTTTTCCAGAGAGTTAGTTGGAAATTCCTAGAAGTGAGGAGAGGCCATAGGTGCCGTGCTAGCAGTGGCGCCACCCCTTGGGCCATGGGGCCACCTCTAGTTTTCTCTGTGAACACCCATGATATTTTCAAAAATTGATCCTCAGCATTTTTACATGATTTGGCATAGTTTAGCCATATTAATGGCAAAACAAAGCTCTAGCACAAAAACCTCTCTTGTTTAGAGGTTTAGGTCAAATAAACCATAAATTTAGTTTTATCATATCTACATATGGATAATTTGGTGTCAGATTAGTGAAATATTGAGTGCTAAGAGAGGCCAAGTGTAACATCCTAAAATTTGGTTTTCTTAAAATTTAATTTCAAAATTAATTATTTTAAATTATTTGGATTTTTTGTGTAATCCTGGAAATCAATCTCTAATTACAAATTCAAAACTAAAAACCAATTCCAATTCTAAATTCAAATTCTAGTCAAACCTCTCCAAATCAAATCCCAAATTCCAATCTGAAGTTCAAATTTCAAATTCATCTCTCAATTCCAATTTCACTTTCCCAATTCATTTTTCCTTGGGCCATGCCCATCTCCTCCTTGCCCATCATAGTTGGCCCACCTCTTCTTCCTTTCTTCTTCCTTTTCCCCTGCCTCCCCCCTCTGTTTGCTGTGCTCCGACTATCGACTGCCCGAGCACCCGCGCACTGCTCCCGCTCACGCTGTCCAACTGAGCTGCACACGCGCATTTGGAAATGCTCACCATCAAGCTGCCATCACCGTGCCATTACCATCCTTATTCTGGCCGTTTCCATCCTCTTGTATGCGCATTGAATTTCCTTCCAAAAACCATCGCACGGTGTTGTAGAATCCGTATGGGTTTCCCTCTTCGCCAAACCTATAAATTGGACTCCCTGGACCATGTCCAACTTCCCCGTGTGATCCCCAAGCTTGCCCTTGCCTTGTGTGTAGCTGTGCTTTGCTCGCCACCGACGCCTGTGTCCACTGTTGTGAGCTCCCATCACAAACTCTACCTTTATTGATCTTTGAAGGATTTTGTTTGCATCACTTTGTGTTCCCAATCATTTTGAGTTTGCACACTAATTTAATTGAGTTTTCTTGTAGTGAATCGACAATATTTGGAGTTCTTCTCCGCCGTTGGCCGTACCTCCTCTCGCTGTTGATTTGTTGTCCCCGATGGGTTATATTCCAATTCCTCGTACCCACAGTCTTCACCATCTCCTCTGCATGCGACATGCTTCAAGTTGTCTGTTGCATTGCCGTGTAGCTCCGCCACTGTGCTGCCTTCTTCACTACCACTGGCCATCATCGCCAGCCATCTTCGGCCATCCCGCGACCACACCAACCCCACCAAAAGTTTTACCTAGCCCTCGTAGTGCCCATGCGCATGCTATTTCCCTCCGATTGCCGCTGGAGCACCACCGTCATCTTCCGCTCACGCTCGGTCATCGCCTAGCCCACTACCCTTCTCGTCGCAGTACGCTGTTGGTTGTAACGCTCCTCCATCATTTCCTCAAGGTCTATATGACCCATTTTGGTCCTTGGTCACATCTCCTGTGCTGCCGTTCACCGTCGCCGATGCCGTCATCTGTTTCTTCCTCTCTATGCTATGCTCTTTCTCTCTCCCTCCCTTTCTCTCTATCTCACTGTCAAAGGAAGTCCAGTAGTCAGTCATTGTCTTTTATTTATTCTAAATCCCGACGGGGATAGTCCAAAGAATATTTCCTTCTCTCTCAATTTTCAGTGTTTTCTCTTTTGACAATTACTTTGATCACTTGTTCTCCACTGTCCGAGCTCCAAATCAAGTGATTAAAGTTCCAAAATTCATACAAATTCAAAATATGTATCCCAGTACCTATTTTATAATTTTATGGATTTTATTTATATTTATTGGTTATTTGTTTGTTCTCATTTTGCGTGTTTAGATACCAACGTTGTTGAAAAGCACACGGGCTAGCAAGAAGATCTACCAATTCACAACAATGAAGGCAAGTATTCCTTGACCATGTCGATCATAATATTTTTAAATTTCATTTTTATATTCTTTGAAAACTTTTATGCATTGCTATTTTTGCCCAATGTTAATTCAAGTATGACGAATGACAGTTATGCCTACATGTAATCTTACATTCCCTAATGTTGATATTCATGAACCATTATCACCCTAGTATAGTAGATCATCAGTAATGAATGCATTATTGCTAGATTAGCTTAGAACGATAGCCTTGCTTTAGACAAGCTAGTTGGTCAGTGTCATTCCTTAGGTGGAGAAATTAAATACAGATATTCTTAAAGGTCATTTTATCAAATATTTAGCAATAGGTATTGTCGTTGGTTTATAAAATAAAATAAAATAAAATGGTGAAAACTATTTTAGACTTGAACGGATGATAAGATTGGATTGGTACAGATGAGCATGCTTGTGACTATCCAAACTAAGCACTACCGTACAACTACAAGTCTAAATAGGTATGACCTAATTAATTAATTTGCAATAGCCTAGCTTAGAGTCCGCTAGAGGGCTAAGTGGGTGTCGGATGGAGATAGTTGTCCCATATGGCACAAGAGAGGGCTTCTAATGAGGTGGATGGAGCCCTTCTGCTATGAAACTTTAGCGGGTGGAGTCGAGTTGGGTTGGTGCATTGTAAAGGCCTTGTGATAATCACTTAGTTACATGCCTAAGGAAGCGTGTATTGACCAATAGGATAAGTTGATTATCTCTTGTGAGTAAAATTGTACAACCTCTACAGTGTATAAAACTATCTAGATAGCCGTGCACATGGTTAAGGGCGGGTAACGTGCGTTTTCATATGGTCGTTCTTTCGTTTTGGTTTCAAATAAAACTTTTGGGAACTCGGGAGTGGATGGAACTCTCGGGTGTGTGTTCTGGCAGATAGAGCCAGTGTGGGTGGTTGAAACTCATATTCTTGAATCTTAACGGATAGGGCCTGTTTACTAGTGATAGGTTGTTGGAATCTTCACTAGAATATTATGTAGTTTACTTAAACTGAATACTTTGGTCAATTGAGCGCTTTGTAAAATATTGCTTTGTAAAGAAGAACCATAATATGCCCATTTTGTTAAGCCTTGCATCTAAATAATTGCATTTTTTCAAGACATGTGAAGTACTTATGTACTCACATACTACACTTGTTTATCTCAAAGGATTACAAAGACACAGAAGAAGGCTATGACTACTTCATGTGTGGCTTCGATGAAGGATGTCCAGAGTACTAGATTGTGCTTCCCCGATCAATTACTTGTGGTGTATTGATGGGCCATGTTCAGAGTTTTATTTTGCTTTTGTTGTGTTTTATAAATTAGAGAGGTATTGTAACCTCTGTTGTATTAAGTGGCCATAAGGCCGATACTATTTATTATTGTAATAAAGCATTGCTTGGTTATGTATTTATCATTGTTCAAGTGTGTGCACTAGCTTTAATCTGGAACTAGTATGGTAATATATAGAGGGTTCAGATCCAAGAAATCTGATCCTGACACCAAGCCACCCTTGGGGTTACTGTAGATAATCAAAGAGGACTTTTGGAGCTAGAGGGTGGGTTACTTCAAGTTGTTGAAACCACAAACTTCTTAGCAAATTTTGAGCATGAAGGTTGGAAGGAGGTTACCTCCCGTATTGTAACAACCAGTTCATAGCCTTTTTGTTGATAATTTGCCTAGTACTTCTTTTTTCTTAGTAAAATTTGTTCAGGGTTGTAACATCTCAAAATTTTGGATATTAAAAAATGTGAATTTTTTAAAAAACTTTTGTTGCATTTTGTTAGCATTCAAAATTCTTTTGGATTTTTTTGAATTTCATGCTATGCAAATCAAATGACAAGGAATAATCCTCAAATATAAATAACAAATGTGATAATAAAAATAATAATGAAATATGAAATCAAATATAAAACTTACAGTAAAATGTAATTCAGTTAAACAAAACCTAAATTTGAGTAAAAGAAATTGTGATCAAGAAATTAATTTGGAAAGTGAGACCAAAATCTAGGAAATACAAATTTCAAATTACTTTTAAATCTAAACTGACATTTAAATTTAAATCTGAATCAAAAACGAAAATCCGAGATCAAAATGAATAAGTTGAAAGCCAAGGAATATTAAAACCAACCAAATATTGGAGCCAAAATTTAAAATGTTGAATTCAAATATAAACTTGAAACTCGAATTTGGGCATGCTATTAAAATTTAAAATTCCAAATTGTGCTAGCCAATTTCTTCTCTTTTCTCCTTTTTCCTCTCTCTTCCATGTGGACCCGTTCCTGTCTCTCTTCTTTCCTTCTTCCCTCTTCCCTGCTTGTGGCCTGACCTTCCCCTGTTTTGGCCTTGCCTTGCAGCTTGGGCAGCCGACCATGGCACTGCTCGACCGAGCACCATGCCATGGCCATGCCGTGCGCTAGCTGCCCGAGTGCCCGTGTGCGCGTCTGCTAGCACTAGCCCGATCTCCTCTGCCGTACACTAGCTCCGCTCCAAGCCTTGTCGCGCCTGTGCTCTGCCCTAGACCGCGCCGAGCATGCCACAGTGCCACACCCAATCATGCTTGCCCTACGCCTGTGGACCTTAGCCACATCGTGCCTGCACATGGCCATGACATGCACCGTGCCCTATGTCCAGGGCGGACCCAGAAATTTCAAAATAAGTATTCGAAATTACAAAATATTGTCCAATAGAAAACATAAAAGTCTATAATAGCGAAAATTAAAGTAGAAATATTCATACCAGAGACAATGTCTCAAATTATATAAAGAAATTAAAAAATAATTAAAAATCACAAATTAACTCGACGATTCTTTGTGCCTTGGAACCGATTGAAAGATTACAATTAGTTCCACTAATATGCAATTCCACTTAGCTCCTATTGTCCCTTCTAAAACTATCTATATTTACTATTCATATTAGGATAGTGAAAATCGACTTGAAACTATTTGTTCGCACTTGTGAAATACTTGGTATTTGTTCATAGAATCACAGGTAAGAGGTGGAGAATATGTATTTCAATAATTCATAAGCAATAATTTGTCTGCTGGTAAGGATCTTATTTAACATATTCACAATAAAGTGTTTAGATGAAGGTATGACATGAAACTTAGTAGCTCACACCTCTGAAATACTTGGCATATAGATATAGGCTACTCAAATTTAAAGATGTGGAGAATATGGATTTCAATTCATAAGGCATAACCACTAATTTATAGATAACTAAGCCAAATACAGTAATCCACCACATCTAAACAAGATCTAAGCACCGAAAGTGAAACAAAGAAGAAACATATGCCAAATCCACATCTATTCTTTCATCTACGGATCTATGATCCACTTAACTCGGAAGTACAAAACTATAAACTCTAGGGGCATACAAGTACAGAAGAGCAGATCTACCATCTACGCATTTAGATTCTACAGCATAGCGGTCGTCGGGTCGGAGAGAACGAACCTGCCCCAATGCTGCAGGCCCGTAGTATGGCAGTGCCTGCTTGGCTATTGGCCACTCTAGCCTCCAGTGCTCCTGGCACCTACGCAGCCTTCAGCCCCCTTGCCACCTACGCCGCCTCCAGAAGACCAGAACCAGGGGCACGGACACCCACCGCCGCTAGGTGCTAGCCGAGTGCCAAGAGATGGAGAGACGATTAGACGCTAGATGAAGAAAGGAGAGACTAAGTGAGACACGGTCTCACAACTGGGTATGAATAGGATGACAGTGGGTCTGAGCCAGTGTCGATTGGAGGGGAAATGGGCCAAAAGGATATGGCATCAATTTAGGCTAACTGGGTGTGAATAAAATGAATTTAGCCCAACTACTAGTGTATATATGTATTATATCTTGTATATAGTGGTTTTTTTCCCAAAAATTTTGGGTATTCGATTGAATACCCATGAATAAAGCTGGGTCCGCCCATGTGGCATGGATTACGATTCAATCATCAAGAGTGGTGACATATATTCTCATATATGTTGATGATGTAATTATAGCAAGTTCTTCCCGGTCTGCTTCAGAAAAATAATTGCAGCAATTCTTGGGAATTGAAGTTGTACCAGATCGTGATGGCACTACACTGTCACAGAAGAAATATACCAAGGAGCTGCTCAGCCGAGTTAACATGCATACATGCAAGCCTGGCACGACGCGTATGTCTTC
This sequence comes from Dendrocalamus latiflorus, assembly GCA_017311315.1. Taxonomy (NCBI): domain Eukaryota; kingdom Viridiplantae; phylum Streptophyta; class Magnoliopsida; order Poales; family Poaceae; genus Dendrocalamus; species Dendrocalamus latiflorus. The sequence goes on along the minus strand of CM029671.1, from coordinate 1,454,170 downwards.
GTCAGAAAAAATCTCCAAGTTCAGTGGTAAAGCTTTTGACAGCAGTAGACTACCAAATATCGGAGTACAGTAGGGGCTTTGCAATATCTTACAGTGACTCGTCCAGACATCTCATTCGCTGTCAATTATGTCAATATCTGCGGATGCCAACTGATGAACATTGGAGTGCTGTCAAAAGAATACTTGGATATTTGCAACATAGTCAGGATGTTAGACTGAAAATCACACGCTCTGCATCTACTCTGATTAGTGCATTTTCAGATGCCCATTGGGCTGGTTGTTCTGTTGACTGCCGTTCTACAAGTGGCTTTGCTGTATTCTTCAGATCCAACTTGGTGTCCTTGATCAGAGTACTGAATCAGAGCATAGAGGATTGGCCAATGTGACATCTGAGGTAGTCTGTTACAAACTTTGCTCGGTGAGCTTGGGATTTTTCAGCCTTGACCACCAGTTTTATGGTGTGATAACCTCAGGGCAACGTATCTCTCTGCGAATCCAGTCTTCCATGCTCGGACGAAGCATGCAAGGCGCTTGAGAGAGTAGCACGCAAGGCGCTTGAGATAAGGTTCATAGCATCTGAAGATCAATCTGGGATCACCCAGTTGTTATTGAGGGGTGCTGTTAAAGTCTCTGTTAGTATACGTGTTGTAATCAACCGGTAGTTAGTCTCGTAGATATTGCTTGTAAATCAAGCCATTGTAATCTATCTGTAATGCCTTGCTGTATACAGCTTGTAACCTGTATTTTCGGATCTGCTACATGCGATCCTCTCTGGCAATATGTAAACACAGGTCACAACCATAAATGCGATCCTTCCCTGCCTCTTCTTCCTTGTTCCACCTAGTTTCACACCATAAATGTGTGGTAGGCAAACAAAGCATCTTTCTTATTAATGGATATCTGTAATTTGCCATCAAAGCAGTATAACTCGCAGTGAGACAGACGAAAGAATGAGGAACCTAACACAAAATTAAGAACAAACACAAGTATGTAACTGGCAATCAAGAAAATGTAGCACAGAACTATATAAATACATATCACGGCGCTTCAATTGTTCATTGGTGCTCTTTGCAACGCCATTCTGCACACGCCCTGACGATCTCGGCCTTGTCGTCCTGCTGCCGGATCAAATGCGTGCTCTGCAGGTCGGCGCTGCACAGGCTCGACGACGATAGCGGCGACGACACCACCTCGGTAACAGTCGTCGACGACATGCTGGTGAGGGACTCGAGGAGCTGCGACTGACGGCACTCGCGGCGATAGTCGAGCGTGATGCTCGTCAGGTGGTACTTTTCCAGCACGTCCAACGGCACACTCTGCAGACGGCACATGCAAATTCAGATGTTTACCACTGTAAAATTCGAAGATGATATGAGTTGTTTTCGTAAGGAAGCAACTACCTCAAGAATCCATCCAATGTATTTGACATTGTTCACGTGCTGGTTGACATCCATGTCGCTCCACCTCGGCTGAAGAAGATAACAACGGTTCGTGAAATCAGTGCCTGCATGGAAAGCTTCAATTCTGGAAGGAGATTGGGACGTGCGATGCAATGTGTACGGATTCTTACTGCTAGGCCTGATCGTATGCTCTCCGCCTTGGCGTCGGTGAGCTTTTCAATCTTGCGATTGCCATTGGTGTCGGCGGCAATGATATTCCTGTCCAGGTAGAAGGGCACCACCTCCTCCCTGACCTCTTCGGGGATCTTGGAGAGCTTTCTGGTCTCTCTGTTCATCATTACCCAGTTGCTGTATAATTAAAGTGCATCCATTTCAGTTTGTTAAATCTCAATTGCAACCAGCAAGAAATGTATTTACCTTGTAGCTCTTGCAATAGTGTTGTTGGTGCTGCGGTCTCGGATGATCCAGTCCCGACGCATGCCGTTCTTACCTGACGACCCGACCCAGGTGTCGATCTCGACCACATCACCCCTGTAAGAGAAGGACAGCATAACAATCTTATGGATCTCCTACAGTAGTTGCAAACGTAGTAAAGATGACAATGATATCTGACTAATTGATGCGATATGATCATACGTACCATCGGCTGTACTTGTCGACCTGGATGTTGATTCTTGTCACGACCCAGATGAGCTTCCTGAGGCTCATCTGGCGTGTCGCCCCAAAACCATCCCCAGCCAGCCCAGAGCTCATTACATGGTTCAGTGCTGTCTCCTGCATTAATTTACTGGCCAATCTTCAGACAAGAACATATTCGAAAGTGCAAAAAATCATTACTACACATACATATCGATCGCTAGTTCGCTACTTGATTATCACTACATATCAACGAAAATGAAACATTGTTTACAAAAATAGTATACAAAGTTTTTGGTTGATGACGATGTATACTACTTATGTACCTGCAAGAGGTTCATGAGGGTCTCCATGGTGGCAGTCCGGTCAGGCCCGATCTCGTAGGATCTGATCACAAACCTCTGCCTGTACACAAACCTTCCTTCCACAAACTTGCCCAGCCTGAAGGCATCGCCGCCGTCCACGGACACCGCCGGCGCCGGTACATTGCGCAGATCCGGCGCTGTCCCATTGACCGTGACAGCACCGTTAGCTGCTCCCATGGTAACACATTTGCTATTCCTGCCACCGCCGCCGCCGTTGTCCCAGCTCCTTACAAACAATCTCCCGGACTTCGCCTTCTCAGGCTTGCCAAACCAGCACCGCCCGTCGGCGATGCGCCTTGGGATCTGCGATGTCGGCATGGCCATTACTGGTATTGATGCGTGGCCCTTGTGTTCATAATGGCTATATATGAAATGGTTTGCTTCGAGTTGGAAAAACTTGGAAGGAATTGGCTTCGTGTTACAACAAGAAATAATAAGAAAAAGATTAGGACCAAGTTTGTGTAATTATGTGTAGTGTGGTGGCGCGTCATAAGAACCTAGTCTAGCTAATACCAGTTGGTTAGTTGTCCTGGATAAGGGGAAGTTGGGAAAATTTGGATGAACAAAGATGGCAGATAGCTCAACGGCCCTGCCAACCTTTACACCTTAGACGACTATTCTACATGTTAGCTCCACCAAACATGTAATGAAAATTTCTTTTATTTTTAAATGCACTTTGTTTCCATTTCTAACCAGGGGAGCATGACACGGGTGACACACTAGTTTATAAAACAATATTGCTATGAAAGTACAATTACTCATCAGTTTCTTATGGTTTTTTCATTGTAAATATTCATGATGGTGTATTTGGTTACAATAGTCTGACTACACAGATTATATGAAGCATTCTTCTTGACACTAATCTGGTTAGACAAAATGAATCGATTAATAATGTTCTCTTCATTTCCCTAGGTTGGAGACACGAGTGTTGCGATGGTTGAAACCAAAACTCCCGATATTATATAGATGTCTAAAATTAAAATGAGTCAAAAGAAACGAAAAAAAGAAGTAGCTATAAGGCTTGTTTGGATGGGCTAGGATCCCGGTACAATATATGGGGAAAATCATGGCTGTGAAAAGTTCCCGGTGCAGCCCGCAGGCTCATTTGGATGGGGCTAGGGTGGGAAAAACCTGTGTGGAAGCGAGGAAAACACGCGCGGAAGCGAGCGACACGCCGCCGTGATGCTTGCCATTTGTATGGAATATGATATATCTCTACTACTTAAAAATATGAGTTAGTAGTCGTACGTTCTCCCTCTCGTCATCTCTCCACGTGCGCAGGGCTGCTCCCAGACTGGTTTTTCGCTTCCCCAGCCCCTTCCCATGGTGTCCTCTCATTCCCTTATACAATTGGTGTTGAGGGCACCCTCTCCCTCCCATCCGCTTCATTTGCCTGGGCGACACCGCCTCCGCTTCTCCGGCCCCTCACTACTATAAAAAGGGTCATCATAGACGGTTCGGAACTGCCATCACAGATGGTTTTCTAAACCGCATGTATTTATGTGTCAGTGATAATCGGAGGTTATCACAGACAGTTTGTGAGCCGTCAGTGATAAAGACAACACAAACGGTTTGTAACTAGAACCATCTATGAAGAAAACTATTACAGATGGCTTGAAACAAAAATCGTCTATGATACTTACACATCACAGACAGATCTAGTTACCAACTGTCTGTGATTGGCGAGTATCACAAACAGTTCATATATAGAACCGTCTGTAATAGTCCTTCATAAATAGTCTATAGCACAAACCGTCTATGATAGTTCATCCTATACCCATGCCCTTTGAAAACAAGCAAATACAGTGGTAAACACAACAGCACATTCTATTTTCATTATGATTAGAATCCACCATTATAGCATAACAAGATAATGAATCCAACTCTTTAACACAGCAATAATATATAAGAAACAGAGATCCTAACAGACAGTAGAAGCCGGATGTATCAGATGGCGACCGGATATCACCGGCAATGGAGAGGAGGCGGTAGCACCACTTTTGTGGCACGACGGTGAGACTACACAAGACACTCTTATGACACTTACGACAAGAGTGTGTTGTGCAGTCGACTGAGGTATCACAACGGAGGCGTTAGCTCACGGCGATAGTCAGTGTTGTCGAGGAACAAGCTAGATGCATCGGATGGCGACCGGATATCACCGGCAATGGAGAGGCGGTGGTAGCGCCACCTTTGTGGCATGACGGTGAGAATGCAGAAGACACTCTTACGACACTTACGACAAGAGTGTGTTCTGCATTCGACCGATGTGTCACAACGGAGGCGCTAGCTCATGGTAGTATTCGGTGTCGTCAAGGAACAAGCTGGATGCATCGGATGGCAGCCGGATATCATCAGCAATAGAGAGGCAGTGGTAGCGCCACCTTTGTGGCACAATGGTGAGACTGGATAAGACACTTATAGCATGTACTAGTAAAGGTTACAAGGAGTGAAGAAGCATCACAAGTTGACACGTAGGTCATTATATAAATATAGATAGCTTGGGCTGTAATAAACATGACACGTAGGCCATGAATATTACATACATATAAGCATCTCGTACATCATTCACAAACATAATGGGCCATACTATTCACAACAGCCTTGCAAAACAAATATGCATAGGGTCGTATTCTATCTAACATACTAAGTTATTATCATAGTTACAGAGGTCCTATTTAGCAGGGTTTAAGGGGCGGCAGGCCCCTTCGGGTCACAGGGACGGTAGCCCCTGTTTTGAAAATTTTTGGACTACGTAGATCCAATCTATTGTTTCATCCATGCAAATCGTATTGGATTAATCAAATTAATCCATTTCGATCGCAACTCCAATTTGATCAACCAAAATTGATCTTCGCATGCTCCATGGATTTATACCTTCATTGTCTGCCTTAATGGTGGACAACCGACCGGTAGAGGCAAGTCATGATTCAATCATAAAAACATGATCACAGATTAGCGATCATAAACCCATCTATGGACCACCGCGCATGGACAATCATATCGACTCTGGTCAGCCAAGAGGAGGACAAGGAGGGTCGCCGTCCGGGTGATGAAGAGAAGGAGAGGGCATCAGCCGTGAGGAAGAGGAGTGGGAGAAGAAGGGAAGAGGAGGGAGCCGACGGCGTGAAGGAAAAGAGGAGAAGGAGGAAGGAGCCGACCGTGGAAGAAAAAGAGAGAGAGAGAGAGAGAAGAAAAGGAGAGAAGGAAAAGAGGATGAAGAGAAAAGGAAAGTCTGACCCACCGCCATATCTATTAGATCCGGCTAAGGAAAAGAAGGTAGTGCCCCGATCCAATCGCTCGGGGCTAGGGTAACGCCTCAAAAACCATTCTACCTGCTTATTCACTGAATTTTTCATAAGTCATTATGCCAATTGTTAGAATTGATTCATGTGGCCAAGAAGAGGTCACTTACTAATATGAATGCTGGGATGGTGAAATTAGTGTTACCACTGTTGATTTGGCTGGTCCGTGGTGGGAGAGGGAAAGAGAGAAGGAAGGGATGGAGGGAGATTAAGTGTGTAGAATTCGATCCGTGAGTGTAAATGGCAAAATCGCTAAATGTTCGGATTGGTTAAGCACTGGGACAATGGGAAGTTACGTGGTGGGACAGAAATTGGTTATGTCGGATTGGGCGTTAGAGCGATGTTATTTGCTTGTATATGAATGTATAGCATTAGCAATAAATTAAAACGATTAATGTTTATTCAGGTGACGGTTCAAATCTAACATAGTCTAACATATACATTTGCATTTTCATTGCAACACACAGACACTCAACTAGTTGTTTGAAATGGTGGAAGTGTCTCAAACACACAACGGGATTATCTCTCCTGAGGACGATTGTCCTCGTGGTGTTGTGGTGTCCACCAAAATCCCTTGTGGGATTAGTCCCCAGTCCCACTGGGCATTTTCTCTCAAGTTGCCAAACAGGGCCTGACTAGAAACTTAGTCTCCTTGTTTTTCCCTTTCCTTTTCAGTTGAATCTTGTTAGGGATTTCCCCATTTTGTTTCCACAGCAGAACTGAATTTGAACTTGTATGATATGAACTACCTTCACAATGTGTTTTGGATTTTGTTTTAACATTGATTGGGAGCTCAAACAAAAGTGTTCCTGAGTAATCATAGCATACCTTTGAAAGGACACATGTTATGCGATTAGTGGTGACAAATGGTTACTGTGTCTGGCGTCGCAAGACATATCGATTAACATTCTAGTGTTGTAACGACATGAAGAAATCAATATTGAGAAGATGATTTCACAACTTCCCGTTGAAGTACACAATTCTTCCTTGAATATTGGTTTTTTTTTCTACAATCAACAAAAGGCATGCCAATTGTACAAAGAAAGTTAACTGACTAAGCATTTACCGTTACACACATTGCTCCATTCTCTTCTTAAATTTGGCATGCTACTTTTCGTTGTTGTTGCAATTACTCCTAAGCACTTAAGATGCGCGTCAGGACAATTAGGGGTGTTTTTTTTTTTGGCTTTTGGCTTCTCCAAAAATCGAAAAGCCAACTGTTGTAGGGGTGGCCCCACCTAAGCCCAGCCGACCTGTTAGAAGGCTGTAAGGCCCAAAGTGGGACATGTATAATGGCATAAATGCCCTTGAGAGGGATACTAAAATGTAAAGGTACCACTGTAAAAACACTCCCCATGTGAATATATATATACAAGCCATAGGGGAAACCCTAAGCATTGCTCACCTAACTCTTCACTACCATACATCTCTCTCTATTTGGTCTGTAACCACAACACCAACACATCGAAGTGGATCAATCGTGGGCAGTGTTACTTGGACACGTGTGTCCGATATTTTTCCCACGTCGACAGTGTCCTAGTGTCAATGTGTGTTCACAAGGCGACCCACCTCAGAATCTTCTCCGGCGAGTCTCCTGGCCGCCCGCGCTATGCCATGCCTCCTCCCGCCTGAATCCCGCTAGGCCAGCCACAACCGCAGCTCTCGTGGCCGTCGTCATCGGATCTGGACTTCCCACATCAAATCCCGCCGCTGTCGCTCCTGTGGCCACCGGTGAGGGAGACATTAGGCGGTGAGGCAAGCCACAGGATCCGATGGCTAGGCGGTTAGGCAGCGTGTCAGGGCGATGGTGCCAACGAGAGAAAGGAAGAAGAGAATGGAGGTGGGCGGTGATGGTGAAGGAAATGGGGAAATGGAGAGGAAAGGATAGAAAGGAACAAGGGAGGCAGCTAGTGAAGGTGAAGGAAATGGGGAGAGAGAGAGAAAGGAAGAAGAAAAGGACGGCTCAGCATTTTTTTCCTTTTGTGATTTAGTCTTTAGAGTTCCTGAAAATTACAAATAGATCTCTCCCTCAATGAATTTCTTCTGATTTGGACCTCCGGAGCTCCGTTTTTTATGCAGTTTGATTCTACACATCTACGGTGGCGGCGACAACGGCGGAGAGGCCACAGGGGGAATATGTGGAGACTCAGTGGGACAGGTGGACGAGGGCAAAACAGATATAGGAGTATCTGGAAAGGTCAAGAAAGACAGAGACTCCACAGAGGAAGCCGAAGGAGAGGCAAGACGTGGGTAGAATAGACGAGACTCGTCGAAAGTCACATCCCGAGAAACCCGCATCCGACGACCAACAGGATCCCAGCACCGATAGCCCTTGTGCTCGGCACTGTATCCCAGAAAGACACACTCAACAGACTGAGCGGTCAGTTTGGTGCGTTCTCAAGGGGCGAGGAGAACGTACCAAACGCAGCCAAACAGGTGAAGGGTAGAGTAGTCAGGAAGAAGACCACAGAGACGCTCAACAGGGATCGCTCCCTGAAGAGCAGAAGAAGGCTGGATGTTGACGAGATAGGTGGCAGTGGAAACAGCCTCGGCCCAAAAGTGAGGTGGAATAGAGGCGGCGATCATCAGAGCACGAGCCGTCTCAAGGAGGTGACGATGCTTACGCTCAGCGACACCATTCTGAGCATGAGCACCAGGACAAGAGAACTGAGCGAGAGTGCCCTGCTCAACAAGGAAGCTGTGCAGGTAACGAGAGAGGTACTCGCCAGCAGAATCAGCACGAAAGACACGAATAGGAGTGGAGAACTGTGTGTGAATCATAGTGGCAAATTTTTTATAGATAGACAAGGCCTCACTACGAGAAGACATGAAATATATCCAAGTATGGCGAGAAAAATCATCTATAAAAATGATATAATATCGATGACCCCCTTTCGAAACGAAGGGAGCCGGACCCCAAACATCTGAATGAACAAGATCAAAAGAGCGCTGAGACACAGACTCACTATGAGGATAAGGAAGCTGGATCTGTTTACCTAACTTACAGCCCTGACAATCTAAAGACACGTCTCCTGAGACAGACCCTAGAAGACCACGACGAACTAAGGACGACAGACGGGATCCACACAGATGGCCAAGACGGTGATGCCACTGCTGGAAAGACCCGGTAGACGAAGTGGCAGAAGCAGAGAGACTGGCGGCGATGGTGGCAGCGGAAGGAAGGTGAAGCCAGTCAAGCTCCCAGAGACGCTGTGAGTCACGGCGCCGAGGGCCAGAACCAACCAGAGCTCCCGTGTGGCAGTCCTGAACACAACAAGAGTCAGAGTCGAGAATGACCCGATAACCAAGGTCAGTAATCTGCCCAGCAGAAAGAAGCTGCAAGGTAAGGCGAGGAACATGAGCAACAGAAGGAACATGAAAAGATGAGTTGCTAAGAGATCCTCGACCAGAGACAGAAAGAGATGTACCATCAGCAGTAAGAACACTGACAGGAGAATCAAGAGGTGTAATAGAAGACAGAGTGGAAGGATCAGGAGTCATGTGAAAAGATGCTCCAGAATCAAGAATCCACGGGGAGGTACCTGACTGTGTAGGAGGTGGTTTCTCAGTGCCCGAAGAGTCAGTAGCAGAACCTGCAGAACCTGTCGAGGGAGAACCTGAAGCGGCAAGTAGGCGTCGAAGTCTGGCTATCTCCTGCTCGGTGAGAGAAGCTGCTGAAGAAGTCGAGGCAGACGTCGTCGTAGAAGTACTAGTGCCAGTAGAAGAACGGCGTGAAAGATGCCGCTTCTTCTTGTAGCACTGGGACTCAGTGTGGCCATCCTTGTCGCAGTAGGAACAGTGAGGACGGCCACCTCCAGACGGAGGACGGCCACCACCACCTGTGGTAGCCGCTGGAGGAGGCAGTGTAGCAGGCGGACGAGCGCGAGCACAGAGGGGAGTGGCATCAGACCAGCACCACTCAGACGAGTCTCCTCTGCGCGTATCTCGGTAAGAGCCTCCAGGAGAGTGACACGAGGGTGGCGTGCAAGGAGCTGGGCACGCCTTTGCTCGAACTCAGGACGAAGGCGAGTAAGGAACTCGTAAACCCGCTGAAACTCCAGGTCAGCACGTACATCCAGGCAGCACGGACAGGTACGACAGCCAGCAGTGCGGAGAGAGTCCAACTGACGCCAAACAGCAGAGCTCTGAGCGTAAAAGGCGTCAACAGTAGCATCACCCTGCTGAAGAGAGTGCTCCTGGCGGACCACGGACAGGTACATGGCATCACCAGAGGGCTCGTAGCGCTGACGAAGATGAGTCCACATCTGGAAAGCCGAAGGGAGTCCCACCACCTCAGAAGAAAACTGAGGCTGGACACTGGCGATGAAGACAGCAGCAGCCCGAGCGTCGTCATCGTACCATTGAGTGTAGACGGTCAGACGGTCCTTGTAGGAATCCAGATCCTCCTGGTAGGCAGAGGCAGCTTCATTATCAGCTTCATCATCAGCAGCAGCCTTATCGGCTGTCGGGGGCAATGCAACAGGCGTAGGCTCCGTCGGAGGAATAGGGCAAGGCGGGCAGGTGACATCGCCAGAGAGGACGCCCCAGAGACGAAGACCACGCATGTGGATGCGCATGTGAGACACGAAGTCGGTGTAATTAACACCATCAAAGATCACTGGACAGCGAGGGAGGGAAACGGTGCCCATTGGTAGGCGGCGCTGGACGGCGCGGCGACCAAGGCAACGAAGTCTAACAGGCGGCGCTGGACGGCGCGGCGGTTAGAACAACGTTTTTTTTTCTTTTTCGCCGCTTGGTTAAAAAAACCCTAAAGCCTGAGCAAACGGGCCTCCGGCCCGTTACACGCACGCACGCGCAGGCGGTGGCTCAGCAGGGGCACGAGTGAGGCGGCGGCGGCGCGACGGCGGCGCCGGCTGAGCAGCCGGCTCGACGGCGGCGGAGGAGGCGGCAGCCGAGCAGGCAGCGACAGAGGCAGCCCGTGAGGCCGTGCGACGACCGGCGGAGGCTGCTCCCTGGTGCGGAGGCTACGAGGCGGCGGCGCGACGGTGGCGGTGCGTGGAGGCCGAGCGGAGACGGCAGCGGTGGAGGCCGGCGGATCTGGCGACCGGGTGGGAGCGGAGGAGGCCGGCGACGGTGGCGGCGCGTGGAGGCCGAGCGGGGATGGCAGCGGTGGAGGCCGGCGGATCTGGCGACCGGGTGGGAGCGGAGGAGGCCGGCGAGGAGGCCGGCGACCGGGTAGGAGCGGAGGAGGCCGGCGGATCTTGCGACCGGGTGGGAGCAGAGAAGGCCGGCGGATCTGGCGGCGGCGGTGCGACAAGCGAAGCAACGGGAGGTAGGGCTCTGATACCATGTTATGAATAGCGCTTGTATTCATATGAGGCCAATGGGCCGGTATATATACACAAAGTACAGGTGGTAAATATGCAAAGAACCCCTCATAACAATGGGGAATAACAAACTATACATATATCTCTAACAATGCATAGTAGTCATAGCACCCTAATTTTGAAGATATGTATTTATATCCTATTTATTGATCTAAAATATATTCAATATAATTTAAAAATAAAATATATATATTAGGCAAATTTCAGAATCTTATTTTCTAAAGTTTGTCGAATCGGACACCTAAATTCAAGTCAAACTGCGACACCCATGTCTAAGTCCCGGTAACACTGTCTGTGGGCTCGTTTCCAAGGGGAAGTGGTGCGTGAGTTACTATATGTCAAGGATCGCAGCAGATTTGGAGGGCGGCTTCTGATGTTTTTCAGCGCGCGCATGGATGGGCTCCGGCAATTCGTCGAATTGAACTGGGTTGAAGACATATTTTGGCTCTGGTAGCTAGTTTTGTCAGGAGCATGTCGTTTGTCTGAATGTCTGAAGACTGCTCCCAGTAGCGTATCAGAATGGCAGATGCTGTCCATTCCCAAAAACTCTCATTTTTTTCTCTCTTTGTTGCTGTACTATGTAGAGCCTGTGGTTTCGTAAATGAAATTGGGACGAACACTTTATTAAAAAAAAGGTAATTTACAGTTTGGTTCTAAGTGGATAATGCATGTTGTCTGGTACTCTTTTTTCTTTTTTTTGAGAAGAAGGCAGGGCCTTTATTCAGAGTTACATCCAGCATTACAGGGGAAGTAGAATTTTTTGTACGGATAATCCATTTTTTATTCGAAATTACATAAATATACCCGCGGGAAAATTTTTTGCAAAAATAGGCTCCAGTCGCCTAATGGTTGGGCGACTGGAGACTTTCGCCCAACCAGACCGCGACACAATATTTCTCGCTGCACGGTAGAGCGACTACATTAAGTCGCTCTTCCGTTCGGCGACTTAACGGTAGTCGCTATCCCGTTAAGCGACTAGCATGCAGTCGCCATCCCGTTAGGCGACTGCATGTAGCCCCGTGATTGTTTTAAATTTTGTGAATTTTGTAACGTTGAACCGGTAAAAAATACGGTGAAGTTGTAATAAAAGTTTATGCTCATTGTATATTGTAGGTATGTAAAAAGTTTTTAAATTTTTTTTTTACGAAAGATTGAGTAGAAAACGATCGATACATACAGTGTTAAGTGAGATAGTTTATGTGGGGAGAGAGATGATAAACTATGTAAATTTAAATAAACTTCATAATATATAACTGAGAGTAACATGCCGCATATTTTTTCATTACATGCATAACATATATAGCATCTGCAACACGCCTCACTGGTCACCCTGGTGTGCCCCGTCACCGCGCCCGCGTCCTCCCATACGGCCTCGCTGGGCCCTCCTCCGGTGCAACGAGTTAGGACGATCCGAAAAAGTAAAACGAGCAGGAGGGTGTCTATCCCGCCCCTGCGCTGGTGGAGTCAGCTGCACCTCTGGCTGTGTGCCCTCCGGTGCACCGGGGAGGGCACTGCTAGAGAGAACCTCCGGTGCTGCGTCGGAGAACTGCCCGTGCCACTCCGCGAAAAACTGGTCCACATCGTCCGGGTCTGGGGAGACGCCGTGCTGCTGGTAAGTACCTGCAATATTAATATCGTTAGTTCGTTGCATGTCGTCTTCGGATAAACACGATATAAGACCCTCTGCGTACCCGTAGCTGGCGCCATCGAGGTGGGAAAGACAGGGGTGTGCGTAGGAGGCGTGAAGTGAACCGGTGTACGAGGCCCTGCCCAGGCCGAACCCCCTGGCTGCTCCGGGTGAGGCGGTGGAGGACGTGTCCACGTCGGTGCACCAGAGTAGTGCCACGCTGGTCGGGGTGGCACTGGTGGACGAGCAGGCGGAGCGGTGGGCGTGGAGACCGCCGGTAGCCTCGTGCAGGACAGTAGGCTAACAATACGTCTACACCCCTCGTGCATCCGACGCGCAAAGCTGACGCCCTCCTCATGGGTCAGCTGCCCACCACTGGTGAGCCTCTCAAGTACTGTGCCGGAGTCAGCAGATAGGGCAGAACCGACGTCAGCCTGGACACAAAGACATGAAATGGTCGATTATCGAAACGACATTACCATTCGGGAATCTTTGAAATGACATGTAACGTACCGCGAGGTGAGCGTCGCGCGCGAAGTGCGCGGGGTACGTGTCCGTCGGAGCGGCGATGTGTGTGGCAGACGGGTCTACCACATATACGAGCCTGGTACGGGTCTGTGGCTGGTACCAGCGAAGGTACTCCGCGTACTCCGTGCTGTCGTACGGGCGGTCCTCCTCCACGCGGTCGTCGAGCGCATCCTCCCACTGCTCGACCCAGGGATGCATCTTCAACGACCAGTCCGTGCCTCTTTTCACTCCCTTCGCGCTGTGCCTGCGTATAGAACCATTACGTAATGTGAGATACTTGCGAACGCAGTAGTAAGTATGTACATATTTACCACAAACGATCACTCACCCGTGCACGTGCCGCGGAAGCGATGGTCCGACGGGTACAGGAACCGGCTGCCGTAGCCCGAACTGCCGCATCACCCGCTGGGGTGCGTAGTCCTCCACGTAGATGAGGTACACGAGCTTCCGGCGGGTGAGCCAGAAAGCCCTGTCACGCCAGCAAAGTGAGGACAGACCGGCAGGAGCACGGGCCTGCACTGCCGTATCAGCGTACGGCTCCCAGCGCACGTCGTCGGATGTGATGCGGTCGAGCTGCTCCAGAAAGACCCGGTACGCCCGCGTGACCTACACGTGCGCGAACTGTACCTGCAAGGAAGACAAGTTGTTTAGATTGACGATCGTCAGTAAGAAAGAAATAGTAGACTGTGATAACACTTACTCGACGACGGCACCAGATAGAACCCATCGTCGCCCGGTCGACGTCTCCCCCTCCCCCTGGATACATCTCGGGCCCGTACAGACCCATGTCGTCCAGCACAGGTCGTCCGACGCTTAAGCGCTCGAACGACCACAACTGCAGTAGAAGGGGACAGCCCGTGAGGATCGAGTTTGCCTTGACCCTCGTGCACGCATCGCACAGCGCGCGGTACGTCGCGGCAAGTACGGCCGATCCCCAGCTGACCTGGTGGGGCTCGCCGTCAGCGATCGCCCTCGCATAAGCGATGAGGCGCGCATCCACCGAGTTGCCGTGGCTGGTGGTGAAAAGCACCTAACCAAACAACCACAGCACGTACGCCTCCAGGTGCCGCGAGACCTGCTGATCGTCTGCCTGCGGAACCATGCGCTCCACCTGAATGCAAAAAAATTAACACATAGTACGTAATACCACAAATAAGAGCTTCGAAGACACGATCGATTTTATATACCACGTACCCGGTACTGTCTGAGCCACCTCAGTGTCGGCCCATGGGTCTGGTCCTCTCCGAACACGTGGTGGTCATCGGCCGGTGGAACGACACCCTGGAATCTGGCGAGCAGGTCAGCGCGCCAGTGGGCCGGGGCCTCCGGTAGGAAGGCAGCGTCTCCCGCGATCGGAAGCCCAAGGAGCAGGGACACATCCTGCAAGGTCGGCGTCATCTCCCCGAATGGGAGGTGGAAAGTGTGCGTCTCGGGCCGCCAACGGTCCACCAAAGCCGTCAGCAAGGAACGGTCGAACGGAAAGCGTCGTGATCGCTCCCCGCCCGCCTCGTCCCCGCCCTCGTCCCCGCCAGCGGTGCCAGCGCCTCCATCCTCGTCCGTGGCCTGCACCATCCGGGCAAGAGGGAGTAGCCCGGCATCCCGCAGCCTGCAAACAAAGTGAAGGTCAGCACGGAACGAACTTACTGTCGCACTAAACGCTGGAGTAGTGCAAACCTGGCGGTCCAACGAGGGTCGAGTCCCCAGGCCACGCGAGGTGTGCGTGTCCGGACCACTCCCAGCTGAGGCGGGTCGTCCGTGCTCCCCGGTGGCGGGACTAGACGGGAAGCGCGATGAGAGCGGTCCACGTGCTCGTCCAACAGCGCGAACCGCCACTCCGAGTCACGTCCAGCACGAGCCATACCTGGAAAATTTGTACAATAATTTCAACATTCAATGTTCTACATCTAAATTTCAACACTACATTTTCTATATCTAAATTTGTACAATAATTTCAACATTACATTTTCTACATGTAAATTTCAACACTAAATTTTCTACATCTAAATTTGTACAATAATTGCAAAATTTAGTTTACACATTTTGTAAACTAAATTTCTAAACTATATTTACTAAACAAAATTTGAAAATTAAATTTGTAAACTAAATTTCTAAACTACATTTTCTAAACTATATTTCTAAACTAATTTTCTAGACTACATTTTCTAAACTATATTTCTAAACTAATTTTCTATACTACATTTTGTAAACTAATTTTCTAGACTATATTTTCTAAACTAATTTTCTAGACTATATTTTCTAAACTAATTTTCTAGACTATATTTTCTAAACTATTTTTTCTACACTAACAAAAAATATAACACAAAAACTTACCTGAAAAACGCGCACTCCTTCTCCTCCCCCTTCTCTTCTCCCCCTTCTCTTCTCCTCTCCCTCTCCCTCTTTCCCCTCTCTTCTCTGCGCTGGCCGAACGGAAGAACAGTTCGGCGCTGCGCCTTATATCCACCTTCAGTCGCCCAACCGTTGGGCGACTGAATCACAGTCGCCGAACGGTTCGGCGACTACATTGAAGGTGCCCAACGGTTGGGCGATTGCAATTAATCGCCCAACCGTTCGTAGACTCTCCAGCTGTCGCGGTCTGGTTGGGCGAAAGTCTCCAGTCGCCCAACCATTAGGCGACTGGAGCCTATTTTTGCAAAAAAATTTCCCGCGGGTATATTTATGTAATTTCGAATAAAAAATGGATTATCCGTACAAAAAATTCGGGGGAAGTAAGCCAAACATGCCGTCCTTCTCTAAGAGTACAAGCAAATTTAGCTAAACTATGAGCTTCCAAATTCGATTCCCTACCTTCGTGTAAAAATTGCACACTTTCTAAGGCTGTCTGCCTTTCCTTGATATGCACAACACGCCATCTCATGGATATTATTGTCCACTCTGAGACAATCCGACGCCATACAGATATTCCGCATACCGCAGTCTTCCGCGAGCACTAGGGCTTCATTACACGCCATGGCCTCAAGAGTTTCTGGCTCTGAAATTCTTGGCCACACCATCACGGTAGCAACCACAAAATCTCCTCGTTCATTCCTGCAGACTACAGCCACAGCGCCTTTTGTGTCATTTCGTGACAAAGAAGCATCTACATTCAACTTCATCACACCTGGGCATGCAGGAATCCATTTTGGTCCTTTCCTCACCTGAGCACTTCTTTTCACCTGTGTACAGTTTACTCCTTGAGCAATTACCAGATTAGAGAGCAGCTTGTTTATGAGACTGAAATTCTCTCGTGTAGCGCCTTCCTTCGAGCTGACCAGATGGCCCAACAAGCTGGTACTCTGCTGTACAACTTTTATCATGGGATGTGACAAAGACCAGATGGAATTCGTCAGACCAGGTTCTGCTCGACTCTTTTAGATGGGCCAAATGCCAATCTAGGCTGGGCTCAGGTGATTGAGTGGGCTGTGGTGAGGCGTAAGTTCAGAATTGGGCTGAAGGTTCGCCCGGAGGATATGCGCTGTGCTGGTACGTCACCACTTGTGCATTGTTCTTAGAACGCTATACTGATAATAATATAAAGGGAAAAGTTTTCTACCTACTAGGAGCTACCTCGCTCAAACGAGCTTCCCCTAACAACTCTCGTTCTCTTCTCCCCCATCCTATCCACCGGTACCCACCTCTTCACTGCTGCTTCTCCCACGACGACCACTTCCCTAGTGACTACGACCACTGACGATGAGATTTAGGGTTAAGATTTGCTGAGGTTAGATGGGATTCACTATGCACCCTGGTGGTAGAGGAAGGGGTGGGTGGCGGCGGCGGTATACTGTTGGTGGGCTTGGAGTGTTGGAATACGGGTAGCCTACACTAGCATAGATTTAAATTTTCTACCATATAAACTACGACTCTATATGAGTAAAGGATCATAGATCGTTACTACAAGACTCACAGTGCAGTGAAAGTGGAGTTGAAGTGGCCCATTCAACGTAGCATGCATCAGTATAGTAGACGTAGTCGATTCTCTAGCCAATCATCTCCTCGCGATCATCCCGATCAGCGCTGCAGTCGCAATAGTGCCTCTACTGAAGTCCACACGTCCAAGGATGGAACGTTATGCGTCGGTATGCTAGTACCAGCACGCATGGTAGGGGTTTTGATAGGTGACGACTAGTGTTCCGATAGGTGTGTCTCGGGATGCCCCCTTAGCCCTGCGCTTCTCTTAATATGTAGCCTCCAATCGGATTCTTATCCGATATGATTAGATATTGTATGCAACTCGAAAAGTCTCTGATTAGATTTGTATCAAATACGAGATCGTATCCCCACTCGGAGAGCCTCCAACCAGATCTAATATGAGCAGAGATCGTATCTCACTCGGAGTCTATCATCCAAACTCTTATCATTACAACCCGTTAAGTATGTGACCCTCTAAATTCATGTATATTCGACCATGGGCAAAAACTCCTTTTTGATCAATAAGTCGGCACGGTCCCTTACAGGACACAACGACTCTTAAATATACAAAAAGATCATATCGAACAAACCTATATAGTGTTTATATACCGATCCCTTTGCCTCAATATACCAGATCAAACTCAAGACGAGAAGCGTGTCATCCTATGACTGCTTGATACTTTACTCGAACCTGTAGTGGGTTACTTAGTTTATAATTATTTCTCAACCACATTTAGTATTACCATGCACTTTCTTAATCCAACCCATCGAGGTACCTAGAAGTATCTCTTCCGTTATATAGGAGGGGCAAATTCTATCTTGATCACTCACATTTCTCTGTATATTTCATAGTAAACCCGAAAGGTATATTTGTGACCATCCAGTTACAGAGTAGTGTTTGGCAACTCCTAAGTAAACTATTACACATGTAGAAAACTATGACGATTTTAGGTCTAAGAATCCTACATACACTATGTATGAGACCAACTAATGACACTTAAGAATATAACAATTCTCGTAGTTTTTCATGGTAGGTCAATCCAATACCATATTCTCTAATATGTGTCTATATTATTGATTGGTATCCTTATATCCATGATCCGTAAAATATGATCATCAATCAATACATGTGTTGATCTATAAATAATAATTGTCCCACATAATGATATAAGATCGAGGATAATTTAGAATAACATCAACATGCGAATAAAAAATTCCATGAACAAGTCACATACTTGTTGATCAATATAAAAGATATTTATTTAAAAGATGAAATAAACATATTATTCAAAATATCATAAATATCGAAGTGATACAACTATCTCTATGATCGCCTCTAGGGCATATTACTAGCACGGAGGAGGGTGACAAGCGGCACAACGGAGATGGCGGGTTGAGTTAGGTTGGGCAGAGGCTGCAACAGGTGGGCAGAGATTGACGGTGGAGCGCCAAAAGCGGTTTCAAAAGCCATAGTGGGACCCGGGCTGGCAAGGCGAGGGTGACGGTCAAAGGCACCAGCTGGAGGTAGAGAAGTAGGTGGCGGTGGCAGGTATGCACGTGGCTGGCTGGGCCTAGCCTCAGCCGCACAAGTGAGTGGCTTGGTGGGCAGAATGTCGATGGCTGTAGTGGCAAGGTCGTCCTCCTCCTTGGCGTGGCTTGCCAAGCCTAGTTGCGGCTATGTGTGGGTGTGTATTGGGCTAGCCAGGCCTTGATTGGCCACACAGGAGTGAGCGATTGGGCCAATGACACTCTGACATGGACGTCCTTCTCCTCGACATGGCTAGTTAGGCCTAGCCTCGGCTATGCAAGGGTGTGAGGCCCAGTAGGTAGAATGTCAGTGACGGTGGCAGGAGGTTCGTTCTCCTCCTCAGCATGGTTGGCCAGGGCTGGTGCAGGTGGTGTGGCATGTATTGGCAGTGTGGCCAGGATTTGAGTGACGTCCATCCTCCAATTTTGGCTAGGTCGCATTCTCACCGTAGGGACAGTCGCTGATGGTGTAGCCCGTCGTGGACGCACATAGGGTGCACGCGGTTGTCGTGAAGGCAATTAGAGATGGCTAGCCTGGTGGTGCAGCTCGGTGGACAGCGTGGTGTGGCGGATTATCGTAGACAGCGAGAGGTGTGGCTGGTCATGTGTGAGGCAAGGCGCATTCTGTTGGAAAGGAACTTAGAATCAAAAGGAACAAAATAAAGATCAAATTATTATTATTGAATTTTGTCTGTACCGAGTTCTGTTAATTTTTATGTGATGCTTGTCATCTCACGACCTTTCTAACCAAATTTTGTTGAAATTTTTTGTTACCGTTTGCATGGTGTTTTGAGGTGTAAGACATAGGAGCATCAAAGGATCGGGATGCACGGGAGGTGTAAAACTGAGATTTGATCAGTGCATTAAGATTTACTAGTATAGTGCCCGTGCTAACGCCACGGCGGCATTTCAGGGATGCACATGAAAACAACCAAATGAAAACAACCGTATGCATTACATCCATGGTGGTCCTACTTGGGCGATTATGATCCACAGATAAATACAAAACAATATCAAGAGTTAAGACAGACCTCTAGGTTAAGTTCTTTGTAGAGATTCTTCACTTTTGCCACACAGGTCGGATCTTTCTTGCCATAATTTTCCTGCAGGAGCATTAAGTGTTTAGACAACAACCTTCGTATCATTGGGAAGTAGCGTGGAGATGACTTACAAATAGAATGCGCTTTTGGTTCTCATCAGCGCGCTCAAGAGCTTGCACAACCAGCCAGGAGCACTTGTAATCTTCAATATCAGTTCCGATCTATAAAGATATTTAACATTGATCAAATCAGAGCTAAAGAAAAATTATCAATATAATAATTGATGTTCATTCAAGATACTACAACAGTTAAGTGCATTAACCTTGCCAATAAATTCAGGATCGCCATAACAATCTAGATAATCATCCTGTAAGAAAACAAACACATTAATGCTCAGTAAACTAATGCTTGTGGAAGGAAAATGGTTAATATTGTTATGTGTAGCAAAAATAGGAGGTACCTGGACTTGAAAGTATGTTCCCATCTCAACAAGAATGTTCTCTACAGCACCATAGTTGTCCAAATTCTCACCAGATAGCAGCAGTGCACATGCAACCTTTGATAAAGCAGCATATCAGTACCACTTGCATCTGGTATCAATTAACAAAAAGGTTTATATAGATATAAGATACAAAAATACAATGTAAGTTTTACCGGCAGATAAAATGAATAGTAGGCTGTCTTGTATTGAACAATTCGGTGGTGGCTGCAAAAATATCAGTTGTTTGAATTAACAGTACATAAAGGGTATATCCCAAGTCAGAAGTCAGAACTACAAAAGATATATTAGATAACAGCAATTCGTTCTAGAGTTATATGCTACAAAAACATGAGAAGAAGACTAATGCTCCTAAGAATAGACACGATAGAGCACACAAAAAAGTTTTTTTTCCAAAGTTAATACAATATTAACTTACACTGATATTGACAGATATTGCCGCATCTTTCATTAGTGCAGCCTGGACATGGAACAAAACAGATTGTGCATCAGAACACACCACTGAAAAAATATAATGTTGCTAATTACAGGCACAGCACAACAAAAGGTGGTAGTAACACAGAATCAAATAGACGAAGAGTTGATAATCGAAGTCATGACCTGTAAAGGCAAGGTGCAGGAACCAATATCCCAAACTTTGAATGTCTTGTAAGCTATCCTTTCTCATGAACCAACCTCCCATATCCCAATGTCACCAACATTTGTTCCAACTGTGTTTGATCAGAAAATTGTAAATACAGTGGACATGATATGGACCAACAAAGTATCAATTCAATAACCAATAGATACGTTTCCAGCATGTACCTAAAAGAATGGTTTGTTGAACGGGATGGAAATCCAGGCTCATAACATTAGAACCCTGATTAAGGATGCGAACTACTTGTTTCGGAAGGTCATCTTGAGTATAAATATTGGCCGAATGGCTTGCACCAGAGAATGACACCTAACATAGTTTTCAATGTATCATAATTTGTTTGGTCATGCAATATTGCAGAATTGCGTAAAAGGAGAAACAAAGGTAAGTCTAAGTTCATCCAATACCTCATCCGGTTGGCCTACACGCATTCTTTTCATCAAATGTTCAGAATCTGCAGATTGGTAATCAATGCCAGGAGCACTTGTCGGAGTCCTAGGATGCTTTAGAAACGCGGCTGCAAAATGTAATATCCAAATAAAACAATTAAACAACATTGCCGCCAGTGACAATCACTGCTTAGCTCAATTACTTCAGTTTTATATTGCTACCTGTGTTTGGAGGCGGAACAAGACCAGGTGGTCCTTGTGCAACAGCAGCATGTGGCAAAGAGGGGTTGGCATTTGTCATCCAACCCGCAATTGCATTTGGAGATGGTGATACCACGGGTTGAAACGGCTGCGAGATTGAAATATAGTGAGTAGCAGAACAATAAAAGTAAGCCAACTGTACTACTGGTGTAATACGTACAGCATGAGCACCCATTGGCGGAAATCCAGCTGACTTAGGTATTGGTCCAACAAGGGGCCCATTGGCAGGGGGAGGAGCTCTTGCTCCGTTGGTAGGAGTAGCACAAGAGTGATCAGTGAAGAGTGTCTTGATGTCAGGGTTTGGTCTGGGATTCTTGCAGAGCTGATGTTGCCAGTTAAGACTACAAGGCATAAGAAAGAAAAGCAGTCCAATTAGCATCACCCTTTATGAGAAACTAAAGCAACACAGGCATTACTGAAAGCATAGTAGGTATACGGTATGGCAAACAGCAAAACACCAAAAATTGGTTGTATTGATGATACAACCGTGCCTAAAAGGTTGTCCACAGTAGGCAGCGAAAAATAGAAAACTGTTATTAAAAAAACTAAATTTGGCATATCACCAACTTTCATGGCTTTGTCGTATTCCATGAGAACTTGCTAATTGGGATAAACACATACAAGTATCCAATCGACACCAAAAACTATATCAAAAAGATTTTTTTCTAGATATGCTATCGAAAGAATGAGAACTAAAAATTCAATTGGTCCAAGGTCTCAAGTGAGCATTAACCACATTTAGGACATAAACAGGGTACCTCCCTCCCTCTCCACAAGTATAATCAAATAAAGAGAGCAAAATGTCTGCCGTTATGTAGCTGCTCATGCCGCATCAAAATTAAGTAGATACCTATCTGTTTGTCATATATACTACTGCTTGGTCACATTGCTAAGATTCCAAAAGCAGAAATAGCACAGATGTTTGCCTGAGCTGGATCCTGAAGTAGCATCTGAGAATATAGTAAACTATAACAATTTTGAATACACGAATATAGTTACAAATAGCTGCAAGAATAAAATTACGAGCTGATGGAGTCCGAAAAACAGCAAATTGCTTTCTCATGTGAGTAGCAAGTGTAGCAAATTGCCTGAAGGTTGTTATCATATTAACAAATCAACAGCACTACTATCTTTTAAAGTGGAATAGAGATGTTTTACCAGTAGCAATCATAACTCCAACAACTGCTGAGATGACAGTAGCAGAAATGGCAAAGATTGCAATCCGTTTGTGTGCAGTTATAGTTGCAGCTCATACTGAATACTTTGCCTAACTTATTTGCAATGCTACCTCATGAAAAAAATGAGAAATATAGCCACTGCATATAGTACAATAAGTTAACTGCAGATATCAGTGCTTGGGATATTGAGCTTCCGATAGATCCGACCGATAGAGGTAAAATAACTGCAAAGGAACGAATAAGGTTAGCACTTGCATCTTGATTTATTAAGAAATAGTCATTTAGGACATTACTTACCACCTTGTCACCATTCAGGACATCTTTATACACAATATTCTTGGTGCTCTTCCCGGTTGGATCTAATTCCTTGTTTGGTTTAGCCAAAATTCTTGTTGTTTGCCTGGACACACCCCTTGACAAGGCAACATAGAGCTGCCCATGTGAGAACACTGGCTCTGGAAGATATATCCCAACATTTGGGATGGTTTGCCCCTGAGCTTTATTTATGGTCATCGCAAAACTCAAACGAATTGGGAATTGTTTCCTCTTGAACTTGAAAGGAAGTGAAATATCATCTGATGGAGACATAGGGATCCTAGGTATAAACACCCTTTTGCCTGCATGGTGCCCACCAACTATTTCTGCATCAATTGCATTGTCTTGGAATGCTCTAACCATTAGTCTTGTTCCATTGCACAAACCATTGTTAGGATCAAGATTGCGGAGAAGGATTACATGGCAGTTGGATTTTATTTTGAGCTCATGCGGGGGGAGACCATTTGGAGTGATGGAGTTCAGGAAGTCAATAGGGTAGTTATTTCTTGAATCGTCATCGACAGAGTCGAAGCTATGATAAACCTTTTCCTCACCTGGAAACTTGTCAATCATACTTGCATTTAGCTGATCCACATGTTCATTTGTGGTAGACAGGATGGCACGTGTGCTCATATAAGCTGATGATCTTGCGTTTTTGTCAAGTGATGGGAAGACTTCTTGAATGAGTTTGTTTACTGATTCTTCGTTGTCTGTATAGGCAATCAAAATATCATCTGGAAGGCGTACATAATCATCTCCAATTGTCTCTTCAGTTCCATTCCCAATTCTAAGGAGGTAATCTGCAAACCATGGGTCAGACTGAGCCCTCATGTTACGTGACAACCGTATCTTCCTTATACTTTCCCACAAATAAGATCGCTGCAATGTAGCATCTGTTACCTGTGCTCTTGTCCCACGTGGTACCACAGGTAGCACCTGTCTAAAATCTCCACCAAATACCATAACCTTTCCCCCAAATGGCAAACAAGAATGCATAATATCTTGTAGGGACCTATCAAGACACTCAACTGCTAGTCGCTTTGTCATCGCTACTTCATCCCAGATAATTAAGGATGCCATACGCAGTAACTCTGCAGTGCCACTTTGCTTTGTGAAGCTGCATGTGCTATTGTCAGCAAGCTTAATTGGGATTTTGAACCTTGAGTGTGCTGTGCGTCCTCCAGGCAATATCGACGCCGCAATACCAGAAGATGCAGTTGCAATGGCAATTAATCCCTCTGAGCGCACTCTACCAAGAAGTGCCTTATATAGGAATGTCTTTCCAGTTCCTCCTGGACCATCCACGAAAAACACTTGGCTCTTCTTATTCATTACACAATTTAATATTTCATCAAATCCTTCACGTTGTTCCTTGTTAAGAGATGTATCTATATCCAAATGTTCTTGGTCGACAGGCACAGCAAGTTCCTCCCTAACCTCTTTCATAATGTCATTGTTAAATTCATCTGCTTGACACAACAACAGGAACATGAAATAAGTAAATAAATATAAAATAGTTAAAAGAGCAAATTAGGATTTTATTTTGAGTTATAGTCAATCTTATCAGTAAGGCACTATATTGACATCCAAATATACTTTTACAACAAAATATTTTTTTAGAATAATATTAGTGCTAAAAATATTACCCGTATCATTTAGCTCAGGTAGATCATATTTCCTGATATCCTTCCCCATTGATTGAACTACTACCCGAATGTCTCTGAGAACCATTTGTTCTACTACTGCTGTGTTAGGATTGTTTCGGCTATAATCTTCAGAGAAAGATTCCTTGTGCTTGTCCCACAATCCACGGATGTTGGTGGCCTCACAAAACACAAGAATAGTCCCAAATAACCTTCGCAGAGCTGCAGGCATCTGAAAAGTTGTTGCCTCACTCAATGAGTCATCAATAGTTTGATCCCTTTCTATGAGTCCTCTCTTCTCGCATGTTTCTCTGAAAGTAGGGTACGTGATTCCAACAACTGTCCTTAAATTCTCAAATGAGGTTGCACCTCGTACATGATTTAAAAGCACTCTCAAGAAATATCTTTCTCCTTCAGCCGGGTGTGCATACACAATACGCCCCACCTGTCCCCTCTGCTTTCTTCTATGCCACGCCTTCTTACCACTAATCCACCAGTAGTGTTCTGGGATCTCTCTATACAAAAATTTCCTTGCATAACTATCAGCACGGTTCAATGTGAAGTATTCTGTGAGTGTCGTCATAGTTGCAGATGGCTTTTTGACAACATCGTTGAGATTTTCTGTCTCCTCAATAATAACAGACTGCATATTAGGTAGATGACACTGGAGCTGTAAAACAGATGGACAAACTCCAAAAAGGTGGAAGCCGAAAATCCTATGTACAGCTTCCGGGGGTGATATGTATCTTGCATCCCTGTACTGACGGATCTCATTGATTACTCCAACAGGATCAATAGAGAATGCTGCACGGTCATGGCCTTTGTGTACATACTTAAACAAGTACTTACAAGCTTTGATGCTTGAGCAAGCTTCAACATTTATGTGGCAATTATATGTCATAAGCAGCCCAGGATTGTATGGAACCACCCACCTATTGTCCAACTCGGCCCCTCTTACTTTCACACGCCGTCCATCATCTCTCCTCCTATACAAAGGATATGAATCTTTGCCTTGCTGTGTTGCTGCACAAAACTGTCTAGGATAGCGAAAGCGACATTCTCCATTAACCATACAAGCACACTTTCTATTCAAGACCCCACATGGGCCATGCAGCATATGCTTGATGACCAGGCTATGCAACACAGGGTATTTATCCTTGTCTGGTAGCTCTGCAGAGATGACTTTGTCATAAGCATCTGGGGTTGTTAAGTTACTGCCTTTCTTCATAATCAGTAGGATGTGTTCATGTGGAAGTCCCCTCTTCTGGAATTCAGTGACATGGACATATGCTGCCACCTCTCCAAAATACTTTTTCTTGATCAATAAATCTTTTAAGGACCGCAGCTTGGCCCTGTATACTCTTGAAACCAGGTCTGGCCTATCTTGTGGTTTTTGTCCAGGCTCAAGATTTTGAGTGATCTCCTCCCAGTACGGATTGCAAGTCATGGTGATGAAGTAATCTGGTTTCCCAAAACGCTGGACTATAGCCATTGCATTAAGAAATCGCTGCATCATGTCACGATCGCCACCAGGGAAACTGCGAGGTAGCACTATTCTCTTGCCAACCTCTGAAGCCCTTGTCTCTCCAGCAGAAATTACATCAACCAAACCCTACGTGAAAATTAAAAATTTACAGCATGGATGATTAATTAGTGTATATTGATTAGGCTTGAATTGTTGTGACATAATATTTTGCAATAATAAAACATTGCATAACACACATGATATAGTTCCGCGCGTATGAGTTTCTGGTTATCAGGGTTAGAATACCAATCAAGCCTCATAGACTCGATCTTTATGTACATGTCAATGGCCCATTGTTGGAAAAGTCGTCCCCCAAATAGCAATATGTTAAAAAGCCCCTCTCTAACTTGCATAAAAAAACAATAGTACTCTCTTGCTGTTACAAATCTTCCAGATTGTCTTTCTTCCACCATGGTACTCATGTATTCACCTTGTTGCACGTCCGCGTCATCCTCACCATGCTCTGTCTCAAATGGAAATTATATATTAGTATGTACCCATGCGTTTTATTAAGGCATTGGAAATTAAATCATGTTCGTTACCTGTTGGATATGTCGGATCTATTGCATCTGTTGGATCAACAGAGGTGTGTCCTTCCATATCAGTGACTATATCATTGTACGGCATAAATTTATTCCAGCCAGTTTCTCCCTTAGGGTAAAATATCGGATATGCCAATGGATCATAATGTAACATCCTGAAAAATATAAATATTAAATTAAGGAGTTTTTGAATTATTTTATTTGTTTTCCATTTGGATTTGGAGTTTGTGGAAATTTTCTAAGAAAAAGTTGATGGAAATTCCAAAAGTTAAATAAGAAATGAACATGTTTAAATAGTAGAGAGTTAAAATCTAAATTACGAATCTGAAAAGATGATCCAAAAAAGGAGAGAGAGAGATTTGGCTTAGAACCCTCAATTAATAAATGATTGTAAAAATAAGGAAATAAATATAATAAGAAAGTCATCAACTATGGATATGTATGCATACAATTAAATATATCAAGAGAAACCAATAAATTAAATACCAAAAATAGTTAAAATATTTTTATTAAGTCCAAAAGGTCATCCAGAGCTTCTGTGAATTTTTCTGAAATTTTTAGAGGTATTTTCATATTTTTCTGAAATTAATTGGATTTTCTGGCAGTTTCTAAAAGCTAAAAATCAAATTAAAGAAAAATTAAAATCTCGACTCACCCTCCGGCCGCCACCTGGACGGCCGGGATCAACCCACGTCGCCGCCCCATCCCGCCTTCCCCTCCTCCCGGGCCGCCACCTGGCCGTTCCCGATGCGCGACGCGTCGCCCGTCTGCACCCATCCGCCGCCCGCTTCGCTCCCTCGCTCGACCGCCCGATGCGCGCCTCGGTCCATCCGGCCCGTCCGCTCCCTCGCGCTCCTCCCTCTCTGGCCGGTGGACCCCAGCTGCCATGGTCGTCTCCCTCCTCCTTCTCCACGCGCCCGCGTCGTCATTCTCCTCGCGCTCGCGCCTCTGCCACAAGAAATCCCGCTCTTCCTCTCTCTCACCTCGCAAGCAAAGTTCAATGTACCAACAGGAGGGGGAACGCACCTCGCCCGCCATCACCCTCGTGCGCAATCTTGGGGAAGATCTCGTTCCTCCCCCCTTCCTCGCGTGAACAGCGGCGGCCGAATACCGCTCTCGCCGTGCGCCGCTTCTCCGACTATAAGTACCTCACCTGGGAGTTGCAATCGCGTCGCAATGCCTCTTTCTCCCCTCCCCTGCCCGCAATTGCACCATAGTGCCCCAAATCACTGTCGGCTCCTCCTTCTTCCCAAACTCCGGCGACCCCCGACCAGCCAAACCAAGCCACCATAGCCCAATTCCTCGCTCGTGAACCATCTTCGGAGCATCGCGAAGCCACCCCTGGTCTCGCCCAAGCTCCCCGACGCCCGTACTTCGCCGTCACCAAGAACACCCCCGAGCAGCCGCCGCCGCACGACGCCGACCCACCTCCGGACTTCCTCGGCCCTGGGAGACTGCACCATCGTCTTCGCCGTAACTCGTGGAACGCGTTTCGCTTCACCGCCGGACCTCCCCGACAGCCCCTCGCCGCCGGCCACCGTCGTCCCGACTCCTCTGTTCCGACCCGGCTGCCGACCCACCTCAAAGGGATTTATTGCCCATATATGGTAGGCAAAGCCTCCCCGCTCACTTGGTTACCAACGCTCGTCTCTTCTCCCCCTCGCTCCCGCGGCGCGCATTCGAGCCCCGGCTCCGCGCGTAGCGGTCGACCTTTTCCTTTTATTTTCCGGCCTGACAGGTGGGCCCCACTTGTCGGTCGCTGTAACAGAAGCAGCTGCTGACCGCTGGGCCCCACATGTCAGTATCACGTCTGCAACAAGCCCGTACTGACATGTGGACCCCATGAACAGTAACCGGACCCACCTGTCATACACACATAATAAGAAATGAAATAAAAAGATTAAAAGATTAAAATATTCAGTGGGCCCCACATGTCAGAACTTTAATGATTTTTGGATTTAACTGGACAGAGGACTTTGAATGATCATAACTTTTTCATTTTAACTCCAAATTGGATGGGACAAATTTCTAAATTTGTCTAATGTTGGACCGAAATGGCGACAGAGGGGGGGGGGGGTGAATGTCGATCTCTAAAAATCGCCCCCAACAAATATCTTCTTCTCCAATAGCTATGGGAGCTATGAAGGTAGAAGACAAGTACTTACAGGAAGAACAACAGCAGAGAAAACCAAATCCAGAACGAAGCAGCCAAGAAAAACAAAATCAGCGCAAGTCTGGCTGCAAGCGGTAGTACCGCTGTGACGAGCGGTAGTACCTCTGAGCGGTAGTACCGCAATACCGAGCGGTAGTACCTCTCGCCGGAGACGTTCGGACTGGTCCGAACAAGAGCGGTAGAACCTCTCCATGAGCGGTAGTACCTCTGAGCGGTAGTTCCTCTCCAGGAGCGGTAGTACCTCTCCAGAAAAACAGCAAACAGGATTTTCAGGCTGGAACTTTGAGACTTCAGATTTTTGGCTAAAAAGAAGGTTTGCTCTCAATCTTTTTGATCCAAGGCCTTACTACAACAAACTAAATAGTAAGGGGACCTTGGGAAACAAGAGAATCAAACCAAGAAGCAAGAATTTCAGATTATGGGTAAAAATCTGAATTTTTGCACAACCCGAGCCAAAAATCAAATTACTCCCCAACCGTTGATCCTTTGGCTATGAAATTTTGAGGGTAGCTAATTAATAGCCTCTGGACTCTCCATACCAAATTTCAAGCCATCTCAACAAGGGAATCAAGAGCAGCTCCAAAACCCTAGAAACTGAGTTCATGAACAGAGGAAGGCCAAAACTGAAATCTGAGAATTAAACCAAGTTTGCTCTTCGGGAAATCGATCAAATGATCTTGTGGCACTAACCCATCATAGAGCAACCCATTTTGGGCCTTCCCAACAAGCAAGAACTCAAAAATCAAACAGCTCAGAAATCAACCAAAAGGAGCAACGAAGAACAGAGAGAGCACGAACAGAGAAAATGAAACTTCAGATTTCCATTCATTGAACCAAAAGGAATACAGAGGAGTCCCGATGACACGATTGAATACAGAGAAATGATTACAAGACTCTCAATCCATCTCCTCACTCTCTCAATGCTCAACCATGAATGCTTGGAAGGGATAAACACTCACTGTTCTATCTAGAACACATCGATGAAGGACAGAGGGAGCACGACTCTGCCTCTCCAACCACTAAAGACTAAAGGAAAACCACCTCCTAAAGCCTCTTTTGACTAGGGCTAACCCTAATTCCCTCCAAGTGCTCAAGTGGGCATGCAGCCCCTCCTCTCCTTTTATAGCACTTGGCTAACGGGTCTCCGCCCCGTTACGCCCGCTACGTCCAACGAAGCCCGCTCCCGCTCGTGCAGCCTTGCGAATTTCCCGATTCGCCCCTCCTGCACCTTCCGGGAAGCTTCCGCGCTCCTTGCCTCGCACGCCTCGCAACCACCTCGAGTCCACGTCGTCTTCGACACATCCCGACCGTTCTGACCTCAACGCCACCTGCGCCTAGTCCGGTCCACCGTGTCTCGCCACGACTCCAACTCGACGTCCTGCAGTCACACAGACAAGAAACACATCACATAGCACCGCTCGACACATGAAAGCGTAAATACCATCACACTTACCACATATGAAGTCCAAACCTGTCGAAACATTAGAATATGCATCCTAAGCCCAAATGACCAGGTTTGACCAAAGTCCGACCGAGCCTGATTGCGCCACGCAACGGCTCGACTCCGAACCACTCAAACCAAACTCGACTATCCTAAACCTTTGTCAATTACTCATCATTCACATGGAGTCATGACCACCTGGTCTCTCAATCTCCCCCTTGATGAGTATATTGACAAACTCAGAAAAAGCATGAAGTTGAGTTTGATTTTGAAGAATCCAACATGGTCCAAAGAAGGGAAAGAAGCTAATGACCATGTCGACAGAAGGAACACTAGAGCAACAAGAAAGATCAAAATGATCTCCAAAGCTCTAAACTGTTCCCAACAGACTTTTTCTTCTCTATTCTCCCCCTTTTGGCAATAAACACATCAAGATGCAATAGAGAGAATATGACATGTCAATGGATGAATATGGCTGAAGTTTGTTTATTTCTAAGCATTGTGAGCCATGAAAATTATCCATAATGACCATAATGAGATACACCAAGCCATAACTCAATAAAACGCTATCTAGATCAGGACAACATATGTATAAGCCAGCTAGCACATAAAGATGATAATATGAAATGTAGGGCATTTAGTGAGCAAGTCAAGTCAACAATTAAGCAAAGTCTAGCTAGAGATATCTAAGGATGACTCAGGCCATGTCAATAAGCTAAGCGGAAACAAGAAGCTAGTGTTGAGTCAATTAGAGTGCTACAAGCTCAAGAGTGTATCATTTGGTTAAGCACTTTTCATCTTTAGGTGATTAAGCAAATCTTGCACATTTGACATATTTTCTTTTAAAGCTTATAGCTGTTTCCAACCAAAAATTTTATCATGTGCTAGATCTCAAGCCTTATGCGACTACTCCAAGCGAGAAGCTTAAGAAGATAGTCCAGGTCATCCAAAACTCCCCCTGAGTTCATGCCTAGTGCAATGGCAAGCCGTCTCATGAGAAAGAATTGGTGAAATCAGTTTTTTCGCACATAAAAAGAGATCCTTTTGCTTTTTAACAGATTGTGCTAACTCATGATGTATCAAGATGCTAAAATAGCTCAATCTAAGATTCAACCTAGATTCAAGACTCAACTCAGCCTATTTGACATGGCATGAATCATAAAGGGATAGCTCAAGAGAGACTAGACTCAAATGCTAGCATGGCAAGTTTTAATTCAAGTTGAGCAATTTTAATTAACTTATCATGGCAAAGAGCTAGTCTATAGATATGAAGTCATGATAAATCTAGCAAGCTAAGCACAAGTCATGGCAAGATGTAAAGCATTGAAGCATGTCATAACAGGATAATAATCAAGGCTCAATGCAGATTGATTACAATGCTAGAATGCTGAAAATGCAAGAAAGTCCAGCTCCCCCTCAACATTAGATGCAACTTTTAGTTCAAGTTGAGTTATGTCAAAATTAAGCTTCAGAAGCTCCCAAAAGAACTCCCCCTGAACCAAAGCAATAAAATCGAGAAGCTGGCAAAGAAAACCAAACAGGCAGTCCTTAAAGCATAGATAAGATATAGAGGCAACTATGGCTCAGACTGACTCTCATCTACCCCATATGACTCCAGGACTATTAGCTGACCGTAAACCACACACTAGAGAGCAAACACGTACCCTGTCTACTCGAGGGTGGCCCGACCCTCGCTAGATCCTACAAGAAGTGAGTGAGCTCAATCTAGTGAGATAAGAAACAGCTAATAAGAAGCATCCTGGAAGCATAAGATAAGAGTAGGAAGTCTAAGCAACTAGACAAGAGAAGCACTCTAACCTATGCTAGAAGGACTAAGCCCGATGCACCCCGAGTGCAAAGCGACAGAAATGAGACAGAAGCATAAGCAATATAGTAAAGCAGTAAAGCCCAAAGCTCCCCCTCACTACAGTCCATAAGGACAAACCACCCCAAGCTCTCCCCGTAGAGCTGAAAACCTCGAACTATCCAAAGGCTTGGTGAAGATGTCAGCCAACTGGTGGTCACTCTCCACAAACTGGAGCACTATATCGCCCTTCTCTACATGGTCTCTAAGGAAGTGATAACGGATATCGATGTGCTTGGTCCGAGAGTGTTGCACTGGGTTCTTAGCAATGTTAATCGCAGAAGTGTTATCACAAAAGAGTGGAACACTGTCGATAACTAACCCAAAGTCCCGCAGGGTCGAAGCCATCCAGAGTACCTGACTGCAGCAGCTGGCTACAGCAACATACTCGGCCTCTGCGGTGGACTGTGCAACACCGGACTGCTTCCTAGAAGACCAAGAGACGAGAGAAGTGCCAATGAATTGGCAAGTGCTAGAAGTGCTCTTCCTATCTATCCTACAGCCAGCAAAGTCTGCATCTGAGAAGGCTCTCAAGGAAAGACAGGAAGAGGAAGAGTACCAGATACCATAGTCAATGGTAGCTCGAAGGTACCGAAGAATGCGTTTCACCGCCTGGCGGTGAGATACGTGAGGAGAAGCCTGAAACCGAGCACAAAGACACACGGAGAAGTGTATGTCTGGTCTCGAGGCAGTGAGGTACAAGAGGGAGCCGATCATACTCCTATACTCCTTCTGATCAACTGGCTCGCCATCCTCATCTGGGTCGAGTGAAGCTGAGGTAGCCATCGGAGTAGACACTGGCTTACCATCACTCATATCGAAGCGCTTCAGGAGGTCTCGAGTGTACTTTCCTTGATGAAGAAATGTACCCTCCCGAGTTTGCTTGATTTGGAAGCCAAGAAAGAAGCTCAACTCGCCCATCATGCTCATCTCAAACTCCGAGCTCATGACATCCGAGAACTGAGAAACCAGAGCATGGGAAGAGCCGCCAAAGATAATGTCATCGACATAGATCTGGACGAGCAGAAGGTCATTGCCAGGCCTACGGATAAACAAGGTCTTATCAACTTTACCCATTTCAAACCCATGACTCAACAAGTAGGACTTAAGCCTCTCATACCAAGCTCTGGGGGCCTGCTTAAGTCCATACAACTCTTTGGAAAGCTTGAAGACATGGTGTGGGTATTTGGGGTTTTTGAAACCTGGAGGCTGTCTGACGTAGACTTCTTCCTCAATGACTCCATTAAGGAAGGCACTCTTGATGTCCATCTGGTAAAGCTTGAACCCCTTAGAAGCTGCAAAGGCAAGCGGGATTCTAATGGCCTCAAGTCGAGCTACAGGGGCAAAGGTCTCCTCGAAATCTAGACCCTCAACCTGGGAGAACCCCTAAGCTACCAGTCTAGCCTTGTTCTGAATAACCACTCCATCCTCGCTCTGCTTGTTCTTGAACACCCACTTAGTCCCAATAATATTGTGACCTCGCGGGGGCTCGACAAGCGACCAGACCTTGTTCCTCTCAAAATTTTCTAGCTCCTCATGCATGGCATTGACCCAAGACTCATTAGATAAAGCATGAGAAACATCTTTGGGCTCAAAGGAGGCAATGAAAGCAGAATGGAGACAGAATTGAGATAAGCCAGATTTTGAGCGGGTAACACGCTTGAAGAGGTCTCCAATGATTTGCTCTGAAGGATGAGCTTTCTGGATATGTCTAGGAGGTCCAGGATGAGATGAAGAAGCGGCCTCTACCTCGTGAGCTGACGAGGTAGGAACAGAGCCACTAGCTCCAGAAGAAGCAGAAGGCATGGGCTGATCGCCTCGAGGTGCGGTGGAAGACGACACCTCAAGGGGTGGATGAGGGACAGGATCAGGTAGACAACCGTCGTCTCCATCGTCCTCATCATCCACGAAGATGGTCTCGGACTGCTCTAAAGAACCTGAGATATCAGGCCTAGTCCCCGGACTGGCCTCATCGAAGGTCACCTCACAGGTTTCTACCAATTTACTAGATTCGCAGTTCCAAACCCGATAAGCCCGCGAAGAAGGCGAGTAACCTAGAAAGATACCATCACAAGAACGTGACTCGAACTTGTCTAGGTTCCCGGACTTCAAAACAAAGCACTTGCAACCAAACACACGAAAAATGAGAGACGCTAGGCTTTCGCCCATATCTCAGCTCATAAGAAGTGCGATGCAAGTGTGCCCTCAGAAAAACTCGATTTGAGACATGGCACGCGGTGGCTATAGCCTCAGCCCAAAACTTCCGCGGTGTAGAGTACTCATCAAGCATTGTCCTGGCCATCTCGACCATGGTACGGTTCTTCCTCTCCACAACGCCATTCTGCTGAGGGACATATGGAGAAGAGAACTGGTGCTCTACACCTGTCTCACCACAGAAACTCTCAAAGTAGGAATTCTTGAACTCCGTGCCATTGTCACTGCGGATCGCTCGTAAGGCACCTGGGAGCTCAACGGAAAGCCTACTGAAAAGACCTCGGAAATGTGAAAACGTCTCATCCTTCGAGGCTAAGAAAAACACCTAAGAATACCTCGAGAAGTCATCGACCACAACAAGAACATACCACTTCCCTCCTGCTGACTACACTCGGGCTGGTCCAACTGTGTCCATATGGAGCAGCTGTCCTGGTGCATCGGTCATAGTAACTGTGACCGGAGGGTGAGAAGCGGCAACCATCTTGCCGTGCCGGCATGGAGCGCAAACAAGATCTTTGACCATCTTGAGTTTCGGCAGACCACGAATGAGATCGTGACCGCTAACTCGAGTCAAATGGTCAAAGCCTATATGACCAAGTCTCCTATACCAGAAGGAAAGGTCGCGGGACTCAGAAGCAACTAAACACCTGAGAGGATCACCAGAAGACTCAGAAAAATCAGCACGAAGGATCCTCCCAAAACGAGAAATCCCGCAAACCAGACTACCCGAAGAATCAAGAATTTTGCAATTGTTTTTCTTGAAACTCACCTCGAAACCGTCATCGGTAAGCTGAGAAACGGAAAGCAAATTATACTGCAGCTTACTAACCAAGGCAACATCCTTAAGAATAAAAGAAGCATTAATACGCACAGTACCTTTGGCGATGACGCGCCCAGACGAAGCGTCTCCAAAGGTGATCGTCTCATCACCTGGAGCGCGGGCTAGGGAGGAGAACCAACGGGAGTCTCCGGTCATATGACGAGAACAACCGGAGTCTACAAGCCAAACCTTCTCCTTCCCTACCCGGTGAACCTGAGTCAAATAGAGAGCAAAGTATCAGTACTGGGGTAAATCAAGAGTGATTTTGGCACCCAATACTGAGTAACACGTGGAGCAGATGAAGTAGTCAAGCACGACTGACCTCTATCTACCCTACGCTCTCCGTGACTCAAAGAAGCAGAAGGTCTGTGAGCAGACCTGAAGCTGTTGCGGGGTCCGACTGCTACGGGAGAGCGAGTCGGAACACCGGCAACACGCAGATCACGCCGTGGGTAACTGTCTCGATGGGGGAAGCGAGATGTACCCTCAGGACGGCGGAAGTCACGACCCGGAGCAGCACGAGGACGAAAACCAGAAGACTCAGAAAAACCAAGTCCTCGATGCTGCCAAACCCTATCAGAAGCAAACCTGGACCTCGTGCTAGTCTTAGGTACACTCAGGATCTGGGGCTGACCCTGAATACGCCTAAGTGTCTCTGCACGGTCTCTATGCGCAATCCTGGCGCGCCTGAAGCATCTCTCGATCGAGTGCCCATCCTTCTGACAGAAGGTGCAGTGGTACTTCACCTTCTGCGAGGTGGAAGTAGCACGAAGAGGCTTCGCCTTCTGAGAGGCCAAAGCAACAGGTAGAATCACCTTACCGTCAGAGATCCCTTGGACAAAGCCCGCTGATTTGAATTTGACCTCATCAGATCTGGGCTCGACTTCGATCACACCTCCCACTATGGGTCTGAGAATAGCAGGAGGATGCTTCCTCATATCCTCATAGAAATCATATCCTAGACCTTGATTGAACTTACAAATCTTAGATTGGTCTAGAATAAGATTAAGCTTCTTCTTGCCTCCTACAAATCTCTCGAGAGTGTTCATAAGATACTGACACTCCCGAAAGAGAGAGGTGCAAGAAGAGCAGGGAGAAGAGGGAACAGCAGGAGGTAAGGAAGCAGATGAAGAACC
This sequence comes from Dendrocalamus latiflorus, assembly GCA_017311315.1. Taxonomy (NCBI): domain Eukaryota; kingdom Viridiplantae; phylum Streptophyta; class Magnoliopsida; order Poales; family Poaceae; genus Dendrocalamus; species Dendrocalamus latiflorus. Next base: position 1,417,848 of record CM029671.1, on the reverse strand, counting down.
AACAGCAGAGGAAAGAATGGCTTGTGCACGCACAACCGACTCTGAATGGACAGTCCTACTGCTAGCCGGTTGGTTCACGTCGCTAGGCGTCTCTACCTTACCCTGGGGCTTCTCCTCCTCCTCAGCAATCGCATCACAACAAGATTGTGGCTTCTCTAGTAAGTCCTTAGTTAGCTTCACACACTTTTCTTCCAATGCAATCAAGTCAATTTTTAGTTTATCACAATTTTTGCATGGTGAGCTAACAGGGTCCTTAGAAGCATAATTAGCCAATTTCTTATTGTGGTCAATCATTTCTTGAAACTGTTTGGAAACAGATTCAAGTTCAGCAGTTAATCTAGGACAGTTCGAGCATGACGCAACTGGCTCACACAACCAAGCATACAACTCAGAAATTTTATGATCTGCCTTCTTTAGATTCAACTTCAAATTATTGCAATTTTCACATGATTCAGGCAGATCAAGGAGCATGGTATAATGACCTCTAAAAGCATTGTCCTTATCCTCACATGAGGTGCAAGAAGTAGTCTCAACAACAGTAGATGAAATAGGCGCTACTCTACTCATCTCAAGCTCAGCAAGCAGACTCACATTCTCCACCTTAACAATATCGAGTTCAGAGGACAAACTATCATGCGAGGTCCTTAATTTCTCCATATCACCCAGAAAGCAGAGCATGTATCACAATCATCACGGGAGGGAGCAGATATAAGTGAAGTAAGCTCCCGTGATAATCTATCTACTTCCTTCTCTAACTCGGTACACCTAGCCCTAGCTCTAGCATGAAAACCTCCTAGCTTAAGAAAAGCATGATTGAGCTGGTCGTAGGTGGGACATACCCCGTCCGAGTCGGAGTACAGCTCGCTGTCGCTGAGTTCGCCCTCTAGGGCCATGAAGCACATGCTGGAGAAGTCGTCGCCGCTCTTGGGATCTTGGTCACCCGTCCCGTCGTCGTCGCTCCATCCCTCCACCTCGCTGAGGTCGAGGTCGTCGAAGGCGGTGAGGACGCGGTGAAACAGCTTCTTGGCCTTCTCGAAGTTGCGGAACTTCTTCTTGCCCGGCGTCTGAGCTGGAGTCTTCTTGTTGCGGTTCTTGTCGGTGTAGTCGTTCTTGCCCGAACCGCCGTAGTCGTTCTTGCTCTTCTCCAGCTTGGGGCAGTTTGCCCGAATGTGGTTGGGGCCACCACACTCGAAGCAAATCACGGGTCCTCCTCTCTTTCTGTCCCTCCTCCCCTTGTAAGCATGGGAGAATCTTCGAGCAAGGAGGGCCAGCTGCTCATCCGCAAGCTGCTCTAACTGATCATCAGTTATGTCACAGAGAGCAGCAAGGGAGAAACCGCAAGAAGACTCAGAAGAAGGACCAGAAGCCGAACTGGGATCGGTGACTAGAGCCATCGACTGTGACTTCGACTTGCGAGAGACAATGTCAATCTCGTGAGTCTTGAGACGCGAGTACAGCGCATCAAGAGTCAAAGTCGAGAGGTCCGTAGTGTCCTTGATGGTAGTCACCTTCATCTCCCAAACACGAAGGTTGAGTGCAGCGAGCATCTGTCGAGCATTATCCGAGTCGGAGTATGTGAGACCGACGGCTCGGAGGTTGCTCAGAATCTTGTGAAAACGCGCAAAACACTCATCAAGGGACTCGCCAGCGAGCATTTCAAACTTGTTGTAATCTCGTTTGAACTGGTCCTGTCGCACCGTCTTTATTTGGGTGGTGCCCTCATGGTAAGCATCGAGGGTCTCCCAAATATCGAAGGCGGACGAAAGATGAGATATGCGGTCAAACTCGCTACGACTCAAGCCCTGGATTATGATGTTCCTTGCCTTAGCGTTTGCCTCAACATCATGCATATTTCCAGCATTAATGTTCTCATCGGCAGGAACAACAAATCTGACCTTCACCTTTCGCCAAATGGCATACCCCTGAGCCTGGATGTATGTTTCCATTCGGCTCTTCCAGAAGGGGTAATCCAGGCCATCAAAGACGGGAGGCTTGGTCGAGTACTTGTCCGTCGCCATGGCTCTTGAGACCGGTTAAGATCTATTGAAAAGAGCTAACCGGTTCTGATACCAATTGTTGGACCGAAATGGCGACAGAGGGGGGGTGAATGTCGATCTCTAAAAATCGCCCCCAACAAATATCTTCTTCTCCAATAGCTATGGGAGCTATGAAGGTAGAAGACAAGTACTTACAGGAAGAACAACAGCAGAGAAAACCAAATCCAGAACGAAGCAGCCAAGAAAAACAAAATCAGCGCAAGTCTGGCTGCAAGCGGTAGTACCGCTGTGATGAGCGGTAGTACCTCTGAGCGGTAGTACCGCAATACCGAGCGGTAGTACCTCTCGCCGGAGACGTTCGGACTGGTCCGAACAAGAGCGGTAGTTCCTCTCCAGGAGCGGTAGTACCTCTCCAGAAAAACAGCAAACAGGATTTTCAGGCTGGAACTTTGAGACTTCGGATTTTTGGCTAAAAAGAAGGTTTGCTCTCAATCTTTTTGATCCAAGGCCTTACTACAACAAACTAAATAGTAAGGGGACCTTGGGAAACAAGAGAATCAAACCAAGAAGCAAGAATTTCAGATTATGGGTAAAAAATCTGAATTTTTGCACAACCCGAGCCAAAAATCAAATTACTCCCCAACCGTTGATCCTTTGGCTATGAAATTTTGAGGGTAGCTAATTAATAGCCTCTGGACTCTCCATACCAAATTTCAAGCCATCTCAACAAGGGAATCAGGAGCAGCTCCAAAACCCTAGAAACTGAGTTCATGAACAGAGGAAGGCCAAAACTGAAATCTGAGAATTAAACCAAGTTTGCTCTTCGGGAAATCGATCAAATGATCTTGTGGCACTAACCCATCATAGAGCAACCCATTTTGGGCCTTCCCAACAAGCAAGAACTCAAAAATCAAACAGCTCAGAAATCAACCAAAAGGAGCAACGAAAACAGAGAGAGCACGAACAGAGAAAATGAAACTTCAGATTTCCATTCATTGAACCAAAAGGAATACAGAGGAGTCCCGATGACACGATTGAATACAGAGGAATGATTACAAGACTCTCAATCCATCTCCTCACTCTCTCAATGCTCAACCATGAATGCTTGGAAGGGATAAACACTCACTGTTCTATCTAGAACACATCGATGAAGGACAGAGGGAGCACGACTCTGCCTCTCCAACCACTAAAGACTAAAGGAAAACCACCTCCTAAAGCCTCTTTTGACTAGGGCTAACCCTAATTCCCTCCAAGTGCTCAAGTGGGCATGCAGCCCCTCCTCTCCTTTTATAGCACTTGGCTAACGGGTCTCCGCCCCGTTACGCCCGCTACGTCCAACGGAGCCCGCTCCCGCTCGTGCAGCCTTGCGAATTTCCCGATTCGCCCCTCCTGCACCTTCCGGGAAGCTTCCGCGCTCCTTGCCTCGCACGCCTCGCAACCACCTCGAGTCCACGTCGTCTTCGACACATCCCGACCGTTCTGACCTCAACGCCACCTGCGCCTAGTCCGGTCCACCGTGTCTCGCCACGACTCCAACTCGATGTCCTGCAGTCACATAGACAAGAAACACATCACATAGCACCGCTCGACACATGAAAGCGTAAATACCATCACACTTACCACATATGAAGTCCAAACCTGTCGAAACATTAGAATATGCATCCTAAGCCCAAATGACCAGGTTTGACCAAAGTCCGACCGGGCCTAATTGCGCCACGCAACGGCTCGACTCCGAACCACTCAAACCAAACTCGACTATCCTAAACCTTTGTCAATTACTCATCATTTACATGGAGTCACGACCACCTGGTCTCTCATCTAAAATCAAGATCTATCTAATGGAACTAAATTTATAATTTTTAGAGTTCAATTGAATTTCTGATAATATTTTATGTAGTAAACTATGTTCATTTCCAGAAGTGATAGTTCTACGCATAATATACCGCTTGTTAAACAAAATGATCTTGTTAACCTACCCTTTAGTAAACAAATTGATATTAGGCCCGTGTAAAATAGTATGTTTTTCCTTTGCTAAAAATATAAGTACACATATAGACTATAAAGCCAACTTAATAAATCAACAAATGTATGCAGTGCACATATAACACATACCTTAATTCATAAATGTTGAGTTCGATAAAATAATATTCGGCTAAATTCATTCATCTTAACTCATGAAACTTCCTTGATAAATATACAAATAATAAAAGAAACTATTAATAAAAGATCGATTCACCACCAGCCTTGCCTCAAATCATCCCAAATCACCCAATAACTCATAATGAAACAAAAGTTGAAGTTATTCGGATTTATTTGGAATTTCTGAGTTATTTGCTTTTATTTGGATTCAGTAGTTTACCGCGTAATTAGAAAGTGGAGCATGAAGATTCTACGTAACAAGCGGGAACGAGATCAATGAAGACCAGAAATTAAGGACCATCGCATAAGGCAACCTTGTGTGGGCTCAAGACCGCGGTAAACCGCGCCAGGCGAGTCAATACGTACCTTGACCATGTTGATCCTATGTTTTCTGCAAATTACCTTGTCTTAAATTATCAAATTGCATGCTGTTAATTTATATACAAATACATGCTTAATTTGATATTCTAGTTATGTGCCCATTGTTTACCTTGAATAATATTACCCCTCCTTTGGAATATTTGAATATCTGAACCTTGTCACCCTAGCAAAGTTATAGTGTTATTATTTCGAAAATAAGTCCATAACTATACGCCATGCTTAGTACTGCTTAGACAATCGGGGGCATCAAAAATGCCCCAAAACATCACTTTGAAACATGAAAGACTGATTTGGGCAGTCATGGTGGGAATGCCTGGTATACTTGGTTATGGATATTTTATGTCCCCAAAAACCCCAACATGCTTAAAGATCTGGGCGGACTAGTTCGAGAGTGTGAATATGTGGTGCAGTGGAAGCACAAAGTGGGTTAATGGTAGACCGCCCAGATAACCCTAAGGACCGAATCTTGTCATGTCACCCGTGTAAAACAGTACAACCACAAGTCTGTAAAGTACAACTTGGCTAAGTAAATTTTATCGAAACCCCCGGACTCATCTCACTATTAGGGGGAGAGAAGTAATTATGCAAGGGCAAGGGGAGGCCTAAAGGGACACCGAGTGGAGGGTGAAGTTTCCCAGTCGTGCTAGCGCAGAGGGGAGTGGAGCCCGTACGCTAGTAGCTGTGGGGAACATCCCGTGCAACATATGGGACCCACCGCAAGTGGGCAGTCTCCCATAGGGTGAGATGACAAAAGGGACTAGATACTTTGAAAAGTCACTGTGATGGTCTGCTCAACCACACGTCTAAGGAATCGTGTGGGGCAACGAGTTGATTGTCTCTTGTGGTGAAAGTGTACAAACTCTGCAGAGTCTAAACTATTCGAATAGCCGTGCCCACGGTCAAGGGCGGACATGGGAACTTAACCAGATATAGTTCTATTTCAAAATGTTTTGTGGGATGGAAAAGTGGAGGGCAGCGGAAAGCCCTGATTTGAGTTGTCCTGGGTGTCGTCCCAGTGGTAAGTTAAGCGGCTATAACGCTGAAAGATGCTATGCGGTGTGATGCCATATGTATGGAAAATTCTGTTAATATTCCTTGAACATTATGTTTTGTTCCAAAACTGCTAGGTCTCAGGAAATTTTATGTATTATATTTCAAATAGTGGCATTTCTATTCTTACAAAATAAAATATGGGTGGAATAAACAGGGTCGCGAGTAAAAGAGAAGAATGTTTGTAGAGTACCAATAAAGGCATTGGTGGATTCATGTCGATCTTGAATAGGAAATGATAGTGTGGGTTCTGGAGGAAATAAATTGGTGAAGTCTAGCTAAATGATAGGCTAGATAGAGGATTTAAATGATTTTTGGAGATTTAGGAATTGCACAGATAGATATTGGATTATGACACTGATAAATATATTCTTGGGAGATGTCAATATTAGAATTAATAGATTCAGTTACTAGATGAATCAAATGAATTTTTGAGGAATTGGTGGAATAATACAAGTATTGGATTATAATTCTTGATTAATGATATTCTTGGTGGATACATAATAGTGATTGTTAATCCTTGGAAGATGTTGTCAATATAGGGAATTAATAGGAGTTGATCAATTACTAGAGGGACGAATTAAATTTCTGAGAAGATTAGAGGAGTCATGATAATTAGTGGATTATAATCTTGGTAAATTGAAATTTTGGTGGAGGTATATATAAGGATTAGCTAGTGATGGATAATGGAAAAATGAGATGGATTATTGGATTATGGGTTGAAATCAATGACAAAAAGGATTGAATACAAATGATATCGGTGGATTTGAAAGTAATTATGTTAGAGAATCATTAGAGTTCAGAGGTAAGGGGCTGATGAATAGTAATAACAGGATTGGATTATTAATAATTCAAAGTACAAAGTATGATCGGTGGATTAAATAAATGATGATACTTGCTGTTTGGAGTTTTAGACAGCAATCAATAAATAGAGTACATTCTCGGTGGATTAAGTCGATTTTGGTAATTGTAGTGTGGAGTTAGGTAGTAATAATAAAACTTTGATTAATTAAGAATAATAATGCCGCTAAAAGCAAATTTTTGGCAAATAAAATAACCCGAGCCTTTCCTTTGTTATGCCATGCATACTATTTATTTGTATTCTGTGTATTGGCTCGCGGAGCACGGGGTCGGAGTGCTCACACTCGCTTTTGCGGCAAAATTCAGAATCAGGAGTCAAATCGCCTCGCCTCAGCAACAAGAGTGGACAAGCTGGCAGATAAGATGAAGATGAAGATGTCAAGGGCTAGGTCGCGAACCTCCAGTTGGCTGCCTGTGGGCATGTCCTGAAGGTCCCACCTGTGTGCTTCGTTCTTCCGCTGCTGCAATTTAATGATTTCGGCCTCATCGGCCCATGTGTAAGTTTGCTATTATATTTACGTTTCCGCATGATATGTACTTTGATAATTAGAACTGTAACTGTGTGCACTATCTACTGATCCAGGGAATAGTGCAGTTAAACACAGTAGATTCCAGATTATAAAATCTGGGTCTGACAGGCATGGTATCAGAGCATATCGACTGCAGGTCGTGACCTAGTTAGCCTGGCCGTTAGTCCATAACTAGAATTATTTTCGCAGTATCTATTTTCACAAAACTAAGTGGTATTGCTCAATCTCAACTCTGTTAGATGATTCCTCTCATCTGTATTCTGCCCTAGCCATTTATACTTCTAAAGCTCTCTTATCCCGAATTCAAAATGATGATAATACAAGAATGAGCACTGATATCAAGCAAGCCACCTCCAAATACTTCCTCTTCGTTTTATTAAATTCAAAAGGAAAATTTTGTTTGCCTTCTCATACCCTACTCTGAAATTTAAGGTTAGGAACGTTGAAGATGGTCATGAAGATAAGGTAGTCTGATTCTAAACGGACTATGCAGATAAAACCCTGTGCCCCCATATGTGTGTTTCCCCGAATAGACGCTGTTTTGTCGTGAGCTTTCACTGTGGCCCTGTTCACTGCCTTCTTGCCCTCGGGCGCTGTATTTCGCAGTCACAGGAAAAGATTGTTTTAAAGAACTTGCAAGATTTGTGTGCCACCCTAGTTTCCCGGGGTATACTCCTTTAAAGTTAGAATGGGTAGGGATTACCTTATCCCCCACGATTCTACTCGTATCCCATGTTGTTCCCTCTCACCTTTCTGTTGAAAAGCCCCTCAGTACCACTGAAGCAAAGTGGTGGATCACCAAAGACCAAGACTCAAGACTCAGTCTTGCTAACACTCTCTCCTCACCCGCTCGGAGGTCCCATAGATCAAATCGCCGCCAACTACACAGATTGACAAGGAATGTGTCGACGATATGAAGAGAAAAGACCTTGCACCTACCAATACTCCGTAGACTATTCCCAACTACGAAGACGACCATCACCCTGGCAAATATCCTATGAGCAAGGCCACATATTCTCTCTGTGAAAGACAAGACCACCAACCTGAAGATAGCTTCTAAAACCTATTACTGACCAAGCAGCTGAAATACCACGGATGAGTCTTCACATCGGCACAAGACCCATCATGCCTGGAGTTAGATAATGACTAGTGATACCCATTTTAAGGGGGGTAGCACTATGAGGTAGAGCTGCCGAAGAACTACTATGATGCATACTTTTGAAATTGCAACAACTTGGACTTAGGACTAATCAAACCAGTTCAAGGAGATTCGCAAGGCTAGAAATCTTCTGGTGATGAGGACTACAAGACATACCTTTAGCTAAACTCGACAGGCGTGGCAAAGCTAAAGAGTAAGAACGAGGTCCCAATAAAAGTAAAAGACCACCATATAGATATGTCCATTGGCACCTCTTACATTCATAAGGCCCTCTACCCCCTAAGGTACAGACCATTCTTATCCACCTATTAGTAAAGAAATTCTACAACCATGTGTCCAATAGGCGATGCAACTACTCCATTCCACGACGACATGAAGACAACAACGTCGAAGAGCACGTATTTGGAAGTCTACGACTTATCCAGAAGAACAAGGCTTCTCTCTTCCCCTTTGACTTCTCCAAGTTATAACCCCTATTGTGCAGATTTTCATCTCTCTATGAAGCTAAGGAACTATACGTCGAGCAACATCCCAAAACCTATTGCTGGCCAATATAACTCATCTCCATTCTTTCTGCTCTACCGGAATCTCGGGGTCGAGATTCTTTTTAAGGGGGGTAGATTTGTAACATCCTGAAAAATATAAATATTAAATTAAGGAGTTTTTGAATTATTTTATTTGTTTTCCATTTGGATTTGGAGTTTGTGGAAATTTTCTAAGAAAAAGTTGATGGAAATTCCAAAAGTTAAATAAGAAATGAACATGTTTAAATAGTAGAGAGTTAAAATCTAAATTAAGAATCTGAAAAGATGATCCAGAAAAGGAGAGAGAGAGAGATTTGGCTTAGAACCCTCAATTAATAAATGATTGTAAAAATAAGGAAATAAATATAATAAGAAAGTCATCAACTATGGATATGTATGCATACAATTAAATATATCAAGAGAAACCAATAAATTAAATACCAAAAATAGTGAAAATATTTTTATTAAGTCCAAAAGGTCATCCAGAGCTTCTGTGAATTTTTCTAAAATGTTTAGAGGTATTTTCATATTTTTCTGAAATTAATTGGATTTTCTGGCAGTTTCTAAAAGCTAAAAATCAAATTAAAGAAAAATTAAAATCTCGACTCACCCTCCGGCCGCCACCTGGACGGCCGGGATCAACCCACGTCGCCGCCCTATCCCGCCTTCCCCTCCTCCCGGGCCGCCACCTGGCCATTCCCGATGCGCGACGCGTCGCCCGTCTGCACCCATCCACCGCCCGCTTCGCTCCCTCGCTCGACCGCCCGATGTGCGCCTCGGCCCATCCGGCCCGTCCGCTCCCTCGCGCTCCTCCCTCTCTGGCCGGTGGACCCCAGCTGCCAGGGTCATCTCCCTCCTCCTTCTCCACGCGCCCGCGTCGTCATTCTCCTCGCGCTCGCGCCTCTGCCGCAAGAAATCCCGCTCTTCCTCTCTGTCACCTCGCAAGCAAAGTTCAATGTACCAACAGGAGGGGGAACGCACCTCGCCCGCCATCACCCTCGTGCGCAATCTTGGGGAAGATCTCGTTCCTCCCCCCTTCCTCGCGTGAACAGCGGCGGCCGAATACCGCTCTCGCCGTGCGCCGCTTCTCCGACTATAAGTACCTCACCTGGGAGTTGCAATCGCGCCGCAATGCCTCTTTCTCCCCTCCCCTACCCGCAATTGCACCATAGTGCCCCAAATCACTGTCAGCTCCTCCTTCTTCCCAAACTCCGGCGACCCCCGACTAGCCAAACCAAGCCACCATAGCCCAATTCCTCGCTCGTGAACCATCTTCGGAGCATCGCGAAGCCACCCCTGGTCTCGCCCAAGCTCCCCGACGCCCGTACTTCGCCGTCACCAAGAACACCCCCGAGCAGCCGCCGCCGCACGACGCCGACCCACCTCCGGACTTCCTCGGCCCTGGGAGACTGCACCATCGTCTTCGCCGTAACTCGTGGAACGCGTTTCGCTTCACCGCCGGACCTCCCCGACAGCCCCTCGCCGCCGGCCACCGTCGTCCCGACTCCTCTGTTCCGACCCGGCTGCCGACCCACCTCAAAGGGATTTATTGCCCATATATGGTAGGCAAAGCCTCTCCGCTCACTTGGTTACCAACGCTCGTCTCTTCTCCCCCTCGCTCCCGCGGCGCGCGTTCGAGCTCCGGCTCCGCGCGTAGCGGTCGAGCTTTTCCTTTTATTTTCCGGCCTGACAGGTGGGCCCCACATGTCGGTCGCTGTAACAGAAGCAGCTGCTGACCGCTGGGCCCCACATGTCAGTATCACGTCTGCAACAAGCCCGTACTGACATGTGGACCCCATGAACAGTAACCGGACCCACCTGTCATACACACATAATAAGAAATGAAATAAAAAGATTAAAAGATTAAAATATTCAGTGGGCCCCACATGTCAGAACTTTAATGATTTTTGGATTTAACTGGACAGAGGACTTTGAATGATCATAACTTTTTCATTTTAACTCCAAATTGGATGGGACAAATTTCTAAATTTGTCTAAAATCAAGATCTATCCAATGGAACTAAATTTATAATTTTTATAGTTCAATTGAATTTCTGATAATATTTTATGTAGTAAACTACGTTCATTTCCAGAAGTGATAGTTCTACGCATAATATACCGCTTGTTAAAAAAATGATCTTGTTAACCTACCCTTTAATAAACAAATTGATATTAGGCCCGTGTAAAATAGTATGTTTTTCCTTTGCTAAAAATATAAGTACACATATAGACTATAAAGCCAACTTAATAAATCAACAAATGTATGCAGTGCACATATAACACATACCTTAATTCATAAATGCTGAGTTCGATAAAATAATATTCGGCTAAATTCATTCATCTTAACTCATGAAACTTCCTTGATAAATATACAAATAATAAAAGAAACTGTTAATAAAAGATCGATTCACCACCAGCCTTGCCTCAAATCATCCCAAATCACCCAATAACTCATAATAAAACAAAAGTTGAAGTTATTTGGATTTATTTGGAATTTCTGAGTTATTTGCTTTTATTTGGATTCAGTAGTTTACCGCGTAATTAGAAAGTGGAGCATGAAGATTCTACGTAACAAGCGGGAACGAGATCAATGAAGACCAGAAATTAAGGACCATCGCATAAGGCAACCTTGTGTGGGCTCAAGACCGCGGTAAACCGCGCCAGGCGAGTCAATACGTACCTTGACCATGTTGATCCTATGTTTTCTGCAAATTACCTTGTCTTAAATTATCAAATTGCATGCTGTTAATTTATATACAAATACATGCTTAATTTGATATTCTAGTTATGTGCCCATTGTTTACCTTGAATAATATTACCCCTCCTTTGGAATATTTGAATATCTGAACCTTGTCACCCTAGCAAAGTTATAGTGTTATTATTTCGAAAATAAGTCCATAACTATACGCCATGCTTAGTACTGCTTAGACAATCGGGGGCATCAAAAATGCCCCAAAACATCACTTTGAAACATGAAAGACTGATTTGGGCAGTCATGGTGGGAATGCCTGGTATACTTGGTTATGGATATTTTATGTCCCCAAAAACCCCAACATGCTTAAAGATCTGGGCCGACTAGTTCGAGAGTGTGAATATGTGGTGCAGTGGAAGCACAAAGTGGGTTAATGGTAGACCGCCCAGATAACCCTAAGGACCGAATCTTGTCATGTCACCCGTGTAAAACAGTACAACCACAAGTCTGTAAAGTACAACTTGGCTAAGTAAATTTTATCGAAACCCCCGGACTCATCTCACTATTAGGGGGAGAGAAGTAATTATGCAAGGGCAAGGGGAGGCCTAAAGGGACACCGAGTGGAGGGTGAAGTTTCCCAGTCGTGCTAGCGCAGAGGGGAGTGGAGCCCGTACGCTAGTAGCTGTGGGGAACATCCCATGCAACATATGGGACCCACCGCAAGTGGGCAGTCTCCCATAGGGTGAGATGACAAAAGGGACTAGATACTTTGAAAAGTCACTGTGATGGTCTGCTCAACCACACGTCTAAGGAATCGTGTGGGGCAACGAGTTGATTGTCTCTTGTGGTGAAAGTGTACAAACTCTGCAGAGTCTAAACTATTCGAATAGCCGTGCCCACGGTCAAGGGCGGACATGGGAACTTAACCAGATATAGTTCTATTTCAAAATGTTTTGTGGGATGGAAAAGTGGAGGGCAGCGGAAAGCCCTGATTTGAGTTGTCCTGGGTGTCGTCCCAGTGGTAAGTTAAGCGGCTATAACGCTGAAAGATGCTATGCGGTGTGATGCCATATGTATGGAAAATTCTGTTAATATTCCTTGAACATTATGTTTTGTTCCAAAACTGCTAGGTCTCAGGAAATTTTATGTATTATATTTCAAATAGTGGCATTTCTATTCTTACAAAATAAAATATGGGTGGAATAAACAGGGTCGCGAGTAAAAGAGAAGAATGTTTGTAGAGTACCAATAAAGGCATTGGTGGATTCATGTCGATCTTGAATAGGAAATGATAGTGTGGGTTCTGGAGGAAATAAATTGGTGAAGTCTAGCTAAATGATAGGCTAGATAGAGGATTTAAATGATTTTTGGAGATTTAGGAATTGCACAGATAGATATTGGATTATGACACTGATAAATATATTCTTGGGAGATGTCAATATTAGAATTAATAGATTCAGTTACTAGATGAATCAAATGAATTTTTGAGGAATTGGTGGAATAATACAAGTATTGGATTATAATTCTTGATTAATGATATTCTTGGTGGATACATAATAGTGATTGTTAATCCTTGGAAGATGTTGTCAATATAGGGAATTAATAGGAGTTGATCAATTACTAGAGGGACGAATTAAATTTCTGAGAAGATTAGAGGAGTCATGATAATTAGTGGATTATAATCTTGGTAAATTGAAATTTTGGTGGAGGTATATATAAGGATTAGCTAGTGATGGATAATGGAAAAATGAGATGGATTATTGGATTATGGGTTGAAATCAATGACAAAAAGGATTGAATACAAATGATATCGGTGGATTTGAAAGTAATTATGTTAGAGAATCATTAGAGTTCAGAGGTAAGGGGCTGATGAATAGTAATAACAGGATTGGATTATTAATAATTCAAAGTACAAAGTATGATCGGTGGATTAAATAAATGATGATACTTGCTGTTTGGAGTTTTAGACAGCAATCAATAAATAGAGTACATTCTCGGTGGATTAAGTCGATTTTGGTAATTGTAGTGTGGAGTTAGGTAGTAATAATAAAACTTTGATTAATTAAGAATAATAATGCCGCTAAAAGCAAATTTTTGGCAAATAAAATAACCCGAGCCTTTCCTTTGTTATGCCATGCATACTATTTATTTGTATTCTGTGTATTGGCTCGCGGAGCACGGGGTCGGAGTGCTCACACTCGCTTTTGCGGCAAAATTCAGAATCAGGAGTCAAATCGCCTCGCCTCAGCAACAAGAGTGGACAAGCTGGCAGATAAGATGAAGATGAAGATGTCAAGGGCTAGGTCGCGAACCTCCAGTTGGCTGCCTGTGGGCATGTCCTGAAGGTCCCACCTGTGTGCTTCGTTCTTCCGCTGCTGCAATTTAATGATTTCGGCCTCATCGGCCCATGTGTAAGTTTGCTATTATATTTACGTTTCCGCATGATATGTACTTTGATAATCAGAACTGTAACTGTGTGCACTATCTACTGATCCAGGGAATAGTGCAGTTAAACACAGTAGATTCCAGATTATAAAATCTGGGTCTGACACATAACATCCTTGATATGCTTTGATATAGCGCGGGCGATCCCCTCTGGCATACACAAGCACACTCCTATCAAAACATCTTTGGGGATCATTGCCATCTAACCAGATAGCCGCCACTTGTGACGCCGTGGGTGCATTGTACCTTGTTTTCAGCAAAGAAATATATGTATAAAATCAATCATTGATTTATTAGTAAAAAAAATCAAATTTATTTGTAGAATAAAAATATTTTGCAATACATAAACATATCCCTGAACATGTGTACCTTCGTTGGTCTGGCGTGACATTAGTATTGAGTTCAATTACATAGTCATCAAGATTTGGAATAGCTCCAACTCTGTTAAAGGTCTGTACATATGGGTTGCCTTCCATTATTCGCAGCACAGTTCTGATAAGATTGATATCTAGGTCAGGCGATCTCTGTACTCTGTGCGCCAAACTGTCATCATCCGTATCATAAAAGTAGAGTTGCAAGTGGCGAGGTCCTTTAGAACCTGGAACCAACTGGTCCAGGCGATGGTACAAGGCCCCATGCACACGAAATGTATATATACTAGTCCCTGCCGCTGTGGCAACTCGTCGATCCAAGGTTACTCCAAGGCTCGTGAAAGAGAAATGAGCGTTGAAGTACCGAATATTTTGCCTGAAATATTTTGCATCATTATCTACCTGACTTGTGAATAACCTTTTTAATTCAGTAGGCACCTGTGGAACATGTACTTTTATCTTTCCTTTTCTGCAACAGAATCCAGGTGGTTCATATTGAAATCTCATTGCTGCACAGTACAAGCAATTAGGCACCTTTCTCAAAACATGGTGCCTATCAGGTACATTTTGGTAGACATAATCATAAGGATCTTCATTGGTATTCAAATCAACACCATTGACACTGACACGATAGGACTCGAAGGCACCATCTGTTATGAAAGCAAGCACTGGCCGTCATTACACAACATTAATAAGCGAAACACCTGTGATGACACACAAAATAAAGTTACCTTCACCAACGTACTGCCTAGTCTCATCGTCATCAAGAAGATCATCAATATCCAAGGAATGAGGTGCCTCCAGATGTTCCTCTGCATGATGTTTGCTCGAACATTAGGAATAGAACACACCGACTGACTGTGTTATTAAAATAAAATAAACAAAGAAAAAGAACACACCTTCATCAGATTGATTGTTTATAGGTTCGAACAAGGCACTATCATATTCTATATCATTCTGTCCTATATGCAATGTTTCCTTCACCAAGACACCGACTGACTGTATTCTCATCTTTTTTTTTGTAGTCCCTATTTCTCTGCAACATTTTTTCCTTGCTGTGCTCATCCATATTGTTGTACCTCTCTCTTTCTGCAAGGGCCCTTTGCCTATTTGAGCTGCTAACTGGTCACCATTGGGTGGAAAACATTGGCATGATCAGATGATCTATTCTATTATACATGTAGTACAACATGCTACTATTGCTTGCACAAATTTAAAAAAATACAAGGATGGCACCTGGAGTTGCCGCACTTGCATTCAACAGAGTGTGGCTTGACAGGTTGTTGGGCACACAAGAAGTATCATAGGTCGGTTGTCTTCTCCGGACATAATTATAATTTCTATGTAGCCAATCCGTGTTGTTATCCGGACAGACATTTTCCTTGTCCTCATCGTTTGATGCTCGGAGAATACTTGAACACGCTCCATATGGTGCTTGTTGACCTATCATGGAGCAGGATGAAACATTAATTTTTCATTGTCCGGACATAATTATTATTGCTTAATAAAGAGTAACATTTCAAATAACAAAGGAACCATTATTAAATAATAAATAAGCAATACCATGATCAGGTCCTATAGTATGTGTTGATGATTCTGTCCTCTTCAATACTCGTTGTTCCCGGCGCCTTTTATTCCTTTCTTCTCTTTGCTCGTTGGATTCCTCAGCCTTTATCCTTGCTCGGTATTCTCGTTGTTTTCTATTCCTCTCTTCCCTCTTTCGCTCGGCCTCATCTACAGGTGCTGTAAGTGATTTTAAAACTGAGAAGGTTATAAAAATATCGAAAGCAATTCCGTCACAGCCGAGTAAGCGCTCATACCTGTGTTGTTGTTTGTTATATTGCCTAAAGCAGTGCGCTCTGCTTTCTGCTTTGACATGTCCTTTTTTTTTATTTAACCAGCCATCAACATGCAAAACCAACCTGAGGAAGATGCAATCACCAATGTTTAAAATCGCAATAGTTTAAAATTATCATATTTAGATGAGAATGCAATCATGACCTTGCTTTGCTATATCCAACAGAGTAAAAAACACTTTAAATTCAATTCCTGTATTGGATTTGGATCCGTAGTAATAAAGCAGTAATAAAGTAAAAAATCGTATTAAAGCATCAGATGGGAGAGTTATGACTGCAGTCTACCATATCATATGCACCTGAAGGATTCCACAACAAACAAATCTTTTTAATTAAGAAATACAAAACAAGATAAAAATTCGGATAAAAATCAGCAAAGCAATCAAAACATTGGTTAGATTTTGATTTTAGAAAAATTTAGAAATTTGTTTCATTCAATTCGGAGTTAAAATGAATTAGTTATGGTCGGTTGAAATCCTCTGTTGGAATAAATTCGGAAAAAGATGAAAGTCTAACAGGCGGGACCCTCAGCCGAAGGCAAGACGACAGCGTGGTCGTGGAGATTACGTGGTCGAAAATCGACCGCATGGCTGTGAGTTCAACCGCCGGCCGTAAACGATTACGTGGTCGGAGGGACTTACGACCACGGCAAATATCGACAGGCAGGCGGGATCGAGAGGCGCCTACGACCACGGCAGAGGAACCGTGATTTTACGACTACGTGGTAAAATCACTGACGCGGTCGAAAGGCGATCGATTGCGACAAAATCGATTGATCGTGAGGTCAGGAAGCAATACGACCAGATTGGTGAGAAGTCGAAGGTGATCTGTAGGTGAACGTGGTCGGCGGTCGGAGAGTGCTTCGACCACGTTGTGCGGGGTTGAACGTGGTCATAAGGCGCTACGACCACGTTGGGAATGGTCGATGAGGCTGTAACACCCAGCCAAACAATGACCTGGAATGCTACCAAACTAATAACATAATAAGGAAACTAATATTCATCTTACAAAATTTCGGCAGAACTTCCTTTGTTTATTGAGTAAATCAAAGGTCTCAACAAGCATAATCAACTGATATGAATACCAATAAGCAATAAGTTCATTTATAAGCAAAACTGGGTTATGATCACCATCGCACTCATAACCATTCTACTTAGATAAAGAACGGAATCAAAGCAAATAAGTTCTATTCTTTATTACACATTGAACCTGATAGACAATAATCGAATACCACTTAAATTATTCAGCAAATAATGTTTAATGTTCTTTCTGCCTTCCATGGTGAATAGACCGTGCATGTGCATCAAAACTAATCCCTCTTTATTCCCATGCATGCCGATCTCATGTGGGTACCTAAAACAAACAACAACCATAACAACAAACAACAACAAGAGTGAGTTCAAAGACTCAGCAAATATAAATAGGGGCAGCAAGGATAAAAGTGAACATCACTTCACAAATTCATCCATCAATCATATGAATAAACATGCTATGCAATATGATCAAAAATCTCTTTATCTCTTCTCTTGTGCATTTTACCGGTAATGCGGAGTGTGCATCCGTCAATGCACACCCATGCCTGTACCCTCTGGTACAGGGACCAATTGCCCATACTCCACAAGTATGGGGACCTTTAGCCCGTCATGACAACAACATGTCGGGGACCTCGGCGCTTGGTCATCTCGTGATCAAGACTTCAATAAATCAGCATGATGCACAAATGTGAATGTCTCAACAAATAAAACTTGCATTCACAACAACTATGCATCATAAATTCTCAGGAACTCTTTCAATTGCAATCTACCATAAACAATATCAACATATCATTATCATGATCAAGATCACATAGTCTCAAAGCATGGAGCAACCATCTTCATAACAACAACCATCAACAATGCACACTATAAAATTTAAACCAACATTATACTTGCCTTAACCCCGAGAAAATGGGAAATGATCAGAAGGCGCGGCCCCTGGAATCCTTCCTCCTCCTGAATAATAATTATAATGATTTCTAAGACAACTGTAACGAATCTTTAGATTAAACAAAACAACCCCAAACTAACCCAACATGCTTAACTTGACTCAACACCCCAATTCCTTTCGGCCACCCTGTCCCCTTCTTCGGACAGTCAACTTCAAAAATCCTTATCTAATGGTACAGAAGTGAGAACAGGGTGTTCTCAGATACTCTGGAAAGATAATTAAATTATCTAACTAAACCTAGTTGGTGAGTCTCCCTGATTCGGCCAACTTCTACCCGCCCCATCTAACTTTCTTAGAACATCAATTCTGTAACGGGTTCTCTGGACAGCGCACTAAAACTGTCATAACTTTCACCCCGAGAGTCGGAATCCGGATTTCTTGACCTTTCTGGAAAGCTAAGGAAAATATCTAAAACTTTCATAATATGGAGATCCTCTGATTCTCCTGATTCCTAGTCGCCCAAACTCATCTACCGAAACCTGACAGGAATTTCCCCGATCTACAGGACAGTCCGATTAGAAAAAATCATAACTTTCTCTACAGAGGTCTGAATGACGCGTTCTAGCACTTCATGGAAAGATAAGGATGTCCTCTACAAATCTCTAGGAGAAGACCAAACCTGAATCCCCACGGATCTACATCAAAAAGACCGTCTAACAGAGGCTGTCCTGAACAGATCCGAAAACCGACATTGCTAAACAACTAATTATACAGCTAGCGGAGAGAATTAGGAGTAATTACCCGCAACCAATCGCTGAAGAACACGAAGAACCCCACACGATCTCTGCCTCCCTTCCTTTTCCCGTCCTAATCTCCACCTTCCGGATCCACGAATCTTTCCGGCGGACGGTTTGCTGTCCTCCTCTCGAACCGCAGCGATCGGGATCCTTCACCAATTGCAGGGGGCATCCATGGAGGCGAGGGGATGCTGCTGGCCAGAGGGGGCGCAAGGAGGGAGAGGGAGGTGCGGCCAGGGAGGTGGAGAGGCGGCTTGGGAGAGGGGCGGCTAGGGTTTGGGAGGTGGGGTGCCTCCCCCCCTTTTCCCTTGGCCGGCCCCCCTTTTGGGCCTCGGCCCAGGCCCAGGTTGCTGTAAATTTACGTAATTCCCCCCCTTTTTCCCTGATTTTAATACTATTTGATAAAATATCGCCCGGGATATTACAAAGGCTTTAACCGCGAGGCAAGCGGTCGCAAAGGGTTACGACCACTTGTAAACGATATGAGAGTGGTCGAAAAGTGCTTCGACCGTGGCATAAGTGGGCGGTGGGTGTTTCTGAGTGGTCGTAAGGGTTGCGACCACGCTGTAAGAGTGTGAGTGTAGTCGATAGACTTTCTGTGTGGTCGTAGGGGAGCTTCGACCACAAGGAATGAACTCAGCCGCGCAACGGACCACATGGTCATAAATGGCACAGAGCAGTCGTAAAGGGTTCTGAGCGGTCGTAAATGGCACAGAGTGGTCGTAGATGGTTCTAGGTGGTCGTAAATGCTTTTGAGCGGTCGTAAACGACTACGAGTACAGCCAAGTACTCGCAGACGTAGTCCTAAGGGGTTACGACCATGTTGTGAGTAACTGAATGTGGTCGAAAGATGCTACGACCACGTGTGAGTGGTCGGTGGGGGCTTCGACCACGGTATAAGTGGTCGGAGGGTGTTTCTGAGTGGTCGTACAGGGTCACGACTACGTTGTGAGAGAGTGAGCATGGTCGATAGACTTCTGGTGTGGTCACCATGTGATCGTGAAGGGTGACGTGGTCGTAAGGAGTCTACGACCACGTTGTAAGAGGTTGTAATACGTGAATATGGACAGCACCTTCAGCATATATTGATCTATTTGATAATAAGAGAAACCACACTAACCTTGTGGATATTCGTGTATTGGCAATACAATATATGCAAGCAAATATATAAATCAGTACATAATAATCTCACGCATCAGTTTATCTGGAGACAAAGAGTACCAATTGCCTAGGATACATACATCTCAAATCCATGATACCAACCTCATGGCATGTCACATCACAGTTATCAATAGAATGTAGCTATTTAGAATGTAGCTTCAGTCATCAATAGAATGAGATGCGTGAAAAGGATTCCATGAACGTCAGAATGTATAACATTCATTAACAGGAAAAAAGTGCATGCGTGCATCTTTCCTAGTTTAAATTAGATAGGTCGGAATTTGGATATGTTACTCATTTTACAACAGCTTATGTAACTACTATGCTGTTATGTAAAACAGATTTTTAATTGATTCTAGTTGGCTCTACAAGGGAATTGTAAAGCTCCCAATGCCAATTGATTAAACCAACCCAAACTTTGGAGTTTACAGTCTACCAAGTATCAATAAGAAATGCTCACAAACATCTGGTTCCCATATTATGTTGTCAAACTAAAAGTCATTATCAAATAGAAAGGTTCAAACATCAACCCAGAAAATATACTTTGTTCCAAAAAAGATGATTTATTAAACAAATACAACTACTTTAACATTTATCACATCTGGTGCATGCGACTGAATAAGAACCTACATATGCAATAGCATCAGTGAGTTCAGAACTGGGGCAAGTGCTAATAGATATATCAAGATCTCATTCAAGGACAAGCGAATCAAGGGAAACATTTATTAGCTTAGATTTATGCAAAACTAATCTTGAGAATAGGAATTACCGTTTCCTGCAGAATTAGGTCTATGCAAAGCACGAACTCGTCTTGCAGCATCTCCCCTGCTGTGTTTTTCTTCTAGAACCTTCAATCTATCCGCTTCATTCGGCCAAGGCTAGGTATATATAAAAAAAGAATTTCAATGTGAACCTGAAAATCATACAAGTCCATCTTGTGGCAATGTTGATATATGATACAAGATATAAACACATTGAGAGACATTGAGAGACCATGGTCATTTGCCTGGATAGTGGATAATTTGGTATGTAGAAAGACGAAAGCTCGTGTCCAAGTATGATGGCACCAATTGCCTAGGATACATACATCTCAAATCCATGATACCAACCTCATGGCATGTAACCAATGAAACAAATCTTTTTAATCTTTTTAGCCGGGAGTTGATTCGGCGGAGGCGGCGGCCTTCGGGGGAGTCGGCGGAGGCGGCGGCCTTCGGGGGAGGCGGCGGCCGGGAGTTGATTCGGCGGAGGCGGCGGCCTTCGGGGGAGTCGGGGGAGGCGGCGGCGTTCGGGGGAGGCGGGGGCCTTTCGGAGGAGGCGGGGGCGGCGGCGGCGTTCGGGGGAGGCGGGGGCCTATCGGAGGAGGCGGCGGCGTTCGGGGGAGGCGGGGGGCTTTCGGAGGAGGCGGGGGAGGCGGGGCCTTCGGGGGAGGCGGGGACGATCGACCTGCATGCATGCAAGCTGTGAGCGTTAGGGACGCGGGAGGGGTACTGCAGATCCATTGAAGGATGACCGTCGAATATGGTTGAGTAAAGAGAGAGAATAGAGGAGAGTTAATCTGGTGCGGACGTTTTTAGGATGGTGTAATTATGGGTGCATATTGTGGTGTGGACGTAGTTAAGGTCATGACTGTAGAGCAGGTAATTGTTGGGTGGATGTAGGATAATTTGAACTGGTGGATTATTAGTTTAGATTAGAAGAAGGCGCGATCTTACGGCCAAGTCGCCATGCCATCGCCTCCGCTGCATTTTTTGTTTTATGACAGGTAGCTTATATGGCCCCGTTCCCTAATTCTGATAGGTACGTAGCTGGTTTGCTAGGATCTTACTCCCCTGTTTTGGGGGTAGTTGATTTGAATGGACCATATTCTCCCCAGTGACTGGTCTGATCGGAAAAAATCAAACGTAGAGCCTAGTCCGGTCCAGGCAACACTTATAGTCAGAAATGCAATTAGCCTGTTTTAAACCGGTACGAACCAGCCGGGTGGTTTTCCTGTGAACCAGCGTCGTTAACCCGTTGGCCATGTTGAGGAACCGACGCTGGAGACCAGTCCGAGCGATTCCTCTGCTTAGAACAAGAACGAATCAATCACAGAATCACAGAATAATAGATTGAACACAGAGAGGTAGAGAGAACTCCTGGTCTTTCTTTATTGCTTTAGATTGCATCGGGTACATAATGAGGGGGGTCTAGGTCCCTATTTATAGTCTACGGTGGGGTGCCCAATTAGATCAGGACTCTGGATAGAGTCCAGGTTTCCTAACACTCCCCCTTGGGCACTCACCCAACATGCTCATGCCTCGTCAAAACTCCATAAAAACCCAGTGGGAAAAATTTGGAGAAAGAGTACATGATACATGTGATGCTGCGATGCACGAATTGCCTCGTTAAAAACCTTGGTCGAGAAACTTCATGGAAAACTCGTCAAGGGAAAAAGAGTACAATTCACCCAAATTCATTTAGTCTGCAAGACTTTATTTTTGGGTACTTAATCTTCATGATCAAGATTTATTAGCGGGCTTGTGAGAATTCTCCCTCTGAATTCTGCACTTCTCTAAGTCTCATCATTCCAATTCCACGCACGCACCTTTCAAAGCTAGATGCGGGGAGTGACTTAGTGAATAAATCTGCGAGATTTTCACATGACTTAGTATGCAGTACTTTAATCTCGTCCATCGTTTGCAATTCATGTGCATAGAAGAACTTGGGGTTGATATGCTTTGTGAGATGACTCTTCACATAGCCCGTTTGCACTTGTGCAACGCAAGCGGCATTATCTTCATAGATAATTGTGGGGGTTTGCATAATGTTCATCCCACATGACTGCTGGATGTGGTGAACCATTCGGCGGAGCCAAGCGCACTCTCGTGCGGCTTCATACAGTGCTATAATTTCTGAGTGGTTCGTCGAAGTAGCTACCAGGCTTTGCTTAGACGATTTCCATGAAATTGCAGTTCCACCACACAGAAATACATAGCCTGTTTGTGACTTAGCAGTATGCGGGTCTGACAGATACCCAGCATCTGCATAGCCAATCAAGTTCAAATCTTGATTCTTTCTGTAAAACAATCCGAGGTCTTTGCTACCTTGGAGGTATCGGAAAATGTCCTTTATGCCCTGCCAATGCCTTTTGGTGGGCTCTGCACTATACCTTGCTAAGAGGTTCACGGCAAATGCAATGTCCGGTCTAGTGCAGTTTGCTAAATACATGAGTGCTCCCACTGCACTCAAGTATGGGAATTCCGGTCCCAGGACTTCCTCCCCCTCTTCCCTTGGTCGGAAAGGATCTTTTTCTTGCTGTAAAGACCTACCGATCATCGGTACTTTCGAGGGAAATGCCTTCTCAAAGCCAAACCTTTCAAGCACCTTCTGGGTGTAGGTCGACTGATGTACCAAGACTCCTTCAGGGACATGCTCAAGCTGCAGGCCTAAGCAAAACTTGGTCTTGCCTAAATCTTTCATTTCAAATTCTGACTCCAAGTAGGAGCTTGCTTCTTGTATGTCTTCGGCTGTCCCGATGATATTCAGATCATCTACATACACAGAGATTATACAGAATCCATTCTGGGATTGCCGTATAAATACACAAGGACAGTCTTCATTGTTCGTGTAGCCTTTCTTGCAGAGAAAGTCGCTCAAGCGATTATACCACATTCTTCCAGATTGTTTCAGTCCATACAGTGACTTTCTGAGTTTCACACTGTACAGATTTCTATTTGCTCTGTCTTGGTTCGGGAGAGGAATTCCTTCAGGGACTTTCATGTAAATATCCGATTCCAAGTTACCGTAAAGGTATGCAGTCACAACATCCATCAATTTCATTTCTAAATTCAAGTTCACTGCCATTGAGATCAAGTATCTAAAGGTAATTCCACTCATGACTGGGGAGTAGGTTTCTTCATAATCAACTCCAGGACGTTGAGTGAAACCTTGGGCTACCAGCCTTGCTTTGTATCTCACTACTTCATTTCTTTCATTTCTCTTTCGAACAAATACCCACTTGTGCCCAACGGGGTGTATGTGGGGAGGTGTGCGGCATACGGGCCCAAACACCTCTCTTTTATTCAGAGATAGCAATTCAGTTGCTATTGCCTTATTCCAATCTTCCCAATCTGATCTTTTCTTACATTCAGCGAGTGATGCAGGCTCGGGATCAAGATCGATGATGGTGGCAATTTTCTTTGCGAAATAGATATCGATATTAGCTGTTGTCCTATTCAGGGACTCTCCCGTGTGCACATAATTTATAGCTATTTCTTCATGAGTTGCTTCTTCTGGAGCGATTGCTTCTGCTAGAGCTTTACCTTGCACATCGTTTCTTTCAATTGCGGTGGCAAGTCCCTTTAGTTTTTCGGCTCCGATGTGTGCGCACACATCCATGCCGATGGGGATATTCAGATCCGGTATGCCCTTTTCTGAAGGTGTCATACTTGTGCCAGGTCTCAACTGGCTCCCCTTCTCATTCTGGGGGACTTCAATGATCGGCTGTGATAAATCCCTTTTATCCTTTTTCGCCGGGCGTCCCCGGTTACTTTGGACTCTAGGAACCGGAGTTCTCGTCCTTTTATTCTGAGGCCTCTAGACGGGATTAGGGATACCTTCAATTTTCTTTGGTATTTCAACCCTCTCCGGTGCATTGCGTGCAGGCACATGCGACTTAATCACGCTCTTCAAATCACTAAAGTGATCGGGCAGTTGATTTGCTAATGCTTGCAAGTCGATGATCTTCTGGACCTCTTTTTCAGTTTCACTAGTGCGCGGGTCATGTGCATGAATTCCCGTGGCTTCCCACGTAATTTCCCGACATTTTTCATTAACGGGTTGATTTCCTCCCCCTAATGACGGGAAATTATCCTCATCAAAAATGCAATCAGCGAAGCGGGCAGTATGCAAATCTCCTGACATGGGTTCCAAATACCTGATTATGGATGCAGTCTCATAACCAACGTATATCCCAGTCTTGCGGAGTGGGCCCATTGCAGTTCGCTGCGGAGGTGGTATCGGTACATAAACCTTACATCCAAACCTCCTAAGATGGGAAACTTTCGGTGGTGACCCTTGCGCTAGTTGCATAGGTGAATGGATGTTGTAGGCCGAAGGTCTAAGGTTGATGAGATTCGCTGCATGAAGGACTGCGTGTCCCCAACATGTAGCTGGCAAATTACTTTTATGCAAGAGGGGTCGGGCAATAAATTTAATTCTTTTAATTAAAGCCTCTGCCAAACCATTCTGAGTATGGACATGCGGTACCGAGTGCTCAACTGCAATTCCCATCGCCATGCAATAATCATCAAATGCCTTTGAAGTAAATTCTCCGGCGTTGTCTATTCGGATGGACTTGATATGATGATCTGGAAACACATTTCTGATGCGAATGATCTGCGAGATCAATTTTGCAAAGGCGTGGTTTCTTGTGGACAACAAACCCACATATGACCACTTCGAAGAAGCGTCAATAAGCACTATGAAATACTTAAACGGCCCTGAGACGGGCTGAATCGGACCGCAAATGTCTCCCTGGATGCGTTCCAGGAATGCAGGGACTTCATCCTTCACTTTCAGAGTGGAGGGTCTAGTAATTAGTTTCCCGGTGGCACATGCAGGGCACACAAAATCTTCATGATTCGGGAAATTCTTCACATTAATATTATGCCCATGTGAGTTATTTATTATGTTTCTCATCATCCTAAGACTTGGGTGGCCTAATCTGTCATGCCAGAGACAGAAGAGTTCAGAGCTTCTAAACACTGTTTTCAGAACAGTGTACGCTGCAGGCGCTTTAATTGTGGTATAATATAGCCCTGTTTCAAGTGAAGGAAGCTTTTCTAATATTCTTTTGCCATTCTCTTCGCGCTTCGTGATGAGCAGGTATTCCTTACCGTACTCTTCGTCAGTCTCAACGTGGAAACCATTGGCGCGAATATCCTTAAAACTTAGGAGAGTTCTAGTCGATTCTGGGTACAATAAGGCTTCTTCAATGACCAAAGTTGTGCCCATGGGAAGTATAATTGTGGCTCTTCCGGAACCGATTATACACGCATCGCTTCCGGCGATTGTCGTAAGGCTGCCATTGCTCTTACGGATCGACTGGAAATACTTAGTCTCTCTTAAGATGGTATTCGTTGTGCCGCTGTCGGCAAGGCATACTTCCTCCATAGGGCGCCACACGTGTTCTAATATAACGTATTTAATTAACATGTATTAGAAGGCATTCAACACATAAATAAAATACGCTAATATCAGAACATAACATGCCATTATAAACTGAATAAATGAATGCTTTATTCCAAAAATCATCCAACCATTACGAGAAAGCAAAATCCTAAAGCACCAACCATGCAAGTTCTAAACTTGTCCATTTAACACGAAATAAATGACAATTAACGTCTCATGCATTCTGTGCATCAGACGGAATCAACTAGAAAACTATTGACTTCTTCGGCTATTTTCTCAGCAGTGACATTCTCTTCAAGAGAGATCATAGCAGTGGCTGCTTCTAAGTCATAAGGAGGTGCTGCTACCGGGATGGACTCAATCTCCATCATCTCCGGCAGCTGCTCAGGCTGTTGCCCAGGCTGCTCCCCCTCAATGGCTGCAAAGTGGGCTTCAGGTTGCCCTTTGCCATTCTTCTTCTGAGCTTGGTGGGTATCAATGACATGTTGCGGTGCTTTGCATATCTGCGACCAATGTCCCCACTTGCCACATTTGTAACAGCCCTGGTTCTACTGGGCATAGGTCTTGTCACTCTTTTTAGCCTTCTTGTCGTTTGGAGCATCTGACTTGCCTTTCTGGGCAACAATCTTACCCTTCTTCCCCCTTTTCTTCATCAAGGGCTTTCGCACCTTGAGGCTGCTAGCGTTGGCTTCATGGCCAGCGGTGCTGCCTTGTGGCTGCGAGACGTAATTCTTGCGGAGAAGTTCGTCCTGAGCCTCGGCTACCTGCATCATATCAATCAATTCGGCATACTCCTTGTGTAACACCCCACGTAGCCGTTTTGACGATAGTTGCGGGCAACCTGTACAGCACTGGGGTGGAAAGTGGACAGGGTCTTCTCGATCTTCTGGTCCTCTGTGATCTCCTTGCCACAGAGTTTAAGGTTTGTACAAATCCTGTGCAAGGCAGAATTGTACTCCCCGACCGTTTTAAAGTCGGCAAACCTCAGTCTGATCCACTCCTGCTCTGCTTGAGGAAGAATGGTGTACTTGAGCCTCTCAAACCGCTTCTTGAGTGCGGTCCAGAGTGCTAGCGCATTTCTCTCTGCCATATACTCATTCTTGAGAGTTGAGCAGAGATGGTGCCTAAGAAAATGAAGTGCCTGATCATTCTCCTCAGGTGTGGGTCTAGCGTCTTTCTGTCCGCTTATCTCAATAGCTGCGCCGAGCTTCCGGCCCCAAGCACAATCTCGACATCGGATGCCCATGTCAGATAGTTTCGGCCATGCTGGGCCAGCTCCTCGAACTCCCGGTTCGAAATTCCAGTCATCTACATGTGTATGAACGAAATAAAATAAGTTTACTGCAGGTAAACGTGCATGGGAAATTTACTACAGGTAAATAAAGTGGTGCAATAGTTTCCCATAATGTTTCATAATTTTCTGTGCATTTTCTATAATTTTACTGCTAATTTCAGTGATTAAAAGCAATTAAAACAATTACAATTAACCAAAAAACAGTAAATAAATACAGAAAATACAGAAAGTAATAATGGCAGAAATAAATATGCTTCAAATGCTAAAATTGATGCAAAATTCGGAACTCAAATGCAAAATTTAAGGGCCAGTTGGTAATTTACTGAGAACCATGGGGCTTTTCTGCAAAATAACCGGCGACGGCCACTTCCCCGTTTTTTTTTCTTCTTTTTTTTTCTCTTCCTTCGCCCGGCCCGTTTTGCCCCTTTCCCCTTTGGCCCGTTTTGGTCCACCGGCCCACACAGCCGGTTAAAGCCCCTCCTTTAGGGTTTCCCCCTTTGCCCACTTCAGTGTGGCGGCGAC
Source organism: Dendrocalamus latiflorus (assembly GCA_017311315.1). Lineage (NCBI taxonomy): Eukaryota > Viridiplantae > Streptophyta > Magnoliopsida > Poales > Poaceae > Dendrocalamus > Dendrocalamus latiflorus. The sequence continues at coordinate 1,389,970 of CM029671.1, read as the reverse complement.
GGCAGGGAGGGCCCGTGCGGCGGCGCGCGGGCGGGGCCGGTGGTCGGCCATGGTGGGGCCGGCGGAAGCGGGGTTCTTCGGCGCGAGCGAAGGCCGGCTCGGCGGGCGGAGTCCGGGGGCCGATGCGGCGGCGGAGCCGGAAGCCGATGCGGCGGCGGGAGGCGAGGAGGCGGGGCGGTGCCGTGCTGCGGCGGAGGCGTGGTGGCCCGGGTCGGCGCCCGTGCGGGGCTGCGCCGGGGAAACCGGGGACCGGCGGCGCCATGGGGATGTGGCTGCGGGCCGGCCGATTGCGGGAGGGGCTGCGGGCGGCGCTTCGAGCGCGGCGGAGGGAAGCCGAGGCGTCGGCGGGGCCGGGCGCCATGCGGGGCGGCGGGGAAGCCGAGGCGGCGGGGCCGGGCGCCATGCGGGGCGGCGGGGAAGCCGAGGCCGGAGCGCCATGCGGGGTGGCGGCGGCCGGAGCCAGGCGGCGGCGCTTGCGGGCGCTAGGTCGGCGCAGTCGGGCGGAGCCCGTGCGGGGACGCGCGCGGAGGCGGCCGGCCGAAGCTTTGCGCGTGCGGGCACAGCTACTTCGAGTGGTGGCGGCGCGACGCGGGGTCAACCTCGGGCGGCGGGCTGCGGGCGGCGACGCCGTGCGGGCTCCCCGGCCGGCTGCCGGTCGGCGGCCATCAGCGTGCATGCGGGCACGATGTCAGTGGCGGCCGGTCGGCGGCCATGGGTTTTTTTTTCTCATGTTCAGTGGCTATGCAGAACCAAACAGAAGCTGGTGCAATGAAAACATGCAGATTGTTTCGTGCTGTGATCATGCAGGATCAAACAACACCATGCAAAATTTTTGCTTTCCCATCTAGATGCAATCAACATCTACCCCGTTTCATAATCTACCGATCGACATTGTGCCGGCGATTTCAGATCTGCTCGCGGTAGATTTAGGGCGGATTTGCATCGTTCTACAGCGCAATCAACATCTACCCCGTTTCACAATCTACCGATCGGCATTGTGCCGGCGACTTCAAGTCTGCTCGCGGTAGATTGGGGCGGATTTGCACCGTAGAATTTCAATCTAGAACGCGAAAAGAAAATGCAGATTCAAAAGCGATCTAGAAAATTAATCTGTGCTTCGATGATTACCTCGTTCACCGGAGCGAAGTCGTGCTGATAACGTGTTGAGGAACCGACGCTGGAGACCAGTCCGAGCGATTCCTCTGCTTAGAACAAGAACGAATCAATCACAGAATCACAGAATAATAGATTGAACACAGAGAGGTAGAGAGAACTCCTGGTCTTTCTTTATTGCTTTAGATTGCATCGGGTACATAATGAGGGGGGTCTAGGTCCCTACTTATAGTCTACGGTGGGGTGCCCAATTAGATCAGGACTCTAGATAGAGTCCAGGTTTCCTAACAGGCCAAAACCCACATGTAGAAAAATTTCCGAAAAGGCGCGCCTGTCAGGATTCGAACCACAAACTGTCGGTGAAGACTTTAGTGTTGATGTGCTAGGCTATTAGCAATTACACTACATGTGCCAGTGAATAACAAATAAATATAGGTCTTGTTCTCTTTCAGTTTTAGCTTCAGCGTTTGGTTTTTCTATAGCAACTAACTTTTAAACGAAATGCTTTTTCAAGATAGGATCTACTAGTTAATTGTAGTATATACTGTACCGACTTCATTTATATTGGCAAAAACTGCACGTGAGTTTTTGTTACTTTATAATCTCTTGTATGAACAGCCCAAAAACCACAAACCGCAGCCAAAAGCCATAAGTTTCAATGTTGTTCAGTCAAGCAATGACCAGGAATGCTACCAAACTAGAAATAAAATAAGGATAAACTAACTACGCCATACAAAAAATTCAGCAGAACCTCCCCTGTATTGTAGTTCAAGACAAAGGTTGCACCAAGCATAAATAGAAGAAATGAATAACATCATGAATATAATAAAATCTAAGCAAAATGGTTTAGGTTTACTAAAGCATTCATAGATATAATAATTAAATAAAGAACGGAAGCATCATAAAAGAATTCTAATCCTTTATTACAATTTAAATCTGACAATCAATAATCATCTACTAATTAAGTAATTCAAGCAAATAGCATTTTATTTTCTCCCCTCTTCCATTGTGGATAGATCGTGCAAAGTGCAATAATACTAATCTGTACTTTTTCCCATGCATGCCAATCTCATAAAGGTACCTAAAAAAACACAACAGCAAGAGTGAGTCCAACGACTCAGCAAATATAATAGATAGTAACAAGTACATTTATGAACATCACTTCACAAATCCATCCATCAACCATATAAACAAGCCATGCTATGCAAGATGATCAAAAACTCTTTATCTCTTTCTCTTTTGCATTTTACCTGTAATGCAAAGTGTGCATCCGTCGATGCACACCCATGCCTGTACCACCTGGTACAGGGACCAATTGCCCATACTCCACAAGTATGGAGACCTTTAGCCCGTCATGTCATCAACATGACGGGGACCTCGGCGCTTAGTCATCTCGTGACCAAGACTTCAATAAAACAACATGATGCATATGCGTGAATGTCTCAATAAAATAAATCTTGTATTCACATTATCTATGCACCAGAAATAGTCATGAACACTGTAAATTGCAATCACCCATAAACATCACCAATACATCCTTACCACAACCATGAACTCATATATTCATATTATAGATTAAACATCGACATTCCACACTATCAATTTTAAACCATCATTATATTTGTCTTAACCGCGAGAAAACGGGAGACGTGCAAAAGGTGCCGCCTCTGGAATCCGTCCTCCACCTGAATAATAATTATAATATTTGCTAAGATAACAGTAGCAGACCTTTGCCCAAATAAAAACAATCACGAACTAATAAATTCGTCTAACTTGGTTCCAATTCCCAAATCCTACAGGTCATCCCGCCCCCCCCCCCCTCTGTGGACAGTCAACTTTAAAAATTTATATCTATTGGTACAGGGGTTCGAATAGGGTGTTCTTAGACTTTATGGAACGATACTTAAATTATCTAACTAAACCTAGTTGGTGATCCTCCCTGATTCGGCCATCTTCTACCCGCACCATCCAATTGTCTAAAACATCAATTTCACGTCGAGTTCTCTGGACAGAGCACTAAAAATGCCATAACTTCCAGCCCTAGTGTTCGAATCATAATTTCTTGACCTTCATGGAAAGCTAAGACAATTATCTACAACTTTCATAATATGGAGATCCTCTGATTCTCCCGTTTTCTAATCGCCCAATCCAATCTACCAAAATCTGACAGAAATCTCCCGATCTGCAGAACAGTCTTACAAGAAAAATCATAACTTCTGCTACAAAGGTCCGATCAATGCGTTATAGCACTTCATGGAAAGATAACGATGTTCTCTACAACTCTCTAGGAGAAGTCCAGACCTGAATCCCCACGAAACTACCCCAAAACAGCCGTCCAACGAAATCTGTCCCAGCACTCCAGAATACCGACATTGCTACCACAACTAAAATATACATCTAATTGGGGGGAAAACAGGGGTTACCCTTGACAAATTGCTGAAGAACACGACGAACACCCCATGAACTCCTTCTCTTTTCCTTTCCCCTTTTTCCCTTCCTCTTCCCTTCCTCCGGATCCAAACGCCTCGCTGCGATTGATCTCCTTCCTCCGCTCGACCGGCAGCGAATGGAGATCTTTTTCACCGGTAGGGGCTTCAATGGAGGAGAGGGGAGGGAGAGGGGCTGCTGGACATGGAAGGCGCAAGGGGGAGAGAGGGGGTGGCGGCCACAAGGGGAGAGGAGAGGGGGAGAAGGGGTGGCGGCTAGGGTGTGGGGGAGGGGTGCCTCCCCCTTTTTGGCCAGCCACCTCTTGGGCCAAGGCCCAGGCCTAGGTTTCCAGGATTTTCAGAAATTCCCCCTCTAAAAATCTCTATTTAACTCTTTTCTATATGGTCCTTCCCTCCAATTAATCGATTAACTCTCAAATCACTTTTGGAGTAGTACATTCAACAAAAAAGAACAGGCTCATATATATGGTAAAATAACTAGCTTTTCCAAAGAACGGTAGAAGTAAAACAACCTATCAATGTGCCAGCATACAATATTAATGGTAGAACAATCTATTATGCTTGTGTCATACATACCTTAAATATAGTTATGCTCATATACTTTGTACATAAAAACTATAGAGATATCTTCGTAAATGCAACTTTTACATATAATATGTAATAAAAAGATTTAAATAAAACATGTGGTCTGACCGATGACCCGCCAGTCCGACCATCGGGTCAGTAACCTGAGAACTCGACCAGATCGATGACTAGTCTGGGTCTGATAACTATGGTGCTCCCAACTCTACTCGGGCTTAGATTATTCTTCTGCCACAAGCTGCCCATGCATTTTATTTTAGTCGAAATCTGTATCACCTGCTGTACGGTATACCAATCAATTGTCAACGCCTTTCGATGCATGACTTACATGAGTGCTTAACGGCAGAAAATATGGCTACATCATAAGTATCCATGCTACGAGACCACGTGAAAGTTACCTTATGTTTATAATGAATATTTGACTTTGCTGATGCTTCGGTATCAAAGTTTGAGTTTGATTTTGTGTTATTTGTTTTCTAGTTTTGCTGTTTGGGAGATAGTGAAGCGCCTCTACTTTACAATGCCTTTTGCAATCTACTGTCATATTGAAAATGAATTTTTTTCTTTGAGCAGCAAACCAAGATAAAATAGCATTTCTTTGACAAATCCAAACATGTAGCTAAAAGTATATTGATGTAAGTCTTGCGGAGTACAGTTTATACTCACAGTTGTTTGTTGAACACTATCAGATCAAGAGAAAGAAGATCGTTCGGTTGGCTACCTTTATGCCACGGGATTTGGCGACGACAACGCTGATTACTAGGTATTAATCCGAGTCGGTTGCTTGTGGGACTGAGACAAATCACTTGGGTCGTTATCCTTCATTCACCGTGTATTTCCATTACAAGTACTCTTTATGTAAACTTTTGGCCAGTCAACACCTTCTGTGTAAAATTCAGTCAACTCCTTCCGTGTAAAATTCAGTCTGATAGACTTATGTATGACTGCTTATTATTATGTGCTACACTGTTTTATTTAACTATGTATAGATGTGATACAACAATGTATATATATGTGTTTATTATTGATCATAGGACTAGTATGGTAAATATATAGGATTCAAGATTAATTTGCTGAGTCCGACATGTATTATTCTCTATCTTTGCCATTAGTGCTTTCATCTCTTTTTCAAGATTTTCAACAAGTGATCGGAGAGTTAGTCACATTGTATCTATACCCTTTTTCTTCATTTTTTTTCTTGATTAAGAGCAGTTCTTAGACCTTTGGTTGTTTTCCGAAGATCTAGAAATGAAAAAAGAAATTAATAGGAATGTCCCTATTTCTATTACAATAAGATAAACATCTAAACAGATATTACCTGTTAGTTCTTCTTAATGCTTGGCAAAGAGATCATTGCATTTTCCTAGAAGTTTGATGCATTCTTCTGTTTTATTGTCCAATCATCATAAACCTTCACATTTTTATTTTGGAGGCGTAAACGTTATTCTTCAATATCCGTTAGATGTTTAGACTTTTCCACAAGCTTGAACTCTAGTTCCTTGTTTTCAGCAGATAGAAATTTATATTCAAACTCATTGGTCTTTTGAACAGAGAATACTTTTGCCTATTTTGAGTTCTCTCACAAATAAAAGAAGCTAAGTAAATAGAAGGAAGCATGGTTACGTATTTGCTAAGTTGCAGCATTTACCTTTTAAACTTTCCAATTTCTAGTTCCTTAGCCTTGTTGTTTTCCATGAATGTATCAATCTTGGCAAGTAGTTGACTTGTATTTTGCATGTTTTTAACAATGTAGTTAGATTTTCATTTCCTTGTTCAAAGTAAAAAAACTTTAATAGGAAAGATATTTTACCTCATTGCAAAAATTTTGAAGTTCTTCTCTAAAATTACCATACCCAACACTAGTCAGGATAGTATCTGAATTAGCCAACATCCTTACAGAGCTGGTTGAATCCAAGAGCTCACCAAATTCAGAAATTGGTCGCCAAATAACTAAGGCACCAGTCTCTTGTGTAAGAGTTCCCCTTTGAGAAGGAGACCTCTCCCAGAAGCAAATAAAAGAATTTTTCTTTACAAAAGAGAAATCCTATTCCAATAAAAAGCAAATTTTAGATTGGAAAATGTATGAATCCTCATAAACAATGATAGAGAAATCAGGATAATAGACTCAGAGCCTTGATCTTAAAGTTTAGTGGGAATTTTGACCACCTTCGGAAAGCCCTGATCCTCGAGTAGTTGAATTTGCTCCTCGGAAAGGATAGATTTGCTCCAAGTCGCCATGGATGAAATTGAAGTACTTGAGAAGGATGGAAGAAGAGAAAGTTGGTTTTGAGGAAGACGAAAGGCTCGCGGTGAAAGTTGCAGGAACAGATGGTGAAAAAAATAAGGTAAATCTAATCTTCTGTATCCTTTACCTTAATTGCTTCCCCACTTTCTACCAAAACAACACGATCGTGCCCCATTTGGATAGGCAATGCGAAAACCCTAAACTCTATATTTAATGATTGATCTGATTGAGTAGGGAAAATGTTTTTTCCTTGAAACTTGTTCTGAGAATATTTTATCTACTCACGACTTGGAGGCTAGCTGACAAGGATCCTTGACTAGGCCAACATTTCAAGTCAAGAGAAGTTAAAATAAAATTTTATTTAGGCCCACTTAGTACCTCAAATAGGCCCATTTAACACCCTGGTTATGTCTCCGACCATGGAGAAAAAAAATACATACACGCATTGACGGCTAGGTATGGACAATAACGACTAGTCCCCGACTAGTAGCTATGTGTTCTCTAGAACAGAGTATAGTTGATCAGAGTTATGACAGTTTACCATGTGAGTATTTAATTAAATAAACGAGAGTAGGTAATGACGTATCCAACAACTTACGACGGTTAACGAATGACATGACAATTCAAGATACAATGAAGACACATGCGTAAAGGCAGGAGACGCCTGTTACAACATTAATAGCCACCCCTTAAATAGATATAAATTAAGGGGCATGCATGCCTCTAAGAACACAACAAAATCATTCGCACTCTTTGGAACAAACACTTGTAATCCTTTATCCACAACAATGAAGTCTTTGGATGATTAGCGTTCTCTGTTTCTGTAAGTTTGATATTGGGACCCTAGGTCTCGTGTATGGACATAGCTTGTGGGTTCTAGCAACCATATTTGACTTCTCTCCAAAGGACACTTTAGCAGCAGAAATGTCTTGGGTGAATATGGATAGAAGAACATTGAACCAACCATAAGTTTTGCACATGGGCATGAGCTGAACCAGCTTTAGAATTGTTAAGATTAGGACCCTACTGAGCTTGAATACTTTCAATGAATAAACTATCATCTTCATCATCATTGTCCCATTCCTCCTCTATCACCTGTTCATTTTTGTGAGATTTTACTGTGGTGTTGATCACATTGTGTTTATAAGATCTTTGAGCAATGCTAATGAACATGGCAGGGGTAGATGGAGTAGGAGTGGTTTCCTTATCATTACCATTAACAGGGACTACATTATCAAGAATGGGATCATGACCTATCACCACCCTTTTAATCTGGTATTCAAAGTCATAACAATGTAGATCCAAATAGCCTTTAGCATATTGTGGAATCTAAGAGATATCTCTTCATGTTAGTCTAATTCTAACATAGTCCAATCTGTTTCTACTACTAGGGTCTACCTCCAAAGTGACATGTAACAACCCATTTTGGGAGAGCTCAAGTGCATGAAATAAAATTTGAAACTAGAATTCAAATTCTATTCAAAGATGCAAACCCAATTCAAAAGAAAATATGAAGTACAATCTCAGTTGGGTAGAGCCCAACCCATGTCCACCCTCTCTGGCCCACTTGGCCCCTAGCCTGGCCCAACCAGCACATGCCACGTCCTCCCCTTCATCGTGCGCACCCAGCACTCACGCTGCCCAGCACTGTCCCACTGTAGTGCTCTGCCTCCCTCTCCTGTGCGTGCCATCACTCTACATTGTCATCGCCATAGCATACTCGCTGTGTTCGCATGTCCGGACCACATCCTTCCTCCCTTCCGTGCCACGCCTCGCTGTCGCTACCACACCCACTCCGTGTCTGCACCGCGTGCCCGACCGTTGGCCATCACCTCCACAATTACTCCCCACGACGTGCACCGACTCCACCCTCCCTGCCCTATGTCACGCTGGGCGCTGATGCCACTGCCCTCGGCCTCCGTAGAGGCATTGAAGCCGCCCAACAACCATCTCCCCTCTCCTCGGCTATAAAACCCCCGATGTTGTTTCCCTTGCCCCCAATCATCTTCCCACCACCTTTCCTAGCCACCGCCAGCTCTTGCCCCCTTTCTTCTTCAGCTCCGACCAACTAAGTTGCCGCTGATGCCACCTTCAATTCATCGTGCCTCCACCCAATTCGTCCCGCCAAGAGCACCGCGTGGACACCCCAAGCTATCTCGGACGATGCTGACCTTCCCCTTACCGTCCATCGAGCTGCCCTCACTATCCTCCCCTCCATCATCGTGGTCCACATCGCCAGCTCGCCCCACACCTCCCCGAGCTTAGCCATCAACTCTGGTGAGTTCACCTCAATCCCTAGTGCTCCCCTTGTCTTGAATCGGTTTAGCTCATCGTCGTTTGTTGTGGTGCCATGCACTCGAGCGTAGCTACCACTTAGCTCACCGTTGCCACCTTATGCACCAAATTCACCTGCGCCGCCTCGCCTAGAGGTATGGCTCGGTGAGAGTGTTCCATTTTTGCCCTCCCTGTCGGTCACCATGGTTCCCCTTGCCGGCAATGAGTCGTGCTCTGCTCGAAGGGAGAAGACGCATTGTAGTGGCCACTTAGATTAGGTTTAAATCTTAATTAAGTCAGTGATTGTCAATAGATTCGTTAAGTATTCGCTGACCTATGGGCCCCTTTCATTAATTTAAGTCATCTCTCTCAGACATGTGGGCCCAGCCCAATTAAGAATTCTTTTAAAACCAGTTAAAAGAAGTAGAGCCACTAACAAGTGGGCCCCATTATTGTGTTATGCACAGTACTTGGCCCCACCTGTCAGTCTATGTGCCTTTTCCTTTAGAAAATAATTTCAAAAGCTAAATTAAAACCCTTTGGTCCCACCTGTCAACCTTTGTGATCTTTTTTAATAAAGAAATAAATCAAAAATAATTGTGTGGACCCACCTATCAGTGAGAGAGAATCTCTCTCCTCTGGTTATTTTGGGATTTAACCCTGTTTAAATTTTGAAGAGTTCATTCTCGCTCATTTTAACTCTAAATTAAATGAAACTTGATTCTAAATTCATCTAAATTTAAGATCAATCTAATGGTAGTAAAATAATCCAATTTGTAGTTCATTTGAATTTTTATTTGAATTTATTTTTTTGCTTGCGTATTTATTTTCATTTCGTTGCAATAGTCCGAGTAGAGTACGAGGACATGGAAGAGCCACAGTTCAAACCAAGCCAATACTTTCAAGACTAATCTACTTGTGAGCTAGGCGAGTCTATGCTTTGATCATATTGAACCTACACTTGTATGCAAATTATATTTGTTTAAATTATCAAATCGTATGCTTTATTTGTTATGTAAAATTATGTTTGTTTAAGGTTATAGACACATACCTATCAATCCTTGTATTATTATATCCCACCCTTGAACAATTGAACACATAATCCTTGTCACCCTAAAAATCTAATGGTAACCACACTAGCTATAAGTTATATTTGAGCGCCATACTTAGTCTTGCTTAAATACCAGGGCATTAAATTGCCCTATCATCACTTTCAATCATGAAACTAGTTTTAGATAGCCATTTGAGGGAAATAGCTGGTATGTTGAGATAACTAAATTTTATGCTTCTCAAAACCCCAAAATTTGTTTACATATCTGGGCGGATGGTAAGAGGGTTGGTGTGGATGTAGCACGAGAATGTGTGGTTTGTGGTAGCACCACCTAGATAACACTAAAAACTGAATCCTGTGATAACCTCCTGATGTAAAATAGTACAACCACAAATCTATAATGGGTATGACCTAGTTAATTAATTTGCATCCACCAGTTCAGGTTGCGCCATTGGAGTGACCCACAGGTCATGTCGTTGGTTTCAAGCTGCCGTGGACACGGGTCATGTCGCTGGACTTAAGCTGTCATGTGGCACAAGAGGGTTTTGGTGAGCGTGGATGTGTTGGACTGAAATGGCGACAGAGGGGGGGGGGTGAATGGTGCCTTCAAAACTCCCCAAGCACCCACACAGCAAAACGGACGAAAGAACTGACTTCTCTGGTCGAGCGCACGTGGTCGTAAGCCAACTGATGGTCGAACACCACGTGGTCGAACACTTGCCCGAGCCGACAAAAGAAATCAAACAAAGAAAACTGCACGGTTGAAACAAGAACGGAGAAGGACTCGTTTGCCAGGTTTCCGAGTAACTAAGACTCTCTGGCTTTTGATCCTCAAATTTGGGGCACTGCAATATTCCAACCTCTGGAAGAGAGAATACTAATAAAATCCAAAGACTTAGCTACGATCGACTAGAGTGACATGGTCGAACTCGAAACAGAGGACTTGAGGCGCACGACTATTCAGAAAAGAGAACTTCTCTGTTTCGACTCCTGCTCTTGAGAATAAATTGGCCAAGTGGCCTTGAGACAGATTCCCAGTTCTGAGCTAATCGAAGCACACAAGAACGAATGCAGACTCAAGAAGAAGAGTGGAGAGAAAAAGATAGCAAGAAGAACAAGCTCTCAAAACAGATCGCAAACAAAACAATCACAACATCTCATGACGACAGAAATCAACTTTGAGGAAGAGAGATGAATGATTGATCATGGAGGTTTCTACAGCCACTCCATTGGAGGTACAAGAGCAACCGTGCTCTACCCAGAGACAACTCACACAAATAGAGACGAAAAATTCAGAGTGACTCGGGAACAACCTCACCGAGCATCCGAGCTCTACCCTCTCTATTTATAGTATTCTTGCTACAGGGGGGAGAACCCGTTAACTCCCACCTAACACCGGGTTTTACCACTCTCTTTACCCAACAGCGAGAACGAGCTCCAGTGCTTTACCCGTTACACCCAACGGCTCTACTGCTTTGCCCGTTAGCGCCAACAACTCCAGTGCTTTCGCAGAGACACAGCTTCCCTTTGCAGCTTTCCGCATTTCTCCAAAATGCCACTTCGCTGCCTTCCCGGAAGCTTCCTCCTGCCTTGCCGATCACGCTTGCAACCACCTCACAGACTTCGTCGTCTTTGGCATCTCCCAGCCGATCACGACCTCAGCACCCCCGTGCCTAGTCTCGACCATCCATGCCTCACCACGACTAGTCTCAAAGTCCTGCAAACCATCACAGACAAGCAAACCATTACATAGCACCGCTCACAATAGTATCCAACCACTTGAGCCAGAAAACAGAACTCAAATCATACTCTTACCAAGTCGTATACCACCTACGACCAGTCGAGAATAGAGAACAATGAATGCACACGACATACGACCACAAAATCAAGCCATACGACCAGATATAATGAGTCTACGATCATCGCTAACTTGCTACGACCACCCACAACTCGCTACGGCTTTAACGCTCAAAGTCTACGACTTCAACCCAAGTCGTTACGACCGATCGAAAAGACATACCAACAAATGCACAAGGTCCCTGACTTCATCACAAAGCCCTACGACCAATTTCCAGCTCAAATGGTCAAGTCTGCAGGTCATACGACCGATTCCAACTGCGTGCGAGCACGTCCGACCACGCCAGACTGCTCTCAATAACGTAGTCGTAGAGTGCTGACTACTCAACGTGGTCGTACGCCCGAGCGCCGACTTCCGACCACAGCTCTCAATAACGTAGTCGTAGAGTGCCGACTACTTACGTGGTCGTAGATTTGAGCACCGACTTCGACTGCATGACAACGTGGTCGAAGCTGCATTCGACTACGGCCAACGTGATCGTAAACGACCTGAATGACCTTCGACCATGCCCAAAATGGTCGTATACGCCACAACGTGGTCGTAAATGGCTCGGCTGGCTTCCGATAGCGCACAACGTGGTCGTAGACATCCCGGCTAGGTTCCAACTGCTGGCAACATGGTCGTACGGGTCATTTCGACCATGACCAAGATACGACTATGGCAAAACCAGTCTTAAACTTCCCTGGAGACCTACGATCACGGCCAAATGTGGTCGTAACCTATTTCGACCACGACCAACGTGGTCGTGCTGGCCTTCGACCACGGCCAACGTGGTCGTGCTGGCCTTCGACCACGACCAACGTGGTCGTAACCTGCTTCGACCACGACCAACGTGGTCGTAACCTGCTTCGACCACGACCAACGTGGTCGTACTGGCCCTCGACCATGGCCAAACGTGGTCGTACTGCCTTCTGGTGCCCTTCGACCATGGCCAAAGTGGTCGTAGACCCCTCGGGTGACCTTCGACCACGCCCAAAGTGGTCGTAACCAGTGCGCATGACTTTCGACCATGACCAACGTGGTCGTGTTAGCTGCAGAACACTTCGCCAGGGCTACGACAATGCAGAACTAGCACAAACCTCAAAAACTAAACTCAATCTTCCTAGAACAAGAGTCAATTACTCATCACAACCATGGGGTGCCCTTCACATGGTCTCTCAATCTCCCCCTTGATGAGTATATTGACAAACCCAGAAAAAGCAAGAAGTTGAGTTTGTTTTGAAAAGTCCAACATGGTCCAAAGAAGAGAAAGAAACACACAAATGACCATGTCGACAGAAGGAACACTAGAGCAACAACTCAAAAAGAGCAAATTGATCTCCAAAGCTCTAAAAGATCCCAACAGACTTTTTCTTCTCTATTCTCCCCCTTTTGGCAATAAACGCATCAAGATGCAAAAGAGAGAATATGACAAGTTAATGGATGAAAATGGCTGAAGTTTGTTATTCTAAGCATTTAGAGCCATGAGAATTATCCAATATGACCAACAAGTACTACACCAAGCCATAACTCAATAAAACGCTATCTAGATCATGACAACATATATATAAGCCAGCTAGAACACATGAATGACAATCTGAAATATAGTGCTGTTTGTGATCAAGTCAAGTCATCAATGGGTAAAGTCCAACTAAAGATATCCAAGGATGATGCAGGCCATGTCAATAAGCTAAGCGGAAACAAGAAGCTAGTGTTGAGTCAATTAGAGTGCTACAAGCTCAAGAGTTTATCATGTGGTTAAGCACTTTTCATCTTTAGGTGATTAAGCAAATCTTACACATTTGACAAATGTTCTTTTAAAGCTTATAGCTGTTTCCAACCAAAAATTTTATCATGTGCTAGATCTCAAGCCTTATGCGACTACTCCAAGCGAGAAGCTTAAGAAGATAGTCCAGGTCATCCAAAACTCCCCCTGAGTTCATGCCTAGTGCAATGGCAAGCCGTCTCATGTGAAAGAATTGGTGAAATCAGTTTTTTCGCACATAAAAAGAGATCCTTTTGCTTTTTAACAGATTGTGCTAACTCATGATATATCAAGATGCTAAAATAGCTCAATCTAAGATTCAACCTAGATTCAAGACTCAACTCAGCCTATTTGACATGGCATGAATCATAAAGGGATAGCTCAAGAAAGACTAGACTCAATTGCTATCATGACAAGTTTTAATGTAAGTTGAGCAAGTTTAATTAACTTATCATGGCAACAGCTAGTCTACACATATGAAGTCATGATAAATCTAGCAACTAAGCACAAACCATGGCAAGGTGTAAAGCATCGTAAACATGTCATAACAGGATAATAATCAAGGCTCAATGTAGTTATATTACAATGCAGAATGCTAGAAATGCAGAAAATCCAGCTCCCTCTCAACATTAGATGCAACATTGAGTTCAAGTTGAGTTATGTCAAAATTAAGCTCCAGAAGCTCCCAAAAGAACACTCCCTGAACCAAAGCAATAAAATTGAGAAGCTGGCAAATAAAACCAAACAGGCAGTCCTTAAAGCATAGATAAGATATAGAGACAACTGTGGTTCAGACTAACTCTCATCTACCCCATATGACTCCAGGACTATCAGCTGACCGGAAAAACACACACTAGAGAGCAATCACGTACCCTGTCTAACCGAGGGTGGCCCGACCCTCGCTAGAACCTATAAGAAGTGAGTGAGCTCAATCTAGTGAGATAAGAAACAGCTAATAAGAAGCATCCTGGAAGCACAAGATAAGAGTAAGAAGTCTAAGCAACTAGACAAGAGAAGCACTCTAACCTATGCTAGAAGGACTAAGCCCGATGCACCCCAAGTGCAAAGCAACAGAAATGAGACAGAAGCATAATCAAAATAATAAAGCAGTAACGCCCAAAGCTCCCCCTCACTACAGTCCATAAGGACAAACCACCCCAAGCTCTCCCCGCAGAGCAGAAAACCTTGAACTATCCAATGGCTTGGTGAAGATATCAGCCAACTGGTGGTCACTCTCCACAAACTGGAGCACTATATCGCCCTTCTCTACATGGTCTCTAAGGAAGTGATAACGGATATCAATGTGCTTGGTCCGGGAGTGCTGCACTGGGTTCTTAGCAATGTTAATCGCTGAAGTGTTATCACAAAAGAGTGGACACTGTCGATAGCTAACCCAAAGTCCCGCAGGGTCGAAACCATCCAAAGTACCTGACTGCAGCAGCTGGCTGCAGCCACGTACTCGGCCTCTGCGGTGGACTATGCAACACCGGACTGCTTCCTCGAAGACCAAGAGACGAGAGAAGTGCCGATGAATTGGCAGGTGCCAGAAGTGCTCTTCCTATCTATCCTACAGCCGGCAAAGTCTGCATCCGAGAAGGCTCTCAAGGAAAGACAGGATGAGGAAGAGTACCAGATACCATAGTCAATGGTAGCTCGAAGGTACCGAAAGATGCGCTTCACCGCCTGGCGGTGAGATACGCGAGGAGAAGCCTGAAACCGAGCACACAGACACACGGAGAAGTGTATGTCTGGTCTCGAGGCAGTGAGGTAAAGAAGGGAGCCGATCATACTTCTGTATTCTTTCTGATCAACTGGCTCACCATCCTCATCTGGGTCAAGATAGGCTGTAGAAGCCATCGGAGTCGACACCGGCCTACCATCACTCATGTCGAAGCATCTCAGGAGGTCACGAGTGTACTTTCCCTGATGAAGAAATGTACCCTCCCGAGTCTGCTTGATTTGGAAGCCAAGGAAGAAGGTCAACTCGCCCATCATACTCATCTCAAACTCGGTGCTCATGACATCTGAGAACTGTGAAACCAGAGTA
The DNA here is from genome assembly GCA_017311315.1 of Dendrocalamus latiflorus. NCBI lineage: Eukaryota > Viridiplantae > Streptophyta > Magnoliopsida > Poales > Poaceae > Dendrocalamus > Dendrocalamus latiflorus. The sequence goes on along the minus strand of CM029671.1, from coordinate 1,374,609 downwards.
TGGGAAGAGCCGCCAAAGATGATGTCATCGACATAGATCTGGACGAGCAGAAGGTCGGTGCCATGCCGGCGGATGAACAAGGTCTTGTCAACTTTACCCATCTCAAAATCATGACTTAACAAGTAGGACTTAAGCCTCTCATACCAAGCTCTAGGGGTGTAACATCCCAAAAATTTAAAATTTGAAAATCTGAATTTCTTAAATTATTTTTGCAATATATTCTATTGGAATTTGGATTTCATGGAGTTTTCCTAAATTTGATTGAGGTTCTAAAAAAAAAAATTGGAGAAATTCATAAAAGACAAAGGCAAACATTAATAATATCAAAAAGGTGAATATGTAGATAATGAAAACTCAAGATTATAAATTCGAATCTGAAAAGATGATCCATAAAAGAAAGGGGAAAATTTGACTTAAACCATAAAATGCCATCTTGAAAATAATAACATGAATAACAGTAGAAGTAAGCATATGGATACCATCATACATGAATATGTGTGTAAATATATATACGTATATATGTATATCAAAATTTTGCACATGCAAGGATTAATCCAGTGATAAGGAGGTATGAATATGAAAATTTTGTGAGCTAGCAAAAATGAATAGAGTACAAATGCTATATACAAAAATACACAACAAATAACAATAAAAAAAAAGGGGGGTCAGGCCGGCCAAAGGCCCAGCCCAACCCCTCTCCTGCTCATTCTTTCCCACGGCCGCGCTGGCCCTCCCTCTGCCGCCGGGCCCCGCCTTCCACCCGAGCGCCCTCATCTCCTTCCCTCTTCTCCCCGCTTCAGCCGAGTGGCCCAGCCATCCTGTTCGCGCGCTCGCCAGTCCGCTCCTCCCGCACGCGCCTCCCCTCGGTCACTGCCCTGCGGACCCTCGCCCCGTCCACTGGCCAACGGGCCCGCTCAGCTCCGCGCGCCCTCCCTCTCTTTCCTCTTTCATCCCCGTGCCCAGCTTCTTCTGGCGCCGCAGTTTGCTTCCTCCGCGTGGCAGCCATGCGAGCCCGCCTCGCGCCTACGCTCAACCGCTCCCGCGCCATACCCTGGTCTGCCCTGCCCCGTAGCGTCGACGTCTCTCCGAGCGCGCCCTCTCCCTGCCTTGGCGTCATCCCGTCGCCATCACGTCTCTCACCGTCGCCATCATCTGCGCGCAAGCGTCACCTTGCCGCCCACAGTTTCCTACTACCGCGCTCGCATTGCTCATGGTTTCCCACCGTTCCTTGCGGCTATAAGTATACGGTGACTCCTCCCATTGCGCCTGCATTCCTCTCTTCCTTCCCTGCTTCTTCTCCCGCCTCCGCCCGTGCGCCGGCAGCCGCGCCTCCATGCCGTTCCCGGCCCTCCGGCGACGCCCCGCCACTCCGACCGCGTCATGGTGCGCCCCCAGCAGCCTCCTTCCCCCTCCCACGAGCAATCGGACTCCGGTGCCCCGAGCTCGCCGCGCGGCCGTTCTTCCTCGCCGCCGGCCAAAACCGCCATTTTAGCCGCCGTCTCCAACTCGACGCGAAGCAGTTCGATTCGTCGCGGTGGGAGCACCCCCTTGGCACCGTGATGCTTCCCCAACCGCCGCCTGGGCCTCTCGTCGCCCGAGCAACTCCCGCCACGGTGACCTCCCCGCGCCGCCCATGGCCTCCGCCGCCGGCCCACCTCGGCGCCCCTATGGCTCGGCCAACCTCACGGTGAGGTTACTAATACCCTCCTCCAGCTCATGCTTCCCCTATTCCCGTTCCTCCTTAGCTCCGGCGCTGCCGCACCGTTTCCCCTCCACCGCCGGCCGCTTAGCTCCACTGCCTGCCCACCTCGCCGCCGTTCCGGGCCGCGCCACCTCCCCACTAGCCACCTTACTTCCTTGCGGCTCCACTTTGCCGGCTGCCCTAGCCTCCCCGGCCGCCGCCTGCCGCCGGCCAAGCCCGCACCGAGCACCGCCGGCCAGCTCTGCTTCGAGCCATCCCCGCGCGCACACCTCGTAAATAACCCTCACCCATTCTCGTTCGCCTGAGGGCCGTTGCCCAGTTGGCTAGCCGCACCGCTCGTTACCACACAGGTCCCGGGTTCAAATCCGGCCGACAGCACCCTTATTTCCACATTTTTATTCTATTTTTTGTAGCTCATTTTAATTGATAAAAATCATGAAAAATTAGGGAATAATTTAAAGAAGCTAATAAAATTCAAGTAGAATGTAAATGAGATTATTTAAATATTTAAATTTGAATTAGCTCATATATGATTAAATTTATGGTTTGATTAATTATTTAAAAGATTTATTATTAATTAAAGATATTGATAAAGGCATTATGACTTTGATTAAATGTTCCAAATTTAATAAAGATTACCCTTGCATGAAAATTAGAATGTATGATTAATAATTATCATAACCAGCCATTATAGATAAATAAATAAATAAATAAAGCTAAGTTTGACAATAACTAAAGCATAGATAATAAGATAATGGTGCCCGTAAATAAACCCTACAGTTAGGTTTAACAACTAATAACGTCAAGCATGGAATAACAAGCTAGAAGTTGTACCCCAAATGAATACTAATTCAAATTGAGCTATACCATGTAATTAGGGTCACATAAAATGATACATTTCAAGCCTTGCGCAAATTGCTAAGCTTAAACTAAAATTAGAAATAAAGTTAAGCGTAATAGTAGCTAAAGTATGAGCAAGCTAATAATAGTGCCATTAATTAAATCTTAACACTAGCTTTAGTGCAGAATAGTATTGAGCATAATTGTATATATAACAAGTTAGGACCCATATGAGTGGATCCTAATTCAACTTAAATTTAGCGTAGCTATGAATAAAGATGCATAAAATATGATAATGGGATTATTACAGATTTATAGAATAAATACAGATCTCATCCATCGGCCTAGGTTGCCTTTACCATAACATGAGGTGCGAAGGAATGCATACCCAAAAGATAAAATTTGGACACTAAACTCCTGCACCAATCCATAGGTCTACCCTAACTCATGGAACTTTCTTGATAAATACAAAAATAAAAAAAAAGGAGTTAGTAATAAAAAGATCGAACCTCACCTTTCTCCAATCGGCTATGTTTGGCCACTTCTTTTCCAAATTAAATAATCCCTGTAGATACCTCCTCACTTATGATCCCTTATCATCCTAAAATTTTCCCTCACGGTAAAGCTATTCAGATAACTCGTTCTCTCACTCAAACCCAGCTACTGCTGTATTTGCAACACACTAACCTGAATCATCCTTCTATTCTCAAATCATAAGAAATGCATAATTTAAATTAAATCGGGTATTTGAAGTGGTTGGCTTTATTTGGATCTCTTGAGTTATTTGTTTCTATTTGGATTCAGTCGCTTATCGCATAGTTAGAAACTGGAGTCCCGAAGAATCAAGAATTAAGCGGGGCCGAGATCGAGGTGAAGATAAAGACCTGAGGCTCAAGATCGACAAATGAGAAAGCCTTGAGTGAGCTCAAGACCGCGGTAAACCGCGCCAGGCGAGTCAATACTTTGATCATGTTGAACCTACATTTTCTGCAAATTATTTTGTTTAAATTATCAAATTGCATGCTGTTAATTTATATGCAAATCCATGTTTAATTTAGAATTCTAGTTAAATGCCTATTGTCTAACTTGATTAATATTGCCCCTCCTTTGGAATATTTGAACATGAGAACCTTGTCACCCTAGAAAAATTATAATAGTAACCTTTGGAAAATAAGTCCCTAAATATATGCCATGCTTAGTATTGTTTAGATACTCATGGGCGCGAGAGCGCCCAAGCATCACTTTTAATCCTGAGAAAAATTGGTTGGGCAGTCATGGTGGGAATGACTGGTATCCTTTGATATGGTTATTTTATGCTCTCAAAAATCCCAACTTGCTTAAATATCTGAGCGGATGGCTTGGGGGCTGGTATGTGGTGCGGTGGGAGCACAAATTATGAAGTGTGGTAGAACCGCTCAGATAATACTAAGGACTGAATCTTGTGATGACCTCCTGATGTAAAACAGTACAACCACAAGTCTATAATGGGTACGACCTAGCTGAATAACTTGCAAGGATTTAGTTCAGATATCACCGAGGAAAGTGGGTGCCAGGGTGTACTGGTTTACTCACAGTGAGGCACAGGGTGTACTGTACTCGCACGGCGCAAGAGGGGGCTTCTGACTGTGGTGGTGTAACCCTTCAGCGGTGAAACCTCAGCGTGGGTGGTGTCTAGCTAGATCGGAGTAAGGTAAAGGCTTTGTGATAAATTATCTGGGTCTCATGCCTAAGGAAGCATGTTGGCAAAAAGGATAGTTCATCTCTTGTGGTGAAAGTGTACAAACTCTGCAGAGTCAAAACTATTCGAATAGCCGTGCCCACGGTCATGGGCGGACATGGGAACTTACTCGAGTTAGTTCTATTTCAAAATGTTTTGTGGGTGGGAATGGAAAAGTGAAGGGCGAAGGACTGCCCTGGTTTGGAATTGTCCTGGGTGTCGTCCCAGTGGTAAGTTAAGCGGCTATAACGCTGAAGAAATTGCTATATGGTGCAGATGCCATGTAACGGTGGATGGAATCTGAATCGATATTAATAATGCATTTCCTTGTACATTATGATTTGGTTCAAACTGCTAGGTCTTAGGGATTTGTAAGTAATTGTATTCAAAAGCACTCTACGCAAAAATAAAATAACCCGAGCCTTCCTTTGATAAGCCATGCATACTATTTAATTGCATTCTGTGTATTGGCTCGTGGAGCACGGGGTCGGAGTGCTCACGCTCGCTTTTGCGACAAAATTCAGAATCAGGAAATCAAATCACCTCGCCTCAGCAACAAGATTGGACAAGCTGGCGAGAAGATGAAGATGTCAAGGGCTAGGTCGCGAACCTCCAGTTGGCTGCCTGTGGGCACGTCCTGAAGGTCCCACTTGCGTGCTTCGTTCTTCCGCTGCTGCAATTTCATGATTTCGGCCTAATCGGCCCATGAGTAAGTCTACTATCATATTTACGCTTCCGCATGATATGAATTTTTGATATTCAGAACTGTAATCTATGAGCACTATCTACTGATCCAGGGAATAGTGCGGTGGAATCACAGAGGAATCCGGATATTAATATCTGGGTCCTTACAGCGCTGGTATCAGAGCATATCGACTGCAGGTCGTGACCTAGTTAGTCTGACCGTTAGTTTCATGACTAGAAATATTTCTTTAAAATACTATCTCCAAAAATATAAGTTATACTGCTCATTCTTATCTCTCTTAGGATGATTCCCCCTCATCCATATGCTGCCCTAGCCATTTTACTTCTGAAGCTCTCTTACCCAAATTCAAAGTGATGAAAATCCAGTACTTCTCTTGTAAACTTTCTATGAAAACGCACTTAAGGCCAAGAGTCATGGTGCTTAACCTTGAAGCTTAATATCAAAGATTGTTTTATTTTTGGAGTAAACAATAGGGTAAAAATTGGAAGAACAAAAAAAATTGGTGGAGCCTAACAGAAAGAATTAGAATGACTAAATGGAGGAATTAAGTTATTCTTGGAGAAATAGGAAATATGAAAATAATTGCGGGAGTACAACATTGATAAATAACATAATTCTTGGGAGATATTTACAATAGTGGAATAATGGAACATAATCGATTGCTAGACAAAATTGAATGAGTTTTGAGAAATTGGAGAGATGACAACAATTATCAAAGTATAGGCTTGATTAATAACATTATTCCTGAAAGATGTTCATAATAATGAATTAATTCGGAGGTTGTCACTGAAGATTTAGGTGGTTACCCGAGGAGTAATTATGATTTTGAATACAATCTTGGATTATTAGGAAGCCTGATACACATGACACTGGTGGATTTAAAAGTAATAATGATGGGTAATCATTAGAATTCAGAATTGAGGAGTAGATAGACAATAAAGATTCAGGTTGATCATTGGAGAAGCAAACCATGGATTTGGGTCAATGACACCCGACTGGATTATTAGGAGGTCACGATACGAAAGACATCAGTGGATCTAAATAAAGAAAGTTAGATCTTCATAGGATTGGAAAGCTGATAAAACTGGCAATTGACGAACCTGAGATTGGATTTATAAAGATGTGGTGGAAAATTCAGGCACATATCATAATTTGGTAACTTCGATTCGATTAATAGAATTTTAAATGGAAGAATTATATTGGTGGATCTAAAGTAAAGGCGTTGGATTTTCATTGGATTGTAGAGTTAATAAGTTGACCAATAGTAGATCCGAGATTTTGATTATACAGTCATAGTGAAAATATGATATTTACTCCACAAATATATGATTGAAGATCAAAGATTTATGCGGGACTTAGATAATCATGACTAGATTAATGAAATGATGGATGATATAATAGGACGAGTATGATTGGTGGATAAAAATAATAATAATAATAATAATAATCTCTTTCGCTGTTTGGAGTCTTAGATGGCAGTAATGCCATGAACAATTAATGAAGAAAGATAGCCTAAGTGCAGTTTGCAAATGTGGAAGTTAAATTATAAAGGCCTTTGGATTCTAAGCCTTATGTACCAAAAAAAAATCATTTGGGAGTGAATTGATTCAGTGATGGATAGTTGAACGTTGGAAGAGATTAGAAAAAAAAAACTATTTAGCCACAAGGATCATTAAAAAAAATGATGAGTGCCAAAACCAATGAAACTACCCCAAATACTTTCCAAAAGGAAAATTTTGATCCTTTTCTCGTACCCCTACTCCAAATATTAAGGTTAGGAACGACGAAGATGATCCTGAAGATAAGATAGTCTCGTTTTAGACGGACTGTGCATAAGAACCCTGCACCCTCCTATGTGTGCTCCCCGAGTAGATGTTGTATTGTTGCAAGATTCTTTTGGGCCCTGTGCACTGCCTCTTGCCCTCGGGCGTCCTATTTCGCAGTCACAGGAAAAAGGTTGCTTTTAAAATTTGTGTGGTTCTGTATCACCCCAGCTTCCGGGGTATCTTCCTTTAAAGTTAAATGGGTTAGAACACCTTATCTCCACGATTTAATCCTCATCTCATGCTATTCCCTCTCACCTTTTCTGAAAACCCCATCGGATCCAAAGGAACGAGATAACAGGTAACCCAAAACCAGTGCAATCAAGAAGAAGTGAAGACCCTGCGACCTTCCAATATTTTAAGAGAACAACATCACTGTGAAGAAGACCATCCGCCAATCTCGTGATGACCAAGATAGCTGGAGTACAATGGATGATTAATGACAATCGTCATTTATTTAAGGGGGGTAGTACCAAGAGACAGAACTGCCAAAGGACTACTGCAATGTACATCTTAGGAACTGCAACACCCTGGACTTAGAACTAATCAGGCTTGTACAAGGCATTCGCAAGACCAAGATTTTCTGGTGATGAGAACTACGAAATGTACCTTTAGCTAAAATCGTCGTGCTTGATAAAGCCATAAGGCAAGATCGAGATCCTCGTAAAAGTAAAAGGCCACCATATAGATATGTCCATAGTCACCTCTGCAATCCTAAGACTTTCTAACCCTAGGGCACAGACCATTGCTACCCACCTATCAATAAGAGATTCTACAACCATATGTCCAATAGACGCTGCGACCACTCCATTCTACGATGATGTGAAGACAACAATGTCAAAGAGCAAATAGTTGGAAATCTACGACCTATCCAAGAGAACAAATATCTTTCTTCTCTTTTGACTTTTCCAAGTGATAACCCCTAATGTGTAGATCTTCATCTCCATGTGGAGCTCAGGAACTATGCGTCGAACAGCACTCGGAAACCCATTGCTAGCTAGTATAACCCCACCTCCTTTCTTTCAACTCTACCGGAATCTCGGGGTCGAGATTCTTTTTAAGGGGGGTAGGTTTGTAACATCCCAAAAATTTAAAATTTGAAAATCTGAATTTCTTAAATTATTTTTGCAATATATTCTATTGGAATTTGGATTTCATGGAGTTTTCCTAAATTTGATTGAGGTTCTAAAAAAAAAAAATTGGAGAAATTCATAAAAGACAAAGGCAAACATTAATAATATCAAAAAGGTGAATATGCAGATAATGAAAACTCAAGATTATAAATTCGAATCTGAAAAGATGATCCATAAAAGAAAGGGGAAAATTTGACTTAAACCATAAAATGCCATCTTGAAAATAATAACATGAATAACAGTAGAAGTAAGCATATGGATACCATCATACATGAATATGTGTGTAAATATATATACGTATATATGTATATCAAAATTTTGCACATGCAAGGATTAATCCAGTGATAAGGAGGTATGAATATGAAAATTTTGTGAGCTAGCAAAAATGAATAGAGTACAAATGCTATATACAAAAATACACAACAAATAACAATAAAAAAAAGGGGGGTCAGGCCGGCCAAAGGCCCAGCCCAACCCCTCTCCTGCTCATTCTTTCCCACGGCCGCGCTGGCCCTCCCTCTGCCGCCGGGCCCCGCCTTCCACCCGAGCGCCCTCATCTCCTTCCCTCTTCTCCCCGCTTCGGCCGAGTGGCCCAGCCATCCTGTTCGCGCGCTCGCCAGTCCGCTCCTCCCGCACGCGCCTCCCCTCGGTCACTGCCCTGCGGACCCTCGCCCCGTCCACTGGCCAACGGGCCCGCTCAGCTCCGCGCGCCCTCCCTCTCTTTCCTCTTTCATCCCCGTGCCCAGCTTCTTCTGGCGCCGCAGTTTGCTTCCTCCGCGTGGCAGCCATGCGAGCCCGCCTCGCGCCTACGCTCAACCGCTCCCGCGCCATACCCTGGTCTGCCCTGCCCCGTAGCGTCGACGTCTCTCCGAGCGCGCCCTCTCCCTGCCTTGGCGTCATCCCGTCGCCATCACGTCTCTCACCGTCGCCATCATCTGCGCGCAAGCGTCACCTTGCCGCCCACAGTTTCCTACTACCGCGCTCGCATTGCTCATGGTTTCCCACCGTTCCTTGCGGCTATAAGTAGACGGTGACTCCTCCCATTGCGCCTGCATTCCTCTCTTCCTTCCCTGCTTCTTCTCCCGCCTCCGCCCGTGCGCCGGCAGCCGCGCCTCCATGCCGTTCCCGGCCCTCCGGCGACGCCCCGCCACTCCGACCGCGTCATGGTGCGCCCCCAGCAGCCTCCTTCCCCCTCCCACGAGCAATCGGACTCCGGTGCCCCGAGCTCGCCGCGCGGCCGTTCTTCCTCACCGCCGGCCAAAACCGCCATTTTAGCCGCCGTCTCCAACTCGACGCGAAGCAGTTCGATTCGTCGCGGTGGGAGCACCCCCTTGGCACCGTGATGCTTCCCCAACCGCCGCCTGGGCCTCTCGTCGCCCGAGCAACTCCCGCCACGGTGACCTCCCCGCGCCGCCCATGGCCTCCGCCGCCGGCCCACCTCGGCGCCCCTATGGCTCGGCCAACCTCACGGTGAGGTTACTAATACCCTCCTCCAGCTCATGCTTCCCCTATTCCCGTTCCTCCTTAGCTCCGGCGCTGCCGCACCGTTTCCCCTCCACCGCCGGCCGCTTAGCTCCACTGCCTGCCCACCTCGCCGCCGTTCCGGGCCGCGCCACCTCCCCACTAGCCACCTTACTTCCTTGCGGCTCCACTTTGCCGGCTGCCCTAGCCTCCCCGGCCGCCGCCTGCCGCCGGCCAAGCCCGCACCGAGCACCGCCGGCCAGCTCTGCTTCGAGCCATCCCCGCGCGCACACCTCGTAAATAACCCTCACCCATTCTCGTTCGCCTGAGGGCCGTTGCCCAGTTGGCTAGCCGCACCGCTCGTTACCACACAGGTCCCGGGTTCAAATCCGGCCGACAGCACCCTTATTTCCACATTTTTATTCTATTTTTTGTAGCTCATTTTAATTGATAAAAATCATGAAAAATTAGGGAATAATTTAAAGAAGCTAATAAAATTCAAGTAGAATGTAAATGAGATTATTTAAATATTTAAATTTGAATTAGCTCATATATGATTAAATTTATGGTTTGATTAATTATTTAAAAGATTTATTATTAATTAAAGATATTGATAAAGGCATTATGACTTTGATTAAATGTTCCAAATTTAATAAAGATTACCCTTGCATGAAAATTAGAATGTATGATTAATAATTATCATAACCAGCCATTATAGATAAATAAATAAATAAATAAAGCTAAGTTTGACAATAACTAAAGCATAGATAATAAGATAATGGTGCCCGTAAATAAACCCTACAGTTAGGTTTAACAACTAATAACGTCAAGCATGGAATAACAAGCTAGAAGTTGTACCCCAAATGAATACTAATTCAAATTGAGCTATACCATGTAATTAGGGTCACATAAAATGATACATTTCAAGCCTTGCGCAAATTGCTAAGCTTAAACTAAAATTAGAAATAAAGTTAAGCGTAATAGTAGCTAAAGTATGAGCAAGCTAATAATAGTGCCATTAATTAAATCTTAACACTAGCTTTAGTGCAGAATAGTATTGAGCATAATTGTATATATAACAAGTTAGGACCCATATGAGTGGATCCTAATTCAACTTAAATTTAGCGTAGCTATGAATAAAGATGCATAAAATATGATAATGGGATTATTACAGATTTATAGAATAAATACAGATCTCATCCATCGGCCTAGGTTGCCTTTACCATAACATGAGGTGCGAAGGAATGCATACCCAAAAGATAAAATTTGGACACTAAACTCCTGCACCAATCCATAGGTCTACCCTAACTCATGGAACTTTCTTGATAAATACAAAAATAAAAAAAAGGAGTTAGTAATAAAAAGATCGAACCTCACCTTTCTCCAATCGGCTATGTTTGGCCACTTCTTTTCCAAATTAAATAATCCCTGTAGATACCTCCTCACTTATGATCCCTTATCATCCTAAAATTTTCCCTCACGGTAAAGCTATTCAGATAACTCGTTCTCTCACTCAAACCCAGCTACTGCTGTATTTGCAACACACTAACCTGAATCATCCTTCTATTCTCAAATCATAAGAAATGCATAATTTAAATTAAATCGGGTATTTGAAGTGGTTGGCTTTATTTGGATCTCTTGAGTTATTTGTTTCTATTTGGATTCAGTCGCTTATCGCATAGTTAGAAACTGGAGTCCCGAAGAATCAAGAATTAAGCGGGGCCGAGATCGAGGTGAAGATAAAGACCTGAGGCTCAAGATCGACAAATGAGAAAGCCTTGAGTGAGCTCAAGACCGCGGTAAACCGCGCCAGGCGAGTCAATACTTTGATCATGTTGAACCTACATTTTCTGCAAATTATTTTGTTTAAATTATCAAATTGCATGCTGTTAATTTATATGCAAATCCATGTTTAATTTAGAATTCTAGTTAAATGCCTATTGTCTAACTTGATTAATATTGCCCCTCCTTTGGAATATTTGAACATGAGAACCTTGTCACCCTAGAAAAATTATAATAGTAACCTTTGGAAAATAAGTCCCTAAATATATGCCATGCTTAGTATTGTTTAGATACTCATGGGCGCGAGAGCGCCCAAGCATCACTTTTAATCCTGAGAAAAATTGGTTGGGCAGTCATGGTGGGAATGACTGGTATCCTTTGATATGGTTATTTTATGCTCTCAAAAATCCCAACTTGCTTAAATATCTGAGCGGATGGCTTGGGGGCTGGTATGTGGTGCGGTGGGAGCACAAATTATGAAGTGTGGTAGAACCGCTCAGATAATACTAAGGACTGAATCTTGTGATGACCTCCTGATGTAAAACAGTACAACCACAAGTCTATAATGGGTACGACCTAGCTGAATAACTTGCAAGGATTTAGTTCAGATATCACCGAGGAAAGTGGGTGCCAGGGTGTACTGGTTTACTCACAGTGAGGCACAGGGTGTACTGTACTCGCACGGCGCAAGAGGGGGCTTCTGACTGTGGTGGTGTAACCCTTCAGCGGTGAAACCTCAGCGTGGGTGGTGTCTAGCTAGATCGGAGTAAGGTAAAGGCTTTGTGATAAATTATCTGGGTCTCATGCCTAAGGAAGCATGTTGGCAAAAAGGATAGTTCATCTCTTGTGGTGAAAGTGTACAAACTCTGCAGAGTCAAAACTATTCGAATAGCCGTGCCCACGGTCATGGGCGGACATGGGAACTTACTCGAGTTAGTTCTATTTCAAAATGTTTTGTGGGTGGGAATGGAAAAGTGAAGGGCGAAGGACTGCCCTGGTTTGGAATTGTCCTGGGTGTCGTCCCAGTGGTAAGTTAAGCGGCTATAACGCTGAAGAAATTGCTATATGGTGCAGATGCCATGTAACGGTGGATGGAATCTGAATCGATATTAATAATGCATTTCCTTGTACATTATGATTTGGTTCAAACTGCTAGGTCTTAGGGATTTGTAAGTAATTGTATTCAAAAGCACTCTACGCAAAAATAAAATAACCCGAGCCTTCCTTTGATAAGCCATGCATACTATTTAATTGCATTCTGTGTATTGGCTCGTGGAGCACGGGGTCGGAGTGCTCACGCTCGCTTTTGCGACAAAATTCAGAATCAGGAAATCAAATCACCTCGCCTCAGCAACAAGATTGGACAAGCTAGCGAGAAGATGAAGATGTCAAGGGCTAGGTCGCGAACCTCCAGTTGGCTGCCTGTGGGCACGTCCTGAAGGTCCCACTTGCGTGCTTCGTTCTTCCGCTGCTGCAATTTCATGATTTCGGCCTAATCGGCCCATGAGTAAGTCTACTATCATATTTACGCTTCCGCATGATATGAATTTTTGATATTCAGAACTGTAATCTGTGAGCACTATCTACTGATCCAGGGAATAGTGCGGTGGAATCACAGAGGAATCCGGATATTAATATCTGGGTCCTTACAAGGGGCTTGCTTAAGTGCATACAAAGCTTTGGAAAGCTTGAAGACATGGTTTGGGTATTTGGGGTTTTCGAAACCAGGAGGCTGTCGGACATAGACCTCTTCCTCAATAAAGCCATTAAGAAAGGCACTCTTGACGTCCATCTGGTAAAGCTTGAAACCCTTAGAAGCTGCAAAGGCAAGCAGGATTCTAATGGCCTCAAGTCAAGCTACAGGGGCAAAGGTTTCCTCGAAGTCTAGACCCTCAACCTGGGAAAACCCCTGAGGTACCAGTCTAGCCTTGTTTCGAATAACCACTCCATCCTCGCTCTGCTTGTTCTTGAACACCCACTTAGTCCCAATAATATTGTGACCTCGCGGGGGCTCGACAAGCGACCAGACCTTGTTTCTCTCGAAGTTTTCTAGCTCCTCATGCATGGCATTGACCCAAGACTCGTCGGAAAGAGCATGAGAAACATCTTTGGGCTCAAAGGAGGCAATGAAAGCAGAATGGAGACAGAATTGAGATAAGCCAGATTTTGAGCGGGTCACACGCTCGAAGAGGTCTCCAATCATCTGCTCTGAAGGATACCTTTTCTGGATATGTCGGGGAGGTTCTGGATGAGGAGAAGAAGTGGCCTCTACCTCGTGTGCAGAAGAGGCAGGGACAGAGCCACTAGCTCCGGAGGAAGCAGTAGGCAAAGGCTGATCACCTTGAGGTACCGTGGAAGAAGGCATCTCAAGGGGAGGATAAGGGGCTGGATCAGGTAAACAACCATCGTCTCTGATGAGGACATCCCTTCCATGGATACAACTCAGCCACAACAAGTGTTACAAGGACCACTCACTCGAGCTCGTGCTCGTCAACTTAATTACCAGGTGAATTCATTCCTAGGTTCATATATTACTGAGAATAGACCGCTACCTAATGCAAGTGATTTAATTGTGCTTAGGAACCTGGGAAAGGATGAAGGAGAGGGACGTGGAGTCATGGACATGCCTGGATGGAATAATGGATTTCACCACGTCACTTTAGGGCCAAGCCAAACAAGAATTCGAGTTGGACACGTTCAGGAATCAGATTCGGACTGCTGCGTTGGTACCAAGTTCAAACGGGCATAACTTCCTCATACGGACTCCGATTGGGACGTTCTTGTACTTCATGGAAAGCGTAGGAAGTATATTTTCTAACGGATCCAACCTCATCTTCAAATTCCATCTGAGCCGGCCGAAATCGTTAAAAGACTCCACGTTGGTTTCTGAGTCCGAGTCAAAAAGGGTGCTGCGCCACCTCCACTTGGGCCCATGGGCCTTGTAACCCTAGGGCGTGCCCTTGGACGCCCCCCTGGTCGTCCTCCCTATAAAGGAGCCGCCGCCTCCGTTGTTAAGACTTGGATTTCGTTGAATTTAGGTTTAGCCATTGTGCAAACTTTTGTTCTTCAGTTGTGTCGGACGACCACCTGTCAAGACATCTTCGGAATCCCACCTTTGTGATTCGCAATACAATTTGTGCTTCATTCATATTCGCAATATCAGATTGCCTACATCTTATTCTTGCTAGTTCTTCGATTGCTTGCAGGGATTGAACTTCGTGTTCAGGTTGATCGCGCTTCCAGTGAGATCAATAACATCTCGGAGTTGGTTCAGCGATTGCTAAGGCACAAGCGACGTCGTGCGTTTGTAGTCGGATCGCCAGAGTCACCTCCACCCAAAATCGATAGTTATCAATCTCATCGAAAGATCGGGCATCTTGTCTTCATCAAGTGGTATCAGAGCGCCAGGTTGCTCGGTGAGAATTTCCAGTTTAGTAGATTAGATTGCTATTCCTTACCTAGAGTACACAAAAACCAAAAAAAATAGCAGTAGATCAATCTGTCCAAACCAGTCTTAGCCTCGCAATTTTTCTTTTCAGTACATTGCATTGTTGAACTTTCGGTTGCATCGTCGTGTCCTTTGCTGGTCTTAGTGTCTAGTTCCTCTAGAGTTTCGAGTTCTGTTCACATTTTGGTCTCACCGCTGCAGTTAGATCCGAACTGCCACGGTGAGGAAAGGAAAGGAGGAGGACTCGGTTTCTAGGGAGGCTTTGCCCTAGTTGGCTTCGGAGTAGGCCACGATCTCAGAGTTGGTTTCGGAGTAGGCCACGATCTCAGAGTTGGTTTCGGAGTAGGCCACGATCTCAGAGTTGGTTTCGGAGTAGGCCAGGATCTCAGAGTTGGTTTCGGAGTAGGCCACGATCTCAGAGTTGGTTTCGGAGTAGGACACGATCTCGGAATTGGTTTCGGAGTAGGAAAAAAAAGAGAAAAAAAAGAAGGAACAGGCAGCCGCATTTAAAAGAGCCACGGCATAAGAAAAAAAAAGAAGAAAGAAAAAAAAGAGAAAAAAAGAGAGGAGAGAGAAACAGCTAACTTTTGCATACGACCTCCGATTGAGGCGATTCTTGATCTGTTGGAAAGGAAATCGGAAGTTAGAGCGAAAAAAAACTGGAGATTTCAGATCCGCGTAAGCATCCAGGCACATACGCGGCAGCTCCGACCCCAAAAAACGTCGTTTAGGCCCTCAAAACGGGCCCGCAAACCGAGGAAAAATCAAGTTTCTCAGAATTTGCTCAAAATTGACAGGAACCATCTACAAGTGATTCTAAGGTTCCCCGTGCAGACGGCATCCTTTTTTGAGCTCCGGAACTCCGTGTGCAACGTCATCTAGTTTCTTTCTGCGCGGTGTACTCGTTTGTGTTCTAGGCTCGCGTCTCTAGTACGGTTTAGCCTAGGGCCAGCACCAACCGGCGTTGAACGATTTTTCAGCTTGCATTTTCTAAATTGATTATTGCTATTCCTTGTTACTAAACTTGAGCCTTCCCAGCTACACCTTTTCTACACCGTACAGGCTGAGCTTTACCTGGCAATCGCTCCATCCAATGTTCGAAGATATATTGTCATCACTAGTTGCCGATCGCCCCTGTGCGCTTGGTAAGAATTGGTAAGAATTCGATAGAAGGTTTGAGTGCGAGCACCATACCCTAGTACTTGTTAGGGACATATTCTTGTGTTTTTGCTAACAATGGCAGGTTCTGGAGAGTTTTCAGATCAGAACTCATCTCATAGTCCTCGTACGAAGGGAATCATACAACATTTCACACGCGAAATGAATCGTCGTGCGGAGGGCCTTGAGGAGGATGTCAGAGTCACAAATGAGCGACTTGCTCAACTCGAGGGCGCCCAGATTGAGACAAACACAACGCTTGCTGCGATGAAGAAAGCACAAGGTATCACTAACAATTCTTTGGCAGAAATTATGGCGCGCCTTGAGGAGATTGCCCAAGTTTCGGCTGTTGTTCCCCCTGCTGTGACGGTAGAGGGACAAGATGAAGTTGACAATGTGCGTTTTAACCGACAGGGTATGCAAAGAGATCCCCCACGACGTGAGGTACGTGACCACGATGATGCTTTTGCTAAGGTTAAATTCACTATGCCCTCTTTTAATGGTAAATATGATCTTGATGGATATCTTGATTGGGAACTAGCTGTTGATCAAAAATTTACTTGCCATGATTTTCCTGAGAATAGACGAGTTAGGGCTGCTACTAGTGAATTTACCGATTTTGCTTCTATTTGGTGGAAAGAACATTGCCGTCAACATCCCAATAACATACCAAACACTTGGGAGGCTTTAAAATTGCTTATGCGCCATCGATTTGTTCCCTCGTATTATGCTCGTGATTTGTTAAATAAACTGCAACGTTTACAACAAGGTACAAAGTCTGTGGGTTAGTTGAGAATGAGGAGGCATCCATGGCTAGGTTTTTCGGAGGGTTGAATCGTGAAATTCAGGACATTCTTGATTATAAAGATTACAACTCCATGACTAGATTGTTTCATCTTGCTTGCAAAGCTGAACGAGAATTGCAGGGACGCCAGACGAGAACGCGATCTAACTTTTCTGCAGGTCGAACAAATTCATGGACGCCGCGTACACCTTCTTCCTCATCCACTTTGGCGCCCCCGCCATTACCCTCCAACAACAGGCAGCGCTCTACTACGTCAAATTCGGCGCCACGAGTTTCCGAAGCACCCAAATCAGCACCACAACTTTCTGCAAAAACTTCCTCTTCGGTTGCTTCGACAGGACGAACGAGAGACGTTCAATGCCATCGTTGCAAAGGCTATGGACACATGATGCGGGACTGTCCAAGCAAGCGTGTATTGATTATACGCGATGATGGTGGGTATTCCTCTGCTAGTGATTTTGATGATGAAACATATGCTATGCTTGCAAATGACCCTGCAGGACATGATGATGGATCTGACCGTGAGGAGGAGCATGTTGGCGCCGAAGATGCCGACAAGTATTTGAGCATTATAGTGCAACGCGTGCTAAGTGCTCAAGTGTCTCATGCCGAGCAAAATCAGCGCCATAATTTGTTCCAAATCAAGGGCGTTGTCAAGGAACGCTCGATTCGCATAATTGTTGATGGTGGGAGTTGCAACAATTTGGCAAGTATGGATATGGTCGAGAAGCTTGCTTTGCCAACCAAACCTCATCCCCACCCATACCATATTCAGTGGTTCAACAACAGTGGTAAGTTAAAGGTAACACGGATGGTGAGAGTACACTTTACTATGGGTTCATACCATGATTATGTTGATTGCGACGTTGTTCCTATGCAAGCTTGTTCATTGTTATTAGGAAGACCTTGGCAATATGATACTGATTGTGTGCATCATGGTAGGAATAATCAATATTCTCTCATGTTTAATGGAAAGAAAATTGTGCTGCATCCTATGACTCATGAACAAATTGTTAAAGATGATCTTGCTAAAGCTAGTAGAGAGAAAAGCCGAGAGAATGCTGAGAGCGAAAATCAGATTGTAGCAAAAGAGCTTGAGCAACATAAAAAGAAAGAACCTAAATCTGTTCATGCGAAGAATAAAGAAATTAAATTGAAAGGTGCTTATTTCCTTGCTACCAAATCTGACATGACTGAGCTGAATGATAGTGATTCTGTTTGCTATGCATTAGGCCCTGTTTGGAATGCGGGAATTTTTCCCGATTCCTACGGGAATTGAACTGTTTCCTGCAAAATTCCTGCAAAATTCCTGTGAAATTCCTCTGTTCCAAACAGGCCCTTAGTTTGCAAAGAAGCTTTGTTTTCCTTTGAGGATATTCCTCCTTCTTTGCCACCTGCTGTCACTAACATTTTGCAGGAGTACCAAAATGTCTTTCCAAAGGACATACCACCGGGGCTGCCACCACTTCGTGGGATTGAGCATCAAATTGATTTAATTCCCGGTGCATCTTTGCCCAACCGCGCACCATACAGGACCAATCCAGAAGAAACTAAAGAAATTCAGCGCCAAGTTCAAGACTTGCTTGATAAAGGGTATGTGCGCGAATCCCTTAGCCCTTGTGCTGTTCCGGTCATTTTAGTACCAAAGAAAGATGGGTCATGGCGCATGTGTGTGGATTGTAGAGCAATCAATAACATTACCATTAGGTATCGTCATCCTATTCCTAGGTTAGATGATATGCTTGATGAATTGAGTGGCTCTGTTATCTTTTCCAAGGTTGATTTGCGTAGTGGTTATCATCAAATCCGCATGAAATTAGGCGATGAATGGAAAACGGCATTTAAAACTAAGTTTGGGTTATATGAGTGGTTAGTAATGCCTTTTGGTTTAACTAATGCACCTAGTACCTTCATGAGACTAATGAACGAGGTTTTGCGTGCTTTCATTGGTAAATTTGTTGTGGTTTATTTTGACGATATATTGATATATAGCAAATCATTAGAGGAACATCTTGACCATTTACGTGCTGTTTTTAATGCTTTACGTGAGGCACGCCTATTTGGTAACCTTGAGAAGTGCACCTTTTGCACCGATCGAGTTGCGTTTCTTGGCTATGTTGTTACTCCACAGGGAATTGAAGTTGATCAAGCCAAGGTTGAAGCAATCCAGAGTTGGCCGACTCCTAACACGGTCACGCGGGTGCGGAGTTTTTTAGGACTTGCTGGGTTCTACCGCCGCTTCGTGAAGGATTTCAGCACCATCGCCGCACCATTGAATGAGCTTACCAAGAAGGGCGTGCCATTTGTTTGGAGCACCGCACAGGAGAACGCCTTCACCACATTGAAAGATAAGTTAACATATGCTCTGTAGAGGCCCGAATATGCAAATCCGGACTCTCTGTGTATACTGCACTAGTCCAGGATCACGCTAGTGCACACAGTCAAACATAGAGGTAATCATCACCACAATCACGATATTAAATAAGGGAAACTCGAATTATTAATCAATATCCAAAAGTGAGACCTTATGGTCAAGCTTACAATCTCAATAGCCTTAGGGCTTAACAAAACTTAGCAGCGGAAAAATCCAAAATAAACGTAGTGGCCAATCGACATGCCCACAGGCAATCGAGTGGGGAGCGAAGCCTAGAATGCGTAGTCGTCGAAGTACTCTCCTTCTGGAACCTCCTGCTGGTGATACTCCTCCTCCTCAACTGAGCAACAGGGGCATAAAGCCGTGAGTACTTTGGTACTCAGCAAGCCGTTTGTAACAAATGAATGCAATATAATATGCAAGGCTTACCAATGGAAGGCTAAAAGGGTTAATTTGCATAAACAGCATTTGGAAATATCATAAATAGATTAAAGGCGAATTGTAAATAAAACAATAATGAATAATCAAAGGAATTGAAGTAACCACTTATGAATCTCCCATCCATAAGCTAAACCAACCACTCATGGACCTCCCATCCACAAGTTAAACCAACAGTGAATTAACCATCCACTGACCAGCTACAAGTTTTCCAAGAGTAACTATACCTCGTGTGAAATCACCGAGCATTGTCCATGACCGAGGACGCGGCTATTCGAATAGTTTTACACTCTGCAGAGGTTGCACAACTGTACCCACACGATGTGATAATCCTCACGTTAAAGACAATCACAACAAGGCCTTTACAATGTTCAATTCCAACCCAATCCCGCCCGCTAGGGTTTCGCATCACACCCCCCCTTGCGCCCCGTGGAATGTATACGACACCCACTGACATCCCAATGGCGGAACCAGAATTGAAACATCACAAATTAATCAGCCAGGTCTGTCCCATACCAGACATGTGGTTTGCACGGTAAGACTCAGATCAATGGCGCACAAAGTTAAGTCCTTAAGTGTTCTCGGGCGAGACTACCACATCCCTCGAAGTGCTCCAACACTTCCCCCTTTACTGCACGATCATTCGCCCGAGTGAAAACCAATTTTGTATAACCACCGCCAATGACGCACCAACGTCACGGCACAAATTTTATAACAGTGGCACCAACCACAATTCAATATCTCATTAAGTCACATTAATTAATCACATGTGATGATGAACCCAAACGATAATAAAAGCATGGCTAAGCACACTAATCGTACCAACCCAATGTGATCGTAACATAGCATCACTACTAAGTTTCCCAACCTATGGTGTCAATGGCATCAAGGTATTCCAAAATATCAAGGAGGGAAATAACCAATTGGGACGATAACTACCAATACAAGGGTTTGAATAAAAATAGCGATGCAAGATAATTTAAAACAAAATATTTAAATAATAGATTGCAAACGGGGTTCAACATGATCAAAGGAACACGACTTGCCTTGGCCTTGCTCAGTTGACGGCTCTTGATCTTCAAATCTGACGGCGGCTCCCTCGAACGCGTGATCTAACGAGAGAGAAAACGAAACAAAGAGACAAAATAAATTCAAATAAAATTCAAACGAACTCCAAAAACTTTCAAACCTGAACCAAAAGGTAGAGCTCAATTTTAGATGAATTTAGAAAAAAGAACGGGGTCAATCGGAGCTAGGACGAGGGAGAACGGGCTCTTGGAAAATTAAATCTACAGAAAATCGGGAAAATTAGAAAAGTGCACTGTGCTGTGGACCGGGCGCACGGGAGAACAGGTCCACGGTGAACTCGGCGCACGGAACAGTGCGGCTGACTGTGCGGCTTGCGCAAGCGGCTGGCTGACGTGGCGACCACGTGGCAGGACACGTGTGCGGTTAGGGCTGACGTGGCAGCTGGCGTGGCGGGTGACGTGGCGGCTGACGTGGCGGCTGACGTGGCATGACACGTCGGCCTAGGGCTGGCGTGGCTCGGCTGACTCGGCTGCTGACGTGGCCAGATCGGCTCACGGGTCCACGGACCACGACTGACCGGTGGGCCCGGCTTGTCAGTGGCACGGCTCACGGTGGACTCGATCCACGGGAAGGCGAGGAGACGCGCGGGCGCGGGCGGGCTGACGGCGGGCGGCGCGAGGCGCGGGTGTCCGAGGCGGCGGCGGCTGGCCGGCGACCGAGGAGGCGCGGGGCGGCGGCGGCGGCTGACCGGCGGCGACGACGACGGCCGAGAAGACGGCGGAACCGAGGGCGCAGCGGGCTCACCGGCGACGACGACGACGGCGGCGGAGGCGACGACGGCGACGCGGCCTGGCGGCGGCGGATCTGGCCGACGGCGGCGCACGGCGGAGAAGGCGACGGCGACGGCGGCGGACGACGGCGGGCGACGACTCACCGGCGGCGAAGACCCGACGGCGCGGAAGCGGCGGCGCACGGCGGCGAAGGCGGCGGCGCACGGGAGAGCGTGCGAACCGAGGCGGCCGCGCGTATAAAAACACGCGAACCGAGGCGGCCCGATCGGTCCCAGCCCGGCGCCCCGCTCGGACGCGGTTTTGGACACGCGTACGGCTGGGATCGCGCACGGGAGATCGGACGGCTGCGGTGCTCGCGGGCGGCGGCGGTTTAGGGTTAGGGTTAGCGAGGCGCGCGCGGGCGAGCGGACGGCGCGGATGAGGCGTGGGCGCAGGCGGCAGCGGGGATGGGCGACACGTGGTGCCCATCGGGAGGGTCAAGGCGGAGCGGGCGCGGGCGTGGATGCACGCCGCGTGGCACGGGCGGGGCAGGCCAGGCCGGCGGGCGAGCGGGCTGGGCCGGTCGGCTGGGCCGGTTTGGGATTTTTCTTTTCTTTTTCTTTTCCAGAAATTCAAATACATTCTTTTGAGCTCTAGAAAATAGCAAATAAAACCAGAAAAATTCCAATAAATTCCCTGAGACACAAGGAACTCAAATAAAATAACATTGGCAAATGTTAATGTTTATCTTAATCATATTAAATCCTTTCAATTTAATAAAATTCCAATTAAGCTTTAATTAATTCAAAAAAAATTCAAATGGTGAATTTTATTTTAAAAGCTTCAAAAAGGCTCTGAAAATCAGGATGTTACAAACCTCCCCCCCTTAAACGGAATCTCGACCCCGAGATTCAGGCTCACTAAAAGAATAGGTTACCAGGTGCGACGTTGGAGACGACGTGGTTAAGACTCCCCCTTGCAACGCTTTGAGGTATTTGACTTCCTTGACTTGACAATGTTCCACGGCTTGCTCCTGGGGTCTTGGCAGGGGTACTTCCAAGATTGAACGGAATTGGCGTGATTCCTTGACGCTTTTGCGGGCAATTGCGAGCAAAATGACCTGGCTCTTTGCACTTGAAACAATTAGATGAAATTATCGGGCTTCTGTCACTCTGAGGTTGACCGCTGACATTGATAGGGCGTGGTCCCGAAACATCATGATGAGGCATTGGAGCTGGAGTCTTGGAATCTGACTGCTGCGGTACCCGAGCTGGCTGGTAAGTGCTGAAACGCTGCCTCTGAGCCTGGTGAGACTGAAATCCCTGCTGAGCCATCCTCCTCTTGCGAGACTCCTCGAGCTCGCGGCGACTGTCCTCAATTAGGATGACCTTATCCACCATCTGCTGAAAGCTGGCATAGTCGTTGCCCACAACCTGCACCTTCAATCCTGGGTTCAAGCCTTTCTGGAACCTCTTCTGACGGTCTTCATCTGTGGCTACGTCCTCGGGTGCATAGCGAGCTAGCTGAGTGAACTTATTGAGGTACTCACTCACTGACATGTTCTTCTGCTGCAACTCACGGAACTCCTCCTTTTTCATGTCCATCACCCCATCCAGGACATGGGCGTTACGGAAAGCGGTGTAGAACTCGTCCCAAGTAATGCTGTCCTGGTCCTCGCGGGCGTCACAGAAGTTCTCCCACCACTCTGCTGCAGGTCCCTCCAGCTGGTGTGCTGCATACAGTACTCTCTCTCTATCTGTGCACTGGGCCAAGTCCAGCTTTTTCCTTACTGAACGGATCCAGTCGTCTGCCTCCAAAGGCTCTGAAGAACTGGAGTAGGTAGGCGGCCTCGTCCTCATAAACTCTGCAAAGCGAGACTGATGGTGGGCGGCCTGAGGTGCTGCTACCCCTGGTTGCGGACGCTGAGCCATATTGTTCATATTCTGCATCATTGCTTGCATCATCTGAGTCTGGGCCATCAGGAACTGACTGAGAGCGGGGTCCAGGGTCGGCGGAACTGCCTGGGGTGGCTGAGTGGAACTGTTCCCTGGGTTCTGGTTTGTCTGCTCACGACCTGCGGAGTTCCTGGTTTCAACCATCTTGCTGCTGCTCTGAAAAGAAAGACCATTTGCTGAGAACTGACTTCTGAAGGCTCAATAGGTAAGAGGGAAAAGCAAAGGTAAGCGGTAAACTCGTCTAAGGGGAATAACTAATGGCAACCTAAACTAAGCAGACACTTAGCCGAAAAGGCTAACAAAAGAAGCAATAAACTCCACAAAAAGACTTTTGACATGACTGCATCATAATGCTAGAAGCAAAACTGCAGCTCACATCACACACAATGGCAAATAAGAAGCAAGACGATCTATACGATACTAAAAACTATAACAAGGTTCTAATCTAATGGCTTCTAATCTTCACGGAAATCTCCAATCCTTTCTTGACATATTGGGCGCTTCCTTGAGCCAACTTCACAGCACAGCTTGAAGAATTCCATGCCAACTTTCACTTTGGTCGAGGGACACTCGAGACATCTACGGACATTGTAGGGATAAGAAGTCACATTGAGTTTCGAAAACAAGTTCTCAGAGGAGACAAGGAGCAAGAATCCTAAGAATGAGGTAAGAATCAAGAATTAATAGACAATCATTTGGTTGATTTGATTTAGAAAATAAATTTTGAAATATTTTCTAATTCGACTACTCTAACTAGGGCTTCGTCCTGCAGTCGATTTGGCTCTGATACCATCTCTGTAGAGACCCGAATATGCAAATCCGGACTCTCTGTGTATACTGCACTAGTCCAGGATCACGCTAGTGCACACAGTCAAACATAGAGGTAATCATCACCACAATCACGATATTAAATAAGGGAAACTCGAATTATTAATCAATATCCAAAAGTGAGACCTTATGGTCAAGCTTACAATCTCAATAGCCTTAGGGCTTAACAAAACTTAGCAGCGGAAAAATCCAAAATAAACGTAGTGGCCAATCGACATGCCCACAGGCAATCGAGTGGGGAGCGAAGCCTAGAACGCGTAGTCGTCGAAGTACTCTCCTTCTGGAACCTCCTGCTGGTGATACTCCTCCTCCTCAACTGAGCAACAGGGGCATAAAGCCGTGAGTACTTTGGTACTCAGCAAGCCGTTTGTAACAAATGAATGCAATATAATATGCAAGGCTTACCAATGGAAGGCTAAAAGGGTTAATTTGCATAAACAGCATTTGGAAATATCATAAATAGATTAAAGGCGAATTGTAAATAAAACAATAATGAATAATCAAAGGAATTGAAGTAACCACTTATGAATCTCCCATCCATAAGCTAAACCAACCACTCATGGACCTCCCATCCACAAGTTAAACCAACAGTGAATTAACCATCCACTGACCAGCTACAAGTTTTCCAAGAGTAACTATACCTCGTGTGAAATCACCGAGCATTGTCCATGACCGAGGACGCGGCTATTCGAATAGTTTTACACTCTGCAGAGGTTGCACAACTGTACCCACACGATGTGATAATCCTCACGTTAAAGACAATCACAACAAGGCCTTTACAATGTTCAATTCCAACCCAATCCCGCCCGCTAGAGTTTCGCATCACACCCCCCCTTGCGCCCCGTGGAATGTATACGACACCCACTGACATCCCAATGGCGGAACCAGAATTGAAACATCACAAATTAATCAGCCAGGTCTGTCCCATACCAGACATGTGGTTTGCACGGTAAGACTCAGATCAATGGCGCACAAAGTTAAGTCCTTAAGTGTTCTCGGGCGAGACTACCACATCCCTCGAAGTGCTCCAACACTTCCCCCTTTACTGCACGATCATTCGCCCGAGTGAAAACCAATTTGTATAACCACCGCCAATGACGCACCAACGTCACGGCACAAATTTTATAACAGTGGCACCAACCACAATTCAATATCTCATTAAGTCACATTAATTAATCACATGTGATGATGAACCCAAACGATAATAAAAGCATGGCTAAGCACACTAATCGTACCAACCCAATGTGATCGTAACACAGCATCACTACTAAGTTTCCCAACCTATGGTGTCAATGGCATCAAGGTATTCCAAAATATCAAGGAGGGAAATAACCAATTGGGACGACAACTACCAATACAAGGGTTTGAATAAAAATAGCGATGCAAGATAATTTAAAACAAAATATTTAAATAATAGATTGCAAACGGGGTTCAACATGATCAAAGGAACACGACTTGCCTTGGCCTTGCTCAGTTGACGGCTCTTGATCTTCAAATCTGACGGCGGCTCCCTCGAACGCGTGATCTAACGAGAGAGAAAACGAAACAAAGAGACAAAATAAATTCAAATAAAATTCAAACGAACTCCAAAAACTTTCAAACCTGAACCAAAAGGTAGAGCTCAATTTTAGATGAATTTAGAAAAAAGAACGGGGTCAATCGGAGCTAGGACGAGGGAGAACGGGCTCTTGGAAAATTAAATCTACAGAAAATCGGGAAAATTAGAAAAGTGCACTGTGCTGTGGACTGGGCGCACGGGAGAACAGGTCCACGGTGAACTCGGCGCACGGAACAGTGCGGCTGACTGTGCGGCTTGCGCAAGCGGCTGGCTGACGTGGCGACCACGTGGCAGGACACGTGTGCGGTTAGGGCTGACGTGGCAGCTGGCGTGGCGGGTGACGTGGCGGCTGACGTGGCATGACACGTCGGTCTAGGGCTGGCGTGGCTCGGCTGACTCGGCTGCTGACGTGGCCAGATCGGCTCACGGGTCCACGGACCACGACTGACCGGTGGGCCCGGCTTGTCAGTGGCACGGCTCACGGTGGACTCGATCCACGGGAAGGCGAGGAGACGCGCGGCGCGGGCGGGCTGACGGCGGGCGGCGCGAGGCGCGGGTGTCCGAGGCGGCGGCGGCTGGCCGGCGACCGAGGAGGCGCGGGGCGGCGACGACGACGACGACGACGGCGACGGCGGCCGAGAAGACGGCGGAACCGAGGGCGCAGCGGGCTCACCGGCGACGACGACGACGGCGGCGGAGGCAACGACGGCGACGCGGCCTGGCGGCGGCGGATCTGGCCGACGGCGGCGCACGGCGGAGAAGGCGCCGGCGGCGGACGACGGCGGGCGACGACTCACCGGCGGCGAAGACCCGACGGCGCGGAAGCGGCGGCGCACGGCGGCGAAGGCGGCGGCGAACGGGAGAGCGTGCGAACCGAGGCGGCCGCGCGTATAAAAACACGCGAACCGAGGCGGCCCGATCGGTCCCGGCCCGGCGCCCCGCTCGGACGCGGTTTTGGACACGCGTACGGCTGGGATCGCGCGCGGGAGATCGGACGGCTGCGGTGCTCGCGGGCGGCGGCGGTTTAGGGTTAGGGTTAGCGGGGCGCGCGCGGGCGAGCAGACGGCGCGGATGAGGCGTGGGCGCAGGCGGCAGCGGGGATGGGCGACGCGTGGTGCCCATCGGGAGGGTCAAGGCGGAGCGGGCGCGGGCGTGGTTGCACGCCGCGTGGCACGGGCGGGGCAGGCCAGGCCGGCGGGCGAGCGGGCTGGGCCGGTTTGGGATTTTTCTTTTCTTTTTCTTTTCCAGAAATTCAAATACATTCTTTTGAGCTCTAGAAAATAGCAAATAAAACCAGAAAAATTCCAATAAATTCCCTGAGACACAAGGAACTCAAATAAAATAACATTGGCAAATGTTAATGTTTATCTTAATCATATTAAATCCTTTCAATTTAATAAAATTCCAATTAAGCTTTAATTAATTCAAAAAAAATTCAAATGGTGAATTTTATTTTAAAAGCTTCAAAAAGGCTCTGAAAATCAGGATGTTACATGCACCCCTACTCCAACTTCCTGATTTCAATAAGACTTTTGAACTAGAATGTGATGCTAGCGGAATTGGAATTGGTGGTGTGTTGTTACAAGAAGGCAAACCTGTAGCATACTTTAGTGAGAAATTGAGTGGGCCTAGTTTGAATTATTCTACTTATGATAAGGAGTTATATGCACTTTTTCGAACATTAGAAACTAGGCAACATTATTTATGGCCCAAAGAATTTGTTATACATTCTGATCATGAATCTTTAAAGCATATTCGAAGTCAAGGTAAACTGAACCGTAGACATGCAAAGTGGGTTGAATTTATTGAGTCTTTTCCTTATGTCATAAAACACAAGAAGGGAAAGGAGAATGTTATTGCTGATGCTTTGTCTAGAAGATATTCCATGCTATCACAACTTGACTTCAAAATTTTTGGATTAGAGACTATTAAAGAGCAATATGTGCACGATGCTGATTTTGCAGAAATCCTGTTGAATTGTCAAGAAGGGAAAATGTGGAATAAGTTTGTCATTCATGATGGGTTTGTGTTTAGAGCCAGCAAGTTGTGCATTCCTGCTGGTTCCGTTCGTCTGTTGTTGTTACAGGAAGCACATGGAGGCGGGTTGATGGGACATTTTGGTGTGAAGAAAACGGAGGACATACTTGCTGATCATTTCTTTTGGCCAAAAATGAGACGGGACGTCGAGCGCTACGTTGCTCGCTGCACTACATGTCAAAGAGCTAAGTCACGACTTAATCCTCATGGTTTATATATGCCTTTACCCGTTCCTAGCGTTCCGTGGGAAGATATTTCGATGGACTTTGTTTTAGGATTGCCTAGGACCAAGAAGGGGAGGGATAGTATATTTGTGGTTGTTGATAGATTTTCTAAGATGGCCCATTTTATACCATGTCATAAGAGCGATGATGCTACCCATATTGCTGATTTATTCTTTCGTGAAGTTATTCGCTTGCATGGTGTGCCCAATACTATAGTCTCAGATCGTGATACTAAATTCCTTAGCCATTTTTGGAGAACTCTATGGGCTAAATTGGGGACTAAGCTATTATTTTCTACTACTTGTCATCCCCAAACTGATGGACAAACTGAGGTTGTGAATAGAATTTTATCTACCATGCTTAGGGCTGTGTTGAAAAAGAATTTAAAAATGTGGGAAGAATGCTTGCCTCATGTTGAGTTTGCTTACAATCGTTCATTGCATTCTACTACAAAGATGTGCCCTTTTGAAGTTGTTTATGGTTTTGTGCCTCGTGCTCCTATTGATTTAATGCTTCTTCCATCTTCGGAGAAATTGAACCCTGATGCTAAACAGCGTGCTGAATTGATTTTAAAAATGCATGAGACAACTAAGGAGAATATAGAACGCATGAATGCTAAATATAAACTTGCTGGTAGTCAGGGGAGGAAACGTTTAACTTTTGAACCTGGGGATCTTGTTTGGTTGCATTTAAGAAAAGATAGGTTCCCTGAATTGAGAAAATCGAAATTGATGCCAAGAGCTGATGGTCCCTTCAAGGTGTTAGAAAAGATTAATGATAATGCATACAAGCTTCAACTGCCTGCAGATTTTGCTGTGAGTCCCACTTTTAACATTGCAGATTTAAATCCCTACTTGGGAGAAGAGGACGAGTTTGAGTCGAGGACGACTCAAATGCAAGAAGGGGAGGATGATGAGGACATCCCTTCCATGGATACAACTCAGCCACAGCAAGTGTTACAAGGATCACTCACTCGAGCTCGTGCTCGTCAACTTAATTACCAGGTGAATTCATTCCTAGGTTCATATATTACTGAGAATAGACCGCTACCTAATGCAAGTGATTTAATTGTGCTTAGGAACCTGGGAAAGGATGAAGGAGAGGGACGTGGAGTCATGGACATGCCTGGATGGAATAATGGATTTCACCACGTCACTTTGGGGCCAAGCCAAACAAGAATTCGAGTTGGACACGTTCAGGAATCAGATTCGGACTGCTGCGTTGGTACCAAGTTCAAACGGGCATAACTTCCTCATACGGACTCCGATTGGGACGTTCTTGTACTTCATGGAAAGCTTAGGAAGTCTATTTTCCAACGGATCTGACCTCATCTTCAAATTCCATCTGAGCCGGCCGCAATCGTTAAAAGACTCCACATTGGTTTCTGAGTCCGAGTCAAAAAGGGTGCTGCGCCACCTCCACTTGGGCCCATGGGCCTTGTAACCCTAGGGCGTGCCCTTGGACGCCCCCCCTGGTCGTCCTCCCTATAAATGAGCCGCCGCCTCCATTGTTAAGACTTGGATTTCGTTGAATTTAGGTTTAGCCATTGTGCAAACTTTTGTTCTTCAGTTGTGTCGGACGACCACCTATCAAGACATCTTCGGAATCCCACCTTTGTGATTCGCAATACAATTTGTGCTTCATTCATATTCGCAATATCAGATTGCCTACATCTTATTCTTGCTAGTTCTTCGATTGCTTGCAGGGATTGAACTTCGTGTTCAGGTTGATCGCGCTTCCAGTGAGATCAATAACATCTCGGAGTTGGTTCAGCGATTGCTAAGGCACAAGCGACGTCGTGCGTTTGTAGTCGGATCGCCAGGGTCACCTCCACCCAAAATCGATAGTTATCAATCTCATCGAAAGATCGGGCATCTCGTCTTCATCAGTCTCCATCGTCCTCATCATCCACAAAGATGGTCTCGGACTGCTCTAAAGAACCTGAGATATCTGGCCTAGTCCCCGGACTGGCCTCGTCAAAGGTCACCTCACAGGTCTCTACCATTTTGCTAGACTCGCAGTTCCAGACTCTATAAGCCCGCGAAGAAGGCGAGTAACCTAGAAAGATACCATCACAAGAACGTGACTCGAACTTGTCTAGGTTCCCGGACTTCAGAATAAAGCACTTGCAACCAAACACACGAAAATGAGGGACGCTGGGCTTTCGCCCGTATCTCAGCTCATAAGAAGTGCGGTGCAAGTGTGCCCGAAGAAAGACTCGATTTGAGACATGGCACGAGGTGGCTATAGCCTCAGCCCAAAACTTCCGCGGTGTAGAGTACTCATCAAGCATCGTCCTGGCCATCTCGACCAAGGTACGGTTCTTTCTTTCCACAACGCCATTTTGTTGTGGGACGTGCGGAGAGGAGAACTGGTGCTCTACACCTGTCTCACCACAGAAACTCTCAAAGTAGGAATTCTTGAACTCCGTGCCATTGTCACTGCGGATCGCACGTAAGGCACCCGGGAGCTCAACAGAAAGCCTACTGAAAAGACCTCGGAAATGTGAAAATGTCTCATCCTTCGAGGTTAAGAAAAACACCCAAGAATACCTCGAGAAGTCATCGACCACGACAAGAACATACCACTTCCCTCCTGCTGACTGCACTCGAGCTGGTCCAACTGTGTCTATGTGGAGCAGCTGTCCCGGTGCATCGGTCATGGTCACTGTGACCGGAGGATGAGAAGCGGCAACCATCTTGCCGTGCCGGCATGGAGCACACACAAGGTCTTTGACCATTTTGAGCTTCAGCAGACCACGAATGAGGTCGTGGCCGCTAACTCGGGTCAAATGGTCAAATCTGATATGACCAAGTCTCCTATGCTAGAAAGAGAGGTCGCGGGACTCAGAAGCAACTAAACACCTGAGAGGATCACCAGAAGACTCAGAAAAATCAGCACGAAAGATCCTCCCAAAACGAGAAATCCCGCAAACCAGACTACCCGAAGAATCAAGAATTTTGCAATTGTTTTTCTTGAAGCTCACCTCGAAACCGTCATCGGTAAGCTGAGAAACAAAAAGCAAATTGTACTGCAGCTTACTAACCAAGGCAACATCCTTAAGAAAAAAAGAGGCATTAACATGCACAGTACCTTTGGCGATGACGCGCCCAGACGAAGCGTCTCCGAAGGTGATCGTCTCATCACCTGGAGCGCGGGCTAGGGAGGAGAACCAACGAGAGTCTCCGGTCATATGACGAGAACAACCGGAGTCTACAAGCCAAACCTTCTCCTTCCCTACCCGGCGAACCTGAGTCAACAGGAGAGTAAAGTCTCTGTACTGGGGTAAATCAAAAGTGATTTTGGCACCCAATATTGAACAACACGTCGAGTAGATGAAGTAGTCAAGCACGACTGACCTCTATCTACCCTACGCTCCCAGTGACTCAAAGAAACAGAAGGTCTGTGAGTAGACCTGAAGCTGTTGCAGGGTCCGACTGCTACGGGAGAGCGAGTCAGAACACCGGCAACACGCTGATCACGCCGCGGGTAGCTGTCTCGACGGGGGAAATGAGATGTACCCTCAGGACGACGGAAGTCACGACTAGGAGCATATCGAGGACAAAAACCAGAAAACTCGGAAAAACCAAGTCCTCGATGCTGCCCAAACCCATCAGAAGACACAAGTCTAGACCTCGTGCTGGCCTTAGGTGCACTCAGAGTCTGGGGCTGACCCTGAATACGCCTAAGAGACTCAACACGGTCTCTACGCGCGATCCTGGCACGCCTGAAGCAACGATCGATCGTATGTCCATCCTTCTGACAGAAGGTGCAATGATACTTCGTCTTCTGGGAGGCAGAAGTAGCATGAGATGGCTTCGCCTTCTGAGAGGCCGAAGCTGCAGGTGGACTCACCTTACTGTCAGATTTCCCTTGGACAAAGCCCGCTGATTTGAATTTAACCTCATCAGATCTGGGCTCGACCTCGATCACACCTCCTACTATAGGACGGAGAATAGCAGGTGGATGCTTCCTCACATCCTCATAAAAATCATATCCTAGACCTTGATTGAACTTGCAAATCTTGGATTGGTCTAGAATAAGATTAAACTTCTTCTTGCCACCTACAAATCTCTCGAGAGTGTTCATAAGGTACTGACACTCCCGAAAGAGAGAGGTGCAAGAAGAGCAGGGGGAAGAGGAAACAGCAGGAGGTAAGGGAGCAGATGAAAAACCAACAGCAGAGGGACGATTGGCTTGTGCACGCACAGCCGACTCAGAATGGGCAATCCTACTGCTAACAGGTTGGTTCACGTCGCTAAGCGTCTCAACCTTACCCTGGGGCTTCTCCCCCTTCTCAGCACAGACAATACAAGCAGATGGTGGCTTCTCTAGTAGGTCCTTAGTTAGCTTCACACATTTCTCATCCAATGCAACCAAGTTAGATTTTAGTTTGTTACAATTAATGCATGGTGAGCTAACAGGGTCCTTAGAAGCATACTGAGCCAACTTCCTATCATGATCAATCATTTCTTGAAACTGTTTGGAGACAGCTTCAAGTTCAGCAGTTCACTTAGGACAGTTCAAGCATGAGTCAATCGGCTCAAGCAAGGAAGCTTGTAGTTCAGCAATTTTATGATCTGCCCGTTTTAGATTCATCTTCAAGTTATTGCAATTTTCACAAGACTCAGGCAGATCAAGGAGCATGGCATAAGGTCCTCTAGCAGCAATGTCCTTAACCTCACATGAGGTAGGAGAAGTAGTCTTATCAGTAGTAAGTAGGGTAACCGCCATCCTACTCAACTCTAACTCAGCAAGCAGACTAACATTCTCGACCTTAACAATATCAAGTTCAGAGGACAAACTATCATTCGAGGTCCTTAATTTCTCCATATCAACCAGCAAAGCAGAGCAAGTATCACAATCATCACTAGAGGGAGCAGATGTAAGAGCAATAATCTCTAGTGACAGTCTATCTATTTCCTTCTCTAACTCAGCACACCTAGCCTTAGCTCTAGCATGAAAACCTCCTAGCTTAAGAAAAGCATGATTGAGCTGGTCGTAGGTGGGACATACCTCGTCCGAGTCGGAGTACAGCTCGCTGTCGCTGAGTTCGCCCTCGAGGGCCATGAAGCACATGCCGGAGGAGTCGTTGTCGCCATCCTTGGGCTCTTGGTCACCCGTCCCGTCGTCGTCGCTCCATCCCTCCACCTCGCTGAGGTCGAGGTCGTCGAAGGCGGTGAGGACGCGGTGGAAGAGCTTCTTGGCCTTCCCGAAGTTGTGGAACTTCTTCTTTCCCGGAGCAGGTGCTGAAGGCTTCGTGTTGCGGTTCTTATCGGTGTAATCGTTCTTGCCCGAACCGCCGTAGTCACCTTTACCCTTCCCAAGCTTGGGGCAGTTTGCTCGGATGTGGTTGGGGCCACCACACTCGAAGCAGATGACTGGTCCTCCTCTCTTTCTGTCTCTCCTACCCTTATAGGCATGGGAAAACCTTCGGGCTAGGAGGGCCAGCTGATCATCCGCAAGCTGCTCTAACTGATCATCAGTTATGTCACAGAGAGCAGCAAGGGAGAAACCGCAAGAAGACTCAGAAGAGAGACCAGAAGCTGAACTGGGATCGGTGACCAAAGCCATCGACTGTGACTTCGACCTACGAGAGACAACGTCAATCTCGTGAGTCTTGAGGCGCGAGTACAGCGCGTCAAGAGTCAAGGTCGAGAGGTCTGTCGTGTCTTTGATGGTGGTCACTTTCATCTCCCAGACACGCAGATCGAGTGCCGCGAGCATCTGGCGAGCGTTGTCCAAGTCGGGGTATGTGAGACCGACCGCTCGGAGGTTGCTCAAGATTTTGTGAAATCGCGAAAAACACTCGTCCAGGGACTCACCAGCAAGCATCTCGAATTTGTTGTATTCGCGCTTGAACTGGTCCTGTCGAACCGTCTTAATCTGGGTGGTGCCCTCATGGTATGCGTCGAGGGTCACCCAGATATCGTAGGCGGACGACAGGTGAGAGATGCGATCGAATTCGCTTCTGCTTAAGCCCTGGATAATGATGTTCCTTGCCTTCGCATTTGCCTCAACATCGGGCATGTTTGCCACGTTGATGTTCTCATCGGCAGGAACAACAAACCTGACCTTTACCTTTCGCCAGATGGCATACCCCTGAGCCTGGATGTATGTTTCCATTCGGCTCTTCCAGAAGGGGTAATCCAGGCCATCAAAGACGGGAGGCTTGGTCGAGTACTTGTCCGTCGCTATGGCTCTTGAGACCGGTTAAGATCTATTGAAAAGAGCTAACCGGCTCTGATACCAATTGTTGGACCGAAATGGCGACAGAGGGGGGGGTGAATGCTGCCTTCAAAACTCCCCAAGCACCCACACAGCAAAACGAACGAAAGAACTGACTTCTCTGGTCGAGCGCACGTGGTCATAAGCCAACTGATGGTCGAACACCACGTGGTCGAACACTTGCCCGAGCCGACAAAAGAAATCAAACAAAGAAAACTGCGCGGTTGAAACAAGAACGGAGAAGGACTCGTTTGCCAGGTTTCCGAGTAACTAAGACTCTCTGGCTTTTGATCCTCAAATTTGGGGCACTGCAATATTCCAACCTCTGGAAGAGAGAATACTAATAAAATCCAAAGACTTAGCTACGATCGACTAGAGTGACATGGTCGAACTCGAAACAGAGGACTTGAGGCGCACGACTATTCAGAAAAGAGAACTTCTCTGTTTCGACTCCTGCTCTCGAGAATAAATTGGCCAAGTGGCCTTGAGACAGATTCCCAGTTCTGAGCTAATCGAAGCACACAAGAACGAATGCAGACTCAAGAAGAAGAGTGGAGAGAAAAAGATAGCAAGAAGAACAAGCTCTCAAAACAGATCGCAAACAAAACAATCACAACATCTCATGACGACAGAAATCAACTTTGAGGAAGAGAGATGAATGATTGATCATGGAGGTTTCTACAGCCACTCCATTGGAGGTACAAGAGCAACCGTGCTCTACCCAGAGACAACTCACACAAATAGAGACGAAAAATTCAGAGTGACTCGGGAACAACCTCACCGAGCATCCGAGCTCTACCCTCTCTATTTATAGTATTCTTGCTACAGGAGGGAGAACCCGTTAACTCCCACCTAACACCGGGTTTTACCACTCTCTTTACCCAACAGCGAGAACGAGCTCCAGTGCTTTACCCGTTACACCCAACGGCTCCACTGCTTTGCCCGTTAGCGCCAACAACTTCAGTGCTTTCGCAGAGACACAGCTTCCCTTTGCAGCTTTCCGCATTTCTCCAAAATGCCACTTCGCTGCCTTCCCGGAAGCTTCCTCCTGCCTTGCCGATCACGCTTGCAACCACCTCACAGACTTCGTCGTCTTTGGCATCTCCCAGCCGATCACGACCTCAGCACCCCCGTGCCTAGTCTCGACCATCCATGCCTCACCACGACTAGTCTCAAAGTCCTGCAAACCATCACAGACAAGCAAACCATTACATAGCACCGCTCACAATAGTATCCAACCACTTGAGCCAGAAAACAGAACTCAAATCATACTCTTACCAAGTCATATACCACCTACGACCAGTCGAGAATAGAGAACAATGAATGCACACGACATACGACCACAAAATCAAGCCATACGACCAGATACAATGAGTCTATGATCATCGCTAACTTGCTACGACCACCCACAACTCGCTACGGCTTTAACGCTCAAAGTCTACGACTTCAACCCAAGTCGTTACGACCGATCGAAAAGATATACCAACAAATGCACAAGGTCCCTGACTTCATCACAAAGCCCTACGACCAATTTCCAGCTCAAATGGTCAAGTCTGCAGGTCATACGACCGATTCCAACTGCGTGCGAGCACGTCCGACCACGCCAGACTGCTCTCAATAACGTAGTCGTAGAGTGCCGACTACTCAACGTGGTCGTACGCCCGAGCGCCTACTTCCGACCACAGCTCTCAATAACGTAGTCGTAGAGTGCCGACTACTTACGTGGTCATAGATTTGAGCGCCGACTTCGACTGCATGACAACGTGGTCGAAGCTGCATTCGACTACGGCCAACGTGATCGTAAACGACCTGAATGACCTTCGACCATGCCCAAAATGGTCGTATACGCCACAACGTGGTCGTAAATGGCTCGGCTAGCTTCCGATAGCGCACAACGTGGTCGTAGACATCCCGGCTAGGTTCCAACTGCTGGCAACATGGTCGTACGGGTCATTTCGACCATGACCAAGATACGACTATGGCAAAACCAGTCTTAAACTTCCCTGGAGACCTACGATCACGGCCAAACGTGGTCGTAACCTATTTCGACCACGACCAACGTGGTCGTGCTGGCCTTCGACCACGGCCAACGTGGTCGTGCTGGCCTTCGACCACGGCCAACGTGGTCGTAACCTGCTTCGACCACGACCAACGTGGTCGTACTGGCCCTCGACCACGGCCAAACGTGGTCGTACTGCCTTCTGGTGCCCTTCGACCATGGCCAAAGTGGTCGTAGACCCCTCGGGTGACCTTCGACCACGCCCAAAGTGGTCGTAACCAGTGCGCATGACTTTCGACCATGACCAACGTGGTCGTGTTAGCTGCAGAACACTTCGCCAGGGCTACGACAATGCAGAACTAGCACAAACCTCAAAAACTAAACTCAATCTTCCTTGAACAAGAGTCAATTACTCATCACAA
This sequence comes from Dendrocalamus latiflorus, assembly GCA_017311315.1. Taxonomy (NCBI): domain Eukaryota; kingdom Viridiplantae; phylum Streptophyta; class Magnoliopsida; order Poales; family Poaceae; genus Dendrocalamus; species Dendrocalamus latiflorus. Next base: position 1,338,172 of record CM029671.1, on the reverse strand, counting down.
CCATGGGGTGCCCTTCACATGGTCTCTCAGGATGTAACCCCACTAAGATGAAATCTTAGAAAGTATAACCTACACTAGGTGATACATTGTAAAGGCCTTAGGTGATCTTTTTGTTTCATATGCCCAAGGAAATGCGTGAAGCATAACAAATTGATTATTTTTTTGTCAGTAAAGTGTATGAACTCTGCAGTGTAAACTGTTTGAATAGCTATGCCCATGGTCATAGGCAGATATGAAAACTTACTCATGTTAGTATCTATTTCTAAAACTTTGTGGGTGAGATAAAAACTTGTCGGATGGATGTAACCATGATTTTGGTTTGCCCTAGGTAGATGTAACCCAGTGATGGTAATGGATGGATGTAATCCTAGTAACAAAAATTAGTGTATAGTGGATGAAACCTGCACTGCTATTAATATTGCACACTTTTACTCTCTTTGATAAAAAAATGTGAAGTCATAAGAATTTCTAGTTATTGTAACTTCAATCAATGTCTTTAGCAAACAACAAAAAAAACCTGAGCTTACCTTTGATTAACCTTGTATGTATAATACTGTATTTTATGTGTTGGCTCGAAGAGTATGGTTGTATGTGCTCACCATCGCTTGCTAAATAGCTCAGAACCTGCAAATCATGGTCACTATGTGTACTATGATGCCCTAGGAGCTGATGGAGACGATGATGCACGAGATTAGGACGTTCTCTAGTAGTCTAATTCTTACCTCAATTAGGTCAACTCTGTTGGTGAATGTGTGCATATCTATTATCTAAATTCTTGGAAAGTAGTAAGGCATCCTTTTATCCCTAGTCTGCCCCTTGCCTGTGGCAAGATGTGTCCTCTGTTTTTGCTATTGCTTTCGCTTCTGTTTTTGTGTAATGTATGAGTTTGGTCCGATCGGCCCTTATTATAAATTTGACCCAATGTGGTCTATTTAAACTCTAATATGTAATATTAATGAATTGTATAGTTCATGTTATGTATGAAATGATTCAGTGATATATCTGTGAATACTATCTATTAATCTAGAAAATACTATAGTAGTTTCATAAATGATTTTAGATTGGCTAAATCCGGGTCCGACATGACACCAACCAAAGAACCCACATAGCTAATCATCTCATGAGATCTCATGCCACTAGGAATGTTACTCTCACCCAGGCTTGCTGAAGTACTCCATTCGAAGGAGACCAATGATCAACATCAATCTTAGCATTAGCTGTCCTCATCCCCAACCCTCATAAATGAGGCTACTCTACTTTCCTAGCATGAGGGAAATCCATGGCATACTTCTTAGGGGCAAGCTGTTGTCTAATAGTGCACCTCCAAGTACTACCCAATAGAAGGTTAAACTCATTTTCAATATCTCTAGCAGTAACCTCTTCTTCTACAACAGCGACAATTGCAGTGCCACTCCTTTCCTTTACAGCCTGAGCATAAGGTATAGCTTCAATGAAATAGAAACCCTTGACCCGGAGATTGAAAACTACATAGAGAAGCAATGTAATCTGAAGTTGTTAGATCGGACCCTCTGGCCATATGCCTAGGTCTAATCGGGTTTACTCTCCGGGCCACCGGTCTAATGGGCTGAGCACCTAAACCCATGGATTGTCCTTATGCTAGCCCTAAAGTAACAATCTTATAAGTGGAATTAGGCTTTCTCTCCCTAAAATACTAGTCCAATAGATGAAGTCTTCCTTACACTTATAAGTTGTGCTTCTTCCTTTCGCACAACCCATGTAAGACTATTATCAACATTCCCCTCCTCACAAATTGGTTGTGCATTTCTGCAACCATAGGTCCTCCAAAGAGATGTTAGGTGTCTGAGTTCTGATACCAAATGTCAGATTGGACCCTTTGGCTGTATGCTTAGGTCCAACTGGATTTACTCTTTGGGCCACAGATCCAAGTGGGCTGGGCACTTTAAGCCTACGGGCTGCCCTTATGCAAGCTTTAAAGCAACAACCTTATAAGTAGTATTGATCTTTCTCCTCCAAAAAACTAGTCTAATAGGTAATATCTCTCTCATACTTATAAGTTGTGTTTCTTTCTTTTTCATAACCTATGTGGGACTATTTCCAACAGGAGGTTTTTTAACTTTACATAATCTGACATCTCGAAGACCACAAATGTAATAAGGCCCATCTGAACCTTCTACAGGATGATATACTGATCAAGATTCTTGGGATTAGGTGTCTATGCATTTGCGCTGCTTGGCTCTCCACTGTTGTTGAACTCCAGCCATTGGGTTTCGATCAGCTCATTCTCAAGCCAGCTCCGCCCTGTGTCCCCAGCGATCAAACAATGACTAAGCTCTTGCAGCCCCTCCACCGGAAGTAACAGGAATCGGTAGCACAGGAGCCTGTGGCGTATGTGGGATGGCCTCCACCCGTTGCACGGGGTGGGGCCTATTTTAAAGCCCGATCGGACCGGCGGTTCGACGGGAAAAAGCTAGAACCGGTGCCAGTCGGTGTGGGACCTGTGGGTGAAGGACTGTATTAGCAGTCGAACAGGTGAAAACCCAATGGAACCAACGGTTTTGACGAGAACTGAGAAAACTGGATAAGTGTTATCCGGTCTCGTAGACCGCCGACTGAAGGAAATTGAACCGCCAGACCAACTGGTAGACCGCCGACTGAACCATGGAACCATTGAACCCGGGGGCTGCGGGGTCAAAGATCTGTCTGGTTTTTAAAAGAGTAAAGTCCATTACCGGTCCTTAAACTTTTTATGCTGTGTCATCCCGGTCCATAAACTTTTAAAGTATGTCATCCCGGTTCTTAAACTTTCAAAGTGTGGCAATATCCTATGTAGTTGTAGCAGTGAACTTTTTATGCTGTGTCATCCCGGTCCATAGACTTTCAAAAGAAATTGCCACACTTTGAAAGTTTAAGGACCGGGATGACATACTTTAAAAGTTTATGGACCGGAATGACACAGCATAAAAAGTTTAAGGACCGTTAAAACTACTAGATACAGATGGCACGCTACGCTGCGCCATGTAGGCCTGTGGCCTATGCGAGACTGAAATTCTAGGATAATGTTGGCATAGCTATGCATATCTATAGTTGTGTAACTGAAAAATCCACTTGAAAATCTAGTGATTTGGATCTTTGTTAGAGTACTAACTATTTTCATCTATGCAAAAATGTAAAAATCCTCACCATAATCTGGTCCTGCGACAACCTATGCGCCCTAAATTAAAGGCAGTAGGTTCACCTGTGTAAAAAGGCTGCAATATTTCTATAGATAAGTAAAGCAATCGTAGACGAAAATGTGTGGTCAAGTCATCTACAAAAATTATCTAAATAATCATGTTATCTTACATAGTTCGGAGCTTCGGGAATTCATGCGTGCGAATATAAATAAACCCAACTGTTGCCGCACGAAACTGATCCGTGCACCAATAAGATAATTGATGGAGAAACAAGATCTACTTTAATCTAGAGACTAAGAAAACAAAGGTACGAAAATAATATTGTGTCCATTGTCTGATTCTCCTTTTGCAATCGGCCTTACCCTTTATATTTATAGGGTGCCTGGTCTATGGCAAATAAAATCGGCATCAAATCAAAATCTATGGCAAGTAAAATCGGCATCAAATAAAATTGATCACATCTGCTAGTGAGCCCGATTTCTTTCTCTTCTTTGCTTCTCCGCTGTCGAATCCTCTGCAGATAACTTCCCATAACGATTCAGTATCCCCAAATTTTCGACCGCTTCTCGTTATGACTGTCAGAGTTTCCAAAATCGTGGTCAAACTCCTTGCGACCACCTTTAGTATGGTCGTAACCTTCAATGCAGTCGTAGGCTTCTACGTGGTCATAGACTCCAACGTGATCGTGGCCTTCAACGTGGTCGTAGATCCCACCGTGGTCATAGCCTCCAACGTGATCGTATACTCCACCGTGGTCGTAGCTTCCAACGTGGTAGCAGACGCCAACGTGGTCGTATACTCCACCGTGGTCGTAGACTCCAACGTGGTCGTAGACTCCACTGTGGTCGTAGACCCCAGCGTGGTCGCAGACTCCACCGTGGTCGTATACTCCAACGTGGTCGTAGAACCCACCGTGGTCGTAGCCTCCAACGTGGTCGTAGACTCCACCGTGGTCGTAGCTTCCAGCGTGGTTGTAGACCTCAACGTGGTCGTAGACTCCAGCGTGGTCGTAGAACCCACCGTGGTCGTAGCCTCCAACGTGGTCGTAGACTCCACCGTGGTCGTAGCTTCCAACGTAGTCGTAGACCCCAACGTGGTCGTAGACTCCACCGTGGTCGTAGACTCCAATGTGGTCGTAGACCCCACCGTGGTCGTAGCCTCCAACGTGGTCGTGGACTCCACCGTGGTCGTAGACCTCAACGTGGTCATAAACCCCACCGTGGTCGTAGCCTCCAACGTGGTCGTAGACTTCACCGTGGTCGTAGACCCCAACGTGGTCGTAAACCTCTCGGGAGACATTCGACCATGCCCAAAGTGGTCGTATACGCCACAACGTGGTTGTGGAGCTATCTGGCGGCTGCCGACCACGACCAATGTGATCATAATGACTTTCGACCACGGCCAAAGTGGTCGTAATTCCTTCTGGTGTCCTTCGACCATGGTCAGAATAGTCGTACACCTCTCGGGAGACATTCGACCATGCCCAAAGTGGTCGTATACGCCATGGAGCTATCTGGCGGCTGCCGACCACGACCAATGTGGTCATAATGACTTTCGACCACGGCCAAAGTGGTCGTAATTCCTTCTGGTGTCCTTCGACTATGGTCAGAATAGTCGTAAACCTCTCAGGAGACATTCGACCATGTCCAAAGTGGTCGCATTCGCCACAACGTGGTCGTAGAGCTTATCCGACCACTCGCTTAACACTTCACCCGGTTCTGACCATGGACAGTGTGGTCGTAAATGATTCGATGGGCAGCCGACTACGACCAAAGTGGTCGTAAATATTTCAATGAGCAACCATATAGTCAACCGAATTAATAAAACAACAATTCGGCTATTTTGATCATCTAATGCATAAATATGCTAGTGTCATTTTTCACTATCAACACCAACCAAAAGAGAGACAAGGACAAATAGTAGATGGGATGATACACCATATGGGCAATTTTTTATAGGTAAATTATGCAGCGATCTGATCAAACATGTACTAACAAAGCATTCGATTTATTTCCTAATACAGTGATTTTAGATAGGATAAAGAGTTGTAAAACAATGTTTACTATAGGGAATATGGCATGTTCATAAAGTAACAGAATGAAGATAACCAAATCTAATCTATCTATTGTGTGCCGTGCTGATTCTCTAACAGCGGCCCAGCAAGTTCAACTCTTTACGTCTGGACTTATGGAGCCGATACGCACGGATGTGGAATTGCAGAACGCCGGCAGTCTCCAACTCGCCATGGCGCTCGCACGTGCATGTGAGAAACGACACAATGTGACATTGACGCAGTATAAGCTAGGTGCAAGACAACCCTCCCATAACGGCTACCAGTGCCACCGGCAGGAGCTTTCTAGAGGAGTCATGAGCCACCAAGGCATTCCAAAAATGACTTCGGCGGTTGGACCGCGCCTGGACGCAGCAGCGCCAGCGGCGACATCTGCTCTTTCGCGCAGACAGTTAACAGCCGTTCAAATGGCGGATCGCCGTCATCAAGGGCTGTGCTTCAATTGTGATGACAAATTCCTTCCGGGGCATCATTGCAGGCGCCTTTTGCTCATGGAAATCATCCCCAATGGTAGCGACGGAGAGTTTACTAGTTCCATCAGAGACCGACAATGCACCTGTCGAACCGGCAATATCGCTACACGCTTTGTCTGGTGTTCAACCGCGCCTCTCGCAGACCATGAAGGTACCAGTTATGGTGGGATCAACACACCTCGTTGCGCTGCTTGACTCTGGTTCGACGCATGACTTCATCGCTGAGGACGTCGCTCGACAAGCGGGCATTGCTTTGCAGCCTCAACAAGAAATACGGATTGCAGTCGCTAATGGCGATCACATCTCCAGCACCTGTTGTCTTCACCTTCGGCTTCTCCTACCGGCAAGGATGAAAAACAAGCTCACGCACACAAAGAACTCAATGAGCTACAGAAGGTTTTGGTGCTGCCTTGGTACAGCTTTTCCTTATGATTCTATTGCTTTAAATAGGAAACAAATAAGAATACAAAACGGATTACAACTGCAAGCTATTCAGAAATCGGAAACGAAATCAATCTGTACTCTCCAAACCGAGAGACAGACATCTAACCGAAACAGAAACATTTTGTATAGAAAGCAGAGTCCTGAACCGAGCGGGATTATGCAACAATCTCCCCCTAATCCTTGCTCGGTTCATTTGACCTTGACGACGCCAATCTTCTCATGCAATTCACAGAACTTGCGCGTCCGAGTGACTTAGTCAGAATGTCAGCGAGCTGTTCCTAAGAGCTCGTGAATTCTAAGCATATCTTCCCGCTGTCCAGACATTCACGGATGAAGTGGAATTTAGTATCGATATGCTTACTTCTGTCGTGAAGGACAGGATTCTTGCTTAAGGCGATCGCGGACATGTTATCCATCTTCAATTGTGGTGGCTGGAGCTTGGTGCCGAGCAGCCGCGAGAGCCACAGCGCTTGGCATGCTGCCGCCGTGCCCGCGATGTATTCCGCTTCGCAGGAGGAGAGCGCTACCACCTTTTGCTTCTGGGATTGCCAAGAGATTGGCATTTCACCAAGAAAGAAAATGATCCCGGTGGTGCTCTTCCTGTCATCCACATCTCCCCCCAAGTCGCTGTCGCTGTAGCCCGTCAAGTGAATGTCACCGTTCGAACGCTTGGAGTAGATGATGCCGTAGTCGATCGTGCCGGAGATGTACCGGAGCAAATGCTTGATGGCGACGAGGTGCTCCTGCTGGGGCTTCTCCATGAATCTGCTTATGTAGCCCACGGCAAAAGCGATGTCGGGCCGTGTATGCACCAGGTATCGCAAGCTTCCCACCAAGCTGTGATACATCGTTGAGTCCACCTCCAGCGTGGTACTGTTCTTGGACAGCTTCAGACGCACCTCCATGGGCGTCTGGCATGCGTTGCAACCTTCAAGCTGCACTTTTTCAAGCAGCTTGCGTGCGTACGCCGCCTGGCACAGCGTGACGGCATCCCGGCTCTGCTTCACCTCGATCCTGAGGTAGTATGAGAGCAACCCCAGGTCGCTCATACGGAAGAGTCAACGCATCTCGCCCTTGAACGTGTCGATGTCCTCCGAGCGTGATCCCGTGATGATGAGATCGTCGACGTAGACGCCCACCACCACACGTGATGTCACGACGCCCCTTGTGTACATACCGTGCTTGCTGGCGCACCGGGTGAAGCCGAGGTCACGGAGGCTGCTCTCGAGCTTAACATTCCACGCGCGCGGTGCTTGACGGAGTCCGTACAAGACCTTTTGTAGCCTCAGCACCTTCTCTTCATGCCCAGCCGCGACGAAACCTGGCGGTTGCTGGATGTACACCTCTTCGCTCAGGTCACCGTTGAGAAACGCCGACTTGAAATCCATGTGATGCACAAGCCAACCTTCCTGAGCCGCCACAGCAAGCAGCATCCGGACTGACTCCATCCGAGCAACGGGCACAAAGACTTCGTCGTAGTTGATCCCCTGTTGCTGGACGTAGCCTTTCGCCACAAGTCTCGCCTTGTGTTTGACGATGGCCCCCCGTTCGTCGCGCTTCAGTTTGAAGACCCATTTCAGGCCGATTGGACGGTGGCCTGAAGGCAAGTCGACGAGCATCCATGTGTTGTTCTGCTCGATTGACGCCATCTCCTCGATCACCGCCTTCCGCCAGCATTCCTCGCCACAAGCCTCTTCGAACGTGGCAGGCTCATCGCCCACGGCGAGCAGTAAATCATCCCACATCTCCCGCTCTGCCAGTCCTGGAGTCGCTGCCAGGCCGAGGATGTTCTCCAGTGTCCTGAACCGGAGCGGGACATCGTCGTCGTGGTTGCCATCCAGGTCCAGATCCCCGCTCGGTGGCGAAGCGAACTCGATCTGCTTCGCAGGGATTGGGGCTGACTGTGGCGTGCGGGGCTCAGATCCGCACGTGGGCATCACTGCACCGGGGGTCGCATGTGCTGTCGGTGTCTCACCGCCCGGCGCGGCGTCGTGCGCCCCGTCCTGCACTCCCATGTCAAGGCAGATCGTTACCGTTATTTGGTCGACGTGAAACGGTTCCGAGTCCGCCGTGCTTGCTCCAGTCCCAGGCCCTTGCTTCATCAAACACCGCATCGTGTGATATGATGACACGTTCGGTGTTCGGATTGTAGAACCTGAACGCCTTGGAGCCCGACTCATACCCGATGAACACCATCGGCATATTGCGATCGTCGAGCTTGCGCTGATGGCCGCCAACGTTCTTCACATGTGCAACGCAGCCAAATGTGCGGAAGAAATGCACGGGTGGCTTGTGACTGTACCACGCTTCGAATGGCGTCATCCCCTCGACGCTCCTCGTCGGCGCGCGGTTCAGGATGAAAACGGCCGTCGTGACTGCCTCCCCCCAAAACCAGCCGGGCATGCGCATTGCCTTGAGCATGCTTCGCGCCATGCCCAACACAGTTTGGTTGCGCCGCTCAACCATGCCGTTCTGCTACGGAGTATACGGCGCGGTGAGATAGCGCTGGATGCCCTGCTCGGCGCAGTAGTCACTGAACATCCGTGCCGTGAACTCGCCGCCGCGATCTGTGCGGAGTGTGCCCATCTTCTTTCCTGCTTCTACCTCCACTCGAGCTTGAAGACGAATTATTGCTGCCGCGGCCTCATCCTTTGACGCCAGTAGCACGATTGACATAAACCTGCTTTTATCGTCGACGACGAGAAGGAAGAGCTGTGTTGCCGCCGGGCGTCTTCGGGGTGATGGGCCCGCACAGGTCGACGTGAACCAACTCCAGCAGGTTCTTGGCTCGGTACACGCTTGCCGCCGGGAACGGGTGCCTTCTTTGCTTGCCGGCAAGACAGCTCTCGCAGACCTGGCCGACGTGGTCGATCCGCGGGAGCCTGCGCACCAGCTCCCCCTGCGCGAGCTGCTTGAGCCCCTGAAAACCGAGGTGGCCGTACCTGGCATGCCATTGCCAGGCCGCTTCACTGCTCCGCGCGGCGAGGCACACCGGCTTGCCGATGTTAAGGTCGAGGATGTAGAGCCGGCTTGGCGAGCGCTGCACCTTCGCCATCAGCCGCCGTCGTTGGTCCCAGATCCTGAGAATCCCGTCCTCGATCAGGATCTTGAAGCCGTCCTCATCCAGTTGGCCGAGGCTGACTATGTTCACCGTCAACTTGGGGATGTGGTAGACGCCGCCGAGCTCTTGGTGCTCTCCGTTCTTGCAGTTGAGGAGCACCGTGCCACGCCCTTCGATGCCGATGACGGAGCCGTCCCCGAATCAGATAGTACCGCGGATCCCCGTGTCAAGCTCGGCGAAGGCGGATTTCACCCCCGTCATATGATTCGTCGCGCCGGCGTCGAGAATCCACTGGGTGCAGTTGTCGATGCCCTTCTCGCCGAGCTGGACAAACAGCTTATCTTCCTTGAGGTGGATCAAGGAAGAGTCTGCCGGCGATGCAAATGCTAGTGGAGAATCGATGTCGAGAATCCATCGGGTGCAGTCGCCGATGCCCTTTCCGCCGAGCTGGATGAACAGCTCTTCTTCCTCGAGGTGGATCAAGGAGGATTCCGCCGGCGGTGCAGGTGCAAGTGGAGGTGGTGCGTTGACTATCACCGTTTCCACCAATAAGGTGGACTTTGTCTTCTCCTTGACTTGGACTACATGGGCCGCCTCGTCACGTTTCTTCTTCCGACATTCATGGGCCCAATGTCCGGTCTTCCCACAATATCGGCATTGATCCCTGCTGATTGAGTTGGCGCCATTGCCGCTGCTGCCTGGAGCTTTGGGTGGCCTGGAACCACCGCGTGAACCTCCTTCCTTGGCACGCCCCAGGCCGCGTACTCTTCTCTGGTTCGACGACGACCCCTTGGGCTGTCTTGAAGGCCCCTCGCCGGAGAGCTGTATCTTCGCCGCCACACGCGCGATCAGCTCGTCCTCGGTGAGATTAAAGCTAGCGATGGAGCCACCGCCAAGACCATGCCGATGAGCTCCTCGACGGAGATCTCGCTTAGGTCGAGGAGAGTCTCAATCGCCATGGCGATCTGTGCGTATCTTGGCGGGAGTGCTTGGAGGAACTTGCGGACGATCTCTTCCTCCGTGCAGGCGTCGTTAAGGACCGCGAGTTGATGTGCAATCCTGTTGATGCGGACACCGAACTCGTCCACAGTCTCGCCGTCGCGGAACTTGAGCCCGTCAAACTCGTGCCGGAGTGTGTTGGCTTTCGCCTTGCGCACGCGCTCCACGCCGACATGCATGGTGCTGATCGCGTCCCACGTGATCTTGGCGGTCGCCTTGCTGGCGATGGTTCCCACAACTCCGCCAGGACTGCCTTGGCGATGACCTCCAACGCCATACGATCCTCGACGTAGTCGGCGGTGCCGGTGCTCATCGCGTTCCACAGGCCGCGCGCCTGCAGCATCACACGCATGAACGCCGCCCAGTCGAAGTAGTTGGTCTTCGTGAGCGTCGGGAACGCCCCGCTGCTGCTGACCTCCTTGGTGACCCGGTGGATCACCAGACCGCGCTCCGTTCCGCTGCTTCCGCCACCGCTCCCCGATGGTGGCGGTGTCTCCTCCTGAGACTGCCTTGGCGGTGAAGCCGATCGATGGCGCGGCATGTTGGCTTACACGCTCGCTTGATCACACTCCCGGAGCCGATCCGGTCTGATACCAAATGTTGTCTTCACCTTCGGCTTCTCCTACCGGCAAGGATGAAAAACAAGCTCACGCACACAAAGAACTCAATGAGCTACAGAAGGTTTTGGTGCTGCCTTGGTATAGATTTTCCTTATGATTCTATTGCTTTAAATAGGAAACAAATAAGAATACAAAACGGATTACAACTGCAAGCTATTCAGAAATCGGAAACGAAATCAATCTGTACTCTCCAAACCGAGAGACAGACATCTAACCGAAACAGAAACATTTTGTATAGAAAGCCGAGTCCTGAACCGAGCGGGATTATGCAACAGCACCTAGATCTGCACTCACCTTCACGTCAAAATCGATCAAGAATAATTCACTTTAGACTGTTATGTCATTCCACTAGCAGGGTTTGATATGGTTTTGGGAGTACAATGGCTCGGCTCCTTGGGCCCTATTTTATGGGATTTTCGTCAACTCACATGGCCTTGTGTAGGATCGTTGGTGGCAATCAGAGGTGGGTGAATGATTACATCGCACAGTAATTTTTTTTAACTTTTCTGTCTCTTTTTTTTTACCTGCTAAAAATTGAGAGCACAAAAAAACAGTAAAGAAATAACAAATAATACGCTACTATAGCTAACAGAGAACACCTCTTTGTCTCAGCCAAAAAGCCAACTATCGGCCAGGACTCCAGAAGAACAAGCACACTCGAAAGAACCGGACGAATAACTGCCTTGCCGAGAGCAGTCCAAATTTAGTACAGGTCCTCCACCGTAATTAGCACATCAAGCCCAAAGCCTCATGCCAAACATGCAAAATATTCTAGCACATGTATAACACTAGCCGAATCATGATTAGCACTCATCGAATCTCACACTTAATCACCTCTATCCAGCACGTGTATACAGCCAGCCACCAAAGCACATCATTACATCTAGTAGCAAGCCAATTTTCCCAAGCCCAAACACATGGTTATTAGTACAGATAGCTGCTACCTCCAATACATTTCTATGTCATCAAAAGATAATGATACACTCAACTCATACAATAAGCTGGCTATAAGTTATCTCCACAAGAGCTCTCAATCATTTAATATATACATGGGTATTGATAATTTAATACATGCATGAGTATAGCAATTAGTTCTATGGGTACATGCATGGATAATGCATCTTTTCCTGTGCTATAGCCTGACTCTTGCATGGGAGTCGGCTTGGCTCTCTCTCTCCTTTTCTCTCCCCTCCACATAGGACTATGCTGACATGGATTCCTTTGTAGCTAGCACAGTCAGCCTTATTAGTATATATAGCTGCTACCTCCAATACATTTCCATGTCATCAAAAGGTAAGATGCAGCCAACTCATACAATAAGCTGGCTATAAGTTGTCTCTACAAGAGCTCTCAATCATTTAATACATACATGAGTATTGGTCATTTAATACATGCATGGGTATAGCAGTTAGTTCTATTGGTTCATGCATGGATAGCCTCTTTTCCTGTGCTATAGCCTGACTCTTGCATGGGAGCCGGCTTGGCTCTCTCTCTCCTTTTCTCTCCCCTCCACATAGGACTATGCTGACATGGATTCCCTTATAGCTAGCACAGTCAGCCTTATTAAACTTGCTCTAAGAATTTGACAAGTGGCGTAGAATTTTAGGCACAAGTAACAATCAATGAAACCATGAAGCGATTTGCAGATTTCGGAAATCTCAGACAAAAGCACATGCGCACAAAAGTCATGGCTACAGCCTCATGCCCTGCATGCCGTCGCCATGAACACAAGCCGCCGCAATTTCTTTTTTCCCCTACACTCTGTGCCGCCCGCCGCACCAGCGTTTTTTTTTCTCCTTGGTCTCCTCGGCATCTGGATTTTCTTCGCTCGCCGAGGCATAAGTCAGCCTGTCCTTGTTTTGCCGAGCAGCAGCATCATCCGCGTGTCTTTGCGCATCTCGATCCACGCGCAGGCCAGATTGCGTGTGCGCTACTGTGTCAACGCAGTAAACCAGCAGCAACGCAGACGTCGTTTCCTCGGTCCACGGGCGTGAACCAGCAATGACTCGCCAGATCAATCTTGCGTACGAACTTCCATTGAGGAGAAGATCAATCTTGGCGTGGGATGCGTATACGTAATTACGTATATTAGAAGCTGATGGATATGAGTGCATGCATGTTTTGAGGCAACAGAGAACTTCACGTGAGGTATATTACTTGACACTTGTTATTATTATTTTGCATGCAGACGTGTTGTGCATTGAGGAGAGAAGAAAAAATCATTAGTGCCAAGTGATTAGGTAAGACTAATTAGGTTTTACATTTTTTGTTTTTAGCATTAAGCTTTTAAGCTTATGATTTATGCATGCATTGATAAAATATATATAAATATTGTTGGACCGAAATGGCGACAGAGCGGGGTGAATAGCGCTCAATTAAAAACAACCCCTCAAAAGTATTCACGAATGAGTCTCCTTTCTAATAGCTATGAAAAATTATGAAGAGGAATACTCATGTCTTTTGGAACTCCTAAACACATAAACGAGAAAGAAGTAATGAAGAAAAATAGCTCAAACAACATTTTCCAGAGGGGCCGGTCTGACCATAGTTCAAAGGGAGGTAAGACCTCTCCTATAACACCGGTCACACCGCCCTTATAACTCCGGTCAAACCGCCTTTGTAAGTCCGGTCAGACCGGTCCTCGGGTACAGAAGCCTGAAACTTTTTCAGCAAACACTGAGTTCTTCTTAAACATGGAAATTTTGATCTTTCTTCTATTCCATTCAACCCGGAAGGTTAAGAACAAAGACTAAATACCAGAGAGATACCAAATCTTGAGAGTAATCACCAGGACATCAAGAATTTGAGATTTTGGTCAAGAAACTGAAAATAGTCATGGGAAGGACTGAAATTCAGATTCCTCATCAATCTTTGAACTAATGCTTATGAAACTTTACAGAAAGATTAGCAATAGGCCTAGCACTTAAGAGACAAAACCCTAGGGCATCTCATGAAGAAATACAAAATCCACCTCAAACCCTAGAAATGATCAGCAGAGAATGAACAGAGGAAAACTTACAGAGAGATTAACTAGGGAATAACCTTGGGATTCTGAGACTCAAATCTGGGCATAGATGTTCAAGGGAAAATGAAAAAGATACCAAACCCTAGAGAAGGAGAACAGAGAAGGCATGAACACAGAAAAGAGAAAAACATGATTCTTGCAAATTGATCTAATTGCTCTTGGAACTAGATGACCAAAGGTTCTAGAAATGCAATTCCATCACAGAGCAACCCATTTTACACCTCCTCAATAAGAAACAACTCAAAACACAAAAAGTCAAAAATCTCACATAGAAACCATCGAAAGAAAATAAGCAACAGAGAGCCAGGAACTCAATCATACTCAAACAAGGCCATCTTAGATTGATAATGAGGAAGGGAGATGAATGATTATATAGAGTATCAACTCAATCCTTCCCTACAACCCCATACATGGTTGAATGATCAAAAACACATGTCCCTGTCCCTCAAGAACTCACATACACGAAGGGGACAACTCTCTGTGCTCTCCAACAGCTCTCACCCACTAAAGAGAAAGCAAAACAACCTCCAAAAGACTTTGACTACATGCAGGAGACACTCCCCTATTTATAGTCTCTCACTAATGGATTTACCTCTCTCTGTACCCACTAAGCCTCAACAACTCTAGTGCTTTATCCATAACCCACTTCCTTTAGTGTAGCTTTGCGTATTTTCCAAAACGCCCCTCCTGCACCTTCTTGGAAGCTTCCTCCTTTCTTGCCGCTCAAGCCTCGCAGCTACCTCGAGTCTCCGCCGTCTTCGACACATCCGACTGTTCTGACCTCGACACCGCCTGTGTCTAGTCCAATCACCTCGTGTCTCGCCACGACTCCGCCTCGACGTCCTGCAGCCATCACAGACAAGAAACACATCAAATAGCACCACTCGATAACATGTAATCAACAGAAGCATTAAGAGTAATCTTAAGCAAGTAACAGCCCAAACCTGTCGTAACAAGAGACTAAGCATCCTAAGCCCATACGACCAAGTCCGACCGAGCCCAATTGCATCACGCAACGACATGGTCCGAACCACACAAACCAAACTCGACTTTCCTAAACCGACGTCAATTACTCATCACACACATGGGGGTCACAACCACATGGTCCATCAATCTCCCCCTTGATGAGTATGTTGACAAACCCAGAAAAAGCACAAAGTTGAGTTTGAAAAGAGACAAGAGTCAAACATGGTCCAAATAAGAGCAAATGAGCCTCATGACCATGTCGACAAAGGGACACTAGAGCTACAAAAGAAAGAGCAAATTGTTCTCCAAAGCTCAAGAAGGTTCCCAAATGGCTTTTTCTCTGCTATTCTCCCCCTTTTGGCAATAAACATATCAAGGATGCAAAAGATAGAATAAGGTCACAAGAATGGATGAAATGGCTGAAGTTTGTTTATTTTAAGCATTTAGAGCCATGAAGATTATCCAAAATAACCATATGAGAATTATATCAAGCCATAACACATAAGAATGCTATCAAGATCATGACAAGACATATATAATCAAGCTAAGCCAAATAAGTCACAATCTGAAATTTAAGCGAATTTCTTAGCATGTCAAGTCAACCATGATTCTAGTCTAGCTAAAGGTATCCAAAGATGATGCAGACCATGTCAATAAGCTAAGTGGAACCAAGAAGCTAGTGTTGAGTCAATATAGAGTGTTACAAGTTCTAGAATGAGGCATTTGTTGAGGTACTTGTAAATTTTAGCAAATTGAGCACAAGTGACATAATTTTACTTTAGAAATCACATGATTGTTTCCAACCAGATTTTTTGTTTTAGTCATATGCTAGATCTCAAGCTTTATGCGACCACTCCAAGCAAGAAGCTTAAGAAGATGGTCTAGGTCATCCAAAACTCCCCCTGAGTTCATGCCTTGTGCAATGGCAAGCCGTCTCATGAGAAAGAATTGGTGAGATCAGTTTTTTCGCACAGAAGAGATCTTTTTGCATTCATAAAAGATTATACTAACTTATGCATCATCAAGAACTAGCATAGCTCAATCTAAAGCTCAATAGAGATTCAAGACTCAACGCATCCTATTTGACATGGCATGAATCATAAAAAGATAACTAAAGAAAGATCAGTCTCGAGAACTAACATGACAAGTTTCAATTCAAGTTGAGCAATTTTAATTAACTCATCATGGCAAAAGCTAGTCTACACATATGAAGTCATGATCAATCTAGCAATGAAGCACAAATCATGGCAGGATGTAAAGCGATGTAAACATGTCATGAAAGGATAATAATCAAGGCTCCATGCGGTTATATTATAATGCAGAATGCTGAAATGCAAGAAAGTCTAGCTACCCGTCAACATGTGATGCATCTTTTAGTTCAAGTTGAGTTATGTCAAAATTCAGATCTAGAAGCTCCCAAATGAACTCCCCCTGAACCAAAGCAATAAAATCGAGAATCTGGCAAGAAAATCCGAAAAGGGCAGTCCTTAAAGCATAGATAATATATAGAGGAAACTGTGGCTCAGGCTGACTCTCATCTACCCCATATGATTCTAGGACTATCAACTGATCATCTAACACACTAAGGAGCAAACACGCACCCTGTCTACCTGAGGGTGGCCCGACCCTCGCTAAAACCTATAAGAAGTGAGTGAGCTCAACCTAGTGAGAAGAGAAACAGCTAATAAGCAGCATCTTAGAATCACAAGATAAGTGCAAAAAGTCTAAGCAGCTAGACAAGAAGACTACTCTAACCAATGCTAGAAGGACTAACTCCAATGCAACAGAAAAGAGCAAGATCATAATCAACATAATAAAGCAGTAAAGCACAAAGCTTCCCCTCACAACAGTCCATAAGGACAAACCACCCCAAGCTCTCCCCGCAGAGCTGAAAACCTAGAGCTATCCAAAGGCTTGGTAAAGATATCAGCCAACTGGTGGTCACTCTCCACAAACTGGAGCACTATGTCACCCTTCTCCACATGGTCTCGAAGGAAGTGATATCGGATATCAATGTGCTTGGTCCGAGAATGCTGCACTGGGTTTTTAGCAATGTTAATCGCAGAAGTGTTATCACAAAAGAGTGGAACACTGTCGATAACTAACCCGAAATCCCGCAGGGTCGAGACCATCCAAAGCACATGGCTACAGCAACTGGCTGCAGCAACGTACTCGGCCTCTGCAGTGGACTGTGCAACACCGGACTGCTTCCTCGAGGACCAGGAAACAAGAGAAGTGCCAATGAATTGGCAGCTGCCCGAAGTGCTCTTCCTATCTATCCTACAGCCGGCAAAGTCTGCGTCCGAGTAGGCTCTCAAGGAAAGACAGGAAGAGGAAGAGCACTAGATACCATAGTCAATAGTAGCTCGAAGGTACTGAAGAATGCGCTTCACCGCCTGGCGGTGATATACGCGAGGAGAAGCCTGAAACCGAGCACAAAGACACATGAAGAAGTGTATGTCCGGTCTCAAGGCGGTGAGGTACAAGAGGGAGCCAATCATGCTGCGATACTCCTTCTGATCAATTGGCTCGCCATCCTCATCTGGGTCAAGAGAAGCTGTGGACGCCATGCGAGTTGACACGGGCTTGCCATCACTCATGTCGAAGCGTCTCAGGAGGTCACGAGTGTACTTGTCTTGATGCAAGAAAGTACCCTCCTGAGTCTGCTTGATCTGGAAGCCAAGGAAGAAGGTCAACTCGCCCATCATACTCATCTCAAACTCGGTGCTCATGACATTCGAGAACTGTGAGACAAGAGTATGAGAAGAGCCGCCAAAGATGATGTTATCCACATAAATCTGGACGAGCAAGAGGTCGGTGCCATGCCGGCGAATGAACAAGGTCTTATCCACCTTACCCATCTCAAAACCATGACTTAACAAATAGGACTTAAGCCTCTCATACCAAGCTCTAGGGGCCTGCTTAAGTCCATACAAAGTTTTGGAAAGCTTGTAGACATGATTTGGGTATTTGGGGTTCTCGAAACCTGGAGGCTGTCTGACATAGACCTCTTCCTCAATAAAGCCATTAAGAAAGGCACTCTTGACATCCATCTGGTAAAGCTTGAAACCCTTAGAAGCTGCAAAGGCAAGCAGGATTCTAATGGCCTCAAGTCTAGCTACAGGGGCAAAGGTCTCCTCGAAATTTGGACCCTGAACTTGGGAGAAGCCCTGAGCTACCAGTCTAGCCTTGTTTCGAACAACCACCCCATCCTCACTCTGCTTATTCTTGAACACCCACTTAGTCCCAATGACATTGTGACCTCGAGGGGGCTCAACAAGCGACCAGACCTTGTTTCTCTCGAAATTCTCTAACTCCTCATGCATGGCATTGACTCAACACTCGTCAGAGAGAGCATGACAAACGTTCTTGGGCTCAAAGGAGGCAAAAAAGGCAGAATGGAGACAGAAATGAGACATGCCAGATCTTGAGCGGGTGACTCGCTCAAAAAGGTCTGCAATAATCTGCTCAGAAGGATGGTCTTTTTGGATGTGTCTAGGAGGTCCTAGATGAGAAGAAGAAGTTGCCTCTACCTCATGAGCTGATGAGGTAGGAACAGAGCCACTAGCTCCAGAGGAAGCTGAAGGCATGGGCTGATCGCCTCGAGGTGCGGTGGAAGACGGCACCTCGGGTGGAGGATGAGGAACTGGATCGGGTAAACAACCCTCATCTCCATCGTCCTCATCATCCACAAAGATGGGCGCGGACTGCTCTAAAGAACCTGAGATATCGAGCCTAGTCCCCGGACTAGCCTTATCGAAGTTCACCTCACAGGTCTCTACCAATTTACTAAACTCGCAGTTCCAAACCCTGTACGCCCGTGAAGAAGTCGAGTAACCTAGAAAGATACCATCACAAGAACGTGACTCGAACTTATCTAGGTTCCCAGACTTCAGAATAAAACACTTGCAACCAAACACACGAAAATGAGATAAACTGGGCTTTCGCCCATATCTCAACTCATAAGAAGTGCGGTGCAAGTGTGCCCGAAGAAAAACTCTGTTCGAAATATGGCACGCGGTCGCAATAGCCTCAGCCCAAAACTTCCTAGGTGTAGAATACTCATCAAGCATCGTCCTGGTCATCTCGACCAAGGTACGGTTCTTCCTCTCTACGACGCCATTCTACTATGGGACGTGCGGAGAAGAGAACTGGTGCTCTACACCTGACTCATCACATAATCTCTCGAAGTAGGAATTCATGAACTCCGTGCCGTTGTCACTTCGAATCGCTCGTAAGGCACCCCGGGAGCTCAATAGAAAGCCTACTAAAAAGACCTCAAAAATGTGTAAACGTCTTATCCTTCGAGGCTAAGAAAAACACCCAAGAGAACCTCGAGAAGTCATCGACCACGACAAGAACATACCACTTCCCTCCTGCTGACTGCACTCAAGCTGGTCCAACTGTATCCATATGGAGCAGCTGTCCTGGTGCATCGGTCATAGTAACTGTGACCGGAGGATGGGAAGCGGCAACCATCTTGCCATGCCGGCAACGAGCGCAAATTAGATCTTTGACCATCTTGAGTTTCGGCAGACCACGAATGAGATCGTGGCCGCTAACTCGGGTCAAATGGTCAAATCCAATATGACCAAGTCTCCTATGCCAGAAAGAAAGGTCACGGGACTCCGAAGCAACTAAATACCCAAGAGGATCACCAGAAGACTCAGAAAAATCAGCACGAAAGATTCTCCCAAAGCGAGAAATCCCGCAAACCAGACTACCCGAAGAATCAAGAATTTTGCAATTGTTTTTCTTAAAGCTCACCTTGAAACCGTCATCGGTAAGCTGAGAGACTGAAAGCAAATTATACTGCAGCTTACTAACCAAGGCAACGTCCTTCAGAATGAAAGAATCATTAACACGCACTGTACCTTTGGCGATGACACGCCCAAATGAAGCGTCTCCGAAGGTGATCGTCTCATCACCTGGAGCACGGGCAAGGGAAGAAAACCAACGGGAGTCTCCGGTCATGTGTCGTGAACACCCGGAGTCTACAAGCCAAACCTTTCCCTTCCCTGCCCGGCGATCCTGAGTCAAAAGAGAGTAAAGTCTCAGTACTGGGGTAAATCAAGAGTGATTTTGGCACCCAATACTGAGTAACACGTCGAGCAGACGAAGTAGTCAAACACGACCGACCTCTATCTACCCTATGCCCTCTGTCACTCAAATAAGCAGACGGTCTGTGTGTAGACCTGAAGCTGTTGTTGGGCTTGACTGCTAAAGAGGAGTGAGTCAAGACACCAGCAACATGCTGATCATGCCGCTGGTAGCTATCTCGACGGGGGAAACGAGATCTACCCTCAGGACGGCGGGAGTCATGACCAGGAGCATATTGAGGACGAAAATAAAAAAACTCAGAAAATCTAAGTCCTCGATGATACCCAAACCCATCAACAGAAGCAAGCCTAGACCTCATGTTGGTCTTAGGTGCACTCAAGGTCTGGGGCTGACCCTGAATACGCCTAAGATCACGAACACGGTCTCTCCGCGCGATCTTGGCGCGCCTGAAGCATCGCTCGATTGAGTGTCCATCCTTCTGACAGAAGGTGCAGTGGTACTTCACCTTCTGAGAGGTAGAAGTAACATGGTGAGGCTTCGCCTTCTGAGAGGCCGAAGCAGCAGGTGGACTCACCTTACTGTCAGAAATCCCTTGGACAAAGCCCGCTGACTTAAATTGGACTTTCTCGGTCCTGGGCTCAATCTCGATCACACCTGCGGCTATGGGTCTAAGCACGGCAGGTGGATGCTTCCTCATGTCCTTATGGAAATCATATCCTAGACCTTGATTAAATCTGCAAATCTTAGATTAGTCTAGAATAAGATTAAGCTTCTTCTTGCCGCCTACAAATCTATCGAGAGTGTTCATAAGATACTGACACTCCCGAAAAAGAGAGGTGCAAGAAGAGCAGGGGGAAGGAGTAGCAGAAGGTAAGGGAGTAGAGGAAGAAGAACCAACAGTAGAGGAACGAATGGCTTGTGCATGCACAGCCAACTCAGAGTGGACAGTCCTACTGCTAGCCAATTGGTTCACGTCGCTAGGCGTCTCTACCTTACCCTTGGGCTTCTCCCCCTCAGCAGCACACACATTACAAGCAGAAGGTTGCTTCTCTAGTAGGTCCTTAGTCAGCTTCACACATTTCTCATCCAATGCAATCAAATCAGATTTTAGTTTGTTACAATTAATGTATGGTGAGCTAACAGGGTCCTTAGAAGCAAATTGAGCCAATCTGTTGTTGTCATCAACTAATTCTTGAAACTGTTTGGAGACAGCTTCAACTCAGCAGTAAGCTTGGGACAATTCACACATGAAGCAATAGGCTTAAGTAGAAAAGCTTGTAATTCAGCAATTTTATGATCTGCCCCTTTTAGGTTCATCTTTAGGTTATTGCAATTTTCACAAGTCTCGGGTAGATCAAGCAACATGGTGTAAAGACCTCTAAACGCATTGTCCTTATCCTCACATGAGGTGTAAGAATAGCCTCAACAGTAGTAGATGGAGGAGGCGCTACCCTACTCATCTCTATCTCAGCAAGAAGACTAATATTCTCCACCTTAATCATGTCTAACTCAGAGGACACACTATCATGCAAAGTCCTTAGTTTCTCCATGTCACCAAGCAGAGCAGTACATACATCACACTCGTCACGGGAGGGAGCAGATCTAAGTGAAGTAAGCTCCTGTGACAAGCTCTCTACTTCCTTCTCCAACTCGCTACACCTAGCTCTACATCTAGTATGGAATCTACCGAGCTTAAGAAAAGCATCATTAAGCTGGTCGTAGGTGGGAGATACCTCGTCGGAGTCGGAGTACAGCTCGCTGTCACTAACTTCGCCCTCAAGGACCATGAAGCACATGCCGGAGAAGTCCTCGTCGCCCTTGGGTTCTTGCTCGTCCGTTCCATCGTCGTTGCTCCACCCCTCCACCTCGCTGAGATCGAGGTCGTCGAAGGCGGTGAGGACGCAGTGGAAGAGCTTCTTGGCTTTGCCAAGGTCGCGAAACTTCTTCTTGCCTTGTGCGTGAGCTGAGGGCTTCTTGTTGCGGTTCTTGTCGATGTAGTCGTTCTTGCCCGAACCGCCGTAGTCACCTTTGCCCTTCCCCAGCTTGGGGCAGTTTGCTCGAATGTGGTTGGGGGCATCACACTCGAAGCAAATCACGGGTCCTCCTCTCTTTCCGTCCCTCCTCCTCTTGTAAGCATGGGAAAATCTCCGAGCTAGGAGGGCTAACTGCTCATCCGCAAGCTGCTCTAACTGATCATCAGTTATGTCACAGAGAGCAGCAAGGGAGAATCCGCAAGTCGACTCGGAAGAAGGTCCAGAAGTGGGATCGGTGACTAAGGCCATCGACTGCGACTTCGACCTACGAGAGACTACGTCAATCTCATGAGTCTTGAGGCGTGAATACAATGCGTCAAGAGTCAAGGTCGAGAGATCGGTGGTGTCCTTGATGGTAGTCACTTTCATCTCCCAAACGCGTAAGTCAAGAGCCGCGAGCATCTGACGAGCGTTGTCCGAGTCGGGGTATGTGAGACCGACCGCTCGGAGGTTGCTCAAGATCTTGTGGAAACGCGTAAAACACTTATCAAAGGACTCGCCAACAAGCATTTCAAACTTGTTATAATCTCGCTTGAACTGGTCCTGAAGGACTCGCTTGGAGAGGAATACTCATGTCTTTTGGAACTCCTAAACACACACGAGAAAGAAGCAATGAAGAAAATAGCTCAAACAACATTTTCCAGAGGGGCCGGTCTGACCATAGTTCAAAGGGAGGTCAGACCTCTCTTATAACACCGGTCAGACCACCCTTATAACTCCGGCCAGACCACCCTTATAAGTTCAGTCAGACCGCCCTTATGACTCCGGTCAGACCGCCCTTATAACTCCGGTCAGACCGGTCCTCGGGCACACCAGCCTGAAACTTTTTCAGCAAACACTGAGTTCTTCTCAAACATGGAAATTTTGATCTTTCTTCTATTCCATTCAACCCAGAAGGTTAAGAATAAAGACTAAATACCAAAGAGATACCAAATCTTGCGAGTAATCACCAGGACATCAAGAATTTGAGATTTTGGTCAAGAAACTGAAAATAGTCATGGGAAGGACTGAAATTCAGATTCCTCACCAATCTTTGAACTAATGCTTATGAAACTTTGCAGAAAGATTAGCAATAGGCCAAGCACTTAAGAGACAAAACCTTAGGGCATCTCATGAAGAAATACAAAATCCACCTCAAACCCTAGAAATGATCAGCAGAGAATGAACAGAGGAAAACTTACAGAGATATTAACTAGGGAATAACCTTGGGATTCTGAGACTCAAATCTGGGCATAGATGTTCAAGGGAAAATGAAAAAGATACCAAACCCTAGAGAAGGAGAACAGAGAAGGCATGAACACAGAAAAGAGAAAAACATGATTCTTGCAAATTGATCTAATTGCTCTTGGAACTAGATGACCAAAGGTTCTAGAAATGCAATTCCATCACAGAGCAACCCATTTTACACCTCCTCAATAAGAAACAACTCAAAACACAAAAAGTGAAAAATCTCACATAGAAACCATCGAAAGAAAATAAGCAATAGAGAGCCAGGAACTCAATCATACTCAAACAAGGCCATCTTAGATTGATAATGAGGAAGGGAGATGAATGATTATATAGAGTATCAACTCAATCCTTCCCTACAACCCCATACATGGTTGAATGATCAAAAACACATGTCCCTGTCCCTCAAGAACTCACATACACGAAGGGGACAACTCTCTGTGCTCTCCAACAGCTCTCACCCACTAAAGAGAAAGCAAAACAACCTCCAAAAGACTTTGACTACATGCAGGAGACACTCCCCTATTTATAGTCTCTCACTAATGGATTTACCTCTCTCTTTACCCACTAAGCCTCAACAACTCTAGTGCTTTATCCATAACCCACTTCCTTTAGTGCAGCTTTGCGTATTCTCCAAAACGCCCCTCCTGCACCTTCCGGGAAGCTTCTTCCTTTCTTGCCGCTCAAGCCTCGCAGCTACCTCGAGTCTCCGCCGTCTTCGACACATCCGACCGTTCTGACCTCGACACCGCCTGTGTCTAGTCCAGTCACCTCGTGTCTCGCCACGACTCCGCCTCGACGTCCTGCAGCCATCACAGACAAGAAACACATCAAATAGCACAACTCGATAACATGTAATCAACAGAAGCATTAAGAGTAATCTTAAGCAAGTAACAGCCCAAACCTGTCGTAGCAAGAGACTAAGCATCCTAAGCCCATACGACCAAGTCCGACCGAGCCTGATTGCATCACGCAACGACATGGTCCGAACCACACAAACCAAACTCGACTTTCCTAAACCGACGTCAATTACTCATCACACACATGGGGTTACAACCACATGGTCCATCAAATACACACACACACACACACTCTCTCTCACACACACACACACACACACACACACACACACACACACACACACACACACACACATATATATATATATATAGATTGTTTTGCATGCATTGTGGCTGGATATTTTTATGTGTGCTTCGGTGATTTGCAGGTTTAAAAGTATTAATAAATTTTGAAAAAGCTTCCGTTAGACGCTGCAATCATTCACCCTCTCTAATTGCCATCGACGATCCTACAAGTGGTATCAGAGCCCGGTTCTAACATCTCTGGCCTAATGGACACTAATGTGTGAATGCCTGATAGACTGTGACCCCGAGGGACCGTCGGTGTACGGTGAAGGGACCCTGAGGGACCGTCGGTGTACGGTGAAGGGGCGGTGAAGGGCTGAGGGACACCAATGCGTGAAGGGGGAGATTGTTGAAATAGTCCTACATTGGTGTGGAAGGGCAAAGGACCTAATTTAAAAGTGGGGGAGTCCCTCACCTCATTGGCTAGCTTTTGGGGTGAGAAGGCCCTTACATTTCTACAAGTGGTATCAGAGTAAGGTTACAATGGCATCAGATCGGGATTGCTTTTCAGGTAAGCCACCGTTTTTTTGATGTATCAGATTATCTTTATTGGAAAACACGCATGGAGGTTTTTCTTCAAGCACAAGGTAATTCTATATGGCAAAAAGTTGAACATACATATGATGTGCCTCCTGTTGTTACAACTGAAAATTCATCTGATGTTGAAGCTAATGCTAAGGCTAGAAATATTTTATTGTAAGGTTTAAGTAGAAACGAGTTTGTCAGAATTGCTCACCTTAAATCTGCAAATAAAATTTGGACCACTCTAGCTAATTATCACGAAGGATCTAAATCTGTTAAAGGTGTGCGTCAGAATCAATTTAATAAGGAGTATTCTAAATTTGAGATGAAACCTGGAGAATCAGTAGATGCTCTTTTTGATCGCTTTAATAAAATTGTTAGTGATTTGCAGTCTGTTGATGTCACATATTCTGATTCTGACAATACTCGTCAAATTTTAAATGCTTTGGATATGTCTGTTTGGAATGTGTTAGTTACTACTATCAATCATTCTGTTAATATGGAAACACTCACTTTTAAATGATATTTACTCGAAGATGAAAACACATGAGATTGATGTTTTGGCCAGGATAAACAAGACTAATTGTTTGGGCTTAGTGACTAACTAAGCTGACAGTTCTTCTAGTTCTATTGTTTCTTTGTCTGCATTGTGCTCTATTTCAGATGAACATTTAGAGGAGATTCCAGAAGAGCAGCTTGTACTTCTCTTCAACAGGGTGACCAAGGCAATTAACAACATCAGATCAAGACGGAGAGATGCTCCAATCAAATGCTATGAATGTGGCGAGCTAAACTATATTAAGATGAATTGTCCCAAACTGAGAAGCAAGGACGTCAAAGATGACAAGGCACCAACTCGTCGCTCTCAAATCAAAATTGATCCAAACAAGAAGCGCAATTATCGCAGAGCAGTCAACAAGATAATTTCAGCATTTGATGAGATTATTTTGAGTGATGATGATTCTGAAAGCGATGATGAGGACAATGGCAAGAAAGCAAAGGAGGTGGACTTCACAGGGATGTGCTTTATGGCAAACAATGAGGAGCTCGATAGTGATGATCTTTATAGTGATCCTGATGAGGTAAAACCTTCTTATGCTGATTTATCTCGTGCTGTGCTTAGATTGACAGATGAGCTTAAGAAGTACAGAAAGAAAATTAAAAATCATGATTTCGTTGTTGATGGCTTAAATTCTGAAATCAATAGACTTAGAGCTTCTATTCCTGATGATGAATCTTGTGAGTCTTGTCAAGTTTTACATACTGAGTTGGAATCTGCTAGAAAAATGTAATATCCTGATCGTCGATTCGGCGTAGGTTTCTAAAATAATCGCAGAGTTTCCCGATTTTTCGGTAAATCGCGGGAGGTGAAAATTAAATTGCATAATTGTCCAAACTTAAACCCCCCTCCATCACCCCACAAGCTGCTATCCATTGGTGCCAAGGAGAAAAAGAAAGGGAAGAGAATGAAGAAGAAGGGAAGGAGGAGAAGAAGAGGAGGGAAGAAGAGGGATGATCCCAAGGGATCATTTAGGTAATTTTTTATAATTCCAAACCCTCTGTTTTATAGAGTAACTAGGGTTCTTGGCACGGAATTTGAAGAGGATTAATAGATTGATTGCCCGATTAGAGATTACCTGCTGTCTGCATGTAGATTGATTCGCGCAGCGCGTCTGTTTGCGCGGTTTAGACCCATGAAACGATTTTTTCTGCAGATGTTCCCAAAAGAAAAATTGTAGAGGACTTCCAGACCTATCGCCTTCATTTTTTTTCAGAATTTTTGGCCGTGGGATCTGGGAGTAACAGGGTCGGGAATACTGCTGTCTGTCAGGGGAACAGATTGGGACAGACTGTTATTAAACTGTGGTTTAGAGGCAGTAAATGATTTTTATGATCATGTCCGAAATTGAAAAAGTTGTAGGTAATTCAGAATTATAGCTGCTTCATAAAAATTATATTTTTTTGGACCCCTGTACTGTTGTTGGGACGCATTTGAATCTTGCTGACCAGTCTGACAGAACAGAGAATTTCCTCTGCTTAGTGCATTAAATTACATCTAGCTATGATCAAAATAAAAATATGTGATCTACATGAAAAATGAAGGCATTTAAGTGAGGAATCCAGAGATATATCGTTTGCTATAAATGGATTAATATTTGTAAAGATACAAAAATATTAAGCAGCGCTGCTGCAGTGGGTAGATTGTTGAATCGTTGAGCGGAGAGGTGTATGTGTGGGTTCGGGGTTCTAGCGACGCCTTTAATTTTTAAGTCGCGTTTTGTATGCTGTAGAATTGTGCTGAGAGATACCTTGTGGACAGGTGGTTTTGCTCCTGAGCGCACGTGACTGCTTCGCTTCAACGGTTAAGGCAAGTAAATGTAGCGGTTGTGCTACTGTTTAACTCGTTAATTATTCTACCTTCATATTAATTAATTCTTTAAACTTGAGGTGCTATGTCTTTGTTAAATGCTTCCTTAATGTGGTCCAGATGGTAATATTTTTATTGAATTCAATTGTTTATGATCTTGATGGTTTAATTGTGGATATACGGAATTGTTCTTGATGATCAATATAGTTGTGGGGTAGAAAACTTTACGAGTATATTGTGGTCTAAGTGGTGGTATTCTTAGTAAATACTTGTGGTTGTGATGGTAGCAATTATTGATCACTTGATATGTTTGGATAAATTGCTCGTAATCATGTGGAAATTTGTTTAGTGTGGTAATGCGGAATATGAAAACAAATATGTGGTGGATATGTGGTTGTGGATATGTTGTGAGTATGTTAATGCTCCTTCGTGGATGGAATTCATGTGGTTTATGATTATCATATCATTCATATCATATCATGACATTTGCATATGTGGATGTCGCCGCACCTAGCCGCGACCGTACCGGTACAACATCGTATATTGCCGTAATACGATGCACCACTTCTCCCGTTGGGAAAGAGTGATGTGGAGCATAGCATGAAAGCATCCATATGCATTGCATTGTGGAAAGATCATTTGCATACCTATGCAATGTATTGTGGTGAAGTTATTTTGTAGTCAAATACAACTTCATAGTTGTAATGTGGAATATACAACTTCATAGTTGTAATGAGGAATATACAACTTCATAGTATGAGGAATGTGGCTGTGGTCGTGAAATGGGGTTTGTCCCTTGTGTATGGTAAGCGTTGTGATTGTGGCATGAGATTCTTTTCTCTTGTAGTAATTGTTGGTAGCAGTTGTGGATGTGAGAAATAATAAAGTATTGTAGTAAAACATACATATGCTTTATTGTCTTTGGTAGTGATAGTGGTTGAGGTTTTAAAGTAGTCTGTTGTAGCTACGGGCTAAACAGGAATCAAGGGGACTAGTAGAAGGAGAAGAGGAGAGCTAGATCTGTGGGAGAGCTGGTAGAATGAGAGGATGTCCCCCCTTTGCCCCTCCTGGGGGTTTATATATATGAGTGGGGTAGAATGGGAAATCCCCATTCTACCCCTTAGTATTTACAAGGGATGAGGGTACATTGGTATATTTACACTGGTATATTCCTCTACACTATTGGGCCTATTACATGTTGGACTAGTTGCACAGCCCAGTCATAGGGGGTTGGGCCACCCCTACAACAGTACTCCCTCGACAGCAAGCGCTGAGGTCCCGATGGGCGAGCTGACGCGATGAACCACCCCAGCCCCCCGTTCCCCGACAGCAAGCGCGAGGGTGCCGAGTGGTGAGACGCTGCAACTAGTAGCTTGCAGACCCCCGAGGCAATGCCTACGAAGAAATCAGTGAGCTCCTGCGCTGAATCCCGCACCATCCCGCCGAGGCGACGCCTACAAGGCGGACGGCGGAGTCGAGCGCCGGAGCCGTGCCGTCCCGCCGAGGCGATGCCTACGAAACGAACGGCAGAGTCGAGCGCCGAAGACGTGCCGTCCCGCAGAGGCGAAGCCTACGAGGCAGACGGCGCCGTCAAGCGCCGAAGATGTGTCGTCGAGCGCCGAGGACGTGTCGCCGAGCGCCGGTGACGTGCCGTCCCGCCGAGGCGATGCCTACGAGGCGGACGGCGATGTCGAGCGCCGAAGACATGTCGTCGAGCGCCGAGGACGTGCCGTCCCGCCGAGGCGATGCCTACGAGGCGGACGGCGAAGTCGAGCGCCGAAGACGTGTCGTCGAGCACCGCAGACATGCCCTCCCGCCGAGGCGATGCCTACGAGGCGGACGGCGAAGTCGAGCGCTGAAGACGTCTCGTCGAGCGCCGAGGACGTGTCGTACCGCCGAGGCGATGCCTAGGAGGCGGACGGCGAAGTCGTGCGCCGAAGACGTGTTGTCGAGCGCCGAGGACGTGCCGTCCCGCCGAGGCGTTTTCTACGAGGCGGACGGCGAAGTCGAGCGCCGAAGACGTGTCGTGGAGCGCCGAGGTCGTGTCGTCCCGCCGAGGCGATGCCTACGAGGCGGACAGCAAAATCGAGCGCCGAAGACGTGTCGTCGAGCGCCGGCGACGTGCCGTCCCGCCGAGGCGATGCCTATGAGGCGGACGGCCGCCGTTCCCCTACCTTCAAAAACAGTGCCCGCGAAGAGCGGGCGCTTGCGACGTAGGCCGAGGGCACTACGCGCGCGGAGGCAAGGAGGCGGAGCCGCCGTTCCCCTACCTTCAAAAATAGTGCCCGCGGAGAGCGGGCGCTTGCGACGTAGGCCGAGGGCGCTACGCGCGCGGAGGCAGGGAGGTGGAGCCGCCGTTCCCCTACCTTCAAAAATAGTGCCCGCGGAGAGTGGGTGCTTGCGACGTAGGCCGAGGGCGCTACGCGCGCGGAGGCAGGGAGGCGGAGTCGCCGTTCCCCTACCTTCAAAAATATTGCCCGCGGAGAGCGGGCGCTTGCGATGTAGGCCGAGGGCGCTACGCGCGCGGAGGCAGGGAGGCGGAGCCGCCGTTCCCCTACCTTCAAAAATAGTGCCCGCGGAGAGCGGGCGCTTGCGATGTAGGCTAAGGGCGCTACGCGCGCGAAGGCAGGGAGGCGGAGCCGCAGTTCCCCTACCTTCAAAAATATTGCCTGCAGATAGCGGGCGCTTGCGACGTAGGCCGAGGGCGCTACGCGCGTGGATGCAGGGAGGCGGAGCCGCCGTTCCCCTACCTTCAAAAATAGTTCCCGCGAAGAGCGGGTGCTTGCGACGTAGGCCGAGGGCGCTACGCGCGCGGAGGCAGGGAGGGGGAGCCGCCGTTCCCCTACCTTCAAAAATATTGCCCGCGGAGAGCGGACGCTTGCGACGTAGGCCAAGGGCGCTACGCGCGCGGAGGCAGGGAGGTGGAGCCGCCGTTCCCCTACCTTCAAAAATTGTGCCAGCAGAGAGCGGGCGCTTGCGACGTACGCCAAGGGCGCTACGCGCGCGGAGGCAGGGAGGCGGAGCCGCCGTTCCCCTACCTTCAAAAATATTGCCCGCGGAGAGCGGGCGCTTACGACGTAGGCCGAGGGCGCTACGCGCGCGGAGGCAGGGAGGGGGAGCCGCCGTTCCCCTACCTTCAAAAATAGTGCCCGTGGAGAGCGGGCGCTTGCGACGTAGGCCGAGGGCGCTACGCGCGCGGAGGCAGGGAGGCGGAGCCGCCGTTCCCCTACCTTCAAAAATATTGCCTGCGGAGAGCGGGCGCTTGCGACGTAGACCGAGGACGCTACGCGCGCGGAGGGAGGGAGGCGGAGCCGCCATTCCCCTACCTTCAAAAATATTGCCCGCGGGGAGCGGGCGCTTGCGACGGAGGCCGAGGGCGCTACGCGCGCAGAGGCAGGGCGGTGGAGCCGCCGTTCCCCTACCTTCAAAAATAGTGCCCGCGGAGAGCGGGCGCTTGCGACGCAGGCCGAAGGCGCTACGCGCGCGGAGGCAGGGACGCGGAGCCGCCGTTCCCCTACCTTCAAAAATACTGCCCGTGGAGAGCGGGCCCTTGCGACGTAGGCCAAGGGTGCTACGCGCGCGGAGGCGGAGCCGCCGTTCCCCTACCTTCAAAAATTCGCGGTGCATTTTCTGGTGCAACGCGCGCGAGGGCGCGATATGCAAGTGGTGCGCCGCCTAAAGCGAGGCACTCCCTGGTGTCTCGGCCGTGTCGTAATTTACGACTTAATTTATAGTCCGTAGACTCGCGCGTGTGGAGGTGTACCTCGATGCTACGACTTAATTTAGAGTCCGTGGACAGGTGCGTGCGGAGGCGGACCTCGACGCTACGTCTTAATTTATAGTCTGTAGACTCACGCGTGCGGAGGCGGACCTCGACGCTACGTCTTATTTAAAGTCCGTAGACTGGTGCATGCGGAGGCGGACCTCGACGCTACGTCTTATTTAAAGTCCGTAGACTGGTGCGTGCGGAGGCGTACCTCGACGCTACGTCTTAATTTAAAGTCCGTAGACTACGCCGAGGTGCGAGGCCGTCGTGCGATTTAAATAAAAAACGAGGACCAAAACAGAGACGTCAAAGAAATGGCCGAAGATTTGCGACAACAAAATGCTCCAGAATGCGGTACTGGAAAAGCATCAGACGCTACGGTAGCCCCGAACAAGCCAAAACCGAAGAAGCACATCCGGCCAAATCAAACGCTCTCAGAATGGAACTATAAGCGCAAGAAATATAGGGGCTACTATTAAAGCCTCACACGTGACCATATGCAGTGCGTACCAGGCAGGACGGTGGCGACGCGGAGTAGGCTCCATAGGTGCGGGGACTCTGACTGCGCGGAGCTTGCGGGGACCTCGTCCTGAAGTGCGGCTCTGGTCGCGGCCGCCTGGTATGACGCCTGATTTGACATCATCTCTACCTCACGTATACGTGAAGCACACGAGTCATGCCTGTGCATGGTTCATGCATGCAATGCAGTGTGAGCCTGCTTGCACTCCGTTTCCTCATGCACACCCTAGAGCCGAGGCGAAGTAGCGCTGGCAGGCCGGCGAAGTCGTCGTGGAGTTGAACGAAGGGTGACGAAGGCTTTCCGAAGCCAAGGCGAAGTCGGCGTGGCCAGCGCGTACTCCGGCGAAGACGTTGTTGTGGAAGTGGAGCCTTCGTCGGAGTGAGGAACACCACGCGGATGTCCGGCCGGAGCGGAGGCGGGCGATATGCATGCGGTGCGCCCATGCGTGGACAATGCATGCCGTGCTTGTAGCGTAGCTCGAGCGTGTACATATGATGGATGACTGTGCGTTGCGTACATACGCTTGGTCTTTGTTGCGTGCAGCATGGCTATTCTCTTGCGACTTCTGACAGCCGGAGACGGAAACCGAGGCGCGAATGCTGCGGGAGCTGCTTGTGCGATGCCCGCTGGGCAGAGGCAGATCCAACGACGCTGGCTCCGAAGGCCGTGGAGTGCTCGACGAAGGCCACTCTGGGCGCGGTGAAGACTCCGAAGACCTTGGCGGGGACCCCGGGGCTGGCGGAGACTCCGACATGGAAGGCTACGACGTGGAGGTCGGCGCCGAGATGTTGATGCAGAAGGCCGAGACTCCACGACAGTCGGGCCAAAACGCGCGGCATCATCCGTGAGAAGCACCGGAGCGCACGCACCGTGCATCACTGCCTCTGCTTGGCTTCTGCAGCGCGGAGACGAGCGAAACCGGGGCCGGTCTTCGGCATCGCGGAGACGAGTGGGGTCGGAGCAAGCCTTCGGCTGGACCAGGCATGCATGCATGCGTGCATTGCTCCACTTGAGAGCACGCTGCCGCGGGCATGGGCTACGCGGAGGCCGCAGCGGTGAAGGACTTCGACTGACTCCGTGCGCCCGGTTTCCGTGATCGAGGTCTTCGCGGAGCGGAGCCCATGGCCGAAGTGATCTTCGCCTATACGGGAGCTATGCCCGAGGGAGGGGTCGACGGCGCGGAGAGTCGCAGCGAAGGACATGGCGCGGGGGCGACCTCGTCGTAGCGGAGGCCCTCAGAAGCTCGGCGCAGGCCGCGGCGTGAAGGTGGCGTCGCCGTCGCGAAGACCCCCAGAAGCTCAGCGCAGGCCGTGGCGTGAAGGTGGCGTCGCCGAGCTCGTCGAGCGCCGCCTAGACGGTGGCGAAGTGCGCAACTGGAGCACCGGGGAGACCTCGGAGAGGGCCCTATGCGCGCCATGCTTGATGACCCTTGGCTGGGGAGAGCGCAGGACGTGAATAGTCCTTTGAAGTGAAAGGCCGCCAAGTACGCGGGGGTTGATCTTGGTACTTCACGAGCAATCCGGTGGCGCCCTCTTCTACCGCGTTGACTCTCCATGAGCTTCCCGAGCGACACGGTGCGCTCAATGAACAAGGACGCGCGGAGCTTGGCGGAGCGGTCAGGCGGGCCACTTCGGGGGAGACCTCGCCGGACCTTGCCGAGGTACGTGGCCGACCTCGGACCTCACCGGACACATGGAGGCGCGGAGACTCGGCGCGGAGGCTCGACGACGCAGAGGCTCTACTTCGCGCGGAGACTCACGAACTGTGGAAGACTTTGACGACGCCCAGCCACGTCCTCGCCTGAGTGGAGCCTACCTCATCCTTGTGGAGTCTGCGGTCGAAGAGGAGGTCCTCGTTTGCGCGGAGTCCACGGTCGAGGAGACCTTCGCCATGGAACCTACGCGCCAGAGATGCCGTGCCCGCTGTAGAAGTCGGGAGTACCTGCCAAAGACGCGCGTACCAGGAAACATCGAAGTTGAGCAGCGAGACCTCATCGCTGCGGAAACTGTAGCATCGCGGAGGCCGTCGCCGCTGCGGAGGTCGTGGAGCTGCTGTAGAGGCCACGGAGCGGAGGCGAGGCGACCTTGCCGAAGACGCGCGTACCAGCCAACGTCGAAGTTGAGCAGCGAGACCTCGTCGCTGCGGAAACTGTAGCATTGCGGAGGCCATCGCCGCAGCGGAGGTCGTGGAGCTGCTGCAGAGGCCACGACGCGGAGGCGAGGTGACCTTGCCGAAGACGCGCGTACCAGCCGAGGTCGAAGTTGAGCAGCGAGACCTCGTCGCTGAGGAAACTGTAGCATTACGGAGGCCGTCGCCGCTGTGGAGGTCGTGGAGCTGCTGCAGAGGCCACGGCGCGGAGGCCAGGCGACCTTGCCGAAGACGCGCGTACAAGCCGACGTCGAAGTTGAGCAGCGAGACCTCGTCGCTGCGGAAACTGTAGCATTACGGAGGCCGTCGCCGCTGCGGAGGTCGTGGAACTGCTGCGGAGGTCGTGGAGCTGCTGCAGAGGCCACGGCGCGGAGGCGACCATGCCAAAGACGCGCGTACCAGCCGACGTCGAAGTTGAGCAGCGAGACCTCATCGCTGCGGAAACTGTAGCATTGCGGAGGCCGTCGCCGCTGCGGAGGTCGTGGAGCTGCTGCAGAGGCCACGGCGCGGAGGCGAGGTGACCTTGCCGAAGACACGCGTACCAGCCGACGTCGAAGTTGAGCAGCGAGACCTCGTCGCTGCGGAAACTGTAGCATTACGGAGGTCGTCGCCGCTGCGGAGGTCGTGGAGCTGCTGCAGAGGCCACGGCGCGGAGGCGAGGCGACCTTGCCGAAGACGCGCGTACCAGCCGACGTCGAAGTTGAGTAGCGAGACCTCGTCGCTGCGGAAACTGTAGCATTGCGGAGGCCGTCGCCGCTGCGGAGGTCGTGGAACTGCTGCGGAGGTCGTGGAGCTGCTGCAGAGGCCACGGCGCGGAGGCGAGGCGACCTTGCCGAAGACGCGCGTACCAGCCGACATCGAAGTTGAGCAGCGAGACCTCGTCGCTGCGGAAACTGTAGCATTGCGGAGGCCGTCGCCGCTGCGGAGGTCGTGGAGCTGCTGCAGAGGCCACGGCGCGAAGGCGAGGCGACCTTGCCGAAGATGCGCGTACCAGCCGACGTCGAAGTTGAGCAGCGAGACCTCGTCGCTGCGGAAACTGTAGCATTGCGGAGGCTGTCACCGCTGCGGAGGTCGTGGAGCTACTGCAAAGGCCACGGCGCGGAGGCGAGGTGACCTTGCCGAAGACGCGCGTACCAGCCGACGTCGAAGTTGAGCGGCGAGACCTCGTCGCTGCGGAAACTGTAGCATTACGGAGGCCGTCGCCGCTGCGGAGGTTGTGGAGCTGCTGCAGAGGCCACGGCGCGGAGGCGAGGCGACCTTGCCGAAGACGCGCGTACCAGCCGACGTCGAAGTTGAGCCGCGAGACCTCGTCGCTGCGGAAACTGTAGCATTGCGGAGGCCGTCGCCGCTGCGGAGGTCGTGGAACTGCTGCGGAGGTCGTGGAGCTGCTGCAGAGGCCACGGCGCGGAGGCGACGCGACCTTGCCGAAGACGCACGTACCAGCCGAAATCATGCGTGCGTCGCCTATGCTCGCTCCACCTCGGCTGCAGGAAAAAACGTGCGCGTACACGGAGTCTACTTGTGCATGCATGAATGGATGTACGTGGAGGGCGTCTGCGCATGGATGGATACTCGTGCATGGAGGGAAGTTTGAGTGCATGCATACGTGAAACTTGTTTACTACGTAAATAACCGCGTGCAGATACTTTTTGGCTATTGAGGCATCTACTTGGCGGTGACACGGTCGGAGACGCGCTCCTCGTGCACGCGCGTGGCGTCGCGGTGGGGCGCGCGAAGCCCCGTGGAGGCGCGCGGGGTCCGGAGAGTGCGGCGCAGAACCCAACGCGGAGTCCGACGGACGTGGTCGAGGGCCGAGCAGAGGCGCGCGAAGCTCAAAAACGTCGGAGTGGTGCGCCCGTCGACCCTGCGCATCGCGCGTAAAGGCAGCGTAGGCCGTGGCGTGGAGGGCGGCCTCCGCTCGCCCATCACCTGCACGAAAACGGAGCGTAACATCGCGCGAAGACTCGGTGCGGAGGCTTGACATACGAGCAAAGCCTGTACATCTTGCCCATCAGATCTGCCAGATCTAGATCTGGAAAAGGAGTGAGGGCTCACAACAGATCTGTACGCTCACAAAACCTTTGCCATATTTAACGAGGCGTGCACACACACACACACACATATATATGTATACCGAAGCGAACAGGCTAGTGACAACATGAACTTATCTGCGATGCTTCATGATACGAGCAACTTGAGATACTTCCATTCTGCGCTAGGAAGCTCCTTCGGTGGTAGCCACCTCTAGCGCCCTGGCACGACTTCTTGCTCAGTCCCCACGGACGGCGCCATCTGTTGTAACTACGGGCTAAACAGGAATCATGGGGACTAGTAGAAGGAGAAGAGGAGAGCTAGATCTATGGGAGAGCTGGTAGAATGAGAGGATGTCCCCCCCCCTTTGCCCCTCCTGGGGGTTTATATATATGAGTGGGGTAGAATGGGAAATCCCCATTCTACCCCTTTGTATTTACAAGGGATGAGGGTACATTGGTATATTTACACTGGTATATTCCTCTACACTATTGGGCCTATTACATGTTGGACTAGTTGCACGGCCCAGTCATGGGGGGTTGGGCCACCCCTACAACATAGTCAAATAAGATATATTTGCTAATGCTTTACCATCGTTGAGGTGATTTGAGGTTGAGGATATAAACATTGTTATTTGTGGAAGATTAAATGTTGATGATTAAACTATTGTAGTTTAATTAGCCTGTTAAACAGTTTGCTTGCTGAAATAAACCCTTGTTTCCCCCTCCCTACAGGTGGACTTTAAGCATGTATGGGAAGGGTAGAGCGGCACCACACTGATGCACGTGAGTCATATTTTTATGCTGTAATAAAGTTGAAAGGATTCTAGACCTTTGCATAGCTTTGTTTACATTAACTTAATAATGTTAAATTTGTGAACTATGTGTTAGATTAAAATGTTGGAGGATGTTTTAAACATTGAATTGTTATCACTATCCTGTTATTCCTTAGTTGTTTATGCTTCCGCTTATACTATCTTGTTTAGTAATTGTTGCTAGTTTAATTTATCTTGTAAATTGGCTAGTTGTGGAGTGGTTTTAGTGGCATCCCAGGGTAATGTGGGTCCTGGGGTGTTACAAAAAATTAATGCATCAAACTTGGTTCAACTTAGTGATGTAACTGCAAAACTTGATGAGTTGAGATTGGCACATGACTCTTGTGGTAAAAAGTTAAAACTTGCACATGATGAAATTGAAAAGCTCAAGTTTAGTTCTTCTACATGTTTAGAGTCAAGTATTTCAAATGCTCAATCTAAAACTTGCTTTAAATGTGAATTGCTAGAAGCTAGACTTAATTCATCACAAGAAACAATTCAACAGATGCTTTATCATGAGATATCTTCTTGCTCTAATTGTCCTAAGCTTAACACTGAAATAGAAGTTTTGACTAGACAACTTAATGATTTTGCTGAAAAAGAAAGATTGGCTCAGTCTAGTACTTCTAAAATCTTGTTAATGAACCTGAAAGACACTTTAGAGAGATTTTCTTTTGGCAAGAAAATTTTGAATATGATTCTAGACAAGTCAAAAACAAGTGTGAAAAATCGTGGTTTAGGATTTAATTTTGTTGATCATGCCAAGAATAATCCTCCTAAGGTTATTAAGCCTCTTGAACCTGGAAAAATTAAAGTAAAACTTGAACCAAACCAAACTGTGTTTAAATCTGCCAACTTTATGCAAAGTTCATCGAATGATAATGTAGGTGCTAGCTCATCATCTCATAAGAATAGTGGTTATGTTAAATTTCACTGCACCTTTTGTGGAAGAGATGGACACTTGCATGAATTTTGCTTTAGACGTGCAAAGAAAGAGAAGAAGGAAAGATTGAATGCTTTGAAACAAAAATTTGCAATGCTTTTTGTTCCTAGAGCTAATGTGAAAGCTAAGTTCTTTGAGAACTTTCATGATGGATTTAAATCTGCCTTACATGATAGATTGAGATTTAATTCAAATAATTCACGATCTTTTTGGCATTCTAATCACCCACATGCACGTGATTTTGGTTCTAGCTTTGTTGCTCCTGTTCATCGTGTGTCCCAGTACTGGATTCCTAGATCTTATTTCACTAACCCCAGTACTATAAGACCGATGTTTCCTGTGATGTAAGAACAGTTGACAAGGATGGAGAATATGAGCTAGATTGGGGTTCAGTCTTTTACATCATTGATTGACTGGAATACTTGATGGTTCTTTACTCCTTTGATAGCTTCCAAGAAATTCTACTTTTTTGAGAGACCATGTGGGAAAGGTAATGTTGTCCTACACCTTATTGAGTTAGATTCTTGTAACATCCCGAAAAATTAGGAATTGTAAATTATGGAGCCCTTGAAATACTTTGCAATATATTTCATTTTTGGATTTGGATTTCATGGATGGAAGGGCCAGTCGCGAGACACCGCCAAGCTGAGTACTGTCCGAACAGTAGCGGGCTTCACAACTGGACTTAAGGTCTCGTCGTAGTCGATGCCGGGGCGTTGCGTGAAACCACGCAAAACCCAGCGAGCCTTGTAGCGATCGAGGGTGCCGTCGACGTGAAACTTGTGCTTGAAGATCCATTTGCCGGTGACAATGTTGGCGCCGGAGGGACGCGGGACAAGATCCCACGTACGGTTGGCGAGAAGATCGTTGAACTCTGTTTCCATGGCCTTCCGCCAGTGGGGGTCGGCCAAGGCGGCTCGATATGTGCGTGGTAGTGGCGAAAGGGTAGCGGCATGGAGATTCAGCTGAGTGGTTTCCTTGCGGACACCAGCCTTGCCATGAGTCGTCATGGCGTGCTTGTTGATGACCGGGGAGACGCCGAACTGAAGTGGCAGAGCGGGACCGCCTTGTCGTGCCGAGCGGGGGCGAGTCAGTATGGCGACGTGTGGAGGCAGCACTGGGACTCGGGGCGGAGAGGCGGCGACAGCGGCCTGCCTAGGCGCCGAGGGGGGGGCACCTGGCCCGTGGCGGAGGAGAGGGCCGAGGGGGAGGCCTCCCCAGCCGAGACTGGCCCAGCCGACAGCGAGGCCCACCCAGGCGAGTGGGCGGGGGATGCTGTGGTGGAGACAGCAGGAGGGGCAGGCGGTGCAGCGGAGGAGGGCACAAAATCTACCGGAGATGCCAGCGCTCGTCGTCTGGAAGTGCCAATAGGAGCCTGTACAGGGGCAAAAAAATCCTCCAAAAAATCGAGATCAGCAGCAGAATTAGTGGTGATCTCGGCAAACAGAAATGAATGCTCATCAAACACAACATGCCTCGAAATAATAACCCTGTTAGTGACAGGATCCAGACACCGATACCCTTTGTGATGGAGTGGATAGCCAAGGAATACACACATCATGGAACGGGGTGCAAGTTTGTGGGGGGTGGTGGCGGAGAGATTGGGGTAGCATTTGCAGCCAAAAACACGAAGGTGCATGTAGGTGGGGTGGACGCCATGAAGTGCGAAGAAAGGCATGTGATGGGCAAGGGTTTTGGTGGGGTGCCTGTTTATGAGGTGTGTGGCGGTATGAAGAGCTTCGACCCAAAAGGATCCGGGGAGACTAGCCTGAAAAAGGAGGGAGCGGACAATGTTGTTAAGAGAACGAAGAATACGTTTGGCCTTGCCGTTTTTAGGAGAGGTGTGAGGGCAT
Source organism: Dendrocalamus latiflorus (assembly GCA_017311315.1). Classification (NCBI taxonomy): domain Eukaryota; kingdom Viridiplantae; phylum Streptophyta; class Magnoliopsida; order Poales; family Poaceae; genus Dendrocalamus; species Dendrocalamus latiflorus. The sequence goes on along the minus strand of CM029671.1, from coordinate 1,298,927 downwards.
GACATCCGCAAGTGAACACCATTGGTAAGGAAGAAAGTGCGGGTGGCAGAGTTGTCGAACTCGCGACCATTGTCGCATTGGACATTGCGGATGGTAGTGGCGAATTGAGTTTTAACATAAGCAAAAAAGTGCGACAAGGTGGAAAAAGTGTCGGATTTAAAACGAAGCGGGAAGGTCCAGACAAAGTGGGAGCAATCATCTAAAATAACAAGATAATATTGGAATCCCGAAACGCTAACGACAGGAGATGTCCAGAGATCACAATGAATCAACTCAAAATTGGCCGAAGCCCTACTAAAGGAGCTAGTGAAAGGGAGGCGAACATGGCGACCAAGCTGGCAAGCGTGACAGACTCCAGTGAGACCGCCTTTGGTCATGGGAACGACGGTGGCAAGACGAGCGAGTGCGTCGTGGCCAATGTGACCAAGACGGCGGTGCCAGAGGACGTCAGTGATATGCCCTAGAGGCAACATGGAGATGTTATATATATCACATACTATGTTTATGATGCATTAGTTTGTTCCTTGAAATAGACATTATCATTATTGATCAATGAGTATGTGACTTATTCATGAGACTCTTCATGTCAAAATGTTGCTATTTCTAAATGATCCCTGATTATATATCATATGAGGAACAAATATGATTCAAAGATCAGCATATGTATTGATTGATGATCATGTCTCATGGATCATGGTATGGAGATACCAAATCAATAATATGGACATGTGTTAGTGAACATATGTTGGATAGACCCGCCATGAGACACTGCAGAGATTCCATGTGTCATTAGTTGGTCTCAAGTAGTGTTTATGTAGAATCCTTAGACTTGAGATCATCATGGTTCCCAACATGCGTAGTAGCCTATTTTGGGACTACTAACCACTACTCCGTAACTGGGTAGTCATAAAAGTAGTCTTCGGGTTTGCTATGAAACATGTAGTGGGATGTGAATGATCAAGATAGAATTTGCCCCTCCTTATGGGAGAGATATCTCTGGGCCCCTCGATGTAATGGATTATGAAAGTGCATGGCCATGCCAATGTGATTGAGGAGTCAATCACAAGTTTATAATCCATCACGGAATCGAGAGAGTGATTGAGCTATTAAGAGGATGACACAGGTCTCGCCTTGAGCTTAATCTATATCGTGAGGCAAAGGGATTCGTACATGAGAACATTACAGGTTCAGCCGATATGATCTTTACGTATACTTTGGGGTTAATATGTCTTGCTAGAGGCCGCTATTAACAGGGTGACCGGAAAGGCATTTCCGGGTCGCGACCAAGTATACGTGAACCTACAGGGTCGCACATTTAACGGGTTGGAACACTAATTCGAATGTGATTCGGATGTGGGCTCAATTCGGATAGAGATCCGGATAGACTCCTATTGGGCCTCGGTCCACGAGGCCCAAGTGAGGAGGTCTATATATATGGAGGGGGGGGCTGAGGGATACACGCAACTGTTCCTCCCGAGCAAAACCCTAGCCGCCACCTCCCGAGCCAAACCCTAGCCGCTCGCGAGTGCTGGTACACTCGCGATCGGCGTTCCAGCCCCAGACGTGTGGATACCGGTGGAGGCGCTGCTCGTTGCGGCGTTGATCGGCATCTACAATCTACAGATTGGATCTGCTCGTGGTGTGGTTGATCGCGTGGAGGAGACGGTCTGTTCGGGACGATCGGCTACTTCCACTACTACCTCGACGCGCGTGGTTGGATCGGCTTCTCCAACTCTTCTTCCGCTGCGCTGCGCGTCTAGTGGTAACGATCTATGATCCCTCCTTAGCATGATGTCCTGGTGTGCGCGGTAGAAATTTTTTATTTTCTGCTATCGTAGCCTACGCGCGTTCCTTCAGGTGGCGAGGGCAGTTGCTGACGAAGGTGGAGGCAGGGCATGATGGAGTGGGTAGAGTGGACCGGAGCTATGGAACCTGGCGATCATGGTCTTGGTGTGAAGATCCTTCACAGAGAAACCAAAGTGGTCAAACTCAACTGCACACCAGTTGCCAGTGACAAAGCGGCGAACAGAGATTAAGTTTTTAATAATGTGCGGAGAGCAAAGGATATCACGAAGAGTAAAAGAACGATTGTGGTGGTGAATGTGAGAGTGTCCTATGGAGGAAATAGGAATTGTGGAACCATTACCGACCACGATGTGTGACGGATGATGAGGGATGGGAGGGTGATTGAAAGAGAGGGTACCGGCATCGGAGGTCATGTGTGCAGTGGCACCCGTGTCCATGTACCATTCGTGTGTGGCGGATTGAGGTAGCGTCGTAGTGTTGAAGGAGCCGGCGAGAGACGCTTGGTCCCATTGGGTCGGTGCGCCGCCAAGCCAGCCCATCTGCGGCAGCCCAACCGACGTAGGTGGCTGGGAGTGCGTCTGCTGGGACGCGAGGCCCATGCTGGCGGGAGTCGCGTAGAGGCCGAAGGGGGACGCCGGCTGCTGCTGCTGCTGTTGGAGAGGCACAGGTGGGCCGCCGGGTGAGCCGTCAATGGCGGTGCCAGCGAACGGAGGGGCCAGCGGGCGCGATCCAAGGAGGCCACGACTCAATGGCCCCGGCCACATGTGAATTGTGCCGGCCCAAGGGTTGTGCGAAAAGGTCCACACCTAAGGCGGGCCGCTGGCGCCAGCCTTGACGCCGCCCATGGCGCCACTCGGGATGGCCTGCTGATTGCCGCCGTGGCCACTACCGCCGCGGCGCCAGCGATTGTGCAAGTTGCCGCCGCCGTGAGTGCCACTGGTGCCGCCACCTTGATTCCCGGCGCCATAGCCGGTGGAGTGCGCCGGGTTGAAGGCGCCAGTTTTGTTGCCTCCGCTGGTCGAGCCAGCGAGGAAGATGGAGGCGTCGGAGGGGCGCTTGGTGGTGTACAATTCTTTCAGGTGGAGCTGAGACCGGACCTCGGCAAACGACGGGAATGGACGCTGCATGGGCACGAGTGTTTTCAAGTGGCTAAATTTTTCGGACAAACCGTTGAGAGTAGTGAGGACGAGGGTGCGGTCACCGACGGGTTCGGCGAGATCGCCGAGCATGTCGGCCATGGCCTTCAGCTTGCGGCAGTAGTCGTCGACAGAGAGATCTCCTTGACGGAAAGTATGGAATTCCGCCTGGAGATTGAGGGTGCGGTGCTCGCGGTTGCCGAGGAATTGATGTTCGAGGGACCGCCAGACATGCCGAGCAGTGGCGTGCGGCATGAGAACCTCCTGGAGTAGATCATTGGAGATGGTGTTGCAGAGCCAACCGAGGACGACGCAGTCCATCTGAGCCCAAGCAGCACAATCGGGGTGGAGGTCGTCGGAGAGAACGTGGTCCGTCAAGGCATACTTGCCGAGGGCCACGAGGAAGAGACCGCGCCACCGAGTGTAGTTGGCTGCCGAGACGTCGAGGGTTACCGGAACGATGGCCTTGACGTTGAGGACGCTGACTGCCTGGGCATGAAGGGCGGACAAAGCGTCAGCGTCAAGCGGAGGGGTGAGGGGGTGAGGCGCGCCGCCGGGGGGTGCAGCGCCAGATCCGCCGTAGAGGGTGTAGCTGGGAGGAGCCGACGGGCCGTCCGGAGCAACGCGCACGGATGCGAAGAGCGCGGCGAGGGCGGCCGGTATGGATGCTAGGGAAGCCGGCGCTGTTGGAGGGGATGCAGTCAACGCGGCCGGCGCAGACGAAAGAGATGCGTCGAGCGTGCCATTGTTGGTGGCGGGCGTCAGAGAGAGAAGACGCGCGACGAGGGAGGAAAGCGCCGTGCGCGCGGCGCTGGAAGCCTTGGACGCCGCATCGTCGGTGACGGCGGAAGCGGTTGCGGAGTCGGCGTCGGGTGAGCGAAGGGCGTCGCGAACAGCGTCAGCGACGGCCTTCACGACGGAGTCAAGGACCGCCTCATCAGGGCGAGAAGTGGCGGACGACATTGCCGGCCGAAGACTCAGGTGCGGAAGTGGGAGATCGAAAAAAGTCTGATACCATGTGAGATGGGATAACTCAACGCAACAATTGTATTGATCACGGAGAAATACATATATAGGCCATCTCCTACAATAATCTCTCAACCGACTTATAGAAACAGAATCGGAGAGATAAGGCGGGGTAGCCGGGAAAATAGGAACTACCAAATATAGTCTAACACGAACTTTCTTAAGGGTATTGCAAGACCAAAATTTTTTTTCTAAAGAAGACCAAGTGTATTTTTGGGGCTTCATCTGTCACATATTTAGGTCATGTGATATCCAGTGTAGGGGTGGCTATGGATAAGCAAAAGGTGCAAGCTGTCGAGGAGTGGCCCTGCCCACAGTCAGTGTGTGCACTGTCTCCGAGGGTTATGGAAACGCCCCTGGTCCAGGGGCGGACCCACAGGGTATGCCGGGTGGGCCACAGCATACCCTGGGGCCAGCCAATCCACTCTCGGCGACGCGGCTAGGTCTGCGCAACCCCCTCCCCAGCGCCCCCGCCCCCGTTCAGGCCCCGCTTTGTGGCCAACCTGTCACCCCAACGCCGGCTTCCAGGCCGTGCCCTCCCCGACGCCGACTACCAGGCCGTGCCCTCCCCGGCGCGCTGTGGTCCCCCGATGCTGATGGCCGCCCGGCCTCTGGTCCCCCGACGGCGCCCCCTCGCTCCCGCTGCCCCTGTTCCTCGGGCTCCGAATCAAGGTAAGACCCAAATCTCTTCTGCAAATTTTGCTAGTCCAGAGTTGATATGGTGGCTTCTGCAAATTTTGTTTGTATAGCACGGAAGCACGCCAGTGCACTTTGGTTTTGCACCATTAACAATCGGCTATTGACCTATTGTCAAACTCAAATCTATCTCGAGTTCATATTGTTAACCACTGGTTGACTGTGTGCTACCACAGTTCATCACCCAACTGTAGTTATAACTTTTGTGTTTAGTCTTTACAACTGCTATTTGCAATCCATTCATATGGACCGTATAATTGGCACTGGCATTTTGTGTCTCTGTTGTCAATTGTGATTTCTGAATAGTTCACTGACTGTATTCTATTCTTTTTTACTAATGGAAAAATGATGCCAAGTTCCTGGGCGAATATCCATGCAGCATGATATGCAGGTGAGGGATAAGGTAATGATATCATGTCAGTGCTCAATTCTCAGTTTGAGCAGTTTTCGGTTTTCAGTTCTTGAACAGTAATCTGCCGACATGTATCACCAAGTGTAGAGGTCTAGTCTCTGCTCAACCACACAGGCAGGAGCCAGGAGATAATAGAAGACCTCTTTAATGTCAGTAAAGATCCACAGAGGGGAAATACAGTAAATGGCGGCATGATCAGGTAAGTTTGTGCTTAATCTGAGATAATTATTGTCGGTTGTCACATGGTTCTACAGTTAAGTGCAACAAAATCTGTTATTCTTTCATCTTGATGTCCAATTGAAATGGATAATATCAGAAAGGTAAGCCTGCACCATGGTTTGCCTGTCTTTATCTGGTCTGGTTCTACTTAGCCTTGGCCATTTTGATGGTTTTTTCCTTACTTGTTGCAAAGCTTGTGCCTCCTTGGAGGAGGGATATCTACCTCCAGTCACGTTTGTGGTTGTCCACAAAAGGCATCATACCAGGCTTTTCCCAGAGGTCCATGGAAGGCATGATATGTTGGATTATATGTGGGCCAAGCCCATATAATAAGAATAATTCCTATTAAATCTCAAAGGCCCACTCATGCAAAGGAGGCATGCATGTGACCTTTAGTACCATATTGCTAGTTCTAGGAGAGGAAGACCACCTTAAAAGGGATGGTGCACTCCTAGCCACTTGAGGCACGTGTGGGAGAGAACTAGAGGATAACACGCGCGCGCTCGCTCGCCTCGCCTCGCCGGGCCGGGCTGGGCTGGGCGGGCGGCGCGGGCGCACGGCACCTGCGTGAATGGTCCGCCAAAATCCGCTCCAGGTGCTTGCGCAGACGCGGCTTCCTTTTGCTGTTTTGAGTGGCGGTGAATCCGGATCGGTTACGGTTGCTAATCCGGTTCGGTTACGAGTTATGGAGAACGTGCAGGCGTCTTGATCACGCGTCCTGGTCTTCTATAAATACGGAGCCGCCGCCTTCATACAGAATATGCGAAAATCAATCTAGGGTTTTGCCTCCTCCATCCATTGTGCTGCGCCGTCCCACGTAGTCTACTCCGTCCCGTCCGCCGGCGTGCACTGTCGTTCGGGAGAGCAGGTCTCCGGAACCGTCGCCTTCGAAGTCCTGCACCGGGAGAGGGCGAATAAGGTTTTTGGGAAGCGCTCTGCGCGACTGCTCGCTGTAGCTCTGGCTCGTCTTCCTCGTCGTTCGGCTTCGGCGAATCGTCATCGACTTCGTGTCATCCTCACCGTGCCTGCGGCGTCTACATCGGCAAACCGATCGGAACAGAACCATCGGTACGTAACAGTAATGTTCTCCGTATTAGATCTGTTCATGTACAGTTTCCTGGTTTACATGTCTAGATCTTTTATGCCTGTGATGGTTCTGTTATTGTGCGTGCATGATGTCATGATTAATTTATGGAATAAATTGAACCTACATGTGCTTATATTTTCAACAATCCAAAAACCTTATTGTAGGCACTGTGGTTTTACTATGCCTGGATTTGCCGATGCACTGAGGCCGGATAAGTTCTCCGGTGTGCACTTTAAGAGATGGCAGATCAGGGTCACTCTGTGGCTTACTGCTATGAATGTATTCTGGGTTAGTAATGGCAAGCCTGAAGGTGTTCTTGATGCTGAAAAGCAGAAAGAATTCGAGACTGCCACTACTCTCTTTGTTGGATGCATTCTTAGTGTTCTTGCTGACCGTCTGTGCGAGGTGTATATGCACATGACAGACGCGAAGGAGTTATGGGATGCACTGAATTCCAAATACGGTGCTACTGATGCCAGCAATGACATGTATGTCATGGAGCAATTTCATGACTACAAGATGGTTGATAACCGTTCTGTAGTAGATCAGGCTCATGAGATACAGGCCATTGCCAAGGAACTCGAACTCCTGAAGTGTGCCTTACCCGACAAGTTTGTGGCTGGATGTATTATTGCGAAATTACCTTCTTCATGGAGGAATTTCGGAACAGCACTCAAACACAAGAGACAAGAATACTCTGTTGAGAATCTGATTGGGTCTCTTGAAATTGAGGAGAAAGCTCGGGAAAAGGACGCTGTGTCTAAGGGTGATGGAGGGCAGTCTAGTGCCAATGTGGTACAGAAACCCTCAAGCAAGAACAAAGGGAAATTTGTTAAAGCCCAACAGACAACCAACTTCAAGAAGAAGAAGAACAACAACAATCAGGATGATAGAACTTGCTTTGTGTGCGGTGAGCCTGGTCACATGGCCAAGAAGTGCCCACAACGCAAAGGAAAGAAGGCACCTGCAGGACAGACTTCTAAGTCTGTCAACGTGACCATTGGCAAGACTGGAGATGGGACTGGGTATGGTAATTTACCTACTGTTCTTTCAGTTAGTCAATCTACCAATTGGTGGATTGATACAGGAGCTAATGTACATGTGTGTGCTGATATTTCGTTGTTTTCTTCTTATCAGGTCGCCCGAGATTCCTCCGTCCTAATGGGGAATGGGTCACATGCTACTGTTCATGGTGTTGGCACGGTAGATCTGAAGTTTACTTCGGGAAAGATCGTGCAGCTGAAGAACGTGCAACATGTCCCTTCTATAGACAAGAATCTCGTTAGTGGCTCCCGTTTATTTAGAGACGGGCTTAAGTTGGTATTTGAGTCTAATAAAGTAGTCGTGTCTAAACATGGACATTTTATTGGTAAAGGCTATGAGTGCGGAGGCTTGTTCCGCTTTTCCCTTTCAGATTTCTGCAATAAGACTGTAAACCATATTTGTGGCAGTGTGGATGATGAGGCTAATGTTTGGCACTCACGTCTATGTCATATTAATTTTGGTTTGATGTCTCGGCTTTCCAGTATGAATTTAATTCCAAATGTTTCCATCACCAAAGGTTCTAAATGCCATAGCTGTGTGCAATCAAAGCAACCTCGTAAGCCTCACAAGGCTGCCGAGGAGAGAAACTTGGCACCACTAGAACTCCTGCATTCAGATCTTTCTGAGATGAATGGCGTGTTGACGAAGGGTGGAAAACGATATTTCATGACATTGATTGATGATGCAACTAGGTTCTGTTATGTGTATTTATTGAAAACGAAAGATGAGGCTTTAGACTATTTTAAAATCTATAAGGCAGAAGTTGAAAACCAGTTAAATAGAAAGATAAAAAGACTTAGGTCAGATCGTGGTGGAGAGTATTTCTCAAACGAATTTGACTTATTTTGTGAGGAACATGGCATTATACATGAGAGGACGCCTCCTTATTCCCCCGAGTCAAATGGGATTGCCGAAAGGAAAAACCGCACGTTGACTGACTTGGTGAATGCCATGTTAGATACTGCGGGATTACCTAAGGCATGGTGGGGGGAGGCTTTGCTAACGTCTAATCACGTATTAAATAGAGTTCCTAACAGAAATAAGGACAAAACACCATACGAGGTATGGATTGGGAGAAAACCATCACTTTCTTACTTGCGTACATGGGGGTGCTTGGCGAAAGTTAATGTGCCAATAACTAAGAAACGCAAGCTTGGACCTAAAACTGTGGACTGCGTCTTTCTGGGATATGCTAATCATAGCATTGCCTATAGATTTTTGATAGTTAAAACTGAGGTACCTGACATGCATGTTGGTACAATTATGGAGTCTCGAGATGCAACATTCTTTGAGAATATTTTTCCTATGAAGGATACACATAACACTACTAGTCAACCTTCTGAAATAATTCCCAGTTCAATCACATCACCTGAACCTTTTGAACATTCACATGAACTTGTCAATGAGGAGGATGACAGTGGAGCTCCTAGAAGGAGCAAGAGACAAAGGATATTCAAATCCTTTGGTGATGATTTCACTGTGTACCTTGTGGACGACACTCCCAAGTCTATTTCAGAAGCGTATGCATCCCCTGATGCAGACTACTGGAAGGAGGCTGTCCGTAGTGAAATGGATTCCATTATCGCTAATGGAACCTGGGAGCTGACAGATAAACCTTATGGGTGCAAACCTGTAGGGTGCAAGTGGGTGTTCAAAAAGAAGCTTAGGCCTGATGGTACTATTGAAAAATATAAGGCTCGGCTTGTTGCCAAGGGCTATACTCAGAAAGAAGGCGAAGATTTCTTTGACACTTACTCACCTGTTGCTAGGCTGACCACAATTCGAGTACTACTTGCTTTGGCTGCCTCACATGGTCTTCTCGTTCATCAAATGGACGTTAAGACAGCTTTTCTTAACGGAGAGCTGGATGAGGAAATTTACATGGAACAGCCTGATGGATTTGTAGTTGAAGGTCAAAAAGGCAAGGTGTTAAAACTGTTGAAATCTTTGTATGGTCTGAAACAAGCCCCTAAGCAGTGGCATGAGAAGTTCGATAGAACACTGACATCTGCAGGCTTTGCTGTCAATGAGGCAGATAAATGTGTATACTATCGCTATGGTGGGGGTGAGGGAGTTATTCTATGTTTGTATGTGGATGACATCTTGATTTTTGGGACAAACATCAGTGTGATAAATGAGGTCAAATCATTCTTGTCTCAAAACTTTGATATGAAAGATCTGGGAGTGGCTGATGTTATTCTAAACATTAAATTGGTTAGAGGTGAGGATGGGATTACACTTTTGCAATCTCATTATGTGGAAAAGGTCTTGAGCCGTTTTGGCTTTTCTGACAGCAAGCCTTCTCCAACACCTTATGATCCTAGCGTGTTACTTCGTAAGAATAAGAAAATTGCTAGGAATCAGCTGGAATACTCCCAGATAATTGGCTCACTAATGTACCTAGCTAGTGCAACAAGGCCAGACATCTCCTTTGCTGTGAGCAAATTGAGCCGGTTTACATCTAACCCAGGAGATGATCACTGGAAGGCGCTTGAGCGAGTGTTGCGCTATCTGAAAGGTACCTCGAACTTTGGACTTCACTATACTGGGTACCCGTCGGTGCTGGAGGGTTACAGTGATTCCAACTGGATCTCTGATGCTGATGAGATCAAAGCCACTAGTGGATATGTTTTCACTATTGGTGGTGGTGCTGTTTCATGGAGGTCTTGCAAACAGACCATTTTGACGAGGTCAACCATGGAAGGAGAGCTTGCGGCACTAGACACTGCTATTGTTGAGGCAGAATGGCTACGAGATCTATTGATGGATCTACCTACAGTGGAAAAGCCAATGCCAGCTATCCTTATGAACTGTGATAATCAAACCGTTATCGCTAAAGTGAACAGTTCTAAGGATAACATGAAATCGTCTAGACATGTTAAGAGACGATTGAAGTCTGTCAGGAAATTGAGAAACTCCGGAGTTATAACCTTGGATTACATCCAAACAGATAAAAACCTGGCAGATCCCTTTACAAAGGGACTATCACGGAATGTGATAGATAGTGCATCGAAGGAGATGGGTATGAGACCCATGTGAGTTATCTATGGTAGTAACCCAACCTATGTGATCGGAGATCCCGTGAATTAGGATCTGGGAAAAAAACAAGCCATTAGTTAACTGGAGGAGAGTAATTTCAACCCTCTCTATGTGAAGATGCAATACTCTCAGAAACTGCAAGGCAGGTTGACTAAGGTCTTAATGTGTTCCATTGGCTTTTAGAAGCGAAGACGCTATCCTGCAGAGCGTTCTTGAAAGAACACACCTATATGAGCCCGACTGTTAGTCGCAGTCTATGGAGATCTTGGGTAATCTCCTACTAAGCTCATGAAGAGACCAAGGAGTATGACTTATACGCTCCAACCGAGGGGTAGCCTACTGGCGGCCTAGTATCAGTTAAGTCTTTAAGTGAAGCTTGCTTGCACCAAACTTGCAATTCAAGGCATAGTCCATTGTTCAAGTTGTGAGTAAGTGTAGCTTGGAGTTCTAGGTGGATGTTCAACTTTAATCGGTCTCCATCGAAATACTGATATATAAACAGTACATTGGAATTCAGGCAAATCTCTGTGGGACTTTGAGATCTGGTGGGGGATTGTTGGATTATATGTGGGCCAAGCCCATATAATAAGAATAATTCCTATTAAATCTCAAAGGCCCACTCATGCAAAGGAGGCATGCATGTGACCTTTAGTACCATATTGCTAGTTCTAGGAGAGGAAGACCACCTTAAAAGGGATGGTGCACTCCTAGCCACTTGAGGCATGTGTGGGAGAGAACTAGAGGATAACACACGCGCGCTCGCTCGCCTCGCCTCGCCGGGCCGGGCTGGGCAGGGCGGGCGGCGCGGGCGCACGGCACCTGCGTGAATGGTCCGCCAAAATCCGCTCCAGGTGCTTGCGCAGATGCGGCTTCCTTTTGCAGTTTTATTTTGCTGTTTTGAGTGGCGGTGAATCCGGATCGGTTACGGTTGCTAATCCGGTTCGGTTACGAGTTATGGAGAACGTGCAGGCGTCTTGATCACGCGTCCTGGTCTTCTATAAATACGGAGCCGCCGCCTTCATACAGAATATGCGAAAATCAATCTAGGGTTTTGCCTCCTCCATCCATTGTGCTGCGCCGTCCCACGTAGTCTACTCCGTCCCGTCCGCCGGCGTGCACTGTCGTTCGGGAGAGCAGGTCTCCGGAACCGTCGCCTTCGAAGTCCTGCACCGGGAGAGGGCGAATAAGGTTTTTGGGAAGCGCTCTGCGCGACTGCTCGCTGTAGCTCTGGCTCGTCTTCCTCGTCGTTCGGCTTCGGCGAATCGTCATCGACTTCATGTCATCCTCACCGTGCCTGCGGCGTCTACATCGGCAAACCGATCGGAACAGAACCATCGGTACGTAACAGTAATGTTCTCCGTATTAGATCTGTTCATGTACAGTTTCCTGGTTTACATGTCTAGATCTTTTATGCCTGTGATGGTTCTGTTATTGTGCGTGCATGATGTCATGATTAATTTATGGAATAAATTGAACCTACATGTGCTTATATTTTCAACATGATATGACTGACAAAAGTGCAAACATTCCCCCTGGTTAGTTCATTTGGTGTTTTATTGTCACCGAGAACATGTGTCTGCTAGTTCTTGAAGCATTGCTGTTTGGTTGTGTACTTGTGTTCTTATTTCTTTGCTCCTACAGGAACTGTGGTTGACTGTGAGATTTGCCATCTTACCGAGTTTGATTTCTACTTGTGTAGTCATGTCGGCATCCTGGTAACCTCATATTGGTATTTGTGTGTGCATCTTTACCGAATTGGCAAATGGTTTTACCGAATTGCATATGAAAATTTTGGTGCGGCATACCCTTTGGTAAAATCTTGGGTCCGCCACTGCCCTGGTCTGTTCTCTAACTGTGAACAGCTTTGATATATTAGATGATCTCCGGACCGAAGTAGCTGCATCGCCTGAACTAATCCACCTCCGTGATCAGATAACGGCAGGTTCTGCTGCGCCAGAGCGGGTTTCTTGGACGGCTTAATTACGTTCCGAGGTCATGTATATTTGTCGCCGTCCTCACCTTCCTTGCACAAGGTATTAGCTGCTGCTCATACTATGGGTTATGAGGGCACACAAAAAACGTTATGGCGTCTTCGAGCAGATTTTTGGCGCAGGCTCGCAAGGTGGTGCGGCACTACATTCAAGCTTGTCAGGTTTGCCAACAAAATAAAAGCAGTCACTGGCATCCGGCCGGATTGTTACAGCCGCTCAAGGTACCGATCACATTTGGTCGGATGTCTCGATAGATTTTATAGAAGGATTTTCGCGTGTTTATGGTAAATCTGTTATTTTATCAGTAGTCGATCGTTTTTTCATGTACGCACATTTTATTCCGTTAGTACACCCGTACACGGTTAGTACGGTTGCTAGAGTATTCTTCGATGAGACTGCGCGTTTACACAGGATTCCAATTTCTATTGTCAGTGATCATGATCCGGTCTTTACAAGCTATTTCTGGGAGGAATTGTTTTGGCTGTCAGGGGTGCAACTTAACAGGAGTGCGGCTTTTCATCCACAATCCGATGGCCAAACCAAAGTAATCAATAAAGTTATTACTATGTACGATCGTCCTCGTCTTTGGCTACAATGGTTGCCGTTGAAGACGTTTGGGAAAACGCACTTGACGATTGTATTAGGAGCCCTTGGCTTATATGGAGTACAGGGAGGTACAATGCAGGAAGAGTCCAGATTGGATTACAAGCCAGGTAAGTTAATCTCCTAAAACAAGAAAGATATCTCCTACGGTTGCCGTGATCTCCGGAGGCAGCCTCGTATGGGATATAATCTCGGTTGGCTAACACCCCCCGCAGTTGGAACGGGAGCAGGGCGGACATTCAAACTGGAGCAGAATTCCCGAAAGATGGCCGTAGGGAGACCCTTGGTGAAGATATCGGCGTACTGTGAGCTTGTGGGCACATGGAGCACACGGACCTCGCCGAGAGCCACGCGCTCTCGCACAAAGTGCAGGTCGATCTCGACATGTTTCGTCCACTGATGTTGGACGGGGTTAGTCGAGAGATAAACTGCGCTGATGTTGTCGCAGAAAACCACGGTGGCGTGCTGGAGGGGGCGATGTAGTTCGGCGAGTAATTGACGAAGCCAGCAGGACTCGGCGACGGCGTTGGCAACAGCGCGATATTCCGCCTCAGCACTAGAGCGAGAGACCGTCTGTTGTCGCTTGGACGACCATGAAATAAGGTTATCACCGAGGAAAAGCCCATATCCTGAGGTGGATTTGCGAGTGTCAGGACACCCAGCCCAATCAGCGTCTGTGTAGGCGGTGAGTGAAGTTGGTGAAGTTCGGTGTAGCTGTAAACCATGGTCGACGGTGCCTTTGAGGTAGCGAAGGATGCGTTTTAGAAGATTGGCATGAGGCTCCCGCGGGTCATGCATGTGAAGGCACGCTTGCTGAACAACGTATGCGATGTCCAGACGAGTGAAAGTCAGGTACTGGAGGGCACCAGCGATGCTCCTGTAATCTGTAGCATTGGCCACTGGGTTGCTGGCCGCAGGGAGTTTGGCGTTGGTGTCGACAGGCGTACTGCAGGGGTGGCAGTTGGTCATGCCGGCTGGAGCGAGGATGTCCTCTATGTACTGACGCTGGGAGAGGAAACATCCGGAAGTGGTGCGTTCGACGGAGACGCCGAGGAAGAAATGTAAGTCGCCGAGGTCCTTTAGTGAAAATTCGCGGTCAAGCGAACTGATCATCTGTCGTAGGAGGCTGGATGAAGATGTCGTGAGCACAATATCGTCAACGTACAGCAGGAGGTAGATGGTGTCAGTGTTGTGATGGTAGATGAATAACGAAGGAGCAGCCTTGGATGCCGTGAAGCCTAGCGAGGTAAGGTAGGTGGCAAAGCGACTAAACCAAGCCCGTGGAGCTTGCTTGAGGCCGTAGAGGGAGCGGTTGAGGCGGCACACGTGCGTGCTGCGGGTTGGGTCGACGAAGCCGGACGGTTGTTGACAGTAGACGACTTCTGTGAGCATGCCATTAAGGAAGGCGTTGTTGACGTCGAGTTGATGCACCGGCCAACCGTTAGCCAACGCAAGAGTGAGGACAGTGCGGACAGTGGCCGGTTTCACAACAGGGCTGAACGTCTCACCGAAGTCGACGCCGGGGCATTGAGAAAAACCCCGGAGTACCCATCGCGCCTTGTATTGATCCAAGGAGCCATCGGGCTTCAACTTGTGTCGAAAAATCCACTTCCCTGAAACAACATTAGTACCTGGAGGTTTTGGAACAAGAACCCATGTGTTGTTAGTTTGTAAGGCATCAAACTCGCGCTGCATGGCGAGGCGCCTATTGTCGTCGTTGAGCACGGTACGGTAGGTGCGTGGAATCGGTGAAGGGACATCCACGTGAAGATTCAGCCGGTCCACGGGAAGCTGAAAACCTCGCTTACCACGGGTGATCATCGTGTGATCATTGACCACCGGTGTGATGGCCTCGGCCGCAGTAGGAGGAGCTGTCGCGGCAGTCGTCGGGGACACAGGCGCCAACGCAGAGGACTGCGCGGCCTGCTGAGAAACCGGAGAAGCGGCCTGCTCCGGCTGGGAATACCCAGATGATGGCGCTGTTGCGGGAGTCGTCGGGAACACAGGCGCCAACACAACCGAAGAAGCGGACGCGGAGGTCTGCTCGGCATGCGGAGTGGTCGCAGGCGCCGGCGTAGAGAGCTGCGTGGCCTGCTGGAGAGCCGCAGGTGCCAGCGCAGTAGACTGCGCGGCCTGCGGATGAGATGCTGCCGTGGACGCCGAGGCAACAGGAGAGGATGAATGAGTCTTGGGATGTGCGATGGGTTGGAAGTTGGCAGCCGAGTATGTGCAGCATGAGACAGGAAGTCGAAGTCCATAGGAGCCGGTGAAGTAGAATTTTCGGAAAAAGGAAAAGAGTGTTCGTCAAAGGTGACATGGCGAGAAATGATGATGCGGTTTGTGGTGAGATCAAGGCAACGATACCCCTTGTGATGAGCCGGATATCCCAAAAAAACGCAAGCCGCAGACCGAGGAGCGAGCTTGTGAGCGGCAGTGGCGGATAGGTTTGGATAACACCTACAACCGAAGACTCGGAGATGGGAGTAATCGGGAGGAGAGCCAAACAAAGCCTGGTGTGGAATACCAAAGTTGAGAGATTTAGTGGGGTGGAGGTTAAGAAGGTAGGTGGTGGTGTGAAGTGCCTCGACCCAATGGAAGGTGGCATGCTGGCTTGAAACAGAAGGGAACGTATGATGTCGTTGACATTACGAATGATGCGTTCTGCCTTACCGTTTTGTTGAGATGTGTGTGGACATGACATGCGAAGTGCGATGCCATGCGAGAGAAGGTGCAGCCGCATGGCTTGATTATCGAATTCACCACCATTGTCACATTGTATGCTACGAACAGTGGCGGAAAATTGAGTGCCTATATGAGCAAAGAAATTGCGGAGTGTGTCATACACAGCAGACTTGAGGCGAAGTGGGAACGTCCATAGATAATAAGTAAAATCATCGAGAATGACAAGATAATACTTATAGCCAGATATGCTAGGAACAGGCGAGGTCCAAAGATCACAGTGTATCAAAGCAAAAGCTTTATTAGTTCTAGTGGTGGATGCATGAAACGGAAGACGAACATGACGGCCTAATTGGCATGCATGACATAACGAGTTTGTGGAGTCTTTGGTACATGAAATATGAGATGCACTAGCTAAATGCGATAAAGCTTGAAGACTAGGATGACCGAGTCGCCGATGCCACAAAGTGGAGGAAGGTGTGATGACTGCAAGAGCATGTGAGGTGGTCGGCGGCCAGTTGAGAGGGTAGAGGTCACCACGGCTATTGCACCTGATGATCACGTTCTTGGTTTGAAGATCCTTCACAGAAAGGCCAAAAGGGTCAAACTCAACGGAGACGTGATTGTCTAAAGTGAACTGACGAACAGAAATAAGGTTCTTGATTAAGTGAGGCGTGACAAGAACATTGTTCAACTGAAAATTGTGAGACGGAGTGCGGAGAGATGCTGTGCCCGTGTGAGTAATTGGAATGCGGGAACCATTACCGACAATAGCATATTTGGCTGCAGCAGAAGAATTTCGAGTGGTGGAGGAAAGTGTACCAGGATCAGAAGTCATATGAGCGGACGCCCCGGAGTCCATAAACCAATCGAAAGACGGCGGAGCCAGCTGCATGGTATTGAACGCATGCATGATCTGGTTTGATCCCAGGAAGCAGGTTGCGGGTAGAAAGGTGTGGTAGCCGCGCTAGTCCACGGAGCACTCGATCCGGAAGGAGGCGCAAACATCGGCACGCCTAAACCCTGCATGGCGGGAACAGTAGCGGTGAAAGCGCCGGGAGGGCGCGGACCAAGCAGTCTGGAGCCGAACCGGGACCCTTGTCCAGGCCACATGTGTATGGAGCCTGTCCAAGGATTCTGGAAAGACGGCCAACCCTGGCTGTTGCTATTGGAGCCGCCGCCACCTTTGGAGGAGCCGCCGCCATTGTTGGAGGAGCCGCCGCTGCCGTTTCCACAACCGTTGGTCCGACGACGGTGGTTGTTGCCATGAGACTGATTGCCACTCGAGGAGTTGGAAGAAGATCCGCCGGTGGGGGTTTTGTTGGTCTGGCCGGCCGAAGAGACGACGAGAGCCGACGGGTTGGAGGAGCCAGTTGATGCATCTGCGCCAGACGTGAGCTCCTCAAGAAGAAGAGCGGAACAAGTCTCCAAGAACGTCGGAAGAGGACGCTGCATGGAGATCAAAGTGCGCATATGTGCGAAACGGGGGCTCAATCCGCGCAGAGTGTTGAGAACAAGACTCCTGTCCAGAATCGGCGTGCCCACGGCAGTCAACTCATCAGCAAGGGATTTTTGCTTGCGGCAGTATTCCGCTACCGTCAGGGACCCCTGCATGAGGCCGTGGAACTCCTGCTCGAGGTAGATGGCACGCGTGTCGGCGTTGTCGCGGTAGAGACCCTCAATGCGCGACCAGATGGTGTAAGCCGTGGCCGATGCATCCATCACCATGGCGAGGAGGTTCGGAGTGACAGCGGCGTACAGCCACGAGTGGACGAGAGCATCGAGACGAAGCCACTGCGCATCGGGGGAAGAAGATGAAGGCTCTCGAATGTGATCGTCGAGGGAGAATTTCTACAGAGCGACCTCGAACAATCCGCGCCATTGCGCGTAATTGTCGGCCTGCAGATCGAGCGTGATGGGGACGAGAAGCTTGACGCTCGAGACGCCGACGGCCTGCGTCCAGAGTGCAGCCTTGGCGTCGAGTTCGGCCTTGGCAAGAGCTGTGTCGACCTCCGCTGGTGCCGCGGCGGCTTTGGCAGCGTTGTGGTCGACGGAACCGGTCATGGCAGAACGGGAAGAAGAAGCTGGAAGGAGATCAGGATCGAAAGTTATGTGATACCATGAAGACGTTTGGGAAAACACACTTGACGATTGTATTAGGAGCCCTTGGCTTATATGGAGTACAGGGAGGTACAATGCAGGAAGAGTCCAGATTGGATTACAAGCCAGGTAAGTTAATCTCCTAAAACAAGAAAGATATCTCCTGCGGTTGCCGTGATCTCCGGAGGCAGCCTCGTATGGGATATAATCTCGGTTGGCTAACAGCCGTGGGCAGAATACTGTTTTAATACATCCATTCAATCTTCCTTAAGAACGATACCATCTAAAGTGGTGTACGCCCGTGATCCACCGGCGTTATGGGCATATCAGCCCGGAAAGGCGTTATGGGCATATCAGCCGGGAGAGGCTAAAGTGGTGGCAGTCGATGCTCTGTTAAGGGATCGGGATGCCCTTCTCCAGGATATTTGTGATCGCTTGGTCTTGGCTCAACAACACTATAAGAAGTTTTATGATGCTAAGCACAGGGATCTCCAATTTGATATTGGTCAATGGGTATGGCTCCAGATTCATCAGCGTAAAGCCTCGTCCTCGGCTTTACAATCTCATGGCAAGTTGGCACAGCGCTTATATGGGCCATACTGCATTTCAGAATGAATTGGGGCAGTGGCGTATGGTCTAGAACTTCCTCCGGCCGCAAAACCCCATGATGTCTTTCATGTTAGTTTGTCGAAGCCCTTCGTTGGCCAGCCGCCCGTCACTGCTCCTTCACTTCCACCAGTGCACAATGGTCGGCTTGTACCAGTCCCCGCAGAAATTGTTAAAGCTTGTAAAGTTGGTGGTGAATGGCAAATTCTTGTTCAGTGGCAAATGTCAATGCGTTCAAGGCTCAGTATCCACATGCCCAGCTTGAGGACAAGTTATTCCTTGAAGGACAAGGAGATGTCCGATGGGGCCTTACGTATCGGCGTTGGCGTTGGCCAGGCAAAGGGTAGTAGCTGGAGTCCATTTCGGTTGGTCAAGATGACGACGATTATTACGTAACCGAGTAGGTTACTTGCTGGTGGTGAGATAGGAATAGGAGATAGACTTGTGGAAAGTCTCAGTAGTTTCCTTTTCAGGTTGTTACTTAAGATAGCTGTTGCTCAGTACTATATATTGAGGATCTTGTAATCAGATCAGGGGGAGAAGATAGCATTATATGTCTACCTCGTTCTCTTTTCCCTGTCTACGTGCAGAGCCCTTCTATTGCCCTCATATTTCTTGTGACATCACGGAGCCGACAAGCTCCAACTCGGCTGGTGCTCCGGGCGCTGTCCCTGCGCACGGGTATAATCTCCGGCCACGCGATCGTGTCCGTGACATCGGCCCTGTTTTTTTCAGCTTCTAAAAGCTGTTTTTCGATTTTTCTACAGTAACTAGCTTTTAAACGGAGTATTTTTTTCAAGATAGAGTCTACTAGTTAATTGTAGTACATACTTTACTGACTTTATTTATATCAGCAAAAACTACACGTGAGTTTCTGTTACTCTGTAATCTCTCGTATAAACAGCCAAAAGTCACAAGCCGCAGCCAAAAACCACAAGCCGCAGTAAAAACGAACAGGCCCACCATCGTTCCCCAACAAGGCATTTCTTTGTGACATCTAAGTTCAGCATGTTTAATGTATCATATACAGCTTTCACCTTTTTTTACCTAAAAGGGACACGAAAAGGTTATGATTGGTACTAGCACAAACAGGGACCACAGTTTTTAGGGATGACAGTATGCAAATAGAAAACGAAAATTTGGTATTAGTTGATTACCACGATTGTCCATCTCCATAATTGTGACCCTACTGACTCAAGTGCTTTGTTTCTGTGCTGGATTCCAGCATCCAAAGTGACTTCTCGATCAGAGAGGCGTGCTGATACCTGCCAACATTTTATAGTACTTTAGCAGACAGTATTAGGACATTACATCATGATAAGCAAATGATTGGGTCTCAATTTTTTTAGCAAATCCTTCAGCAGAAAAAAAATAGATGTGTGCTAAGTAGTGAACGTCATCCAAGCTATACTCAAGTTTTTACATCGAGCAAGCAAATAGATGCATGCTACGAAGTGTGTAGATTCTAACCAAGATGGCAGATTAGGTAGTACCTCATAGAACAAAGTATAATGCAATATAGATAGGATTTTAGGCACTGAAAGAAATCTGTAAGGACCAGCAGCAGTTCATCACAATCCCATCCAAATGACTTGTAATGTATTTGAAAACTTATGATTTTGTGCTTGCGAATCTGGGACAAAATAGTTTCCTTGGCTAAATAAATGGCAAAAAGTGCTTAAGACCCCACAAGACAAAATAATAAGTTGCCAAAGTCGGATATCATACAGCCTCAAGCTCCCTCCAATAAAATTTCAACAACTATAGTCAAATAAAGCTTTGCAATTCAAAATAAACAAATGAATTAGTGTGCCAAATATCGAATTGAAATACCTCACGGAAAATCTGTCTCTGCTTAAACGCCTCCTCGGGAACAGGGCAGCAACTTGCTCCAAATGAACCGCAAATCTTTAGAATCTTTGCTTTAGCCTGCTCCCCAGAAAACAAAACTACAAAAACAGTTTCTCTACCTGTCAGATTGAAAATGAAATTTTAGAATTCTGTTGAGAAACTTTGGAAGTTTCAAGGTACCGAATGAACTATCGCGTGCAAAGATGAATTTCAGTATTGAAATATACATTAATTTTGGCCATAAACTCAATTGCGGAGAGAAAATAAAGTTGCTCCATCAAACAAAGAAGTCCAACAAGCAAACACAACCCTAAGTTTTGTCCTCTCCCTGACCTTCTATTACACGACATTTTTTGCTTTTTGTCAAATTACAAAACCTCATCAACAAGCAAAAGTGGACTTCACTCTTGGTGAGTTCACATATCAAAATCACTTCAAATAGATTGGGGAAACATATCTTGACCTTCACCCTTCCAACCCCACATGAAAACAAGAATCAATTACAATGTGTATGATGGCATTGTATGAATGGTCACCCTTTGCAGTGGCAAATAATCAATTATCCCGACCCTTATAATGCCGCACTCGCATTGCAATTTGCACACAATAAAAGGTGTCCAACATGCAATTGTATTCTGGTAGGAAAAAGATCACACACAAATGTCTTCTAGCATTGCACAATCATCCCTAGCCTTGTATTATCAAAATGTAATTTTCACGCAGTTCAGGGGAGGTAGAGAGAGGAGGCGGAGGAGGAAGAGGGGAACCTGCGTCACTCACGGGAGCGCGATGAGGACGAAGAGGAGGAACATAGCGATGAAGGAGTACTTGACAGCGGCAGCGAAGATGGCGGTAGAGATGAGCGCGAGCAGCAGCAGCGACGCGCCAGCCCAGGCCAGCGTGGTCGTCAACAACATGGTCGCGGTGTTGGTCGTCTCCAGCATGAGTAGCTCCCCCAACCGGATCACTGATAGCACCGGCAGGGAGGGCCCTTGGCGTCTCTCCCCCTCCACTGGGGGCACATCGTCGCCACCGGAGGACGTGAAAATGACCATGAGATGGCCACGGCGACGGAGGTAGAGGCAAGAGGTGGTCGTCGGCTTTGGGGCTCTGGTCCTGGGGAGCGGGCGAGGGGCAGGGGAAGGAGGGGTGGAATTAGGGTTCCGATTTGTGCCGTCATAGGAGGGTGGAGGAGGTGGAGGAGCACGTGGGAAAGGAGAAGGCGTGGGAGAGAGGGAGATAGAAAGCACGAGAGGAGCGAGCGGGGGGCTGCGATGGTGGTGAGGGCGGCGGCGAGGTCGAAGGCGGGGTATGCGAGGGGGATGAGGAGGTTAGGGTTTGGGCTGAGTGATGCATAGGTGGACGGGTAGATCTGGCCGATAGGGCGATCAGACGGATAGCAGCTCATAGGACGTGAATGAAGGGCGTCGGCATGATTTTGGATTACGTAGAGGGCTTTTTTGCAAAACTCGGGACATGGAAGGCCTCCTAGGCCGCGGATTCTTTCATGCTTAAGGAGTTTTATTATGATGTGTGTGTGTGTGAGTGGAGCTCTCAGCACCGGTGGAGTTGGGGAATCAGAACCGAATTTGCAGCTACAGCCATTGCCTCTCCCATAGCCTGCCTATAGTGGTCTCGCCCTTACTGTAGTGTTGCGATTCCACACAATGGAACCGTGGGCTCCACCACCACCACCTCGATCCTATCTCCCAGCTCCAAATCCAGCCCGATGATCACATCGCTCATTGAATTTCCCTCTCATTGGAACAAACTTTGCAGGAGTCGGCCATAGAAGGACACCTCACTATTGGGAATAGTCTCACATCAGTTATAGGAAGAAGAAAAGCACAACTTATAAGTGTGAGGGAGACCTTACCTATTGGACTAGTCTTTTAGGGGGGAAAGTCTCAATACCACTTATAAGGCTGATGTTTTAGGGCATGCATGTAGCAGCCCATGGGCTTTGTTGTGTTCAGCCCGTTGGACCAGGAGCTTGGAGAGTAAACCCGGTTAGACATAGGCATGTGGTCAGGGTCCGATCTAACAATTGGTATCAGTGATGTGACCATACCACATACGCATACGACAATAGCTTCCAATATTGAACAAGAGGTGAATACGTTTTTCAGCTTCAATTTATTTTAAATGAGAATATGATACTACCTAACGATGAAAAAATATATTGTGTAGCCATACAAGGAGGATTGCATCAACACTACGCACTCATGTTGGGGGTCCACCTAAAGAGAAGTCAACCAGCACATTAAGACCAAATCAACGTCTCTCCCAATTCTTCCTCAAGGTTCCCACGTCACTTTAGTTTCAAGCTAAGTAAGAGTCTAATTAGACACATTCTGGAATTCAATTTGGCCTTCGGAGACAGCACTGACTTCAAACATGCATAGAATTTTGAGAGACCATGTGGAGGTGACCACATGTTTGTGATGAGTAATTCACACTTGTTTTGGAAAGTTTGAGTTGTGCCTTTTCTGCCATGTTGTTTGCTCTTGAGAGTGGTCAGAAGTCGGGAGCGTCCATCAGCCATGGTCAGAAGTCAGAGGCACGGTCCTCGACTACGTCACGAAGTCAGCAGACTTCGATCGCATTGGCTGCGGTCAGTAGCCGAAGTTGGGTCTCCGACTACACTACGAAGTCGGCAGACTTCGACTACGCTCGGAAGACAAAGTCGGAGGCAGGGTCTTCGACTACACTATGAAGTCACAGTCATCAACTTCGATCACGTTGCGACATTGGCAGACTTCGGTTTCGAACACTGTGAAGTCGGCATACTTCAATTTTGAACACACAGCGAAGATTGCAGACTTCGACCACGACCACGTGGGAAGTCAGCGGACTTCGACCACGTTGTGAGGCGGTCGAACATGATCAGATTGCAGTCGGATGCAGTCGTATGTGGTCGTAGCTCAAGTCAAACCGGTTGTGATCGGTATATGACTATGGAGGAGTATGCTTTGAGTACTTTTTACTGATGCTAATGTATGATTACAGTGTTTCGAGTGGTGCTATGTAATGTTTTACTGTCTGTGATGGTTGCAAGATTTTAAGGCTAAGTCGTGGCGAGGCATGGGATGGCCGGATTAGGCACAAACGGTGTTGAGGTCGAGAGCGGTCGTGAGATGCCAAAGACGATAAAGCTTGCGAGGTGGTTGCTAGGTTTGGACAGCTAGAAGAAGAGGAAGCTTCCGGGAAGGCGGCAGAATGGCATTTTGGAGAAATGCGGAAAGCTGCAAAGGAAGTTGGTCTCTGGTTAAAGCACTGGAAAAGTACTGTGTAACAGGCAGTCTTAGCGGGTTGTTGCTCGGATGTCTATGGTGAAAACCCGGTGTTAGGTTGGGGGTTTACAGGTTCCCCCCTCTGGTAGCCGAGGGCGATAAATAGAAGTGGTAGAGCTCGGGTGCTCGGTGAGGTCGTTCTCGAGTTGCTCTCTGTTTTCATTTCTATTTTGTGTGAGTCTTCTCTGGGTAGAGCAAGGATGCTCGTGTACCTCCGGATGGAGTGGCTGTAGAAACCTCCATATGCAATCATTCATCTTTCTGCTTCTATCTGAATTATCTTGTCTGTGTGATGTTTGATTGGCATGTTCATGTTTTATCTGCTTCATCTTTGGTTCTTTACTATCTGTGAGGTCGGTTATCTGGTTTGCTCTGCCTTGTACTTTTTTGAATTTCATTCCTGTTCGGGAAGCCTAGGGTTTGTCTGGCTCTGAACTGGGATTAATTCTCAAGGCCATCTTGGCAAGATCTTCCCAAGAGCAGACTTTTTCGCTTGCCTGTTTAGCCAAATGGCCGTGCGCCCTTGATCTCCTCTGTTCTGACTTCCACTGTTCCTTCTGGTTCATGCTCGGCAAAGAAGTCGTATTTTCTTGGTGTTTTCTCAGTTTGAGGATGTATTCTTGCTAGACTTGAAATCTCATGACCAAATGATCAGTGAATCAAAATCTGTTCGCAAATTGGATCAAGTGGTCATGCGATTCCTCATCTCCTCTATTTTCTTGTCGACCATGCCTTTTGTCGCAACCATAGTGGAGAAACTTCGACTGTCCTATTATCTTATGATCTAAGGTCGTTCTCTGTTTTCGACGGAGTCTGTTTTACTCATTGCTTTATTTCTGTTGTTAGTCTGCTATTCACTGCTGAGTCTTGACTGCTCTGAAATTGTCTTCGGTTGTTTCGACTACAGCAGAGAGTTGATTAACTATACAGTGAAAGTTGGACAATTCTAGACTCTAGTCGAGCACCTATCTTAATCTTTTGTTGAATTGTCTCCCTTCTGGTCTAGCAAAACGTCTATTATTCTTCCGTTTTTTCTGTTTGATCTCTCGGTTTCCAGTGAGCATTCATCCTCTTGCTTCATAGCTCCTATAGCTATCAGAGAAGAAGGTAGTGTGAATACCAGGGGAGGTTTGAAGGCACCATTCAACTCCCCTCTGTTGCCATTTTGGTCCTACGAGTGGTATCATAGCCGGTTAGCTCTCTATGATAGATCTTAACCGGTCTGTGAGCTATGGCAACAGACAAGTATTCCACTAAGCCCCCTATCTTTGATGGGATTGACTATCCCTTCTGGAAGAGTAGGATGGAGTCTTACATACAGGCTCAGGGCTATGCTATCTGGAGGAAGGTGAAAACTCGCTATCTAGTTCCTATCGATGAGAACATCACAGTGGCAAACATGCTAGATGTTGAGGCGAATGCAAAAGCAAGGAACATCATAATCCAAGGTCTTAGCAGAAGCGAATTTGACCGCACACTACAACAGAACATGGCTATGGTAACACTTGACTGTAACATAATACAAATTGTGTTACAAGCAAAAACCTCAGCAACACATACTTTGTGTCCCCAGGAGACCCTGTAACACATACTCAGTATGATCAATAAACGTGTTACAAGCATATAGTACCGCAACATAAACATGTGTTACAAAGCCATCTGGTAACATACAATATATGTGTTACGGACATGTGTTACTATCTACTGTAGGGATAATCTTGTTCAACATTGATAGATTTGTACAAACAACACCACTACTAGATTGAAGATATTGATCTTTTTTTAAAGAAATTGGAAGGGCAAAGGTAGAAATCCTTAAATTTACACTAACTGTCCCTTATAACAGAAAATTGCAGTTTTTGGTTTGGAACCTTAAAATTGCAGTTTAAGGTAAATATGTGGAACCTCGCTGCTATTTTTTATGTTAGAAAATCTGCTTTCAGGTCGTGGAACCACAAGCTAGTTATAATGGTTTAGAAGTGAACTAAAACTCTGAGACCCTTATCTTTTCGCTCTTGCAACTAAATGAACGCATCCGCCATCACAAAATTTAGTAGAGACCATCAAAGAAAGGAAATATTATGACTATTCATGATGGCAGATGAACCAAAATAAAATTTACTTTTCTCACTTCTGCATATGAGATTTCCCGGACGAGTGGTCCGTGGCGCTCCGAACGCGTAAATTTCGGGCGTACTCAGGAACGAAGTATTAGGCGTACTCAGGGATGAGCCCTGAGCGTGATCCCAAACGCGAAAGATTTAGATGGTCAAATATAAAAATCATTTAAAAATGATGCTGTTTTATGCATGACCTGAAATTTTTCACACACAAATCTCCCTCCACATACTTCCCGCTAATGTAAAATCTTCCCTCCAATAATCTCAAGCAAATCTCTCAGTTCAACTTTCCATACGCCATAAATCCCTCAGTTCAACTTTCCACCAGTCGGTCCAGTACTCCAGTCCACCACGCCTCCAAATCTCGGTCGACACAGTCCCAAAGTCCAATCCACCCAACCTCGTCGTCGCCGATCTCGCTGTGCCTGGTAGCCTGACTCCCGCAAGGGACTCGCGCGACTCAGGAAAAAGTGCGAACCCTAGACCTCAAATCGGGGGTTTCGCTCCGGTTTTCTTCCACAAATCTTCACCACATTTCTTTCTCCATCTACCCCTTCAGCCGGCGGTGCCTCATTCCTCCTCTGAGGGCGAGGCGCGGAGGTTCTCCGTGGGGTTTGGAGCTGGAGCCTTTGGAGGCGGGAGGAAGATGAGCAAGGCGAGGAGTGGCGGCGGGGAGGACCTCGACGGGCTGCTCCGGGGCCTGAAGCTGACTGAGCGAGAGAAGAAGGGGGTGCGTGGCGCCTGGAGTTCGGAGGCGGTGGAGTCGGGGAACATCCCACAGGCGGTGGGGAGATTGTTCTCGCCAAGACCAGGGTTTGCAGAGGGCATATTGCAGACGGTGGGCAGGATATGGTGTCCCCAGAAAGGGATCAGCTGCAAGGAGTTGGGCTATTTTGGAGGGACCCTGGGAATTTGGGGGTGACCTGCTGGTGGTGGTAGATTTTGATGATTCAAAAAGGCTGAGGGATTTGGAGTTTATTCATATCCCGGTTTGGATACGTGTGTTTGATTTGCCGTTGGGGTTAATGAATGCTGAGACGGGCCGCCGAATTGGTAATGCAGTGGGTAAGTTTCTGGATGTAGACAAAGATGAAAATGATCTTGCAGTGGGGGAATTCCTTAGAATAAAGGTTCTGATCGACATCAGAAAACCTCTGGATCGGGGAATCACAATGGAGAAGGGGGACGGTGAAGGGGATTGCTGGTGTAGTTTCAAGTACGAATTCCTTCCAAATTTTTGCTACTCGTGTGGCCTCTTAGGTCATGTGGAAAAGGATTGTGATGGCGGTTCTTGGCGACAGGAGGAGAGGCAGTTTGGGGACTGGCTGCGGGTAAACCCGTCAAGAAAGAGGGAGGGTAGAGGGAGATGGTCGGAAGGGGGAAATTCAGGAGGGAGTCAACAGAACCGGAAGGAAGCGAGTTGGGGGAAGAAGCGAGGGACTAAAATGGATGCTAGCAGTGATGGCTCCCGGAAAGTCACTGGTGAAAATGAGGGGGAGCTGAAGGATGATGGTGAAAGTCCACTCAAAATCATGGCAAATGTGGAGAGGGGTGGTATGCAAAGGAGGTTGGAATTTGAGGAACAAGCGATAGGGGAGGAAAAAGCGGGAAGGGTTTCACTGCCAGTCTCCGGTGGCAGTGCCAAAACTACCTCAACGTATGAGGTAGAGGAACTTCCTGTCGGGGTGGAGGAGCAGCCGGCCCTTGTGTGCACTCTTAGAACTGATTAGGTGGAACTTGAGGGGGGGGAGGATCGGGTAGCCTGCCGGGCAATTGTGGGGGAGAAAGGTGAAGACAGATCCGGTATGGAGGTGGATGGAGCTGAGGGTGCAAAGGGGGAAGGGGGAGAGGTAGCTGATGAAAGAAGTTCAGAAGCAATTAAGGTGGCGCTGCGGGGGGGTTCGGGAGGGGGCAGTTGGGGGGGTTCGGATGGTCTGTCGAGTGTGCTAAAAAAGGCGACTTTCAAGCGGCGCCCCCGGACTGCTTCGGGAAAGGGGAGATCCGACTTTGCTATGGGAGTTGAGCACAAGAAGAGACCAGCACAGGAGGCTTGTGAGGAGGGTGTGGATAGGAAGAAAAAGCTATGCTTGGGGGCTAGTATAAGTAAAGGGGAGGAGGAGCAGCACAACAATGTGGAGGCGGGATTGCTTGGGCAGTCCCGCCAGTCCCAATGAGGATAATAGCTTGGAACTGCCGGGGTTTGGGGAGTGGCCCGGCAGTTCGCGGTCTTCTGGATGTCCAGAAGAAGGAGGCCCCGGATGTGCTATTTCTGTCAGAAACAAAACATAATAGCACTTGGTTGGAGAGCTTGCGGTGGAGGTTAAATATGCCGAATATGTGTGTCAAGGACAGTGTGGGCGCAAGCGGAGGTTTGGCGTTGTTCTGGAGAAAAGGAGTCGACCTAACGATGGAGAGCATGTCTATGTACCACATTGAGGCAACTGTGAAGGAAGAGGACGGCTTTCAATGGCGATTCACCGGCATCTATGGTGAATCAAGGAGTGAGGAGAAGGACAAAACATGGAAGTTACTGAGAATTTTGAAAAACAGAAGCAACCTCCCATGGCTGTGCAGTGGTGACTTCAATGAAATCATGTTCAATTGTGAAAAGGAGGGCGGCCCCCCGAGATCGGAGAGGTGTATGGAGAGCTTCCGCGAAGCTCTTGTGGATTGCGACCTGCACGATCTTGGGTTTGTTGGGGATGTCTTTACTTGGAGAAACCTTCACCACAGAGCGGAGAGTTTTGTAAAGGAAAGACTAGACAGGGCGGTGGCGAATAGCTCTTGGAGAGCCAAATTTCCCCTAGTTCGAATTGTGAATGGTGATCCAAGACATTCTGACCATAGGCCTGTCATCGTGGACACGGGAGGGAGGGAGAAAAAGGACTGGAACAAACCAATGGAAATAATGAAAAAATTTGAAGCAAGATGGATGGAGGAAGAAGAGTGTGTGGAGAGGGTAGGAGAAGCTTGGCGTAATGCTCTTGAGGTGGGGGATGCAAGCCTGATGGAAATTCAAAAACAGTTACTGGTTGAGCTATGGGAGTGGGACCGGAGTGTCCTGGGAGAGCTCGAGAAGCGGATTAGAATAGCCAAGACTAATCTTGAGCGATGTCGAAGGGAGAGGATCAGCCAGGACCAAGTTAATAAAGAGCATGGGCTGCGATACAAACTGGAGAGGTTGTTGGATCAACAACATGTGTATTGGAAACAACGCACCCATTCCTCTTGGCTGATACAGGGGGACCGCAATACAAAGTTCTTTCATGCCCAAGCTTCGGAGCGAAGACGTAAAAATCATGTGGGGAAGTTGGTGGATGAGGGTGGCGCTGTGGTGGCGGGGAAGGACCTAAAAATGTTTATCGCTAACCAGTATCAGCATCTTTTTATGTCAATTGCAGGAGATCATGTGGAGGAGGTGATCGAGTATGTGCAAAGGCGGGTCTCTCATGTCATGAATGAGGGTCTGCTTGTGCCTTTCTCGGAAGAGGAGGTGTGGAAGGCCTTGCAAAGCATGGGGGATCTGAAAGCTCCTGGTGCTGATGGAATTCCAGCAATTTTCTATAAGAAGTTCTGGTCGTTGGTAGGTGACAAAGTGAAGACGGAGGTCCTGGGAGTACTGAATGGGGGTTCAATGCCAACAGGCTGGAATGATACAGTGATTGTGTTGATACCCAAGACTAGCAAACCGGAGAAACTGAAGGATCTAAGACCCATAAGTCTTTGCAACGTGGCGTACAAGCTCATTTCAAAAGTACTTGCAAATCGGCTAAAAGGTATCCTGCCGGAGATCATCTCACCTTCACAAAGTGCTTTTATCCCCAACCGCCTGATCACGGACAATGTACTGTTGGCCTACGAGTTCACTCATTACTTACACCAGCGCAAGAGTGGAAGAAGGGGAGTCGCAGCCATAAAACTTGATATGAGCAAGGCATATGATCGGGTGGAATGGGGCTTCCTGAGAAGAGTGATGCAGAAGATGGGATTCCATGAAAGATGGGTAGAGCGCATCATGCTCTGTGTCACCACGGTGTCTTACCGAATCAAAGTAAATGACCAGTACACGAACAGAGTGATTCCTCAGAGGGGACTACGACAAGGTGATCCTCTGAGCCCCTACCTATTTATTCTTTGCGCTGAGGCGTTGTCGGCCATGCTTCAAAAAGCTGAGGAGGATGGTAAGATTGAGGGGATCAGAGTCTGTAGGGAGGCGCCACGGATAAACCACCTGTTTTTTGCTGATGATTCCCTCATCTTGATGCGTGCACAGAAGGAGGATGCTAGAGAATTACAAAGGATCCTAGATGTGTATGAGAGAGCATCAGGTCAAGTGATAAATAGAGACAAGTCTTCTGTCCTGTTCAGTCCTAACACAAGTCAAGAAGACAAACACCAAATCCGGACCGAACTCCGCATCTCACAGGAAGCAAAAAATGAGAAGTATCTTGGGCTCCCTGTGTCTATTGGCAAATCACGCAAAGCAGCCTTTGGGTACATCAAAAGGAAGGTTTGGGGGCGGATACAGGGGTGGCAAGAGAAGCTCTTATCAAAGGCAGGCAAGGAGGTTCTAATCAAGGCGGTGGCCCAAGCAATCCCAACATATGCCATGTCGTGCTTTGATCTGACGAAAGGTCTTTGTGATGAGCTAAACTCTGTGATAGGAAGGTGGTGGTGGAACCAGAATGACAAAGAAAACAAAATACACTGGCTGAGCTGGGACAAGCTGACTTTACCAAAGAAGGAGGGGGGCCTGGGGTTCCGTGATCTTCACCTATTTAACCTAGCCATGCTTGCCCGGCAGGCGTGGAGAATCCTAACAAATCCGGAATCCCTGTGCAGTTGAGTTCTAAAGGCCAAATACTTCCCAAACTATAACATTTTGCAATGTAGTGCAAGAGAGGGCATCTCTTATACTTGGAGAAGTATTCTGCAGGGAGCCAATCTGCTTAAAGAGGGAGTGGTTTGGCGGGTAGGTAATGGTAACTCGCTTCAGATTTGGTCTGACCCTTGGATCCCTGCTGGAAGGACCCGCAAAACAGCGACCCCCAGAAGAGCCTCTGTCTTGACACGAGTGTCCGAACTCATGAACCCGGCCACTGGCTCTTGGGATGAGGATTTGGTGAAGGACATATTCTGGGAGTCGGATGCAAAAACCATCCTAGCTCTTCAAACGGATGCTGAAAGTGATGACTGGCCAGCTTGGCAGTTTGATCCAAAAGGGGTCTTTTCGGTCAAGTCAGCTTATAAGGTGGCAGTGAGGAAGAGGGAACATGAAAAAGCAAGAGATGCTTCTGGATCTGGGCTGGATAAGGAAGATGACGCTAGTTTTGACTGGAAGAGAATTTGGCGGCTTGAAGTGCCAAATAAAGTCAGGATGTTTGTGTGGCGCTTTGCACACAACAGTTTGCCAGTCGGGAGGAACATAGCACGGAGGGGAATTAAGCGTGAAACTTTATGCCCGATGTGCACTAGAGCTGATGAGGATGGCGGCCACCTGTTTCTGAAATGTAAAGGAGCAAAAGAATGCTGGCGTTTGATGAATTTGGAGCAGGTGCGCTCCAAGCTTGTTAGCTGTAGCACGGCAAAGGAAACAGTGAGAGCGATCTGGAGCCTTGAAGCAGGAACTCAGATGCGGGTTTGGGTGTTGCTCTGGCGTTGGTGGTCAGCTAGAAACAAAGTGAATGCTGGAGAAAGAAGAGCCTCGGGTCCAGAAATTGTTTCACTAGTCGGCTATTATGTCAATGATTTTGACAAACTCAAAAAAACAAAGGGCCAGAAGGGAGCAAAGAGTATTTTGAAATGGGAACCCCCACCTGATGACATGTACAAGATCAACGTGGATGCATCATTCAGGGCTAGCACACAAGCAGGTGGATGGGGTTTTGCTGCTCGTAATAAAGAAGGGGAGTTTCTGGAGGGGGGCTGTGGGAAGTTGGAGAGAGTGGCGAGTCCTTTGCAGGCTGAAGCCATGGCAGCGTTGATGAGTCTTCGTCGAGCTGCAGAATTGGGAATGGGCCGTATAATTCTTGAGACAGATGCAACAAGCCTGCAGAAAGGACTGACTTCAACAGAGATGGACAGGAGTGTCGATGGGTGTCTATTTCGCCAGATCAGAAAGTTTATCAATGAGGCATTTGTGCAGTGTGTGGTCCGGGCTTGTCCGAGATCATGCAACAAAGTGGCTGATTGCCTAGCTTCGTATGGGGCGAGCGCTGTTCTCTCCAACTTCAGCGGTGTATGGGGCGAGCTCGTATGGGGCGAGCTCGGGTTCAGCGGTGTTTATGAACCAAGTCCCCGAATTTGTCACTGCCCTGGTCTCTGGCGATTCGCCTAGAGCCTTTGGTTAATGGAAAACAAGGTTTTCCCTTTCAAAAAAAAAAGTCCAATCCACCGAAACCTCCAGATCCCAGTCCTAGCCGCCGCCTCTCCTCCTCGCCGAGACGCCGACACACCAGATCCCACCACTCCTCCGGCCGACTGCCTCCACCGTCCCACGTCCTCTTCCTCGCCGACTGCCGCCACCCCGCCCGGCCGCCCCACCTCCAGATCCCACCACTCCTCGTGGCCGCCCACCACCGCCCGTCCTCCTCTCGGTCAGCCGCCTCCCACATCCTCCTCCCCGCGGGCTGCCGCTCGGCCGCCCCACCACCCCCATCCTCCTCGCAGTCGCCCCCGCCCCCCATCCTCCTCGCGGCCGCCCACCTCCCACATCCTCCTCCCCGCCGGCTGCCGCCACCCTGCCCCACCTCCAGATCCAGATCTGGCCGCCTCCCACATCCTCTTCCCGGTCGGCTGATGGAGGAGGAGCCTGCGGAGGCTGATGGGGACTCCGGGAAGGAGAAGGAGTACCGCCTCCCACATCCTCTTCCCGGTCGGCTGATGGAGGAGGAGCCTGCGGAGGCTGATGGGGACTCCGGGAAGGAGAAGGAGTACCGCCTCCCACATCCTCTTCCCGGTCGGCTGATGGAGGAGAAGCTTCCAGTTGACCGAAGAGGATGTGCTTCGTGCAGCCTGAGCTGTGTTGCCCATTGCCAACTCCATGATATCAACGGCAAGTGATCTTCTCTGGTGACTCGTCGATGACTCAAAGTAAGCCTCAAATTCGGTTCATGATGCGTTACATTCTTGCCAAAGAACAATGTTTTCCCTAAGTAATTTAGAAATCTGTGATTGTTGAAATCTTAGGTATTGCCCGTTCTTCTGTTCGGGTGCCAAATATGGTAGTCTGGTTACGGTATTGCAGGGGTTTTCTTCAGTTCTACACTCTCAAATCTTTATATTTGCTATTTGAGTCTAATTCATAGGAGAGGTATAATTTACTTGTCCCTACTGAGCTTGCCTGCAAGTTGTTCGAAGAAGCCATACGAAGTGTTTTTGGAATTTGCCGGATACGAACAAAGTGATGTTCTTATTACAAAATCTAAGGCGGCAGTGCATAAGTATCAGTCAACACTCCATTGTTAATTATGTACTGTAACATAGCATGCAAAACTTACTGTTGTGGGAATATTTTACTGCTCCTTTTAGTTCATATTATAATTTATAAATCAGGACACCTTGGTTGAAACTCTGTGCTATCATGCAGCTTATGAAGCCTGCTTTCACAGTTGTCCGTGATAGAAGTGCCAAATGCTTTCTGCCAAATGTTAAAGATCACCTCATTGGGTAGGACTCATTTGAATTTCTTAATAGAATGTGCAGAGTAATGTAAGATCACTTTCTTGAGCCTATAGTTGGTGCATTGCATTGTGAATTTGTGATGCTACGAAAGGTTGGACAGTTCTTGGTGTGTTTGTGTATTGCTGTGTATGGTTGGAGTGTGTGGAGAACATCTGTTAAAATTTGAAGTTTAGTTGGGTTTGGACTAGTAATGGATTCTCATATTTTGTTAATTAATGTGCATTTTACTGTTGCAGCAAAAGTAGAAAGATATTGTAGAGGTGCTGATAGATTTCTCTGCCTATATTGGTCTGATGTGAGACATTAAGTTTCTTAACTTGCTGGATCACAACAATTGCAAGCTTATCTTTATTGATACCAATTAGGAATTGAATTCTCTTTTCAAAATTGAAGGAACCTTTGTGTGATCAGAAGCAATTTGAATTGATATGTTAGCTATTTACATGTATTGTTTTGTTCTTGTAATTGAATTGTTATGATAATTATTTACATGCATCGCTTTTAGTCTTGCAGGGTACTTCGTATGAGAATATGATAATGATAGTCAAGGATTATGTTGAAGGCTTGATAAACAAGTATCCTTACTGGAACAGGACACTAGGTGCAGACCACTTCTTTGTCACCTGCCATGATGTAGGTGTGAGGGCATTCGAAGGACTTCCATTCATGGTGAAGAACTCCATTAGAGTTGTCTGTTCACCAAGCTACAATATTGACTTTATACCGCATAAGGATGTTGCTCTTCCTCAAGTATTGCAGCCTTTTGCTCTACCTGAAGGAGGAAATGATGTTGAAAACAGGTTGAAATGACACTT
Organism: Dendrocalamus latiflorus; assembly: GCA_017311315.1. Classification (NCBI taxonomy): domain Eukaryota; kingdom Viridiplantae; phylum Streptophyta; class Magnoliopsida; order Poales; family Poaceae; genus Dendrocalamus; species Dendrocalamus latiflorus. The sequence goes on along the minus strand of CM029671.1, from coordinate 1,264,721 downwards.
CCTATTTGTCGTTGTATACAATGTGCTTATAACTGTTTCTATATGTTAGTTTTTATTGATAGAAATACTGTAGAAAACTGCTAATATTTGTCCATTTGAAAGTTTGAGTGATTTTTGCTAGACTGTGTTAACGCCTTGTATGATTCTAGTACCTATAGTATCTTGCTAAGTGAAAGTCTGATTCATGTGAGAAGTTTGGTTATACACACTTATAGCCAGTTGTCTCCTTATTCATGCCTCGACGTTTATATTCTGTGAATCTGATTAATTCAGAAGTGTACATGGTTCAACGCTTTGTTCTAATGCAAAGAAGCACTTAGGTGTAGCAAATTGAAAATTGCTCATAACCATAGAATGGTCTAAACTACAGCTTAAATAAATATTTACAGTCTTACAGGATTAAGCAGTCGAGGAATTCCCAGACTACAGGATTAAGGTAATTTATTTCAAAGGACTGAAAAGAAATGCCGATTGCTTGGCCTTCAATATATGTATGATATTTCAACTTTGGTCCATATAATACTACATATATACTTTTTCATGTATCCTTAAAGCTCAGTAATGTTTGCCACATGCAGGTTCGGAAGATTAATGGTTGAAATCTCATACTTGTTTCACCTCATGGATAGATCATCGGGCAAAGATTTTGAGAAGAATAGATAGATATCATTATGTCATTCTAGGATGAAAAGTTTGTGTTGTTATTCCCAAGACTTGTTTTCTCAAATGGATTGTCATGTATGTTATAAAATTATGTGAACCATATTTTATATATTTCCCTGTGGAATGCAATGTTGGTGATGGTTATAATTTTGTGCAATATGTGATTCTTGTGAAAGAAAATAATTCTGCAATTAATTAATTGTCATTTCGAAAAAATCATTACTTTTTCCTCTCTCTAGATCTCTGTGTATATATATTTATATGTATTAAAATAAGTTTCCGCAAAATGTTTTGGTGTAAGAAAGTGTGTTGCTACTCATATTACAATGGTGTTACTATTGCTCCTAAAATGTGTTACTAGGGTAGCTTGTTGTAGCACATATTTGTGTTACCAGGGTAGTTTGTTGTAGCACATAATATGTGTTCTTATAGATAAGATATGTGTTGCAAGGTAGTAACATGTTTTCAGACATGTAGTAGCACTTATCACGTGTTACTTCAAACCTAGCTAGTAACATAGGCTATAAGAACACTTAAAAATTGTGTTACTGCAAAGACTAGTAACACCTTTATTGATATGTAGTAGCACATAGACGTGTTACTGTAGCTCCTTCCTAGTGTAGTGGCATTTCTCATCTTACATCGGCCTACAACATTTGGGTAACCCTCGATGCATACCATGAGGGCACTACCCAAATCAAGACCGTACGACAGGACCAATACAAGCAAGATTACAACAAGTTTAAAATGCTCTTTGGTGAGTCCTTAGATGAATGTTTTGAGAGGTTTCACAAAATCTTGAGCAATCTCCGAGTAGTCGGTCTCACATACCCTGACTCGGACAACGCTCGTCAGATGCTATCTGCCTTGGATTTGCGAGTTTGGGAGATGAAGGTGACCACCATCAAGGACACCTCCGATCTTTTGACACTGACTCTTGATGCGTTGTATTCACACCTCAAGACTCATGAGATTGACATTGTCTCTCACAAGTCGAAGTTGCAGTCGATGACATTGGTCATCGATCCCAGTCTAGCTTTTGGAGTTTTCTCTGACGATGCTACTGGTTTTTCCCTAGCTGCGCTTTGTGAAATAAGCGATGATCAATTAGAGCAGCTACCGAAGAATCAACTAGCTCTCTTAGCCACAAAGTTCTCCCATGCATACAAGAGAGTGAGGGATAGAAAGAGGAGTGGGCTAGTGATTTGCTTTGAGTGTGGTGGCCCCAACCACATTCGAACAAATTGCCCCAAGCTGGAGAAGGGCAAGAACGACTACATCAACAAGAATCGTAACAAAATGCCCCCAGCTTATGTCCAAGGAAAAGAGAAGAAGTACTGCAATCTTGGCAAAGCCAAGAAGCTCTTCCACCATATCCTTACCGCTTTCGACGACATCAACTTCAGCGACTTGGAAGGCTGGAGTGACAACGATGCCAAAGATGATCAAGACAAGGACACCAAGGACGGTGATGATTTCATCGGCATGTGCTTCATGGCCAACGAGACCGATGTTAGTGACGACGATCTCTACACTGACTCCGATGAGGTAGGTCCCTCCTACGACCAGCTCAATGATGCATTTCTCAAGTTAGGAAGATTTTATGCTAGATCTAGAGCTAGGTGTGGTGATCTAGAGAAGGAGGTAGAGAGCTTGTCACGGGGGCTTACTTTGCTTAAATCTACTCCCTCCCGTGACGATTGCGATGTTTGTACTTCTTTGCTTGGAGATATGGAGAAGCTAAGGACCTCTCATGATAGTATGATTTTTGAGCTTGACTTGCTTAAGGTGGAGAATGTTAGTCTGCTTGCTGAATTAGAAATGACTAGGGTAGCTTCTCTTTCATCTACTACTGTTGAGACTACATCTTGCACCTCATGTGAGGTTAAGGACAATGCTTTTAGAGGTCTTTACACTATGCTTCTTGATTTGCCTGAAACATGTGAAAGCTGTAATAATTTGAAGATTAACCTAAAGAAGGCATATCATAAAATTGCTGAATTACACGCTTCCTTGCTTGAGCCCATTGTTTCTTGTACCAACTGCCCAAAATTAACTGCTGAGTTTGAATCTGTCTCAAAACTGTTTCAAGAAATGATCGGCCACAATAACAAAATGACTCAATATGCGACTAAGGACCCTGTTAGCTCACCATGCAATAACAGTGAATAACTAAAATCTGAACTCATTGCTTTGAATGATAAATGTGTGAAGCTAACTAAGGACCTTCTAGAGAAGTCACAATTTGATTGTGTTGTGTGTGCTGTGGCGGGGAAGAAGACTAAGGAAATGGTAGAGACGCTTAGCCACGAGGATCAAATGGTTAGAAGTAGGACTGCCTCCTGTGCGTCATGCGAAGCCCTCAAAGTTGAGGCTGCTGTGCTCAAGGAGAGACATGCACATGCCATTCGTTCTTCTACTGTTGGTTCTTCTTCCTCTCCTATTGTGATAAGAACATGTACCCTATGGATACAACCATATTTGCTATACTTGTTGTTCCAATTACAAGAGCTCCTACACATCACTTAAATTATGAGGTGAGCTCATTTCAAAGAGATTTTACTTTATTTGGTAAAGAACTTATAATATTACATAATGAGAGTTTGTTGCGTTTGTTATCATGTACCAAGATTTATGATCAAGATCATGCAATACGTGATGCTACACCTATGTTAAAATCGAGGACGGTTTCCTGTCAAGAAGGGGAAGATGATGTGACCACGCCACCAACACATACGACCATAGCGGTCAATATCAAGATTGAACTAAAGGTGAATTCGTTTCTTCAACTTCAACACATTTTAAATGAGAATATGATGCTACCTAATGATGAAAATATATATATTTGCAGCACCACATCACTTTGGAATAAATTGAAGCAAGGGTTCAAGTTGGACAGGTTTTGGAATCCAATTCGGCCTCCAGATCAATTCGGATTCAGCCTGACAGGCCAATTTCAAACGGCCATAACTTTTGATCCAGAAGGCTTCTCAGGGCCCGTGAGTACTCGTTGGAAAGATCTTGGAGTCTACTTTCAGATGGATCTGGTCTCACCTCCAAAATCCATCCTAGAAGATCAAAAACGGTGAAACAAGTCATGTTACTTTTCCAGTCCGAGTCAAAGTGGGCCGATGGCCTTGTAACTTGGGCTATTTGGGCCGGCACTGTTCATGTGAACAGTACCATGACTGCATGAACAGTACCACAAATAGTACCATATCCCTTGTCATTAGATAAGTGCGGCTTTCCCCTCCCCTATTTAAGGAGGCCGCACCCCTTTAGTTTGCCTTGGATTTTTCTTAAGAGATTATTCTGCTTAGCAGTTTCGCCGCATGTTCGGTTGAGAAACCCCAACTTGTGATCTTAATATTTATTCGCAATTTCAGATTGCATCTTTTACTCTCTTGCTTGTGTTCTCGATTCGTTTACAGGAGATAGCCTTCTTGGCGAGGTCAATCGTGTTCGGCACGGTTGATAACCAACGGAGCAGTGGTGTAGTGATTGCGAGGGGTTCGATCTGTTTTGGTCGGAGCCTTTGGATCATCAACGTCGAGATCTCCACAATCGACTTATCAGTACCTCTCGGAAGATCGGGCCATCGTCACATCATATTGTCTCTTCTTCCCCCTACTCTTCTTGCACCTCTCTTTTTCAGAAGTGTTAGTATCTTATGAACGCTCTTGAAAGATTTATTGGAGGCAAGAAGAAGCAAATCTTATTCTAGACAAATCCAAGATCTGCAAGTTCAATCAAGGTCTAGGATATGATTTCTTAGAAGATGCTAGGAAGCATTCACCTGCTGTTGTTAGACCCATAGCAACAGGTGTGATCAAGGTCAAGCCCAAAACCAAAAAGGTTGAGTTCAAATCTGCAGGTTTTGTCCAAGAGATTTCTGACAGCAAGGTGGTATCACTTGTCACTTCGACCTGTCTAAAGGTCAAGCCCCATCATGCTAGTTCTACCTCCCAGAAGGTGAAGTATCATTGTACCTTCTGTCAGAAAATTGGACACAAAATTGAGAGATGCTTTAAGCACGCCAAGATCGCGTAGAAAGATCGTGTTCGCGCCCTTAGGCGTATTAAGGGTCAGCCCTAGACTCTGAGTGCACCTAAGACCAACACGAAGTCTAAGATCAATTCTATTGAAGTGTTTAGGCAGCATTGAGGACTTGGTTTTCTTGATTAAGATTTTTGTCCTCGGGTCGCCTCTGGTTAGTTTATCAGCCGTTCTGAGGATAGATCTCGTTTCCCCATCGAGACAGCTTTCCGCGGCGTGATCAGTCTGTTGCTGTCAATCAAACTCGCTCTTCTATAGCGGTCAGACCCGACAACAACTTCGGGTCTGCTTGTAGACCTTTTGGTTTTCTAAGTGACAGAGAGCGTAGGGTAGTTAGAGGTCAGTCGTGTTTGACTACTTCTTCTGCTCGTCGTGTGACTTAGTATTGGGTACCAAGATCTATTATGATTTATCCCAGTACTGAGCCGCAGATATCTCTCTCCTGTTGACTCAGGTTCGTCGGGCTGGGAGGAGAGAGGTGTGGCTCATAGACTCTGGCTGTTCTCGACACATGACCGGAAACTCCCATTGGTTCTCTTCCCTAGTCCGAGCTCCAGGTGATGAGGCTATCACCTTCGGAGACGCCTCATCTGGTTGAGTCATCGCAAACGGTAACTATGCGCATTAATGACTCTTGCATTCTTAAAGATGTTGGCTTAGTGAGTAAGCTGCAGTACAATTTGCTTTCAGTTTCTCAGCTTACCGATGACTATTTCGAGATAAGTTTTAAGAAAAACGCTTGCAAATTTCTTGATTCTTCGGGGAGTCTTGTTTGTGGGATCTCTAGATATGGAAAGATCTTTCATGCTGATTTTGTTGAGTCTTCTGGTGATCCTCTTAAGTGTTTAGTTGCTTCAGAGTCCCGTGATCTTTCCATATGGAATAGGAGACTTGGTCACATTGGTTTTGATCGTTTGACTCGTGTTAGCGGCTACGATCTCATTCGTGGTCTGCCCAAACTCAAGATGGTCAAAGACTTAGTTTGTGCTCCTTGCCGGCATGGCAAGATGGTTGCTGCTTCTCATCCTCCAGTCACTATGACTATGACCGATGCACCAGGACAACTTCTTCACATGGACACAGTTGGTCCATCTAGAGTGCAATTTGCAGGAGGGTACGTTCTTGTCGTGGTCGATGATTTTTGAAGGTATTCTTGTGTATTTTTCCTAACCTCGAAGGATGAGATGTTCAATCATTTTCGGGGTCGTTTTAGTAGGCTTTCTATCGAGTTCCCGGGTGACTTACGAGCGATCCGCAGTGACAATGGCACGGAATTCAGGAATTCCTACTTTGAAAAGTTTTGCAATGAGATAGGGGTAGAGCATCAGTTCTCTTCTCTGCACGTCCCCCAGCAAAATGGCGTTGTGGAGAGGAAAAACCATACTCTGGTTAAGATGGCCAGGACAATGCTTGATGAGTACTCTACAGCTAGGAAGTTTTGGGCTAAGGCTATAGCCACCGTGTGCCATGTTTCGAACGGAGTTTTTCTGAGGGCACACTTGCATCACACTTCTTATGAGTTTAGATATGGACGAAAGCCCAGTGTTTTTCATTTTTGAGTGTTTGGTTGTAAGTGTTTTATCTTGAAGTCTGGGAACCTAGATAAGTTCGAGTCACAATCTTGTGATGTGATCTTTCTTGGTTACTTGACTTCTTCGCGGGCTTATAGGGTCTGGAACTGCGAGTCTAGCAAATTGGTAGAGACCTGTGAGGTGACTTTCGATGAGGCCAATCCGAGGACTAGGCCCGACATCTCAGGTTCTGTAGAGCAGTTCGAGACCATCTTTGTGGATGATGAGGAGGATGGAGATGAGGGTTGTTTACCTGATCCAGTTCCTCCTTCTCTTGAAAAGCCTGCTTCTACCACCGCACCTCTAGGAGATCAGCCTATTCCTTCCACTTCTTCGTCTCATCCAAGACCTTCCCATCCTATCCAAAAATATTATCATTCAGAGCAGATGATTGGAGATCTCTTTGAGCGTGTCACATGCTCAAAATCTGGCTTATCTCACTTTTGTCTTCATTCTGCCTTGTCGCCTCTTTCGAGCCCAAGGATGTCTGTCATGCTCTTTCTGACGAGTTTTGGGTCAATGCCATGTATGAGGAGTTAGAGAACTTTGAGAGGAACAAGGTCTGGTCGCTTGTTGAGCCCCCTAGAGGTCATAATGTCATAGGTACCAAGTTGGTGTTGAAAAACAAGCATAGTGAGGATGGGTTTGTCATTCGAAACAAGGCTAGATTGGTGGCTCAGGGTTTCTCCCAGGTTGAGGGTTTAGATTTTGAGGAGACCTTTGCCCCTGTAGCTAGGCTAGAGGCCATTAGGATCTTGCTTGCATTCGCATCGTCTAAGGGCTCAAGCTATACAGATGGATGTCAAGAGTGCCTTCCTCAATGGGTTTATTGAGGAAGAGGTCTATGTTAGACAGTCTCCAGGTTTCGAGAACCCCAAATACCCAACCATGTCTACAAGCTTTCCAAAGCCCTGTATGAACTTAAGCAAGCCCCTAGAGCTTGGTATGAGAGGTTCAAGTCCTATTTGTTGAGTCATAGGTTTGAGATGGGTAAAGTAGATAAGACCTTGTTCATTCGTAGGCATAGCAATGACTTTCTACTCGTCCAAATCTATATGGATGACATTATCTTTGGCGGCTCTTCTCATGCTCTTCTTTTTTAGTTCTCTGATGTCATGAGCACAGAGTTTGAGATGAGCATGATGGGTGAGTTGAGTTTCTTCCTTGGCTTTCAGATCAAGCAGACTTAGGAGGGTACCTTCTTGCATCAGGGTAAGTACACTCGAGACCTCCTGAGGCACTTTGATATGAGTGATGGCAAGCCGATGTCAACTCCAATGGCATCATCAGCTTCACTCGACCCAGATGAGGATAGCGAGCCAGTGGATCAAAAGGAATATCGCAGTATGATTGGCTCCCTCTTGTACCTCACGGCCTCGAGGCCAAATATACACTTCTCTGTATGTCTGTGTGCTCGATTCCAGGCCTCTCCTCGTGTGTCTCACCGCCAGGCGGTGAAACGCATCTTTCAGTATCGTCGAGCTACCATAGACTATGGTATCTGGTACTCTTCTTCTTCCTGTCTTTTCCTTAGAGCCTACTACGACGCAGACTTTGCTGGCTATAGGATATATAGGAAGAGCACTTCTGGCACTTGCCAATTCATTGGCACTTCTCTTGTCTCCTGGTCTTCTAGAAAGCAGTCCGGTGTTGCATAGTCCACCGCAAAGGCCGAGTATGTGGTTGCCGCTAGTTGCTGTAGTCAGGTGCTTTGGATGGTCTTGACCTTGCGGGACTTTGGGTTAGCCATAGATAGTGTTCCACTCTTTTGTGATAACACTTCAGCCATTAACATTGCCGAGAACCCAGTGCAGCACTCCAGAACCAAGCACATTGATATTAGATATCACTTCCTTAGAGACCATGTGGAGAAGGGTGACATAGTGCTCCAGTTTCTGGAGAGTGACCACCAGTTAGTTGATATCTTTACCAAGCCTTTAGATAGCTCGAGGTTTTCGACCTTGCGAGGAGAGCTTGGGGTTGTCTATCCTTATGGATTATTGTGAGGGGGAGTTTCTTGCTGTTGTGTTTCTCATTGCTTATATGCTTCTGTTCTTATTCTGTTACATTGCATGCTGTTGCATTTGGGTTAGTCCTTCTAGCATAGATTAGAGTGGTTTTCTCGCTGAGTTTCTTAGACTTCTTTCTCTCATCTTGTGATTTTAGGATGTTGTTTATTAGCTGTTTTTCTTCTCACTAGGTTAAGTTCACTCACTTCTTTTAGGTCTAGTGAGGGTTGGGCCACCCTTGGATAGACAGCGAACGTGTTTACTCCCTAGTGTGTTAGAAGACCAGCTAATAGCCCTAGAGTCATATGGAGTAGATGAGAGTCAGTCTGAGTCTTGGTATCCTCTGTATGTTTTCTTTGCTTCAAGGACTGCCTGTTCTGTGTTCTCTTTGCCAGCTTCTCGGTTTTATTGCTTTGGTTCAGGGGGAGTTCATTTGGGATTTGCTAGAACTTAATATTGACATAACTCAATTTGAACTAAAAGTGCTTCACTTGCTGAGGGGGAGCTGGATTTTCCTGCATTTCATGCTATGTTCAGCTTTCTGCATTGTAATATAACCACATGGAGCCTTGATTATTATCCTGTTATGACATGGTTAAACTGCATTACGTCTTGCCATGATTTGTGCTAGGGTGCTTGATTTATCATGACTTTTATGTGTAGTCTAGTCTTTACCATGTTAGTTGATTAAAATTTGCACAACCCGAATTAAATCATGTCATGTTAGATCTTGTGACTAGTCTGCCTCTAGTTATCCTTGTATGATTCATGCCATGTCACATAGGCTGAGTTGAGTTTTGAATCTTTGTTGAGCTTTTAGATTGAGCTATACTAGTTCTTGGTGAAGTATAAGTTAACTCTTTGTTCTTGAACACAATTCAGCAATTCATAACGATCCCTTTTGTGCAAAAAAAACTGATCTTACCAATTCTTTCTCATGAGACTGCTACCATTGCACTAGGCAGGAACTTAGGAGGAGTTTTGGATGACCAAGATCATTTCTTAAGCTTATTGCTTGAAATGGTCGCATAAGGCTTGATATCTAGCACATGGCTAAGCCACAAAAATTTGGTAGGGAACAACCATGTATTTCAAAAAGGAAAATCATGTCAAATGTGCTACATTTGCTCAAATACAAAAATGCCAAGTACTTGAACAATTGTCTCATTCTTGAGCTTATAGCACTCTAAATTGATTCAATATTAACTTCTTGACTCCACTTAGAATATGGACATGGCTTGACTCATCTTTGGATATATCTAGCTAGATTATAATCTTGAATGACTTGACAAGCTAAGATTCTGAGCTATTTGGTTTAGCTTGTCTATACATGAATTGTCATGATCTAGATAGCATTCTATTATGTTATGGCTTGGTGTAATACTCAAAAGGTCATTGTGGATAATCTGCACTCACATTGCAATTTGCACACAATAAAAGGTGTCCAACATGTAATTGTATTCTGGTAGGAAAAAGATCACACACACATGTCTTCTAGCATTGCACAATCATCCCTAGCCTTGTATTACCAAAATGTAAATTTCACGCAGTTCAGGGGAGGTAGAGAGAGGAGGCGGAGGAGGAAGGGGAACCTGCGTCACTCACGGGAGCGCGATGAGGACGAAGAGGAGCAACACAGCGATGAAGGAGTACTTGACAGCGGCAGCGAACATGGCGGTAGAGATGAGCGCGAGCTGCAGCAGCAGCAATGCGCCAGCCCAGGCCAGCGTGGTTGTCAACAACATGGTCGCGGTGTTGGCCGTCTCCAGCATGAGTAGCTCCCCCAACCGGATCACTGATAACACCGGCAGGGAGGGCCCCTGGCGTCTCTCCCCCTCCACTGGGGCACATTGTTTCCACCGGAGCACGTGAAAATGACTGTGAGATAGCCACGGCAACGGAGGTAGAGGCAAGAGGTGGTCGTCGGCTTTGGGGCTCTGGTCCTGGGGAGCGGGCGAGGGGCAGGGGAAGGAGGGGTGGAATTAGGGTTCCAATTTGTGCCGTCATAGGAGGGTGGAGGAGGTGGAGGAGCACGCGGGAAAGGAGAAGGCGTGAGAGAGGGGGAGAGAGAGCACGAGAGGAGCAAGTGCGGGGCTGCGATGGTGGTGAGGGCGACGACGAGGTCGAAGGCGGGGTATGCGAGGGGGTGAGGAGGTTAGGGTTTGGGCTGAGTGATGCATAGGTGGACGGGTGGATCTGGCCGAAAGGGCGATCGAATGGACAACAGTTCGCAGGACGTGAATGAAGGGCGTTGGCTTGATTTTGGATTACGTAGAGGGCTTTTTTGGAAAACTGGGGACATGGACGACCTCCTAGGCCGCAGATTCTTTCATGCTTAAGGAGTTTTATTATGATGTGTGTGTGTGGAGCTCTTAGCACCGTTGGAGTTGGGGATCAAAGCCAGATTTGCAGCTACAGCCATTGCCTCTCCCATAGCCTACCTATAGTGGTCTCGCCCTTGCTATAGTGTTGCAATTCCACACAATGGAATCGTGGGCTCCACCACCACCACCACCTTGACCCTATCTCGCAGCTCCAAATCCAGCCCGATGATCGCGTCGCTCATTGAATTTTCCTCTCATTGGAACAAACTTTGCAGGAGTCGCCCATAGAGGAGACCTCACTATTGGGAATAGTCTCACATCAGTTATAGGAAGAACAAAAGCACAACTTATAAGTGTGAGGGAGACCTTACCTATTGAACTAGTCTTTAGGGGGGAAAAGGCTCAATACCACTTATAAGGCTGATGTTTTAGGGCATGCATGTAGCAGCCCATAGTCTTAGTTGTGTTCAGCCCGTTGGACCCGGAGCTTGGAGAGTAAATGATGAGGGCATCCCTAACACTTATACATCTTCTCCTATTGGTGGTCATGTACATACTGATGAGGACATCCCCATTACATATACATCTTCCACTCCAAGCATGCATGAGAATAAACAAGAACAAGAGGGCCCAATGACGAGGGCAAGAGCCAAGCGTTTAAACAAATTGGTGCTTTTGTTTCTTAAGGAGTTTCCTTTAATTGATGATGAACTTGGAATACTACCTCATGCTAGTATTTTATGTATTATTAGGTATGACTCATGTGAAGACTTGGGAGAGCAAAAGGGAGGAGCCCAAGGACTTAAACTACAAGTTTTGGATAAGATTTTTAAGACAAATTCGGACTTCTCACGTGCTCAACCCAATTCAAACTCGGATTCAACTCAGGATTCAATTCGGATTCGGTTCGGGACAGCCTGACAGACAGTTACTAAAAAGGCCATAACTTTCACAAACAGAGTCCGATTCGGATGTTCTTGTACTCGTTGGAAAGATAATTTCAGGGCCTACGCAATGGATCTAGTTCTACCTTCAAATTCATCACGGATAAAAAGTTATGACCGAAACAATATGACAGGTGAAAAATATAATTTCTTTTTTGTGAGAGTTCGTATCCAAAACCATATAGGGTTGAGTTGTACTTGGTTTGGGGACCATATGGACATCTCACGGGGCTATATAAGCCTTGTATTGGCAGCCTTTAGGAAGAGACTAATTTTATGCATAAGATTGAAACATAGCTATTGCTTGTTCTTTCAACACCAGAGTTCATGCGAGGACTTTGAGAGAGAACTAGGTGATCCATTGTTCGTTCTGCAATTCAAGGTCAAGCCGTCGTTCCATTGGGAATTGGGAACTTGGCGTTCGTCGTTTGTGGTCTCGCGACGAACAATTATCCGGTGTGTTTTGGGCGTATTCCGAAGAATATAGGGTTTGTGCATTGGCGCGAGTGTTTAACTAGCGACATCGTCTACTTCGCATCAACTATCCACGGTTTCTCACTGAGAAGATCGGGACCCCTCCCAGTATCATGTGGCATCAGATTCTAGGTTCATTCATTAATCCAAAAATTGCAATACCAAAACCGTAGTTTAATATGTTTATTTCTTGTGCATTTTGTTAAGTCTTCGACCATTAGAGTTGTGTTTTAGTACTGATCCGTGTGTTTCCTTTTGCGTTGCTTAATCGTTGTGTTCACATAAGCTCTTCCACCGCGTCCTCACCGCCTTCGATGACATCGACCTCAGCGAGGTGGAGGAGTGGAGTGACGACGATGGGAAGGATGATCAAGAGCCCAAGGATGGCGATGACTTCAGCGGCATGTGCTTCATGGCCCTTAAGGGCGGCATCAACGACAGCGAGCTCTATTCTGACTCCGATGAGGTATATCCCTCTTATGACCAGCTTTGTGACATTTTTCTTAAGCTAGAAAAATTTCGTGCTAGATCTAGAGCTAGGTGTAGCGAGTTGTAGAAGGAAGTAGAGAGATTGTCACGGGAGCTTACTTCACTTATATCTGCTCCCTCCTATGATGAATGTGATATATGCTCTTCTTTGCTTGGTGATATGGAGAAATTAAGGACCTCTCATGATAGTGTGTCTTCTGAGCTAGATTTGCTTAAGGTGGAGAATGTTAGTCTACTTGCTGAGCTAGAGATGAGTAGGGTAGCTACTCTTTCATCTACTACTGTTGAGACTATTTCTTGCACCTCATGTGAGGATAAGGACAATGCTTTTAGAGGTCTTTATACCATGCTTCTAGATCTGCCTGAATCATGTGAAAGCTGCATTAATTTGAAGATGAACCTAAAGAAGGCAGATCATAAAATTGCTGAGTTGCATGCTTCATTACTTGAGCCTATTGTTTCTTGCACCAATTGTCCAAAGTTAACTGCTGAACTTGAATCTGTCTCAAAATAGTTTCAAGAAATGATTGACCACAATAATAGATTGGCTCATTATGTGACTAAGGACCCTGTTAGCTCACTATGCAATAGTTGTGCAAAACTAAAACTTGAACTCGTTGCTTTGGAAGATAAATATGTGAAGCTAACTAAGATCCTACTAGAGAAGTCACCATCTGCTTGTGATGTGTGTGCTGTTGTGGGGGAGAAGCCCAAGGGTAGGGTAGAGACGCCTAGTGACGAGAACCGGCTAGCAGTAGGACTGTCCCTTCTGAGGCGGCTGTGCTTGCACGTGCCATTCGTTCTTCTACTGTTGGTTCTTCTTCTACTCCCTTACCTTCTGCTGTCTCTTCTTCCCATGCTCTTCTTGTACCTCTATCTTTCAGGAGTGTCAGTATCTTATGAACACTCTTGAGAGGTTTGTAGGAGGCAAGAAGAAGCTGAATCTTATTCTAGACCAATCCAAGATTTGCAAATTCAATCAAGGTCTAGGATTCGATTTTTCTGAGGATGTTAGGAAGCATCCACCTGCTGTTCTTAGACCCATAACAGCAAGTGTGATCGAGGTCGAGCCCAGAACTAAGAAAGTTCAATTCAAATCAGCGGGCTTTGTCCAAGGGACCTTTGACAGTAAGGTGGTTTTACCTGTTGCTTTGATCTCTCAGAAGGCGAAGCCTCATCATGCTACTTCTACCTCTCAGAAGGTGAAGTACCGTTGTATCTTCTGTCAGAAGGACGGACACTTGGTCAAAAGATGCTTCAGGTGCGCCAAGATCGCGCGTAGAGACCGTGTTCAGGCTCGTAGGTATATTCAGGGTCAGCTCCAGACCTTGAGTGCACCTGAGACCAACACGAGGTCGAGAGTTGCTTCTGTTGATGGGTTTGGGCAGCATCGAGGACTTGGTTTTTCTGAGTTTTCTGGTTTTCATCCTCGATATGCCTTTGGTCGTGATATCCGCCGTCCCAAGGGTAGATCTCGTTTCCCCCGTCGAGATAGCTACTCGCGGCGTGATCAGCGTGTTGCCGATACTCCGACTCGCTCTCCCATAGCAGTCGGACCCATCAACAGCTTTAGGTCTGCTCGTGGACCTTCTGGCTTTTTGAGCAACAGAGAGCGTAGGGTAGTTAGTGGTTAGTTGTGTGTGACTACTTCTTCTGCTCGACGTGTGACTCAGTATTGGGTTCCAAATCTCTTTTGATTTATCCCAGTACTGAGCCTTTACTCTCTTGTTGACTTAGGTTCGCCGGGCAGGGAAGGGAGAGGTTTGGCTTGTAGACTCCGGCTATTCTCGACACATGACCGGAGACTCCCGTTGGTTCTCTTCCCTAGCCCGTGCTCCAGGTGATGAGACTATCACATTTGGAGACGCTTCGTTTGGGTGCATCATCGCGAAAGGTACTGTACGCGTTAATGATTCATTTATTTTAAAAGATGTTGCCTTAGTGAGTAAACTGCAGTACAATTTGCTTTTTGTTTCTCAGCTTACCGATGATGATTTCGAGGTGAGCTTTAAGAAAAATGCTTGCAAAATTCTTGGTTCTTCGGGAAGTCTGGTTTGCGGGATTTCTAGATATGGGAGGATCTTTCGTGCTGATTTTGTTGAGTCTTCTGGTGATCCTCTCAGGTGTTTAGTTGCTTCTGAGTCCCGTGACCTCACTTTCTGGCATAGGAGACTTGGTCATATCGGTTTTGACCATTTGACTCGAGTTAGCGGCCACGATCTCATTCGTGGTCTGCCTAAACTCAAGATGGTCAAAGATCTAGTTTGTTCTCCTTGCCGGCACAGCAAGATGGTTGCCGCTTCTCATCCTCCGGTCACAGTGACTATGATCGATGCACCAGGACAGCTGCTCCATATGGACACAGTTGGCCCAGCTCGAGTGCAGTCAGCAGGAGGGAAGTCGTATGTTTTTGTCGTGGTCGATGACTTCTCGAGGTACTCTTGGGTGTTTTTCTTAGCCTCGAAGGATGAGGCATTTACCCATTTTTGGGGTTTGTTTAGTGGGCTTTCTATTTAGCTTCCGGGTGCCTTACGAGCAATCCAGAGTGACAATGACAAGGAGTTCAAGAATTCCTACTTTGAGAGGTTTTGCGGTGAGATAGGTGTAGAGCACCAGTTCTCTTCTCCATACGTCCCTCAGCAAAATGGCGTTGTGGTGAGGAAGAACCGTACCCTGGTCGAGATGGCCAGGATGATGCTTCATGAGTACTCTACACCTAGGAAGTTTTGGGCTGAGGCTATAACCACCGCGTTTCATGTTTCCAACAGAGTTTTTCTCAGGGCACACTTGCATCGCACCTCTTATGAGTTGAGATATGGGCAAAAGCCCAGTGTATCTTATTTTCGTGTGTTTGGTTGCAAGTGTTTTATTCTGAAGTCTGGGAACCTAGATAAGTTCGAGTCACGTTTTTGTGATGGGATCTTTCTAGGTTACTCGACTTCTTCGCAGGCTTATAGGGTCTGGAACTGTGAGTCTAGTAAAATGGTAGAGACCTGTGAGATGACTTCCAAGACCATCTTTTTGGATGATGAGGAGGATGGAGATGAGGGTTGTCTACCCGATCCAGTTCCTCCTCCCCTCGAGGTGCTTGCTTCCACCACTGCACCTCGAGGAGATGAACCCATGCCTTCTGCTTCTTCTGGAGCTAGTGGCTCTGTTCCTACCTCATCAGCTCATGAGGTAGAGGCCACTTCTTCATCTCATCCAGAACCTCTCCGAAACATCCAAAAAGACCATCCTTCCGAGCAAATGATTGGAAACCTTTTCGAGGGCGTCACACGCTCAAAGTCTGGTTTGTCTCAATTCTGTCTCCACTCTGCCTTCATTGCCTCATTGAGCCCAAGGATGTTAGTCATGCTCTTCTGATGAGTCTTGGGGTCAATGCCATGCATGAGGAGTTAGAAAACTTTGAAAGAAACAAGGTCTGGTCGCTTGTTGAGTCCCCTAGAGGTCACAATGTCATTGGTACCAAGTGAGTGTCAAAAAAAAGCAAAGTGAGGATGGGGTAGTCATTCGAAACAAGGCTAAACTAGTAGCTCAGGGTTTCTCCCAGGTTGAGGGTCTAGATTTTGAGGAGACCTTTGCCCCTGTAGCTAGGCTAGAGGCCATTAGAATCTTGCTTGCTTTCGCAGCTTCTAAGGGCTTCAAGCTTTACCAGATGGATGTCAAGAATGCCTTCCTCAATGGGTTTATCGAGAAAGAGGTCTATGTTAGACAGCCTCCAGGTTTCGAGAACCCCAAATACCCAAACCATGTCTATAAGCTTTCCAAAGCCTTGTATGGACTTAAGCAGACCTCTAGAGCTTGGTATGAGAGGCTTAAGTCCTATTTATTGAGTCATGGGTTTGAGATGGGTAAGGTAGACAAGACCTTGTTCATCGTAGGCATGGCAATGACCTTCTGCTCGTCTAGATTTATGTGGATGACATCATCTTTGGCGGCTCCTCTCATGCTCTTGTTTCACGGTTCTCGGATGTCGTGAGCACCGAGTTTGAGAGGAGCATGATGGGTGAGTTGACCTTCTTCCTTGGCTTCCAGATCAAGCAGACTCGGGAGGGTACCTTCTTCCATCTCGGTAAGTACACTCGTGACCTCCTGAGACGCTTTGACATAAGTGATGGGAAGCCAGTGTCAACTCCAATGGCATCCACAGCTTCACTTGACCCAGATGAGGATGGTGAGCCAGTTGATCAAAAAGAGTACAGAAGCATGATTGGCTCCCTCTTGTACCCCACTGCCTCGAGACCGGACATACACTTCTCTGTGTGTCTATGTGCTCGGTTTCAGGCTTCTCCTCGCGTATCTCACCGCCAGGCGGTGAAGCGCATCCTTCGGTACCTTTGAGAAACCATTGACTATGGTATTTGGTACTCTTCCTCTTCCTGTCTTTCCCTTAAAGCCTTTTCGGACGCAGACTTTGCTGACTGTAGGATAGATAGGAAGAGCACTTCTGGCACCTGCCAATTCATTGGCACTTCTTTTGTCTCTTGGTCTTCTAGGAAGCAGTCCAGTGTTGCACAGTCCACCACAGAGGTCGAGTACGTTGCTGCTGCCAGGTACTTTCAATGGCTTCGACCCTGCGGGATTTTGGGTTAGTTATAGACAGTGTTCCACTCTTTTGTGATAACACTTCTGTTATTAACATTGCTAAAAACCCAGTGCAGCATTCTCGGACCTTACTGTTTTATCCTATATATTATGCTCCTGTTCTCATTTTGTTAGATTGCATTTGGGTGCATTTGGGTTAGTTCTCCTAGCATAGATTAGAGTGTTCTCTTGTCTAGTTGCTTAGATTTCTTCCTCTCATCTTGTGGTTCTAGGATGCTGCTTATTAGCTGTCTCTTTTCTAACTAGGTTGAGCTCACTCACTTCTTATAGGTTCTAGCAAGGGTTGGGTGTAACATCATAACATTTTGAGTATTTGAAATTGTTAAGGAATTAAAATTTTTATGTGCATCTTGATGGTATTTAAAATTTTTCTGAATAGCTATTTGAAAACTTTTGAGTTTTGGGGCATGCAAACTAACATTTCCAAGTGCAAGAATTGAACATGTAAATAATAATAATAAATAGGAAATGCCAAAAAAGATTATGAATTCAAAAGTACCAACATCCTGAATTCAACTTCAGGTCAATAAAATGAATCCAAAAAGAATATTAGAATATACCCATAAAAATCTAAACCAAAATCCAAGGTTGAATATTCGAAATTTATACGTACATATGTATACAATTCATAACAAAATAATGTCAAAATCGAAATCCGAGGGCAAACTGAATAAAATAGAAAATAGAGAAATAATAGATTTTGTGGCTAGATATTTGAACCAAGATTTGAATGAAACTAAAATCAATAATCTCGAATGTGAAATAGAAATGAATTTAAAATTTTAATTTCCAGATTTTCTTGAGCCCTTATATTTCTCATTCTTTTCCCTCTTTCCCATTCTTACACGTGGGCCCGGCCCCCACCACCTCTCTCCTTTTTCTCCCCCTGGTTTCTCTTTTTCTGTGCCCTCCCTCTCTCCCGATTTTCCCTTTGCCGCTGGGCCCTCCTCCCTTTCCCTCTGCGCGTGGCCCCGGCCTCTCTCTTCCCCCCTTTCTTTCTTTCCCCTTCCCTATTTCCATGTCTTCGCTCACGTCAGCCATGCTCGCCTGTGCGCCCGTCAGCTGCACCTGCCCCGATCGCCATCACCGCACGACGCTCCACTGCGCCCACGTCGCGCGCATCACCGAACCACACCCCCGACCCATGCCCTGCCCCGACGTCGCCGTGCCTTCATCCTTTCATTGTCCCATCTCGAGCGAGGTGCCCTGGGTCGTCGGCCACAGGAGCTCGACAGTGCACCCAAGCTGCGGCCATAAGAAGCCCCGACCCCCTTCAGGCTCCCCGGTGCCTCCCCTTTCCTCTTCCTTGCTTCCCCGCTCGCCCCCTAGTTCGGCTGCATGCCGCGACCGCCTTCTCGCCGTATTCCGCTCTCCGGCGAGCCCCGTCCAAAAACCGAGTGTGCCCCTTCGTTCCCCTAGGCCTCACCTGCTTCCCTGCTGGCTTAATTGAAAATCCGTGCGCTGGAGAGCCCCCGATTTGGCCTTCTTCTTCAAGGCCGGCCGCCACTGCCCTCCGCGCTGCCGCCGTCGCTTCTCCCTCCATGGTGTGAGGCGTCCCAATTCCATGCACCCGGAGCACCCCCTCGCCGCCCCGAAGATTTCCTGACCGCCGACCAAGGCCCTCACCGCCTGCACGTCGCCGGTGCCGTGCGCATGCCCACGCCGCCCCTGGTCATCGCTGCCGGCGCGCCCCGGTGCCTCCCCGGCTAGGCTAGTCGCGCGGTAAGCCTTCATCCGCCTCTCTCCCGCTCGTGCGCACGCTATCCCCTCTCCTTCCCGGTCGCCGGTGCCTCGTGTCCCTCTCACCGCCGGCTGCCCCGCGTCGTCCCTCACCCACCTCACTGCCGCTCCGATCGAAGCGCCACCACCCACATCATTCCCACCCCTTGGAGAGTCCATTTTAGCAGTCTCCAGCACCACCCCGGCAGCCACTCGCCGGCGGTACCGCCAGCCAAATTTCTCTTGGGCCTCCCCTGTTTTTCCTCCGCTCTGCCCCCAGCTGGTCAGCACCGCCGCATGACAATCCCTCAAGTCCCGTGTTCGATTCCCGCCGGCCGCCCCTTTTACCTTCTCTTATCATTTTGTTTTATTTTCTTAATCCATTTCAGCCAAGGAAAATTTGGAAATATGTAGGGAATAAATTAAGGAAGCCAAGATAATTAACTTGGGCTCAACTAAAATTGAGATACATCGAAGTGTAGAATTACAAGACTATGAACAATTAAAGAGATTAAGGGAAATAATTAGGTGAAGCTTAAATAATTAGTTGGAATGAAAGTTAAAGCACGAGTTAATTAGGGGTAGTGGCAAAAATATAATTCCACATTGGTAAACAATAATTAAAGGTTTCTAAGGTGAAAAATATCCAATAAAGAAGCATGAATTAAACAAGATACTAAAAGTATTTGAAATAGAATAGAGACTTTTCTAAGCAAATATATGTAAATAAATAGTTATAAAAGTGTGGATGACATGTATGCAACCCACTAATAAATATATGAGTACAATTTTTGTATCCACCGTAGACCCTATTAAAAATATAGGCACTGTCGTTAACATAATACTGATCACGAAATCTTAAATGACAGCTTTAAAATTTGTAACGATGACACGATATAATCATATGAAGCAGGCTCAATCAGTCATAAATGAGTTAAGATTAAATTATGTCAGATGCAAGGGATAAAATATCAATATCAGTTAATTTACAGAGCACCTCCAAATTAAAAGGGTCATATTAATAGGTACTACAATATAATATCCCTAGATTATTAGGCATTGAAATAATCTCATCAATATATATATAATCAATTAAACGATTAATTAATTAGAACCCCATAAAATGCTACACGTGAAATTACTAGTAATAAGACTTAATTCGATAAGCTAAAAGTCGTGTACATCATCTATGGAACCTTTACCCTAATTGTCAAACATTCAACCAGTACAATACCTAATACTCAACTAAATTCATATACCTGCCCATATGTATGTCTACACTCATAAACTTCCTTATTGAATATAAGAATAATAAAAAGGATTATTAATGAAAAGATCGAGCCATCGTATCCTATCTCCGACCTTGCCTCAAACCACCCGAATCACCCATTAACCCATAATGAAACTAAATTGAGTTTATTTGGATTTATATGGATCTTTTGAGTTATTTGCCTTGATTTTAATTCAGTTGCTTAGCACGTAATTAGAAATTGGAGTCCGGAAGAATCAAGGATCAAACAAGATCAGGATCGAGGTGAAGAAAAAGACCAAAAGCTCAAGACCGCGGTAAACCGCGCAAGGTGAGTCAATACTTTGATCATGTTGAACCTACATTTTCTGCAAATTATTTTTGTTTAAATTATTAAACTGCATGTTGTTATTTTATATGCAAATACAGGTTTAATTTAATATTCTAGTTATATCCCATTGTGTACCTTGATTAATATTATACCTCCTTTGGAATATTTGAATTTGTGAACCTTGACGCCCTAGCAAAAATTATCATAGTAACCTTTCTAAAATAAGTTCGTAATTATATGCCATGCTTAGTATTGCTTAGATACTCATGGGCGCGAGAGCGCCCAAGCATCACTTTTAATCTTGAGAAAAATTGGTTGGACAGTCATGGTGGTAATGACTGGTGTATGTTGGATATGGTTATTTTATACTCCCAAAAACCTCAAATTGCTTATTTATCTGGGCGGATGGTTCGGGGGTATGGTGCAGGGATGCACGAGAGTGTGGTTTGTGGTAGAACCGCCCAGATAACCCTAAGGACCGAATCTTGTCATGACTTCCTGTGTAAAACAAGTACAGCCATAAGTCTGTAAAGTACAACTTGGCCTAGTAAATTTACCGGACCTTGAAAATTATCATCATCGGTGGAGGAGGTGAGGTAGTGCAAGTGGCTATCTGTGTGGCGGGCTTGAATGGGCTTGAATCGCTTGGTGCAAGATCCTACCGAGTAAACCGCGCTCTGATATCAAGATGATACGGGGTCGCCCGATCTTCTCGACGTAGGATGGATACTCACGGGAGTCTTGATGAATCGTAATGATCCTCCAATGCCAATGCAAGGGACGAACACTCTTTAATCCGCCAAAACACACTCGTGTTGATTTCGCCGACCACCAAGCGAAGATCTATCGTGCACCCAATTCCCAACGGAAAGGCTGAACGATCTTGATTGAAGGAGACACTCCTAATTCCCTTAGGAATTTCGGCAGCAATGCTAAACTCGAAAGCTTTAGTAGATTGATTTTTCTCAAACGTGGTCTCAGCAAAACAAAGGGGATACAAGGGGGTTTTATAGTGCTTCCCCGAACTCACGCAAGGTAAGTCTTGGCCGAATCAACCCCTTATTCGGTCAAGATGTCCTATTCCAGTTCCTAAAACTTAGCAATCTGTTTCCTTTATTTTCGGGCTAAGCCCCTATTCTATTACAAGACCGAGATTGAGTTGGACTCGGTCACCCTTTGGCACACAGGCCACATCTTGTGCACGCCATGAGATATTTGATCACGTGGCCTTCCGTTGAATAGCTCCTTGCCCGCATGGACTCTTCTTCTCATGACTCGTGGCCACTTGGTCCTTCTCCACTTGATCTTCTGTTGCTTCAAATCTGAAAACACATAACATATTTGCATTAGGTAGCATGCTATTCTCATCTAACATAATAAAAGATTCTCTAAGAAACAAAAGCACCTGTTGTTGAAGTAGCTTAGCTCTTGCTCTTGTCATATGACCTTTTGGAGCCTCATCACTAGCTTTGTCATGCACACTTGGAGTGGATGAAGAATGTGTAATAGAGATGTCCTCATCATCCTCCCCCTCTTGAAAAGGAGTCGTCCTCGACTCTGTGCCATCTTGTCCAAAGAATGGTGATAAATCAACAACACTAAAAGTAGTACTCACCCCATAATCGTATCCTGGAAGCTCTATCTTGTATGCGTTGTCATTGATCTTGGCAATACTTTAAAAGGACCATCACCACGCGGCATCAATTTTGATTTATGCTTCTCCGGAAAGCGTTCTTTGCGAAGATGCACCCATACTAAGTCACCTGGTTCAAATATCATTTTTTTCTAGTCTTGTTAGCTTTAGAAGCATAAGCACGTACCTTCTTTTCAATTACCACTTTAGTCTTTTCATGGAGCTTTTTCACAAAATCAGCACGCTTAGAAGCCTCCATATTTGTACGTTCTTGTAATGGAAGTGGCATCAAGTCAAGTGGCGTGATCGGTTTGAAACCATACATCACCTCAAATGGACACAATTGAGTTGTAGAATGCACCGCCCGATTATATGCAAATTCAACATGCGGTAGGCAATCTTCTCACTCTTTCAAATTCTTTTTTATCATTGTCCGCAGCAGCATTGAGAGTGTACGGTTCACCACCTCCGTCTGTCCATCTGTTTGTGGGTGACAAGTCGTTGAAAACAACAACTTTGTCCCAACTTGGCCCACAAAGTTTTCCAAAAGTAGCTCATGAACTTGACGTCACGATCGGAAGTCAGCTACATGCGACGCATCGTCGCTCTTATGACAGGGAATAAAATGTGCCATTTTAGAAAACCGATCCACAACAACAAAGACTGAATCCCTCCCCCTCTTGGTCCTAGGTAATCCCAACACAAAATCCATGCTAATATCTTCCCAAGGAACATTAGGAACTGGAAGTGGAGTGTACAAACCATGTGGATTGAGTTTTGACTTTACTTTATGGCATGTGATGCATCTTTGAACAAATCTCTCGACGTCGCGCCTCATCCTTGGCCAATAGAAGTGATCAGCCAACATCAAGTATGTCTTCTCTCTTCCAAAGTGACCCATCAATCCTCCTGCATGAGACTCCTGCAAAAGTAACAAACGCACAGAAGAATCTGGAACACATAGTTTGTTCATGCGAAAGAGAAATCCATCATGAACATGAAACTTATCCCACCCTTTCCCATCTTTGCAATTAGAATATGGTGCTGAAAAGTCATGATCAGAAGCATACAAATCTTTCAAACTCTCTAGTCCTGGAACCTTGACTTCCAATTGAGTGAAAAGCACATATTTTCTAGACAATGCATCAGCTACCACATTTTCCTTGCCTTTCTTGTATTTAGCAACGTATGGAAAAGTCTCAATGAATTGAACCCACTTAGCATGTCTACGGTTCAGGTTAGCTTGTCCTTTCAAATATTTCAAAGCTTCATGATCAGAATGAATGACAAATTCTTTAGGCCAAAGATAATGTTGCCATGTCTCTAATGCACGCACAAGAGCATACAATTCTTTGTCATAAACAGGATAATTCAATTGTGCACCATGAAGTTTCTCACTAAAATATGCAACAGGTTTTCTTTCTTGCATCAAAACACCACCAATACCTATTCCACTAGCATCACAATCAATCTCAAAAGTTTTAGTGAAATCAGGTAAAACAAGTAATGGTGCTTCAGTCAAACATTTCTTCAATTCAACAAAAGCTTTATCTTGTTTTTCTCCCCACTCAAAAGTGACTCCTTTTTTTGTTAATTCATTTAATGGGGCAGCAATGGTGCTAAAATCTTTCACAAATCGTCGATAAAAACTAGCAAGGCCATGGAAGCTACGAATTTGGCTAACATCACCGGAGTAGGCCAATTGCGAATAGCTTCAATTTTAGATTCATCAACTTCAATTCCATGAGCTGAAACAACATAGCCTAAGAACACCAATTTGTTTGTGCAAAACGTACACTTCTCAAGATTAGCATACAATTTTTCAGTTCTTAGCACTTCTAGCACTTGTCTAATGTGTTCAACATGTTCTTCCAATGAGCGGCTATATATCAGAATGTCATCAAAATAAACTACCACAAATTTTCCAATGAAGTGTCTCAAAACATGGTTCATTAATCGCATGAATGTACTGGGGGCATTAGATAAACCAAAAGGCATCACTAAGCATTCATACAATCCAAATTTTGTTTTAAAAGCTGTCTTCCACTCATCACCATGTTTCATTCTAATTTGATGATATCCGCTACGCAAATCAATCTTAGAAAAGATAGTACAGCCACTTAATTCATCAAGCATATCATCTAACCTAGGAATAGGATGACGATATCGAATGGTAATATTGTTGATAGCTCTACAATCTACGCACATTCTCCATGTACCATATTTCTTAGGAATAAGAATGACAGGAACGACACAAGGACTAAGACTTTCGCGTACGTACCCTTTTTCCATGAGCGCTTGGACTTGCCGCTGAATTTCTTTTGTCTCCTCCAGGTTTGTGCGGTACGACGGCCGGTTGGGAAGTGGAGCTCCCGGCACCAAGTCAATTTGATGTTCGATGCCTCGAATGGGTGGTAAACCAGCGGGTACCTCCTCCGGAAAGACATCTTCATAAGCCTGTAACACTTGAGAAACCACACTAGGAAGAGAGGTTAAGTCATTAATAGAAAGCAAAATATCTTTATACAGCAATACCAAATGCTCCAAAGTGGAATCATCTCTCATTTCTCTCAGATCATATTTGGTGGCTATCATAACCAACTTTTTCTCTCCCTCATCCTTTCTTTTTCCACTCAAATTTAGCTTGTGGCTCTCTCTCACCTTTTGTAGAATCACATTCTTTTGCTCCTTCCCTTTCTCACTTTCCACTTTCACCTCAATCTTTTGCATGTTTTCATGTATAATTTGAGAAGGAGTTAATGGTCGTAACAATATTTCTCTATTATTCCACATGAACTTGTATTGATTAGTTCTTCCATCATGAATCACAGAACGATCATATTGCCATGGTCTACCTAATAACAAGTGACATACTTCCATGGACACAACATCACATTCTACAGTATCATGATAAGAATCAATTTGAAAGCTAACATCAACAGTGTACCCAACATTCATGGAACCATTATTATTCAACCACTGAATTTGATATGGATGTGGGTGTTTCTTGTATTTCAATCCAAGTTTAGTGCAAAGTTCTTTGCTAGCTAGGTTATGACAACTACCCCCATCAATAATAACTTTGCAACACTTACCATCTTTACTTACCTGAGCTCTTGTTTGGAAAAGGTTGCAGCACTGTTCATGGTTGGGTTTTGCTTGAACGCTCAATACCGAAGGTGTGCACACAAGGATAGGGCCGGACTCGGGGTCACAATACCCATTCCTATGTATTTCTTCTTCTCTTTCTTCCTCATGGCCATCCTCAAACGCCTCAAAATCAGCAAGGTGCTCTCCATCTTCTTCAGCAGAATCATATTCTCCATTCTCAGTTACCAACATTACCTTACTATTTGGGCAATCCTTTTGCATATGTCCGCGACCAAGACACTTGAAGCATTGGATGAAGCTACTCTTGGCCGTAGAACCAACCGAAGATGATGAAGAAGGGGCTGGTCCTTTCTTTGGGAAGGAAGGAGTGGCATTCTTGGTACTCGGGGCAGCATGTGCACTAGGATTAAAACTTCCACTAGATGGGTTAGTTTTAAATGAATTGAAACGAGATGTGGTTTTACGTCCTGTAGGTGCTGTACGGGAAGTGTAGGAAGATGATTTTGAAACCCTTATGTCCTGTTGTACTTGCCTCTCAGCCTTAGTGGCTTGATGTACCAACTCCACCATGTTGTTGTAGGGTTGAAATTCGACAATTCGCTTGATGGAAGGATGCAAACCAGTAAGGAAACGGGTCATAGTTTGCTCTTCTTGTTCATAAATATTAGCCCTTATCATAGCCATTTCCATCTCTTTGTAGTACTCCTCAATCGTGAAACTCCCTTGCTTCAAATTCTGCAACTTATCAAAAAGGTCACGTTTGTAATGTTTAGGAACAAACTTTGCCGTCATATGGTACTTCATCTCTTCCCATGTTGTGATGGGTGGATCATTGTTTCCATCCTTTGGTTTTGCACTTGTTCCCACCAAACCAAAGCATAATCATTGAATTCTAGTCCCGCCATATGGATTTTCTTTCCTTCAGAATAGTTGTGCAAGCGGAACACCTTATCTACCTTGAGCTCCCAAGTAAGGTATTCTTCGGGTTCATGTGTAACTGAAAATGATGGCATTGTAAATTTGAGCTTACCAAATTTCTCCTCGTGTGGTCGTTCTTCGCCGTAACGATTACGGCGGTGGTAGCCATCATCATAATGCAGAAAGTCATCGTCGTCAAAGTGAAGTGCTCCCCCACCACGGCCTCCATGTCCATGGCCCCTCCCCGGACCATGGAAGCCGCCCCATGCACCTCTCCCAGACAGGGGAGGACGGATGGCGATTGCCACCACACGGTCTCGCCGTTGTTGTGCATCTTGGCCACCTCGAGCAATGCCTGCTTCCTCATCCCATGGAGGTAGGCCACCCCCACGATGAACACTGCCTTCCTTGTGTTGTGGTTGAAGTGCGCACACCACGTCGTTCACGATGTTGGTACGTAGCACATTCATTTGTTGGTTCATCTCAATGCGCATGTCTTGTGTGGAGTTGTTGATCTCTGCCTTGAGTTGCCCTCCAGGCAGAAGTAGTAGCGGCAAACTCATTACGCAAAGTTCCCCTCAAAGCTTGGAATTGAAAACGAGTCACCGGGGAATTCACACCATGCTCCTCTCCCATGTTGTCGTCTCAACCTGACATGGTTATTAGCACAAAGAAGACACAAAAGCCACAAATATATGGGTGATATGTGGAGTCACTAAATCTCACTTTTCCTCAACCAAGTAAAGTTTTTACCTTTCCGAAATAAATTGAGGCCAAAAGAAACTTACACTTGGTGGTGGCTACAACAACAAGTGATGATTAAGCGGATTTAAAAGTGACTCACAATTGCACGGCAAAGGATATTTTGTGGAGCTTAGTTAGGAAGTATTTATCCTACACGATCTGAATTTCACGATGTTGTAAAATTAAGTAATAATCCAAGCTAGAAAATATTGCCTATGTGCTGATCCAATAGATATAAGTGAAGTGTATGAATGCACATGCAAAGATCAATGTGACTCAATGCAACAAAGGAATGAGCTAGATGGAAACAAACAGGAAAATTAGCTCATTTGCATCAAGTACTAGGAGAGACGCTAGCCAATTGCAATAATATAATAAGGGCACAAGATTGCTCAAGAATTTTAGTCACTCAAACTGAAATTATGAACTAGAACCACTCATCCAAATCAACCTCCTCACCTTTTTTTCGCTCTCTTTTTTTTGCTCGCCTCTTTTTTTTTTGCTACCGAGCCACTAACCCAAATATGTTCAACTCACTTTTCTGAGTCTATTGAGGTATATAGGTCACAAACTTTTTGCGGAAGGTAGGGGTCACAAACTTTGTGCTCGTTTGAATTTTTTTTGATCGGCCGGGGTGAGTGATGCACAAGCCCAATGTTCAGCTAGAAGTATTGAAGAGCAGCCCTCAATGCAATATCAATAACTAGTCTCAAGTATTCAAAGGATATAAGTGAAGCTCGTATGTATGGTGTTCGGCCATATGGTGTCCAAGGAAGCCAATGCGAACACAACACCTCCCTAGAGTTGGTTTCGGATTTCCAAATGGATTCGGAAGTGGACAGCTAGCCAAAAACCAACTTGGATTCTAGGGTTGTACTCGGATTGATCTGGAAGGAGTTAGGGACACGGACTCAACTTCAAGAGTAAATTGAATCTACTTTTTTTTAGTTTTGTTTTATGGGGACACAAGATCAAGTTACGCGAAGGAACACAAAGATCAGCACGTAAACAAAATTTCTAATGGATCAAAACTTAATAAAACTCACGAAAAATAGCAGATGTGAAGCTAGGGTTTGGATTTTTTTTGTGTGTTTTTGGTTTATGGACTATAGGACAACAAATAATAAATTGAATTTTAAAGGGATAAGATCCTACCGAGTAAACTGCGCTCTGATATCAAGATGATACGGGGTCGCCCGATCTTCTCGACGTAGGATGGATACTCACGGGAGTCTTGATGAATCGTAATGATCCTCCAATGCCAATGCAAGGGACGAACACTCTTTAATCCGCCAAAACACACTCGTGTTGATTTCGCTGACCACCAAGCGAAGATCTATCGTGCACCCAATTCCCAACGGAAAGGCTGAATGATCTTGATTGAACAAGACACTCCTAATTCCCTTAGGAATTTCGGCAGCAATGCTAAACTCGAAAGCTTTAGTAGATTGATTTTTCTCAAATGTGGTCTCAGCAAAACAAAGGGGATACAAGGGGGTTTTATAGTGCTACCCCGAACTCACGCAAGGAAAGTCTTGGCCGAATCAATCCCTTATTCGGTCAAGATGTCCTATTCCAATTCCTAAAACTTAGCAATCTGTTTCCTTTATTTTCGGGCTAAGCCCCTATCCTATTACAAGACCGAGATTGAGTTGGACTCGGTCACCCTTTGGCACGCAGGCCACATCTTGTGCACGCCATGAGATATATGATCACGTGGCCTTCCGTTGATTAGCTCCTTGCCCGCATGGACTCTTCTTCTCATGACTCGTGGCCACTTGGTCCTTCTCTACTTGATCTTCTGTTGCTTCAAATCTGAGAACACATAACATATTTGCATTAGGTAGCATGCTATTCTCATCTAACATAATAGAAGATTCTCTAAGAAATAAAAGCACCTGTTGTTGAAGTAGCTTAGCTCTTGCTCTTGTCATAGGACCTTTTGGAGTCTTATCACTAGCTTTGTCATGCACACTTGGAGTGGATGAAGAATGTGTAATAGAGATGTCCTCGTCAAGTCTTAATGAATAGATAGGCTAAATAGATGATTTGAATGATTTTTTTGGAGAATTATGGAGTGCAAAGGTACTTGCTAGATTACGACACTGTTAACTAATATAAATTCTTAGAAGATATTGGCGATAATGGGATTTATAGGATTTGATCGATTACTAGATGAGTCAATTGAATTTTTGGGAATTTGGAGATATGATAATTGGAGTATAGACATGATCAATAATGTTACTGGTGGATGTATACTAGGGAATTAGTTAGAGAAAGAGAATGGAAAATAAGATTGATTATTGGAAGAGCAAATAATGGTATTGATAACAAAAGGATTGAATTGTTAGAAAGTCCTGATATAAATGATATCAGTGGATTTAAAAATAATTATGATGGATAATTGTTAGAGTCAGAAGTGAAGAGTTGATGAATAGCAATCACAAGATTGGATTGTTAGGAATTTAGAATGCAAAAGATATTGGTGGATCTAAAATAAATGATGTCACTCGCTGTTTGGAGTCTTAGATAGCAATCGATATAGCAAGAGTATGATCGGTGGATTAATTAAATGATGTCAATCGCTGTTTGGAGTTTTAGATAGCACTCAATATAGAAAGTGTGTGTTTGGTGGATTAAGCAAATGATGATACTCGCTATTTGGAGTC
The DNA here is from genome assembly GCA_017311315.1 of Dendrocalamus latiflorus. Taxonomy (NCBI): domain Eukaryota; kingdom Viridiplantae; phylum Streptophyta; class Magnoliopsida; order Poales; family Poaceae; genus Dendrocalamus; species Dendrocalamus latiflorus. The sequence goes on along the minus strand of CM029671.1, from coordinate 1,235,209 downwards.
TAGACAGCAATCAGTAAAGAAAGAGTATCTTCGGTGGATAAGTCAATTATGGCAATCGATGTGTGTAGTGTTAGGCATCAACAATAACACTATGATTAAATAATAATAATGCTACTAAAAGCAATTTATGGAAAATAAAATAACTTGAGCCTCTCCTTTGATATGCCATGCATACTATTTATTTGCATTCTGTGTACTGGCTCGTGGAGCACGGTGGTTTGTGCTCACACTCGCTCTCACAACAAATCCAGAACCAGGAATCAGATCACTACGCCTCAGCAACACTATTTGGTCATAGTGGCAAAGAAGATGAAAATGTCGAGGGCTAGGTCACGAACCCCCAGTCGACTGCCTGTGGGCATGTCCTAAGGGTCCCACCTGTGTGCTTCATTTTCACTGCTGCATTTTATTGATTTTGGCCTAATCGGCCCATGAGTAAGTCTACTATTTTATTTACGCTTCCGCATGATATGTACTTTGATGATCAGAACTGTAATCTGTGAGCACTATCTACTGATCTAGCGAATAGTGCGGTGGAATCACAGAGAATTCCGGATTGTAAAATCTGGGCTCCTACATTGGGCCACCCTTGGGTAGACACGAAACGTGTTTGCTCCTTAGTGTGTTAGAAGAGCAATTGATAGTCCTAGTGTCATATGGGGTAGATGAGAGTCAGTCTGAGCCTTACTATCCTCTATATCTTATCTATGGTCTAAGGACTGTCTTTTCTGATTTTCTTGCCAGCTTCTTGTTTTTATTACTTTGGTTCAGGCGGAGTTCCTTTGGGAGCTTCTGGAGCTTAATATTGACATAACTCAACTTGAACTAAAAGTGTATCACTTGTTGAGGGGGAGCTGGATTTTCTTGCATTTCAGCATTCTGCATTGTAATATAACTTCTTGGAGGCTTGACTATTTATCCTTATATGACATGTTTACAATGCTTTACATCTTGCCATGATCTGTGCTTAATTGCTAGATTTATCATAACTTTATATGTGTCGTCAAGCCTTTGCCATTAATAAGTTGATTAAACATGCACAACTTGAATTAAGACATGTCATGTTAGCTCTTGAGACTAGTCTGTCTTTAGTTATCCTTTTATGATTCATGCCATGTCAAATAGGCTGAGTTAAGTCTTGAATCTCTATTGAGTTTTAGATTGAGCTATGCTAGTTCTTGTTCTTAAACTAAATTCAATTAAAGCAAAAAGATCTCTTTATGTGCGAAAGAACTGATCTCACTAATTCTTTCTCGTGAGATTGCTTGCCATTGCACTAGGCATGAACTCAGGGGGAGTTTTGGATGACCAAGATCATCTCCTTAAGCTTCTTGCTTGGAGTGGTCGCATAAGGCTTGAGATCTAGCACATGATTAAAATTTTGGTTGGAAACGACCATGAGTTTCAAAGAAAAATATGTCCATTGTGCTAAATTTGCTTGAATATAAAAAGACTAAAGTGCTTGAACAAATGATTCATTCTTGGACTTGTAGCACTCTAAATTGGCTCAATTCAAGCTTCTTTGTTCCACTTAGATTATTGACATCGCTTGCATCATTTTTGGATATCTCTAGCTAGACTTTGATCTTGAATGGCTTGGCATGCTAAGGAATTCATCTAATATTCAGATTGTTACTTATGTGGCTTGGCTTGATAATGCATATGTTGTCATGATCTTGATAGCATCTTATTGTATTATGGCTTGGTGTAATTCTCAAAAGTCAATTTGGATAATCTTCATGGCTTTAATTGCTTAGATTGAATAAAATTCAGCCACTATGCTATATTCTATCTTTTGCATCTTGATGATTCTATTGCCAAAAGTGGGAGAATATTGAAGAAAAAGCAAATTTTTGGGAGTTTTGGGAGCCTTTGAGGAAAACTTGCTTTTTCTTTTGCTCCTTGTCTATATGGTCTTGCATCTTTTGCCTCTCTTTTAGACCATGTATGATTTTCAAACAAACTCAACTTTACACTTTTTCTGTGTTTGTCAATATACTCATCAAGAGGGAGATCGAGAGACCATGTGAAGGTGTCCCCATGTTAGTGATGAGTAATTGACGGTTGTATTAGAGAGTTTGAGTTTGTTTTGGGTATTCTAGGGATGAGTACCTTTTATTAATGCTAATGTTGATTATGCTGTTTCGTGCGATGCTATGTGACGGTTTGCTTGTCTGTGTGACTGCAGGACTTTGGAGCTAGGTCATGGTGAGGCGAGGAGGACCGGGACTAGGCACAGGAGGTGTTGAGGTCCAGATGGTCAGGGATGCCGAAGATGATCGAGGCTGCTGAGGTGGTTGCGAGTCGGGAGACGAGGAACCAGAGCTGGAACTACCAGTGGAGGACACAACGGGCAATGACGAGTGGACCAGGACTAGGCTCTGGGAGGAGTCGGAGGTCTAGACGGTTGGATGTTGGTTGCGGTCGTGTGCGACAGAACAGACCAGGACTAGACTCAGGTGGAGTCGAACATCTCGGTCGGTGTCGGGTGGACACGACGGGCAGTGGCGAGGTGGATCGGGACTAGGCTCAGGGAGGAGCTAAGGTCCAGATGGTCAGGATGCCGGGTGCAGTCATGTGCAGCGGAGCGGACCGGGAGTAGACTCAGGGAGGAGTCGAGGTCCAGACGGCCAAGGTACCGGTTGCGGGAAGCTTCCGGGAAGGTGCTTGAGGGCAAATTGGAGATTTGACTCAAGTGGGTGATTCCCTCCATTTCCTGGAAAGGGTTTGACCCTTGCCTCATTTGGATGAGAGGCATGGAGTGGAAGAAGTATGACAATTCTTGATTTGCTATTAGAGGATGGGAGGTCTTCTATTTAGTTAATGGAGTTGGCATTCTGGAGAGTAATCGAGTGAGCCAAGCAGTCTGCAGAGGGAGTGTGTTCTGAACTCTGCGTGTGTGTTCCTCACTGTGAAGAAACATGTAGCGAGAGCAATTGTGTGTTCTTCCTCATATTCAATGGCGCATGGGGATGTAGTGAGTTGGTAGAACTCCTGTGTAATCATTCCTCTATAAGCATTCATGGTACTGAATCAATATGAGAAGGAGAGTTGTTGATTGCATTCATTTCTTGTCTTCAGCTTTTCCCCTGTTTGCAATAATCTAGGGTTTGAAGTGAGAAGACACTTTCTCTTTTGATTTTCTTGATGGAATCTTGTTTTGGAGAGTGGTTCTTCCTTCTAAGATAATCTCCCTGTTAGTTACAAAGTTTCATGAGCAAAAATGCGAGAATGAAGAGTAATTTGGAAATCAATTTCATCTTCTGTTGAAATGTCAGATTTCAGCTCAAATCTTTGTTTCTTGCTCTTGTGATGAGTTTTCTTGTTTCGTAAGGTCTTGATGCTATTTAGAACAAGTCCTTGCTCTTTTGGCATGAGGAGAACAGAAGAAATTCACAAATTTCCTTGATTTGAGGAAGTCTCTGTATTTTTAGAGTTTCAGTTCAGCCGTAGACTGCTCTGTTCTCGCGAGACCGATCAGACCGCTAACCCTAGCAGTCAGACTGCTCTGGTAATGGCGGTCCGATCAGAAGTAGGTAGGCGGTCTGATCGGGCCCTAGTTGGCGGTCTGATCGGAGGCACCATGGCGGTCCGACCGGGCCCTAGTTGGCGGTCTGACCGATGGCAGTGTAGCGGTCTGACCGGCCCTGACATGGCGGTCAGACCAGGTGCTTGAATTCTGCTAATTTCTGCTGCTGCCTTTCTTTAGTGTTCTGTCCTCTTTCGCTGTTCTTCATGGTTTTCCAGAGAGCATAAATCATCTTCATCATAGCTTATATAGCTATTGGTGAGAAGAGATTTTGAGTAGATACTTTAGGGGCGTTTTTAAAAAGGCACCATTCACCCCCCCCCCTTCTGTTGCCATATCTGATCCTACACCATGTCACCTCAGTTTCAAGCCAAGTAAGAGTCTAAGTTAGACACATTCTGGAATTCAATTTGGCCTCCGGAGACAGCACTGACTTCAAACATGCATAGAATTTTGAGAGACCATGTGGAGGTGACCACATATTTGTGATGAGTAATTCACACTTGTTTTGGAAAGTTTGAGTTGTGCCTTTTCTGCCATGTTGGTTGCTCTTGAGAGTGGTCGGAAGTCGGGAGCGTTCATCAGCCATGGTCAGAAAGTCGGAGGCAGGGTCCTCGACTACGTCGCAAAGTCAGCAGACTTCGATCGCATTGGCTATGGTCAGTAGCCAAAGTTGGGTCTCCGACTACACTGCGAAGTCGCAGTCATCAACTTCGATCACGCTGCGAAGTCGGGAGACTTCGGTTTCGAACTCTGCGAGGTCGGGAGACTTCGATTTCGAACACACAGCGAAGACTGCAGACTTCGACCACGACCACGTGGGAAGTCGGCGGACTTAGACCACTTTGTGAGGCGGTCAAACATGGTCGAATTGTAGTCAGATGCGGTCGTATGTGGTCGTAGCTCGGGTCAAACCGGTTGTAATGGGTATACGACTATGGAGGAGTATGCTTTGAGTACTTTTTACTGATGCTAATGTATGATTACAGTGTTTCGAGCGGTGCTATGTAATGTTTTACTGTCTGTGATGGTTCCAAGACTTTGAGGCTAAGTTGTGGTGAAGCATGGGATGGCCAGACTAGGCACAGGCGGTGCTGAGGTCGAGAGCGGTCGGGAGATGCCGAAGACGATGAAGCTTGCGAGGTGGTTGCTAGGTTTGGACAGCGAGAAGAGGAGGAAGGTTCCGGGAAGGCGGCAGAATGGCATTTTGGAGAAATGCGGAAAACTGCAAAGGAAGTTGGTCTCTGGTTAAAGCACTGGAAAAGCACTGTGTAATAGGCAGTCTTAGCGGGTTGTCGCTCGGATGTCTGTGGTGAAAACCCAGTGTTAGGTTGGGGGTTTACGGGTTTCCCCCTCCGGTAGTCGAGGGCTAGAAATTGAAGTGGTAGAGCTCAGGTGCTCAATGAGGTCGTTCCCGAGTTGCTGTCTGTTTTCATTTCTATTTTGTGTGGGTCTTCTCTGGGTAGAGCAAGGATGGTCATGTATCTCCAGATGGAGTGGCTGTAGAAACCTCCATATGCAATCATTCATCTCTCTGCTTCTATCTGAATTATCTTGTATGTGTGATGTTTGATTGGCATGTTCATGTTTTATCTGCTTCATCTTTGGTTCTTTACTGTTTGTGAGGTCGACTATTTGGTTTGCTCTGCCTTGTACTGTTTTTGAATTGCATTCTTGTTTGGGAAGCCTAGGGTTTGTCTGGCTCTGAACTGGGTTACTTCTCAAGGCCATCTTGGCTAGATCTTCCCAAGAGCAGACTTTTTCGATCGCTTGTTTAGCCAAATGTTCCTCTGGTTCATGCTCAGCAGAGAAGTCGTATTTTCTTGGTGTTTTCTCAGTCTGAGGATGTATTTTTGCTAGACTTGAAATCTCATGACCAAATGATCAGTGAATCAAAATTTGTTCCCAAATTGGATCAAGTGGTCATGTGATTCCTCATCTCCTCTGTTTTCTTGTCGACCATGCCTTTTGTCGCAACCATAGTGGAGAAACTTCGACAGTCCTGTTATCTCATGACCTGAGGTCGTTCTCTATTTTCGACGGAGTTTGGTTTACTCACTGCTTTATTTCCATTGTCAGACTGCTATTTACTGCTGAGTCTTGACTGCTCTAAATCTGTCTTCGGTTGTTTCGACTACAGCAGAGAGTTGATTAACTATATAGTGAAAGTTTGACAATTCTAGACTCTGGCCGAGCACCTGTCTTAATCTTTTGTTGAATTGTCTCCCTTCTAGTCTGGCAAAGCGTCTGTTGTTCTTCCATTTTTTTCTGTTTGATCTCTTGGTTTCCATTGAGCATTCATCCTCTTGCTTCACAGCTCCTGTAGCTATCGGAGAAGAAGGTTGTGTGAATACTAGGGGAGGTCCCCCTCTGTTGCCATTTTGGTCCAACAAATTTGCATCCAGATTCCGTTTGGGATGTGTGAGTACTTGATGGAAATCTTATCTTGTCCTTTCCAATGGATCCAGCCCCACATCCAAATACCTTCTGTGCACACTGCAATCGCTAAAACTATTCATCGTTGATTCAGCCTGACAAGACCGACTTCAAACGCGCATAGAATTTGCATCCAGAGTCCATTTGGAAAGTGTGAGTATAGCATAGAAAGATTATCTCGTTCTCTTTCCAATGGATCTAGCCCCATTCCAAAATTCCTTTTGTATGCGTCCGAATCAGCAAAATAATCATTCGGTTTTAGAATTAGAGATAGAATCGTATATAATTTGATTAATTTCCATGTATTAATCAGTTTTCATATGCCAAGGGCCTACATGCTCTATAAATAGAGGTCGAATTGGCCATGTAATGTAGGCTTGTTTAGATTAGTTTTCACCGTGAAACTTTGTCGTGTGTTCTTGTATCGACTAGACTAACAACTGCGATTGCAGGCCTCAACTCTTTGTGTTTCTCATTGATATTCCCAATATTCAAATTGCTCTTTATCCTATTTTTGCTTGTTCTTTGATTGCTTGCAGGAATTGAACCTCGTGTTCAGGTCAACCATGTTCTTGGCATGGTTGGTAATGACAAGACTGTGGTGTAGCGATTGCAGGATGAATTTGGTTGTTTCAGTCAAGTAGCCTCATTGTCAACGTCATATCAATCAATCGAGGTATCATTCTCATTAGAAGATTGGGCCAAATCCCCTCATTAATCAGAGTCCAGCGCCTAAAATCTCCTTGAACTTCATGGTTGTCGGGGCAGGAGTGTACACCCAATGTGTGAGGGGGAGAATATTAGGAATAGTTCCACATCAGTTGCGAGAAGAAGAAAAGTACAACTTATAAGTGTGAGGGAGAGCTCACCAATTGGACTAGTCTTTTAGGGGAGAAAGCCCAATACTACTTATAAGGCTAATGCTTTAGGGCATGCATACGACAACCCGTAGGTTTAGTTGTGTTCAACCTATTTGGACCTGGAGCCTAGGGAGTAAGCCCGGTTGGACATAGGTATACAGGCACGGTCTAATCTAACAATAGGTATAAGAGCCTAGGCATTTAACATCTCTTTGAACTTCATAGTTATCGGGCAGAAGTGCACACCTAATGTGTGAGGGAGAGAATGTTGTGAATAGTTCCACATCGGTTGTGGGGAGAAAAAAGCACAACTTATAAGTATGAGAAAGACCTCATCTATTGGACTAGTCTTTTAGAGGAAGAAGATCCAATACCACTTATAAGACTAATGCTTTAGGGTATGCATGCGGCAGCCCATCAGTTTAGTTGTATTCAATCCATTGAACCTAGAGGCTAAGGAGTAAACTCGATTAGATCTAAGCATATGGCCAAGATCCGATCTAAGGTTCGCGACTATGCTTGTACAATCTCGTATCGCCTCGAATGGTACTCAATCGCTGTGGAGCAGAGTTCTGATTGGTGCTTAACTCAATCGGGCATTGGTATCATACATATACGTATGTATTGCTGTAAGAGACTAATTAATTCTAACTAGCTCGAACCTTCGGATCCTTCTCTGTGTATCACTGATATGTGGGCTAGTTCGACTAGTATGCCATGTTTTCACCAAATGGCAAAGTTGATGATGTTGAAACATACATGGCAAAAACTGACCATGAAATCAAATCTAAGATGTGATTTGCACTAGTTTTGATATTTGAGGATGTTAAGTACACGATTTTTGGCGTACAGATAAACGCTAGGCTTCAAGAATAAACACATTTTGGAATGCAAGAATTAGCAACAGTAATACAATTATCCCAACTCCAACTCCAATTAAACAGCAAAGAGTTCGTGATTTCTCTTTTCTCCCAAGTGATTTCACTTAACACAATAGTACATATGGCCAAGGTATGGAAGGCTCGAAGTCAAAATTAAGCACCCAACCTTCTCTCTCCCAAGTGATTTCCTTGTAACATTTGTAGTTTTTTCTCATTTCGGTGTTGCAGTGGAGGACAAAGAAGACGGCGGTGGCTGGTGCTCCGATGGGCACTAAAGCTATCCTAGAGAAGAAGCAAGACAAGGCACCCGAGAATGGTGGCCGTGATGCACCGGCGGAGGAGGTGGTGATAAGCGTGCCGATGCACTGTGTCGACTGCGCTAGGAAGGTGCGCCTGTGTGTGCAACGCCTCGAGGGTAATATTAAGTGGATGAGAATTAGTTATTGGTATAGCTTTCTTTGATTATTTGTGGAATCGTTCAATTGAGCTCTTGGTGTTTCTTGCGCGATTAAGGGGTTGAGGAGGTGAGCGTGGATTCTTGGACCAACACGGTGGTCGTGAGGGGCCGAAAGGTGGTGGAGGACCCGACGATGGTGGTGGAGATCGTCGAGAGGAGGACTGTGAAGAAGGCGGTGCTCCTAAGCCCATCACCAGCGCAGTTGCCGCCGCCGCCAGTGAAGGGTGAGGAGGCCAACAAAGATGATGTAGAGGAGGACATAAAAGAAGATTATATCAGAAGAGGACATGGTATTTATGTAATCGCTTGCTACAAATATGCTGCTTAGTTGTTTACCATTTTTTATTTATATATTTAGCTGTGTTTTATTTTATAAAAATTTTGTTCATATGATCGAATACCAGGAAATGGTTGTCGTGCTGACGACTTGCACTGTGATGCTTGCAGTGAGGATATCAAATGGAGGATACTTAAGATAAAAAGGTATTGATCAATGTTAAGAAATTGCTCTACTTCACATGAGTGCCAAAATATATCAGCTAACGTGAGAACAACAATTTTCCCTAGAAACATGTGATGTGGGGATGGAAGGAGCGTGTTGCGTGCATGGGGAGTGAAGGACCACAGATAAACTCCCCTTTTATATTAGTAGAGAAGGAGCTAAACATATGCCAATATCTCACCATATCTTTGCTTGATTATAAGTAGTAGGAAATATGAATAGCTTAATGAAAACATGAACTCCTTATATCAAAAGCTCCATTCTCATGTCAATACAAGCAATTAGATCTTACAACTAATGGTGATAAATAACAAATCATGTAAAAGAAATAATTTATGCAATATAAGTAAATAGTAAGCCATGTAGCAAAAGCTCTTCAATTTGTAATAACACAAATCTGCAACAACAGACTGAACTTAATCTCATATTTTCTTGTCCATCATAAAGATTTTTTTATCTACAACATGATTTTTGAAACAAATAATTTTCACCAAACTAATGTAGAGATGAAAGTAGCCTGATTGCAAACTATGCAAAATAAGAGAACCTAACCATCAAAGTTAAAACATAGAGAGTTAATTAGGATAATGGTAGAAGAAAGCCCCACGACAAAAATTACTTACATTGGAAAATAATATAGAAGAGAGCAGAGCATACAAATACTTACATCATTTAATTAGTTGCTCCTGAGATAGACTCAAGCCATCGTTTCAAGGCTTTGTTCTCCAGGTTTGACATGCTATTTTGTTGACTAAGAAAATCCATTTCAGTAGGGACTTCTATCCCTTTTGTCTGCAAATATTAAATAAATTGAGCATTTCCATGCATGTTTAAGGTCACGCTAACTTCTGCATGAAAAGACTGATCTGGGTCGTTGAAATGATCTGTAAGGCTTGAACCCTTCTCTCAAGCTCTACAATATATTGTAGCTTTCGAACACGAGACCTCTGAGCATGAAAAAAAGGATAAAAGTGCAACGACATGAATCTTCAAGGTTTATTGATAATTTAGTATATAGCATCTTGAACACTTGGTATAACGTCTTGCCATCTATGCAAGATAATTCATCCTTTAAATGAAGGCAGAAAACATAAGATTCGACATGTTCACCAATGAAGTGTGATGCGGATTCAGATGTGCACCTAGTGTGCAACTGTTCATTTAGGGATTTACTAAACTTATAGATGGCAAACAATCACACATGTATGCCAAATGTCAAATTCCTTCTGATTAAGGCTTGGACTTAAAGAGCTAGATAACTTTGACTTGTTGCATTGCATTTGTAATTCCAGATTCCCAACTGCCATAGCCAATACACTAATGACCAACCACACCTCTATTCAAATATATATAGATATTCAGTATATGCACATTTGAAGTCTACGTGTCCTGTTTAATAGCACTTGTTTGTGTCGATTACTTAAATAGTAACACAACATTACTTAAACAGTAACATACCATGAGGGAGGTCAAGCTTATTATAATATGAATATTAGTATGTGCAGCTATGTCCCGATCTTCACCAAATGCACCTTGCAGACTCACAAGCCACTGAATGGCTACATTGTTAAATCACACTTTTTAACTTAATTATGTTGACCACTTAAATAGCAAAACACCATAAGGTACATCACACAAATGCATAACATGAAAATGCAGTATCAACAACTATTTGTCGATCTTCACCAAATGCACCTTGCAAACGCACAAGCCATTGAACCTCTACATTTACAATGTAGGCTTGAACACACAAGCTTAGTGTCTGCCTCTTACTGCGAGTGCCTTCGATGTGTGCCGCCCGCTTTTCTCTCTGCTTCGACAGCAATCAAAGAAAAGTTTACTCACGAACTCCTGGTGAGAACAAAAAACACAAGTAGTCATGAAGGAAAACAAAAATTTCATGCAAGATGAAAGGAATAGCTTTATCAATAAACAATGCATCGAAGGACAAGATAGAGAATTATGAAAATCATCTACTTAGTGCAGTAAGCCATACTAAATATTATAATTCACAACCTCGGTATGAGGGATGCTTAATTTGTGAACTATTGGGTTTTAAATATATCCTTCATCAATAAGCATAAAACCTTGCATGAAGCAATCCAGATGTCAACATGCATATCAACAGCCTTCAAAAGAAAATATGTTATTTTAATATGGTCTGACTGAAAAAGCTATTTGGATCAACAATATGAACATACAATTCAAAAGCCAGTAAACCCTTACGGTTAACATAAACCTTGGTAGATTGTGCACCAAAATGATTTTCAAGTAATTTACAAATTAAAACCATGCCTTACACCTACTAGCATGAAGTTAAACCATAAATGTTCTATACACTTTAATTCACTAAGCAGTGCAGCAAAGCCATCTATCTCGATAAGGTTCCCTTCTATAAATCAAATGAAAAGTTAAAAATACTGTAGACAAACATGAGATGCTACTGGCTACTGCATTATACTAGGTGATAGCAAGGATATCATCCTTAGAAAAAAAGGTCAAGTGTTGCCAAAAAAAGCACTTGCCAATTGTGAGGTCCTTATATATAAGAAGCTAGTCTGTAAAATGTAGGTTGAGGTGCAGCCATGTACTACAAACCCACAGCATACAACCATTCACTAAGATATAAAGGGAACTACGCATGCAACATGCTTAGGGGAAGAAATATAAGAAGAAACTAATAGGAATAGAAAAATGGAGCAAAAATCAAAACAAACCTTCATGATTCAAAGACACATAAAAGCTCCTCAACCAGACATTTCACCTTATCATTGAACAATGTCCGTAATGACTTTCTCTAAAACAAAATCAAGTGTTCATTTCCACTAATGTACTTTGGAATGGCCAATAAAGAAGTGAAAGCAACAGTTCACACTGATGAACCTACATGACGATAGCATGGTACAATGTTGTCCCTTCAAATTCTACAAGCTCGTCATCGTTAAACCAAAGGGAGCTCCCGAAGGTGCTTAGAAGCATATCCAAATACCTATAGATGCAATGAGCAAAAGCTGCAAAACTTAAATTGGGCTCAGGTCATTTGAGTGTAATGGTGAGGAGATGTGAATTGTGGCCTAACAGCTTCCAGAGAGAGCTAGGGCAGAGTTGCTCAGCCATGAGGAGGCGGTCGTTGATGCCACCTTCCTTGAAGAGTGTACAACACTGCGGCCCAACAAGGGGGTCCTACAGCACCCACATCGGGGTGATGGCGAGGTCGAGCGGCACCACCATCACCACTCCTACAATGACACAGCCACACGTCGGTCGGTCATCACCTACGACTTTCTAGAAACTCTGAGGGGTGAGGTTTACTATCGGTGGCACCTACCTTGGCGGCAGTGGAGAAGACATCGAAGCCCTTGTGGCCACAGGCACAGATCGTGCAACCTTAGAGGTCGGCGCCATTGGCCTACTGAGGTAAGGGACTGGGTTTTGGGGGTGGACGGAAGGCAAGGGAGAGGGGGCAACTTGGGGCCATTGGAGTAAGGATTGGAGCTTAGCGTCATCGGATGAGGAAGCAACAGTGGCCATGGTGTCCGATGAAATGCGTAAGCAAAGTGAAGGGGTGGCGGATTTTCTTGAACTCAGAACCATTGTCACTACGGATTTTTTTATTTAAAATCAAATTCATTTTGGACTCTTTTTGCAAAGCTTTTGAAAATACTGGAGGCTTCGACTTTGTTATATAAAAAGAACACCCAAGTATATCTTAAGTAATCCTCTACAATGACTAAACAATAGCTATTGCCTCCAATGCTCTTATAGGTTGTTGGCCCAAATAAATCCATATGTAAGAGCTCTAATGACCTAGAGGATGATATGATAGTTTTTGAAAGATGAGAATTTACAACTTGTTCTCCGGCTTGATGAGCACTACATAATCTATTTTTCTTAAACTTCACATCTTTCAAGCTAACCATTAAGTCATGTTTAAAATGCTTTTTGAGTTTGATCATTCCCACATGACCTAGCCTTCTATGCCAAAACCAACCCAATAAAGTTTTTGCAATTAAATAATTTTTTAAGCACGAATCACTAGAAAAGAAATCAACCAAATAAATATTTCCAAATATAAAACCTTTGAAAACTAACTCATTTTCTTTTTCTATGGAAATGGTAACACCATCACTAGGGAAAATGCAAGCAAGACCGAGATCATACAATTGAGCAATGGATAGCTAATTAAAATTCAATGTTTCTACTAGAGGTACATTAGAAATTGAAGGGTCATTTGAGATAGCGATTTTATCCAATCCAAGTAGTTTTCCTTTGCTATTGTCTCCAAATGTGATTTTCTCGTTGCTACCATTTTCTTCGATCATATATTGAGTGCACCCGCTATCAAGCATTCAATGACTTCCACTGGTCTTATAGTTCACCTACAAAAGAAAAATAAGTTATTCCAGATACCCAAATTTGCTAAGGTCCTTAGAGATTAGTGACCAAGGCTTTAGGCACCCAAATAGCATTTTTTAGCACTTAAAATCGAAGTGTCAACAAATCTTACAATTACTTTAACATCCTTAGCTTTTCTAGGCATATCACATAAATCATATAAACCTATAGATGGAGTCTTACCAATGGGGATATGTTTGTTGCAAATGTCCCACATCTCGATATTTATGATAATATTTTCCATTTTATTTTACAAACCTTGTGGGGTTGTATGCCTGTTTCTTACCTTTCTTGGGTACAAACCCATGTCTTTCTTTATTGAATTAGCACTGTTGCTCACCCAATAGCTTGTTAAGGGTGGATTTTGATTTGAAGCATCTTTCCAACTTTTGTTTAGCTTGGTCACTTATTCTTTAGCTTATTGTTTTCAACAATAAGCTTGGCATCATCATGATTAGAATCAACTTTAGAACAACATAGCATAGCTAATAAATCATCACATGAGGTGAATGTGCTGGTTCTAGCAATCTCTAAACTAGGCATCTCATTGATAATATCACATGTAAGTCCAATGCTAGTATGAGATTTGCTAAAATCCTTTTAAAAGAGTGAGTCATGAGTTTTCTTTAGCTCCTCACAAAAATCTTTTAGAGAGATATATTCTCTCTTTAAGACTTTAAATTTTGACTTCTCCTTTCCAAGATATTCATTTAAATCTTCAAGCATATCCATTAATTCATCATAATAGGGTTCATCATCATCATCATGAGATTTTACCTTAGCATGTAGGAGATGAGGAGCGATAAAGCCTCTTTGATGGCGATACCGACAAGCCCTCTTTTTTTTGGAGGACTCATCATCATCGGAGTTTGGAGTCGGTGTATTCCTCATCAGTGTCCCACTCTCTGGTATAGGCTTTATTCTTGTCGTCCTTTGAAGCTTTTTGCAAAGCTTTTTCTTATCATTGAAGTCTTTCTTCTTAGATAACTTACCCTTGTTGTCATTCTGCACTAGGCAATGAGAGGCAATGTGCCCCTTCTCATCGCATTCATAGAAATGAATATTGCTATAGCGTTTGTTGTGGTTGTAGGAGTGCTCCTTCTTGCTCTTGTCATGGCTAGCGCTTCGGTTTAAGCGCTTTTTCATGAGCTTCTTTATTTTTCTCATGAGGAAATCTAATTCCTCATTAGAGTCATCCTCTTGGTCTTCCAACTCATCACTGGATACCGCCTTTGCTTTGAAAGCGATAAGCTTCTTACTCTTCGAAGGGGATTACTTCAAAAGCTCCTCGTTGTCCTTCTTATACAACTCATTAGTTATGAGGTTGTCCAAGAGTTAAGTCGGCATCATTTTCGGCAACTCAGGTGAGTTGAGGAAGAGAGTCACGAATGTCTCATACTTCTTCAGTAAGGCCCTAAGCATTTTCTCACAATATCAATATCAGTTAGTGTGGTGCCTAGGCCCATGAGTTCATTTAAAATGTTGTTGAGACAGGAAAATATTATATTAATGTCTTCATAGGGCAACATTGCAAATGTCTCAAACTTGATCCAAATTCTATGCAATTTTGCCTCTTTAATCGTAGATGTTTTCTCATGGATTTCTGTGAGGGTTATCCATATCTCATGAGTGGTTTTCAAATTGCTCACTCGATTGATTTCATCCCATGGAGAGTAGTGGATCAAGAGGCATAACACAACCCTCTTTTATGATTCTCCATATGCTTCAGCTCATGACCTTTAGATAAATAGACATTCTAATTTTTCAATATGCATAATTAGAGTGATCAAAAAGAGGTGCCTTCCCTATAGTAATTCTCTCACTAGCCATCTTTTTCTCTCCTAGACGGTTAAGTCTAAATCAATGAGAGACCAAACTCTGATACCACTTGTAGAATCAAGGATAACCGACTAAAGGGGATGAATAGGAGGCTTTAAAATTTTTTGCACATTTTAATCGCAATGAACAATATATGAACTTAGCATAAGTCAAGAGCAAATTCTCTAAATTTTCTACAGCACTGCAAGGATATGTCTCTACCAAAAACAAATGTTAGCTACATCAGACATTAATTTAATTCAATTCAATAGCTAAGAATGTAAATGCAGAAGAGTAAAGACAAGAAGTAACCACAATTGGAGATACACGATGTTTTCTGGTGGTATCAAAAACTTGCCGGTCTTCACTAGTCCACGTTGAGGTAAGTCTAAATGAATTGGACCAGCTCCATAAATTAAACCTCAAGACCTCAATCCACAAGGGTTGCTCTTCCTCCGCTCCGAAGATGGCGAGCACCACACCACTCATAATTGGGGATGGGCCTCTTCACAACTTCTTGAAGAGATCACCTCACAAACCTCCTCCAAGCCGTCTAGTGTTGGCAAACACCAAGAGTAACAAATCATGGGCTTCGCTTGAACGAATTCAAGTGCCAAGGATTAACTAAATGAATGAATGCACTTGAATAGTTCTCAACTACCTCAAATGTATGCAATGGAAGTAAATGAGGTGGAAAGAGTATACAACTAGCTCAAATGTACTCAATAAATGTCTCTTTTGCTTGTCCAAGAGCCGGTGAGGGGTTATTTATACCCCTCACCCTCAAATATGACCGTTTGAGGACATCAGCCAGAAAATTCAACAAATGCAGTAGTACCACCATGTTTCGGCCAGTACTACTGCACTAGCTTTTGAATGGCTATTTTGTGCACAATAAATACTTCTAAGCTAGCCGTTAACTACTGATGCGGTACTACCACCCTCAAAGGGCTCGGTACCACCAATATGAGGTAGTACCATTTCTCAAGTGCGGTACTACCATTTTCTTAGGGAGCAAAAGTGCTTCAAAAAGCACCTCTCTGGAAATAACATACTATTAAGTACTTTTCAGTCATACCGGGGTGTAGTAGTACCGCACTTTTCTTGCAGTCATACCATATTGTGGTAGAACCACCCCACAACTGCAATCATACCATTTTTCTTGAGAGTGCACAGTTAGCTTTAGAATCTTAATTCAAATGCATGCATGACCTTTAATTGATCCAATGGCACAAGAAAATACTTTTAAGCTACTAGTCATGATTCCTCTTTATAGTATGACGCCTAGCCTAAAATTTAGTCTTCCAACCAATCTCCAAAGACCGATGAAATACAAAAGGATCCTAGGCTACTTATACCTTCATCTTGAGCCATGTCGATCTTCTTGTTGTCCTTAGCATGCTTTTACAAATCGCTAATCAAATTCTAGGACTAAATCTATTAATTTACTTGATAAACATGTTAGTCCCTTTAGCAAACATTGTCATTAGTTACCAAATATTTTTAGGGGCCTAGATGCTTTCAGCCGGCAGTCCGACCACCGTGATCATACTGCCCGGCTAAAAGCATCTAGGCCCCTAAAAATAGTTTGGTAATTAATAAATTTGGTGAATGTGGGACTAACATGTTTACTGAGTGTTTAAAAGGTCCAGTCCCTAAAATGATTATGAGACGCATGCTAAGGGTCAACATGAAGATCAATGTGGCTCAAGAAAAAGTTATAACTAGACTAGGATCCTTTTTGCTTTTACCGGTCTTAGGAGAAAAGGTGGAAGACCGATTATAAGACAAATGTTGTACATTAAGAGGGATCATAGCTAGTAACTTGATAGCATATTCTTGTGCCATTTGGATCAATTTAGGATCATGCATTCTCATAAAACTAATATTGATAGCCAATCTATACTCTGTCTGGATAATCAGAAGTATCAGAGTGTGAACGATGGTACTTCCACTTTTTGAAAGCTCCGTCAAAGCGAGTGATACGTTTTTTCTAGAGGGCACCCTTGGAATCACTCTATCTCTATGGAAAATGGAAGTACCGGAGTTTCAATGGTGGAATTACCGTAGAAGGGAGTACCACAACCCTTAAATGGTACTTCTGAATCATTGAATGATGTGACCATGCCACAAACACACATGACAATAGCGCCCAATGTCAAGATTGAACTAAAGGTGAATTCGTTTCTTCAGCTTAAACATATTTTAAATGAGAATATGATGCTATCTAATGACGAAAATATATATATTGACATCACCACATTATTTTTACATCAATTCAAGCAAGAGTTCAAGTTGGACACGTTTTGGAATCCAATTCGGCCTCCAGATCAATTCGGATTTAGCCTGACAGGCCCAATTTCAAATGTGCATAACTTTCACATACGAAGTCCGTTTGAAATCCATGAGTACTTGTTGGAAAGCTTTGCTTGTCCTCTTTCCAATGGATCTGGTATCACCTCTAAATTCTTTCTGTGCGCACTGCAATAATCAAAAGAGTTCGTGTTGGGCACATACTGGAATCGGATTCGGACTGCTGCAATGGTGCAAGTTTAAACGGGCATAACTTCTTCATACAGACTCCGTTTGGGATGTTCTTGTACTTCATGGAAAGCTTATCAAGTCTACTTTCCAATGGATCCAACCTCATCTTCAAATTCCTTCTGAGCCGGCCGGAATCATCAAAACATCTACGTAGGTTTCTGAATCCGAGTCAAAAGGGTGCTGCGCCACCACCACTTGGGCCCATGGGCCTTGTAACCCTAGGGGCATGCTCCTTGGCAGCCCCCTGGTTGTTCTCCCTATATAGGAGCCACCGCCTCCTTTGCTAGGACTTAGGTTTTGTTTAGATCAATTTAGCTCCATGTGCAAACTCCACGTTGTCTCTTGTGTCAGCTAGACCAACAGATTCGTGTTACAGAACCTCAACTATCCTTGTGCGACTTTTATATCTAGCAAGTTTCAGGTTGCTCACTATCCTTGTTCTTGCGTGTTCTTCGGTTGCATGCAGGAATAGACCTTCGTGGTCAGGTCAACCGCGTTCTTGGCACGGTTGATAACGACTTGGAGTGTGGTTCAGTGATTGCTAAGGTGCAAGCGACGTCGTACGGTTGTAGTCGGATCGTAAGAGTCGCCTCCACCAAAATCGATAGTTATCAATCCTATCGGAAAATCGGGACCCCATCGCCTCATCATTAAAGCTCCGAAAATCTGGGCAATACGTTTTTTCTAGAGAGCGCCAACTTTTGGCCTCGAAGCAAACAGATAGACCGCACCAAAATTTTGGAACTTTCGAATATTGGAACTACCATGATTACAACGGTGATAGTACTGCACTGACTTTCTACAGCTAGTTTAGAAGCTCTAAAATACCCATTACTGTTGTATCAGAACAGGTGCGGTAGTACCGGCTGATGAACGGTGATACTTTCGCTCGCCCTGATTTTTTAGGTGTTGCCCTGTAATGGCTAGTTTTGGTTGGTGGGGGTATGAATATGTAATATCCTGATCGTCGTTACGGCGTAGGTTTTTTTAACGTAATCGCGGAGTCGCCGGTTTTTCGGTAAATCGCGGGAAGGGAAAAATAAAAATTGTGGAATAGCGTAAAATGAATAAAATAAATAAAATAATAAATAAAAAACCTTGAGTGGGCTGCCTGGAGAGTGGGGCGACCGCCTTGGGCCAAAGGCCCAAGGGGTGGCCACACCCTCCCCTCCCCCTCCCTAAAAACCCTAGCCACTTCCCCCTCCTCCCTCTAGCCGCCACCCCCCCTTTCCCACCCTCCTGGGCGCACCCCCCTCCCTGGTTGGCGCCCCCACCTCCCCCACACAGCTGCTGTCCATGGGTGCAAAGGAGAAAGAGAAGGAAGAAGAAGAAAGGGAAGAGAAGAGAAGGAAGAAGAAGAGAAGGAGGAGGAGAAGAAGAAGAAGAAGAAGAAGAAGAAGAGGAGGAGGAGGAGGAAGGAAGAGGGGTGATCCTAAGGGATCCCCTAGGTAACTCTCCCTCATCTCAAATTCCTCTATTATTGATGAATTTAGGGTTCTTAGCCTAAGATTTGTTGGGGAATTAGCAATTAGATTCCTCAATTAGGGATTACCTGCTGTCTGCCTGTAGATTAATTCGCGCAGTGCGTTTGTTTGCGCAGATTAGACCCATGAAAAGATTTTTCCTGTGGATCTTCCCAAAAGATAAATTGTAGAGGACTTCGAGATCCATCTCCTGTATGTGTTTCAGAATTTTTGTCCACGGGATCTGGGCGTAACAGGGTCGGGAACACCGCTGTCTGTCAGGAGTGCAGATTGGGACAGATTGCTGTTCAAGTGTGATTTAGGGGTAGTACATGATTTTTATGATTTTTGTCGCAATTGAGAAAAATGTAGGGGATTCAGTAATCTAACTTCTGTATAAAAATCACAATTTTGGATCCTTGTATTGTGGTTGGGACGCGTTAGATTATTGCTGTCCAGATTGCCAGAACAGAGAATTTCCTCAGTTTTGTGCATTAAGTTACATCTAGCTATGATCAAAATAAAAATATGTGATCTACATAAAAAATGAAGGCATTTAAGTGAGGAATCCAGATATATATCATTTGCTGTAATTGGCTTAGTATTTGTAAAGATAAAAAAATATTAAGCAGCGCTGCTGCAGTGGGTAGATTGAAGAATCGTTAAGCGTAGAGGTTGATGTGTAGGTTCGGGGTTCTAACGACGTCTTTACTTCTTAAGACGTGTTTTCCTTGCTGTTGTTTTGTGCTGAGACGTACCTTTTGGACATGTGGTTTTGCTCCTAAACGCACGTGGTTTGCTTCGCTTCAATGGTAGAGGCAAGTAAACATAGCGGATGTGCTACTGTTTAACTTGTTAATTATTCTACATTCACATTAATTAATTCTCTTAAATTGAGGTGCTATGCCATTGTTACATGCTTCCTTAATGTGGACCAGATGGTAGTATTTTTAAGAATTCAATTGTTTATGATCTTGATGGTTTAATTGTGGATATGTAGAATTGATCTTGATGAATCAATATAGTTGTGGGGTAGAGAACTTTACGAGTATATTACGGTCTAAGTGGTAGTATTCTTAGTGAATACTTGTGGTTGTGATGGTAGCAATTATTGATCAATTGATATGTTTGGATAAATTGCTCGTAATCATGTGGAAATTTGTTTAGTGTGCTAATGCGGAATATGAAAACAAATATGTGGTGGATATGTTGTGAGCATGTTGATGCTCCTTTGTGGTTGGAATTCATGTGGTTTATGAATATCATATCATTCATATCATATCATAACATTTGCATATATGGATGTCGCTGCACTTAGCCGCGACCGTACCGGTACAACATCGTATATTGCCGTAATACGATGCACACTCTTACCTTGTTGGGTAAGGGTGTTGTGGAGCATACGCATTCATATGCATTGCATTGTGGAAAGATCATTTGCATATCTATGCAATGTATTGTGGTGAAGTTATTTTGCAGGCAAATACAACTTCATAGTTGTAAGGTGGAATATACAACTTTATAGTTGTAATGAGGAATATACAACTTCATAGTTGTAATGTAGAATGCACAACTTCATAGTTGTAATGTGGAGTGTACAACTTCATAGTTGTGATGTAGAATTGGCTCATGTGACCTACTTGTGGTATGAGGAATGTGGATGTGGTCATGGAATGGGGTTCATCCCTTGTGGTTTGGGAATTTTTTGTACGGATAATCCATTTTTTATTCGAAATTACAGAAATATACCCGCGGGAATTTTTTTACAAAAATAGGCTCCAGTCGCCTAATGGTTGGGCGACTGGAGCCTTTCGCCCAACCAGACTGCGACACAATATTTGTCGCCGTACGTTGGAGTGATTGCATCTAGTCGCGCTTCTGTACGGCGGCTTGCATGCAGTCGCCATCCCATTAGGCGACTGCATGCCCCCCGTGAATTTTGTGAATTTTGTAGTTTTAAAGTGGTAAAAAATGATGTAATATAAGTTTATGTTTATTGTATATTGTAGGTGCGTAAAAATTTTTAGAAACTTTTTTATTAAAGATTAACGGGAGAACGATCGATACATACACTGTTAAGTGACATACGATGATAATTCGTGTGCGGAAAACTGGTACGTTTATGATTGAATGCGAAAAGAAGAGACGATAGACATGTTTGAATTTAAATAAACTTCATAATATAAGTGTGAGTAACATGTCGCGTATTTTTTCATTACATAATATAGCATCCCTCACTCGCCACCCTAGTGTGCCCCGTCATCGCGTCCGCGTCCTCCCATATGGCCCCGCTTGGCCCTCCTCGGTGCAACGGGTTACGAGGCTCTGAGAAACTAAAACGAGCAGGAGGGTGTCTGTCCCACCCCTACGCTGGTGGAGTCAGCTGCACCTCTGGCTGTTTGCCCTCCGGTGCACCGTGGAGGGCACTGCCAGAGAGAACCTCCGGTGCTGCGTCGGAGAACTGCCCGGGCCACTCCGCAAAAAACTGGTCCACATCGTCCAGGCCCGGGGAGACGTCGTGCTGCTGGTAAGTACCTGCAATAGTAATATCGTTAGTTCGTTGCATGTCATCTTGGGATAAAAACGAGATCGGACGATGCGTGCCCGTAGCTGGCGCCATCGAGGTAGGAGGGGCATACACCCCCTGCGTGTGGAAGCCAGGGATGTGCGGAGGAGGCGTGAAGCTCGGTGGTGTAGGAGGCCGTGCCCAGGCTGAACCCCCTGGCTGCTCCGGGTGAGGTGGTGTAGGACGTGTCCACGTACTACCTCCAGAGTACTGCCACGCTGGTCGGGGTGGCACTGGTGGACGAGCAGTCGGAGCACTGGGCGTGGAGACCGCCGGTAGCCTCGTGTAGGACAGCAGGCTAACAATATGTCTACACCCGGCCTCCACCCGATGCACAAAGCTGACGCCCTCCTCGTGGGTCAGCTCCGCACCAGTGGCGACCCTCTGCAGTACTGAGGCGGAGTCGTTCCATAGGGCAACACCGACGTCAGACTGGACACAAAGACATAAAATGGTCGATCATCGAAACGACATTTGGGAAATGTAAACTGCATGCATACCAAAATGGCCATTTGGGAATATTTGAAATTACATGTAACGTACCGCGATATGAGCGTCGCGCGCGAGGTGCGCGGGGTACGTGTCTGTCGGAGCGGCGATCTGTGTGGCAGGCGGGTCTACGACATATACGAGCCTGGTACGTGTCTGCCCCTGGTACCAGCGCAGGTACTCCGCGTAGTCCTTGCTGTCGTATGGCTGGTCCTCCTCCACGCGGTCGTCGAGCGCACCCTCCCACTGCTCGACCCAGGGCTGCATCTTCGTCGACTAGTCCGTGCCTCTTTTAACTCCCTTCGTGTTGTGCCTGCGTATAGAACCATTACGAAATGTGAGATACTTGCGAACGCAGTAGTAAGTATGTGCATATTTAGCACAAACGATCACTCACCCGTGCACGTTCCGCGGAAGCGATGGTCCGACTGGTACAGGAAGCGCCTGCCGTAGCCCGAACTGGCGCATGACTCGCTGGGGTGCGTAGTCCTCCACGTAGATATGGTACATGAGCTTCCGGCGGGTGAGCCAGAAAGCCCGATCACGGAAGCAAAGTGTGGACAGCCCGCCAGGAGCACGGGCCTGCACTGCCGTATCTACGTATGGCTCCCAGCGCACGTCGTCGGCTGTGATGCGGTCGAACTGCTCCACAAAGGGCAGGTACGCCCGCGTGACCTGCACGTGCACGCACTGTACCTGCAAGAAAGACAAGTTGTTTAGTACGACGATCGTCAATAAGAAAGAAATAGTTAACTATGATAATACTTACTCGACGACGGCACCAGAGAGAACCCATCGTCGGCCGTTCGACGTCTCCTCCTGGATACATCTCGGGCCCGTACGGACCCATGTCGTCTAGCACAGGTCGTCCGATGCTCAACCGCTCAAACGACCACAACTGCAGCAACAGGGGACAGCCCGTGAGGACTGAGTTTGCCCTGGTCCTCGTGGACGCATCGCACAGCGCGCGGTGCGTCGCGGCAAGTGTGGCCAATCCCCAGCTGACCTGGGGGGCTCGCCGTCAGCGATCGCCCTCACATAAGCGATAAGGCGCGCATCCACCGAGTTGTCGTGGCTGGTGGTGAAAAGCACCCAACCAAACAGCCACAGCACGTACGCCTCCAAGTGGCGCGAGACCTGGTAATCATTTGCTTGCGGATCCATGCGCTCCACCTGCATGCAAACAAGTTGTTATTAGTACGTAATACAACAAATAAGAGCTTCCAATACACGATCAATTCTAAATACTACGTACCTGGTACTGTGCGAGCCACCTCAGCGTCGGCCCATGGGTCTGATCCTCCTCGAAGATGTGGTGGTGATCACCCGGTGGAACGACCCCGTCAAATCTGCCGAGCAGGTCAGCGCGCCAGTCGGTCGGGGCCTCCGGTAGGAAGGCAGCGTCTCCCGCGATCGGAAGGCCAAGGAGCAGGGACACATCCTGCAGGGTCGGCGTCATCTCCCCGAATGGGAGGTGGAAAGTGTGCGTCTCGAGCCGCCAACGGTCCACCAAAGCCGTCTGCAGGGAACGGTCGAACGGGAATCATCGTGATGGCTCCCCGCCCGCCTCATCCCCGCCCGCGGCCAAGGCGGCTCCATCCTCCTCTGTGGCCTCCACCATCCGGGCAAGAGGGAGTAGCCCGGCATCCCGCAGCCTGCAAATAAAGTGAAGATCAGCACGGAACGTTCTTACGGTCGGGCTAAACGTTGGCGTAGTGCAAACCTGGCAGTCCAACGGGGGTCGAGTCCCCAGGCCAAGCGAGGTGTGCGTGTCCGGACCACTCCCAACTCAGGCGGCTCGCCCGTGCTCCCCGGTGGCGCCGCACGACGGGAAGCGCGATGCACGCGGTCCACGTGCTCGTCCAACAGCTCGTACCGCCACTCGGAGTCACGTCTAGCACGAGTCATACCTGCAAAATTTGTACAATAATTTCAACATTAAATTTTGTACATCTAAATTTCTACACTAAATTTTCTATAATAATACATCAAAAATACTATACAAAATTTGTACACTCAATTTTCTACATCTAAATTTGTACACTACATTTTCTATAATAATACATACAAAAAATTTTCTACATCTACATTTGAATACTATATTTTCTACAATAATGCATTAAAAATGGTATACAACTAAATTTCTAAACTATATTTTCTACACAAAATTAAATTTCTAAACTAAATTTCAAAACTACATTTTGTAAACTAAATTTCTAAGCTATATTTTCTAAACTAAATTTGTAAACTATATTTTCTAAACTAAATTTGTAAACTATATTTTCTAAACTAAATTTCTAAATTAAATTTCTAAACTACATTTTCTAAACTAAATTTCTAAACTATATTTTCTAAACTAAATTTGTAAACTATATTTTCTAAACTAAATTTCTAAACTAAATTTCTAAACTACATTTTCTAAACTAAATTTCTAAACTATATTTTCTAAACTAAATTTCTAAACTATATTTTCTAACCTAAATTTTCAAAACTAATTTTTCTAAACTTAATTTCTAAACTATATTTTCTAAACAAAATTTGAAAACTAAATTTTCTAAAATATATTTTCTAAACTATATTTTCTAAACTAAATTTGAAAACGAAATTTCTAAACTATATTTTCTAAACTAAATTTATAAACTACATTTTCTAAACTAAATTTATAAACTATTTTTCTAACACTAACAAAAATATAACACAAAAAAATTACCTAAAAATCGCGCTCTCCCTCTCCTTCTCTCCCCCTTCTCTTCTTCCCTCTTCCTCTCTTCCTCTCTTCCTCTCTTCTTCTCTTCTTCTTCTACTCTTCGCGCGGCCGAACGAAAGCAGTGCAACGGCCGACGCTCGGCCGAGTGGTCTTATATCGCCTCCAGTCGCCCAACCGTTTGGCGACTAGATTGCAGTCGCCCAACGGTTCGACGACTGGAATACAATCGCCCAACGGTGGAGCGACTGCAATTAATCACCGAACAGTTGGTATATTCATTAACTGTCGCAGTCTTGTTGGGCGAAAGGCTCCAGTCGCTCAACCATTAGGCGACTGGAGCCTATTTTTGTAAAACAATTTCCCGCGGGTATATTTCTGTAATTTCGAATAAAAAATGGATTATCTGTACAAAAAATTCGTGGTTTTGTGGGGGTTGTGATTGTGGCATGAGATTCTTTATTGTCTTTGGTAGTGTTAGCGGTTGAGGTTTTAAAGTAGTCAAACAAGATTCATTTGCTATGGTTTTACCGTTGTTGGTGGTGATTTGAGGTTGAGGATATAAGCGTGGTCATTGTGGAAATTAAATGTTGATGATTAAACTGTTGTAGTTTATTTAGCCTGTTAAACATGTTGCTTGCTGAGATTTTATCTCACCCTTGTTTTCCCCCCTTACAGGTGATCATTGAGCATGCATGGGAAGGGTAGAGCGGCACCACCTTAATGCACTTGGTTCATAGATTTATGCTGTAATAACGACAAAGGGATTCTAGACCTTTGCCTAGCTTTGTTTACATTAACTTAATAATGTTAGATTTGTGAACTATGTTTTAGGTTAAAATGTTGGAGGTTGTTCTAAATATTGAATTGTTGTCATTATCCTGTTTCTCTTAGTTGATTATGCTTCCGCTTATCTTATCTTGTTATAGGAATTGTTGCCAGATTATTTTATCTTGTAATTTGGTTAGTTGTGGAGTGGTTTTAGTGGCATCCCAGGGTAATGTGGGTCCTGGGGTGTTACAGAATACTCCCCCACCTGCTCAAGGACAGAAGTAAGAGACTCCATTGAACATCCTTAAGCATTGAGCATTCACTCCATGCCTCAATTTCACATTATGCATTCATTTGAGGTGGTTGTGCCAAAATTAAGTGTATACATCTTAAATTGATCCTTTTGGCACTTGATCGCTGTCAAGCGAAGCTATGATTTATTACTCTTGGTGCTTGTCGTCACCTAGACAGCGTGGTTGGAGCTTGTGTGGTGACTTCTTCAAGAAGGCTGTGAAGAAGCCAGGCGCCAACTTGTGAGTGGTTTGGTATCCACCATCTCCAGAGCAAAGGAGGGATAACTACTAGTGGATTGAGGAGCTGAGGCTTACTTCGTGGAGCTGGTCCAAGTCACTTGGGCTTTCCTCAACGTGGATTAGGAGAAACCGGCAAATCTCCAAACGCCACGGTAAAACATCATGTGTCAATTGGTTAGTTCTTTATCTTTCCATTCTATCCTTGTATTTATAGTATATTGTGATTGTCATATTTATTTGTGCTATAGATATTCTTGTAGAAACTTGTATTTGTAATGCCTTCGACTTACTAGTATTGTGTAGGTTTGAATTATGAAACTAAATTGTGGTAATTGTTTTAGAAGGCAAGATAAATTTTTGAACCTCCTATTCAACCCCCTCTAGTCAGATACCCTTGATCCTACAAGTGGTATCAGAGTTTGGTCTCTCATTTATTAGACTTAACCATCTACAGAGAAATGGATGGCTAGTGAGGGGATCACTATAGGAAAGGCACCTCTTTTTATAGCTCAAACTATTTATATTGAAAAATTAGAATGTCTATTTATCTTAAGGCCATGAGTCTAAGTATATGGAAAATTGTAAATGAGAATTATGTTATACCCTTGATCCACTGTATCCCACAGAACAAAATGGACGTAATGCTTATTTAGATACTCAAGCTATGAATGATTTATTTGGAGCTTTGACTGTGGATGAGTTCAATTAAGTGAGCAATTTAGAAACTGCTCAAGCTATTTTGACTACCCTCTCAAAAATCCATGAGGGAACATCCACGGTCAAAGAAGCCAAATTGCATAGGCTTTGGATCAAAGAAGCTACATCATTCTTCTCATCTCCAAAATGTCTCATGGCAAAAGGAGAGAATGTAAAATCCATTGATGACAATGAACTATCTTATGATAATCTTATGGATATGTTGGAAGAATTGAATGAATATCTTGGAAAAGAGAAGTCAAAATTCAAAGTCTTAAAGAGAGAGAGAGTATCTCTTTTTTAAAGATTCATATGAGGAGTTAAAGGAAGCCATGACTTACTTATCCAAGAGAATTCAAGCAAGTCTTGCATTAGCGTTGGTATTACTTGTGATATTTTTGATGATGTGCCTAATGCAAAAATTGCTAGAACTGGCATTTCCACTTCATATGATGACTTGCTTGCAATGCCATGTAGTTCTAATATGTATTCTAATCATGGTAATTTTAAGTCACTTGATGCTAAGCTTATTATTGAGAATAATGAATTAAAGGAACAAGTGATCAAGATTAACAAAAGCTTGAAAAGGTGTTTCAAAGGTAAGGCTACCCTTGGTAAGCTTTTGAGTGAGCGAAGATGCTCATACAACAAGGATGGACTTGGGTATGTACCCAAAAAAGGTATGAAACTGGTAACCAAATTCATAAGTTTTGTGAGGCAAAATGGTAAGCACTGCCTCAAATGCCGAGAAATATAACATATGCAACAAAATTGTCCTATCGGTAAGACTCCATCCATAGATTTATATGATTCTTGCTACATGCTTAAAAAACAAAAAATGGTAGTGTTATTGCTAGATTTGTTGGCACTTCAATTTTAGACGATAAAAAGAATGCTATTTTGGTGCCCAAAGCCTTGGTTACTAACCTCCAAGGACCCAAACAAATTTGGTTACCTAGAAGAACTTAATTTTCTTTTGTAGGTGAACTACAAGACCAGTGGATGGCATTGGGTGCTTGATAGTGGGTGCACTCAACATATGACCGGAAACCAAAAGATGTTCACCATATTTGAGAATACAAGAATTGAGAGAATCACATTTGGAGATAATAGAAAAGGAAAGGTGCTCAGATTGCGTAAAATCACTATCTCTAATGACCTTTCTATTTCTACTGTATTTTTAGTAGAAACCTTATCAATTTGCTATTGGTTGCTCAATTGTGTGATATAGGCTTAATTTTCTCTTTCTCTAGAGAAGAAGTAACTATTTCAAAAGAAAAAGAAAATGAACTTATTTTCAAAGGTTTTAGGTTTGGAAATCTTTATTTGGTTGATTTCTCCTCTAATGATTCATGCTTGAAAACTTGTTTAATGGCAAAAACATCTTTGGGTTGGTTATAGCATAGAAGGCTAGGTCATGTGGGTACGATTCAACTTAAAAAACTTTTCAAACATGACTTAGTAGTTAGCTTGAAAGATACGAAGTTTGAGAAAAATAGATTATGTAGCGCTTGCCAAGCTAGGAAGTAAGTTGCAAATTCTCATCGTTACAAAAGTATCATGTCAACTTCTAGGCCATTAGAGCTCTTACATATCAATTTGTTTGGGCCAACAACCTATAAAAGCGTCGGGGCAATAGGTATTATTTGGTTATTGTAGATGATTACTCTAGACACACATGGGTATTCTTCTTAAATGACAAGAGCGAAGCCTCCAGTATTTTCAAAAGTTATTCAAAAAGGGCTCAAAATGAATTTGATTTCTAAATAAAGAAAATAGGAAGTGACAATGGTTCTGAGTTTAAAAACACTAAAATTGAAGATTTTTGTGATGAATTAGGAATAAAGTATGAGCTTTCTACTACCTACACTCCGGAGCAAAATGGAGTTGTAGAGAGGAAAAATCGAACATTAGTTGAAATGGTTAGGACAATGCTTGATGATTATAATACTTCCGATTTGAATGAAAGCTATTAATATTGCTTGTCATGTGTAGGATCAAGGATAACCGACTAAAGGGGGGGTGAATAGGAGGATTTTAATTTTTCTTGCCTCTTAATTAATTTTTTGCAATTTTAATATGACAAGAGCATAATGCACTTGAGACTTACACAATTCTAGTCAAGTTGAGAATCTACAATAGCACTAGTACAAATAAATGATCACAAGGAGATTAATAAACAAGTGCTAAAAGGGACGAGAGAAACAAGTACACTCGATGTTTTACCGTGGTGTTCGAAAACTTGCAGGTTTCCCCTAGTTCACGTTGAGGTTATCCCAAACGAATTGGACCGGCTCCACAAATTAAGTCTTCCACCTCAAATCACTAGTGGTAGCTCTTCCCTGCTCCGGGTAGGTGAGTTCCAACCTTCACACACGCCGGGTCTCTCACAAGCTTCTTGAGAAGATCACCGAGCAATATCCACCAAGTCATCTAGGTGCCGACAAACACCAAGAGTAAAACATCTTAAGCTTCACTTGATCACAATTAAGTGGCAAAGGATCAAACTATTGGATGCAATGCACTTTTTGGCTCAACCACCTCAAATGAATGCACAAGGAGTAAATGAGGTGTGAAGTGAATACTCAAAGCTCAAAGATGTTCAATGAGGCCTCTTCTCACTGTCCTTGAGTAGAGGTATGGGTAATTATACCCTTACCAACCAAATATAGCCATTAGAGATAAATTATAGAAAAATTCAGGGCGAGCGAAAGTATTGCAGGCCAAAGGTCGGTACTTCAACTCCGGCTCTGGCGCGACAGTCGTGGAACTACCGCCATTATAAATCCGGTACTTCCGTTTTGCTGTAGTTTTGGGAAGTCAGCGCGGTACTACCGCTTGGGCCAGAACCAAAAGTTGGCGCTCTCTGGAAAAAAGGTTCCGCCCTTGCCAAGTACCGCTTCGGACAGCGGAACTACCGCTTGAATGGTAGTTTCAGCGTTGAAACTCTGGTACTTCCGAATTTCACAAATTCTAAAATCAACTGGAGGGTGCTCTCTAGAAAAAAGGTTTCGCTCAGATGGCTGGAGCTTTCAGCAAGCGGAAGCACCGTGGTTTACACGCCGGTACTTCCGGTTGTCTGGACAGAGCACCGAGCACTCCCTGGGGTGCTCTCTGGAAAAAAAAGGTTGTGCCTGATTTTTCAGAACTTCCGGGCGCCGAAAGTACTACTCAGGACTGCGGAACTTCCGCTCTGCAGTAGTTCGGCTGTTAAAACTCCGGTACTTCCATTTTTTCAGATAGAGTACAGATTTGACTTTTAAACTTGATTTTCAATAAATGCATGTTCCTAATTTGATCCAATGGCACAAGAATTATGCTATCAAGCTACTTGCCATAATTCCTCTTTATGGTACGACATTTAGCCTATAATCCGGTCTTCCACCCTTTCTCCTAAGACTAGAAAAAACAAAAAGAGGGCCCTAATCTAAGTATACCTTTGCCTTGAGCTATTTTTGATCTTCACATTGATCCTTAGTGATGGAGATGGGGTGCCTGATCTTTTGATGAGATTGATAACTTCGATTTCGGTGGAGATGACCCTGGTGATCTGACTACAAATGCACGACATCGCTTGCGCCTTAGCAATCGCTGAAGCAACTCTGACATGTTATTGACCTCGCTGGAGGTGCGATCAACCTAAACACGAAGTTCAATCCCTGTGAGTAATCAAAGAACTAGCAAGAATAAGACGTAGGCAATCTGATATTGCGAATATGGATGAAGCGTAGATGGTATTGTGAATAACAAAGTTGGGATTCTGAAGCTGTCTTGACAGGTGGTCGTCCGACACAACTAAAGAACAAAAGTTTGCAAAATGGCTAAACCTAAACTCAACGAAATTAAAATCCTAGCAAGGGAGGCGGTGGCTCCTATATAGGGGGAATGACCAGGGGTGGTGTCCAAAGTGCACACCCCTAGGGTTACAAGGCCCACAGACCCAAGTGGTGGTGGCGCGGAACCATTTGATTCGAACTCAGAAATCAACATGGATTGTTTTAATGATTGCGGCCGGATCGAATGGAATTTGAAGATGAGGTTGGATTTGTTGGAAAGTATATTTCATAAGCTTTCCATGAAGTACAAGAACGTCCCAAACGGAGTCCGTATGAGGAAGTTATGCCCGTTTGAACTTGGTACCATCGCAGCAGTCCGAATCTAATTCCAGAACGAGTCCAACTCGAAATCTTACTTGATTTGGTCCCAAAGTGACGTGGTGACCTCCATTATTCCTTTCATGCATGTCCATGACTCCACGTCCCTTTCCTTCATCCTTTCCCTGGTTTCAAAGCATAATTAAATCACTTGCATTAGGTAGCAGTCTATTCTCAGTAATATATGAATCTAGGAATGAATTCACCTGGTAATTAAGTTGACGAGCACGAGCTCGAGTAAGTGGTCCTTGCAACACTTGCTGTCGATGAGTTGTATCCATGGAAGGGATGTCCTCATCATCCTCCCCTTCTTGCATTTGAGTCGTCCGCGACTCAAACTCGTCCTCTTCTCCTAAATAGCGCTTCAAATCTGCAATGTTAAAAGTGGGACTAACCCAAAATCAGCAGGCAGTTCAAGCTTGTATGCATTATCATTAATATTTTCTAACACCTTGAAAGGACCATCAGCTCCTGGCATCAATTTTGATTTTCTCAATTTAGAGAACCTATCTTTTTTAAGTGCAACCAAACAAGATCCCCATGTTCAAAAGTTAAATGTTTCCTCCCCTGACTACCAGCAAGTTTATATTTAGCATTCATACGCTTTTATATTCTCCTTAGTTGTCTCATGCATTTTTAAAATCAATTCAGCACATTGTTTAGCATCAGGGTTCAATTTCTCCGAAGATGGAATAAGCATTAAATCAATAGGAGCACAAGGTACAAAACCATAAACAACTTCAAAAGGGCACATCTTTGTAGTAGAATGCAATGAACAATTGTAACAAAACTCAATATGAGGCAAGCATTCTTCCCATATTTTTAAATTCTTTTTCAACACAGCCCTAAGCATTGTAGACAAAGTTCTATTCACAACCTCAGTTTGTCCATCAGTTTGGGGATAACAATTAGTAGAAAACAACAGCTTAGTCCCCAATTTAGCTCATAAAGTTCTCCAAAAATGGCTAAGTAATTTATCATCATGATCTGAAACTATAGTATTAGGCACGCCATGCAAGCGAATAACTTCACGAAAGAATAAACCAGCAATATTGGTAGCATCATCACTCTTATGACATGGTATGAAATGGGCCATCTTAGAAAATCTATCAACAACCACGAATATACTATCCCTCCCCTTCTTTGTTCTAGGCAATCCTAAAACAAAGTCCATCGAAATATCTTCCCACGAAACGCTAGGAACAAGTAAAGGCATGTATAAACTATGAGGATTAAGTCGTGACTTAGCTCTTTGACATGTAGTGCAGTGAGCAACGTAGCGCTCAACGTTCTGTCTCATCTTTGGCCAAAAGAAATAAGTAGCAAGTATATCTTCCGTTTTCTTCACACCAAAATGTCCCATCAACCTACCTCCATGTGCTTCCTGTAACAACAACAAACGAACAGAGCTAGCAGAAATGCACAACTTGTTGGCTCTAAACACAAACCCATCATTAATGACAAATTTATTCCACATTTTCCTTCTTTACAATTCAACAGTATTTCTGAAAAATCAGCATCATGCACATATTGCTCTTTAATAGTCTCTAATCCAAAAATTTTGAAGTCAAGTTGTGATAAGATGCCATATCTCCTAGACAAAGCATCAACAATAACATTCTCCTTTCCCTTCTTGTGTTTTATGACATAGGGCAAAGACTCAATAAATTCAACCCACTTTGCATGTCTACGGTTTAGTTTACCTTGACTTTGAATATGCTTTAAAGATTCATGATCAGAATGTATAACAAATTCTTTGGGCCATAAATAATGTTGCCAAGTTTCTAAGGTTCGAAAGAGGGCATATAACTCCTCATCATAAGTAGAATAGTTCAAACTAAGCGCACTCAATTTCTCACTGAAGTATACTACAGGTTTGCCTTCTTGTTGTTACACACCACCTAAACCAATTCCGCTTATATCACATTCTAATTCAGAAGTCTTATTGAAATCAGAGAGTTGGAGTAGAGGTGCATGTGTTAACTTATCTTTCAACGTGGTGAAGGCGTTCTCCTGTGCGGCGCTCCAAACAAATGGCACGCCCTTCTTGGTAAGCTCATTCAATGGTGCGGCGATGGTGCTGAAATCCTTCACGAAGCGGCGGTAGAACCCAGCAAGTCCTAAAACGCTCCGCACCCGCGTGACCGTGTTAGGAGTCGTCCAACTCTGTATTGCTTCAACCTTGGCTTGATCAACTTAAATTCCCTGTGGAGTAACAACATAGCCAAGAAACGCGACTCAATCGGTGCAAAAGGTGCACTTCTCAAGTTACCAAATAGGCGTGCACCACGTAAAGCATTAAAAACAGCACGTAAATGTTCAAGATGTTCCTCTAATGATTTGCTATATATCAATATATCATCAAAATAAACCACCACAAATCTATCAATGAAAGCACGCAAAACCTCGTTCATTAGTCTCATGAAGGTACTAGGTGCATTAGTTAAACCAAATGGCATTACTAACCATTCATATAACTCGAACTTAATTTTAAATGCCGTTTTCCATTCATCGCCTAATTTCATGCAGATTTGATGATAACCACTACGCAAATAAACCTTGGAGAAGACAACAGAGCCACTCAATTCATCAAGCATATCATCTAACCTAGGAATAGGATGATGATACCTAATGGTGATACTATTAATTGCTCTACAATCCACACACATGCACCATGATCCATTTTTCTTTGGTACTAAAATGACCCGAACAACACAAGAGCTAAGAGATTCGCGCACATACCCTTTATCAAGCAACTCTTGAACTTGGCGCTGAATTTCTTTAGTTTCTTCTCGATTGGTCCTGTATGATGCGTGGTTTGGTAAGGATGCACTGGGAATTAAATCAATTTGATGCTCAATCCCACGAAGTGGTAGCAGCCCCGGCGGTATGTCTTCTGGAAAGACATCTTTGTAGTCCTGCAAAATGTTAGTGACAGCAGGTGGCAAAGAAGAAGGTATATCCTCAAATGAAAACAAAGCTTCTTTGCAAAGCAATGCATAGCAAACAGAATTACTAGCATCCAGTTCATTCATATCAGATTTGGTAGCAAGAAAACAAGCACCTTTCAATTTAATTTCTTTATTCTTCACATGAGCAGATTATGTTCTTTCTTTTTATGTTGCTCAAGCATTCGCTAGGCATTTCTCTCTACTAGCTCTAGCAAAGGTCATTTTTAACAATTTGTTCAGGAGACATAGGATGTAGCACAATTTTCTTTCCCTTGAACATGAGAGAGTATTGATTATTCCTACCATGATGCACACAATCAGTATCATATTGCCAAGGTCTTCCTAATAGTAATGAACAAGCTTGCATAGGAACAACATCGCAATCAATATAATCATGGTATGAACCCATAGAAAAGCTTACCCTGACCATCCGTGTTACCTTCAACTTACAACTGTTGTTGAACCATTAAATATGGTATGGGTGGGGATGGGGTTTGGTCAGCAAAGCAAGCTTCTCCACCATATCCATACTTGCTAAATTGTTGCAATTCCCACCATCAATAATTATGCGAATCGAGCATTCCTTGACAACGCCCTTGATTTGGAACAAATTATGGCGCTGATTTTGCTCGGCACGAGACACTTGAGCACTTAGTACGCGTTGCACTATAATGCTCAAATACTTGTTGGCATCTTCGGTGCCAACATGTTCCTCCTCATGATCAGATTCATCATCATGTCCTACAGGGTCATTTGCAAACATAGCATATGTTTCATCATCAAAATCACTAGCAAAGGAATACACACCATCTTCGTGTATAATCAGTACACGCTTGTTTGGACAGTCCCGCATCATGTGTCCATAGCCTTCGCAACGATGGCATTGAATGTTCTTAGTTCGTCCTGTTGATGCAACCGAAGATGATGTTTTTGTGGAAGCTTGTGGTGCTGAATTTGAAGTAGTAAGACGCTGCGGCTTGGAGTTGGAGGAGAACGGTGGTGGTGTCACAGCGGACGGGGCAGCAGGGGTGTGTGGTGTCCATGAGCTCGTTCGACCTGCAGAAAAATCAGAACGTGTCTTCGTCTGGCGTCCCTGCAATTTACGTTCAGCTTTGCAAGCAAGATGAAACAATCTAGTAATGGAGTTGTAATCTTTGTAATCAAGGATGTCTTGAATTTCTTGATTCAACCCTCCCAAAAACCTAGCCATTGATGCCTCCTCATTCTCAACTAACCCACAGCGCAACATACCAATTTTTAATTCCTGATAGTATTCTTCCACAGACTTTGCACCTTGTTGTAAGCGTTATAGTTTATTTAACAAATCACGAGCATAATATGAGGGAACAAATCGATGGCGCATAAGCAATTTTAAAGCATCCCAAGTGTTAGGTATGTTGTTGGGTTGTTGACGGCAATGTTCTTTCCACCAAATAGAAGCAAAGTCGGTAAATTCACTAGTAGCATCCCTAACTCGTCTATTCTCGGGAAAGTCATGGCAAGCAAATTTTTGATCAACAGCTAGTTCCCAATCAAGATAACCATCAGGATCATATTTACCATTAAAAGAGGGCATAATGAATTTAACCTTAGCAAAAGCATCATCGTGGTCACGTACCTCACGTCGTGGGGGTTCTCTGCGCATACCTTGTCGGTTAAAACGCAATTATCAATGAGCTCGATCATTGTTATGGTTAGCCCTGCCCTCGACCTCGGTATCACCCACATAGTCGAATTCATCTTGTCCCTCTATCGTCGCAGCAGGGGGAACAGCAGACGATGCTTAGGCAATCTCCTCAAGGCGCGCCATAATATCTGCCAAAGAAGTGTTAGTGACGCCTTGCGCTCTCTCCATCGCGGCTAGCATGGCATTTGTCTCAATCTGAGCACCCTCAAGTTGAGCAAGTCGCTCATTCGTGACCCGGACATCCTCCTCAAGACCCTCTATACGAAGGTTCATGATACGCCGAAAATGTTGTACGATTGGCTTTGTACGGGGAGTATGAGATGCATCCCTATCCGAGAGCTCTCTAGAACCTACCATTGTTAGCAAACACACAAGAATATGTTCCTAACAAGTACTAGGATATGGTGGTTCAAAAGTCACTCGCACTGAAACCTTATATCGAATTCTTACCAATTCTTACCAAGCACACAGGGGCGATCGGCAACCAGCGATGGCAATATATCTGCGAAGATTGGATGGAGCGATTGCCAGGTGAAGCTCAGCCTGTACAGTGTAGAAAAGGTGTAGTTGGGAAGGCTCAAGTTTGGTAGCAAGAAGTAGCTATAATCAATTCAGAAAATGCAAGCTGAAAAATCGTTCAACGCTAGTTAGTGTTGATCCTAGGCTAGACCATACTAGATACGCGAGCCTAGAATACAAACGAAAACACCATGCAGAAAAAAACTAGATGACGCTGCACACGGAGTTTGGGAGCTCGGAAAAGGATGTTGTCTTCACAGGGAACCTTAGAATCACGTGTAGAAGGGCTCCGTCAATTTTGAGTGAATTCTGAGAAACTTGATGTTTTTTTTGAACTTGCGGGCCCATTTTGAGGCCCTAAATGACGTTTTTTGGGATCAAAGTTTCTGCGCGTGTACGCGGATGCTTACGCGTAGATAAAATCTCCATATTTCCCAGACTTCTTTTTTTCACAGTATCTTCTCGTTTCCTTTCCAACGGATCATCGTATGCAAAAGTTATGCTTTTTTTCTCTATTTTTTCTTTTCTTACACATATGATGCAGTTGAATCCGAAATCGTGTCCTGCTCCGAGACCAAGTCCTCCCGAGAAACCGAGTCCTCCTTTTCTTCCCTCGCCATGATAGTTTGAATCCAACCGCAACAGTGAGACTAACACGTGAACAGAACTTGAAACTCTAGAGGAATTAGACGCTAAGACCAGCAAAGGACACGACGATGCAACCGAAAGTTCAACAATGCAATGTAATGAAAAGAAAAATTGTGAGGCTAAGGCAGGTTTGGACAGGATGATCTACTGCTAATTTTTTTGGATTTTTTTGTACTCTAGGTAAAGAAAAACAATCTGATCTATGGTAAACAGGAAGTTCTCACCGAGCAACCTTGGGCTCTGATACCACTTGATGGAGACGAGGTGCCCAATCTTTCGATGAGATTGACAACTATCGATTTTGGTGGAGATGACCCTGGCGATCCGACTACAAACGCACGACGTCGCTTGCGCCTTAGCAATCGATGAACCAACTCCAAGATGTTCTTGATCTCGCTGGAGGCGCGATCAACCTGAACACGAAGTTCAATTCTTGCGAGAAATCGAAGAACTAGCAAGAATAAGACATAGGCAATCTGATATTGCGAATATGAATGAAGTGTAGATGGTATTGCGAATAACAAAGTTGGGATTCCAAAGCTGTCTTGACAGGTGGTTGTCCGATACAACTGAAGAATAGAAGTTTGCACAATGGCTAAACCTAAACTCAATGAAATCCAAGTTCTAGCAAGGGAGACGGCGACTCCTATATAGGGGGAACGACCAGGGGTGGCATCCAAAGTGCACGCCCTAGGGTTACAAAGCCCATGGGCCCAAGTGGTGGTGACGCAACACCCTTTTGACTCGGACTCAGAAACCAATGTGGATTGTTTTCATGATTGTGGCCGGTTCAGATGGAATTTGAAGATGAGATTGGATCCTTTGGAAAGTAGACTTCATAAGTTTTCCATAATGTACAAGAACGTCCCAAACGGAGTCCGTATGAGGAAGTTATGCCCGTTTGAACTTGGTACCATCGCAGCAGTCCGAATCTAATTCCAAAATGAGTCCAACTCGAATTCTTGCTCGATTGGTCCCAAAGTGACGTGGTGACCTCCATTATTCCTTCCATGCATGTCCATGACTTCACGTCCCTTTCCTTCGTCCTATCCCAGGTTCCTAAGCACAATTAAATCACTTGCATTAGGTAGCGGTCTATTCTCAGTAATATATGAACCTAGGAATGAATTCACCTGGTAATTAAGTTGACGAGCACGAGCTTGAGTAAGGGTCCTTGCAACACTTGCTGTGGATGAGTTGTATCCATGGAAGGGATGTCCTCATTACCTACCATGCGTCTTGTCATCCACTTAAGGATTTTAACCTTTTAAACACTTATCAAACATGTTAGTCTCATATTCACATAAATTTATTAATTACCAAAACCATTTTTAGGGGCCTAGATGGTTTCATCGTGCCATAAATCACCTTTATTTGTATCATCATTTGAAAAATACTTCTTATGAGCTTCTCATTGGAAGAAAACTGAATATTTCCTACTTTAGAGTATTTGGATGCAAATGATATATCTTAAGAAAGAGTGTTCAGCTTTGTAAATTTCAAAGTCGATGTGATAAAAGATTTTTATTTGGTTATTCTTCTAAAGCAAAGCTTATAAAGTCTTCAACGAAAACACCAATTTAGTTGAAGAATCATGTGATTTTTCATTCGATGAAACTAATGACTCTCAAGAAGAGCAAGAGAATTTGGATGATGTAGGTGACGAAGGACTAAGGCGAGCAATGGAGAACATGCAAATTGGTGACATCAAGCCAAAGGATGATCCAAGTATATCTCCTTCATCAAAGCAAGTTAAAGCTCCTACTTCTTCCACAAAAAGCAACACTCAAGCAATAGATGTCGAAGAAAAGGAAGAACAACCTCTACCATTGAAGATATACAACACAATCGCTAAAGATCATCTAATAGATCAAATATTGGGCGATGCAAGTATGGGTGTTCATACTAAATCTAGAATACTTTCATTTTGTGAACATTACTTTTTTGTGTTTTCTCTTAAACCTAAATTTGTAGATAAAGCACTAGATGATCCAAATTGGGTGAATGTAATGCATGAAGAACTCAAGGAGCATAATGTGATTGGCATAAAATCGGTCTTCCACAACAAGCAAGATGAAAATGGACAAGATAAGAAACAAGGCAAGATTAGTTGCTCAAGGTTATACTTAAGTTGACGGTTTGGATTATGATGAAACATTTGCACCCGTGACTAGACTTGAATCAATTCGCATAGACTTGCCTTTGTATGTAGCTTTGATATCAAATTATTTAAAATGGATGTTAAAAGCACATTCTTAAATGGAATAATTTTTGCACTTGTTCATGTTGAACAACCACCTAGTTTTAAAGATTCTAAAAATCCTAACCATGTGTATAAACTCTCCAAGGCACTATATGGCTTAAAACAAGCTTCTAGAGCATGGTATAAGCGTCTTTGAGATTTTTTACTCTCTAAAGGATTTAAAATTAGGAAAGTTGATATAACTTTGTTTACAAAGATTATTGATAATGATTTCTTTGTATGTCAAATTTATGTTGATGATATCATATTTGGTTTTCCTAATCATGAGTTTTGTAAGAAATTGGTGAAATGATGTGTAGGGAATTTGATATGTCCGTGATCGGAGAATTGAGCTATTTTCTTGAACTTCAAATCAAGCAACACAAGGTTGGGACTTTATAAGCTAAATAAAATATGTGAGAGATCTATTCAAGAAGTTTGGCATGAGGGATGCAA
Organism: Dendrocalamus latiflorus; assembly: GCA_017311315.1. Taxonomy (NCBI): domain Eukaryota; kingdom Viridiplantae; phylum Streptophyta; class Magnoliopsida; order Poales; family Poaceae; genus Dendrocalamus; species Dendrocalamus latiflorus. Next base: position 1,195,908 of record CM029671.1, on the reverse strand, counting down.
AACTCATCAAGACCCCTATGGCAACGAATGAACATCTTGATCTTAATGAAGGAGGTAAATCAATAAATGTAAAACCTTATAGATCAACGATTAGTAGTTTACTTTTTCTTACTGCATCTAGGCCCGATGTCATGTTTAGTATTTGCATGTATATACGTTTTCAAGCATCTCCAAAAAAAAGTGTCATTTAATGGTCATAAAGAGAATTCTAAGATATTTAAAGTGTTCTTCTAGCATAGGGTTTGGTATTCTAAAGGTGTTAAATTTGATTTAATTGGATATTCGGACTCCGATTATGCGGGTTGCAAAGTGGACAGAAAAAGCACATCGGGTAGTTATCAATTGCTAGCAAGGTATTTAGTGTCATGGTCTTCTAAGAAACAAAATTCTGTAACACTTTCCATCGCCGAAGCCAAATATGTTTCTGCGGGTAATTGTTGTGCTCAATTTCTATGGATGAGGCAAATTTTGATGGATTATAGAATTAAATTTGACAAAATGTCTCTTTTGTGTGATAATGATAGTGTGGTGAAAATATCCAATAACCCGATCAAACACTCTAGAACCAAGCATATAGATATACACCACCATTTCTTAAGAGATCATGTGAGTAAAGAAAACATTACAATTAGCCACATCCAGACTAAAGACCAATTAGCGGATATTTTCACCAAACCACTAGATGAAAGCCATTTTTGCAAGTTGAGGAATAAATTAAATGTCATAGACTATTCAAATATTGCTTGAACTCATGCCTCATGCTTTATGCTCATTTGGAGTTGTTTGAGGTATTTTTGAAAAGTATTTTTTATTTTTTGCAAAAAATCTCTATGTTCATAAAACTATATTCCAAGGTTTTATTTAGTGTTTCTAATGCATAATGATCATGAATGATCTTGATTTGAGTGCAAAACTAGAGATCGTTTCTATATTTCTCAGATATAAGTTTTGTTCCCTGAAAGTTCTAGAAAAATTAGAACTACCGCTATGTTTCTTGTGGTACTTCCGTGTTTCAAAACTACCGGGCATGTGATCACAGTACTACCGCGTTCGTTGGTGGCCGAAACCAATATGGTCAAAAACCAGTGTGGCCGAAACTAGCATGGTCGAAACCAACATGGCCGAAACCAACGTGGTCGAAACCAGCGTGGTTGAAATCAACGTGGTCAATCCTAACGTGGTCAAAACTGACATGGTCGAGAACATGATTGGAGAACCGTAGCGATCGAAAATGACTAGAGCAGTCGAATACGACCAGTGTGGTCGAAAGCGACCATAGTGGTTGAAATCAATCTATGTGGTCATACAAGATAGCAAAGTCGGAAATCTAAAGTGATCGAACACAAATGCGTTTTTGGACCTACGGGAAGTCTCTACAGTACTTCTGTTCGAGTTGGATGGGGACTTTACTGCTGACCACACGAACTTTTATTTCTTGACTTCTATCCTCCTTCAAAACCTCTATCTCCTTCAGCCACTCATGACCGTGCGCTTCTCTCTTCCCCCTCCAACAAAACCGCCAAAACCCTCTTGTTGGATCTCCAAATCCAGTGGGGATTTTTTTGGTTTTTGGTGTTTCCTTGCATCCTAAGGGTTCAACTCCTCCATTTCACAAGGTAAATAGGATAAAATCCTTTCTTTTATCTTGTCTAGAACCCTAGGTTCAAGTCTAGGTATTGATCTACAATGCAAATGATTTAGAGTTGTTTTTTGTTGCGTAAATTGCTATAGTTGGTTTCAAATGATATTTTTGCATCTATTCAAGAAAAACACCAAAAGATTCATATATTGCTTGCCCTAGAAACTGTCAGGGAAATCGGAACTACCGCTCGACGAGCGCGGCACTACCACAACCTAGTACTATCATGGCTTGAATGTCAGTACTTCTGATTCTCTTTATAAAATAGCCATCTCATTCCATTTATTTTCAAACCTATTTTTGTTTGACCTATCCATATCCCTGATATCTTTTCTCCTTGTTTAAAGATGTCTACGACAAGGAATGCTGGCCGCAAAGTGTATGTTAGGAACTCCACTCCTATGGCTCTCAGTCAATCTTCATCTCAAGCAAACCCTCGTGCAGCCCAAGTGCCTCCTCCTGCACTCTCCAACCACCTCAGAATCTGCTCAGAAGACTAGAGAAGACAGAGGCAAGGCAATAGCCTCTGACTCAGAGATAGAAACAGAATAGCAAAAGAGCTCACTTCTTGAATAGTCAGATGATGATATGTATAATCGAGAAGAGCCTCAAATAGACTTCAAACAAATCACAGCTGAAGAGTATGCATGTTTACATCACAGAAACCAATTTTTGCTTCCTAATAATTCTATCAATCCAAGTTTTTATACCAAATTTCAAGAACAAGTGTATGAGCAGCTCTATGATCCAAGTAGACTCTTTGCAGATCACGAGTATGTTGATTGTGATCACCTGGACTCAATCGACAAATATGATGGGACTTATAGGTTGTTTCAGAGAGTTGGAATACAAAATCTTGTGTCTCTCAAATCAGACTATAATGAAGATATAATCCAGCAATTTTATGCCATGCTATATATTTTTCCTAACTTCTAGCTTATCTCATGGATGACTAGTTACCAACCCTTGGACTTAAATAAGCACGAGTTTGAGCTGGCTCTAAGGACATAGTCAAGTGTACATGAGAAGGTATATGACATACCTGGACTTGAGCTCCCTGCCTTATCTGAGTACTATGATCAGAGTACAAATTTGTTCGAGGCAAGCTTATTGGTCTCCTCCCTATTCCCATCCTGGTAAGCCGGATTATTAACCATACCATTCTTCTTAAGAATGGGAATTATGATGCCAAAATTGGGTCATGTATGGAACCTAATTTACTATGTTATGAAGTTGTAAATTTGATGTGATTGATCTTATTATCCAGAAAATAGCATCTTCCAAGAATGACAGGATCAAAAGGATAAATTATGCTCAATACATCATGGCCTTGATCCTTCAGAAGATTGAATACTATGGTGGTTTGGGAGGCGTCCACAAGGCTACAAGCCTTGAGCAGAACCTCGAATTCCTCCAGCTTCCCATCCTCGAGCTCAACAGCAAGAAGAACCTGCAACTGCACCATAAGAAGAAGGACAAGTCTCTCTCAGATATACTCAGCAATTCTCCAGATTCATGACACTCAGGCCGAGGCATTCACTTCTCTTTCCTCCAGAATGGACTCTATTGATATGAAAGTCACTTCTATTGAGCATGCCTTGGCTCATCGTCCATCCCTAGTCAGATTTGGCCGTCGTCGCCATCGTAATCCTTCTTCTCAAGGACCACAAGAGTAGCCTTTTTGGTCATTTAATGCCAAAGGGGGAGAAGACAAGAAGGGGGAAAAGAGCACAAGAAAGGATATAAGAAAAAACATTGAAGAAGCCAATAAGTCTATCTATCTTAGCTACTATTATGTGTCTTTACAATAAAATGAACTTGTGATGTAATGATCTTCTTGTTGAGGATATGCTTTATGTTATGTTATGTTGAACTTGAAGTTGTAGTAATCTTATAAAATTGCACCTTATGTTCATCTATGGTGATGAGGACAACCCTTCCATGGACACAACTCATCCACAGCAAGTGTTGCAAAGACCACTTACTCAAGCTCGTGCTCGTCAACTTAATTACCAGGTGAACTCATTCCTAGGTTCATATGTTACTGAGAATAGACCGCTACCTAATGCAAGTGATTTAATTGTGCTTAGGAACTTGGGAAAGGATGAAGGAAAGGGACTTGGAGTCATGGACACGCATGGAAGGAATAATGGAGGTCCCCACGTTACTTTGGGACCAAGTCAAGCACGAATTCGAGTTGGACACGTTTTGGAATCAGACTCGGACTGCTGCGATGGTACCAAGTTCAAACGGGCATAACTTCCTCATACGGACTCCGTTTGGGACGTTCTTGTACTTCATGGAAAGCTTATGAAGTCTACTTTCCATCGGATCCAACCTCATTTTCAAATTCCATCTGAGCCGGCTGCAATCATTAAAAGAGTCCACATTGGTTTCTGAGTCCGAGTCAAAAAGGGTGCTGCGCCACCACCACTTGGGCCCATGGGCCTTGTAACCCTAGGGCGTGCACTTGGACGCCACCCCTGGTTGTTCTCCCTATAAAGGAGCCGCCGCCTCCCTTGCTAGGACTTGGATTTTGTTGAGTTTAGGTTTAGCCATTGTGCAAACTTTTGTTCTTCAGTTGTGTCGGTCGACCACCTGTCAAGACATCTTCGGAATCCCAACTTTGTTATTCGCAATACAATTTATGCTTCATTCATATCCGCAATATCAGATTGCCTACGTCTTATTCTTGCTAGTTCTTCGATTGCTCGCAGGGATTGAACTTCGTGTTCAGGTTGATCGCGCTTCCAGCGAGGTCAATAACATCTCGGAGTTGGTTCAACGATTGCTAAGGCGCAAGCGTCGTCGTACGGTTGTAGTCGGATCGTGAGGGTCATCTCCACCGAAATCGATAGTTATCAATCTCATCGAAAGATCGGGCACCTCGTCTCCATCAAGTGGTATCAGAGCCCAAGGTTGCTCGGTGAGAAATTTCCAGTTTACCATAGATTAGATTGTTTTTCCTTACCTAGAGTACACAAAAACAAAAAAAATTAGCAGTAGATCAATCTGTCCAAACCAGTCTTAGCCTCGTAATTTTTCTTTTCAGTACATTGCATTGTTGAACTTTCGGTTGCATCGTCGTGTTCTTTGCTGGTCTTAGTGTCTAGTTCTTCTAGAGTTTCGAGTTCTGTTCACGTTTTGGTTTCACCGCTACAGTTAGATCCGAACTGCCACGGTGAGGGAAGGAAAGGAGGAGGACTCGGTTTCTAGGGAGGCTTTGCCCTAGTTGGTTTCGGAGTAGGACACGATCTCATAGTTGGTTTCGGAGTAGGTTTTCAACAGCGTCATGTGTGAAAAAAAGAGAAAAAAAAGAGAAAAGAAGAAACAGGCAGCCGCATTTAAAAGAGACGCGGCAAAAAAACAGAGGAGAGAGAAACACCTAACTTTTGCATTCGACCTCCGATTGAGGCGATTCTTGATCCGTTGGAAAGGAAATTAGAAGATAGAGCGAAAAAAAGAAGTCCGGAAAATCTGGAGATTTCAGATCCACGTAAGCCTCCAGGCACATACGCGGTAACTTCGACCCCAAAAAACGTCGTTTAGGCCCTCAAAACGGGCTTGCAAACCGAGGAAAAATCAAGTTTCTCAGAATTTGTTCAAATTTGACAGGAACCTTGTACAAGTGATTCTAAGATTCCCCGTGCAAACAGCGTCCTTTTTCGAGCTCCTGAACTCCGTGTGCAACGTCATCTAGTTTCTTTTTACGCGGTGTACTCGTTTGTGTTCTAGGCTCGTGTCTCTAGTACGGTCTAGCCTAGGGCCAGCACCAACCGGCGTTGAACGATTTTTCAGCTTGCATTTTCTGAATTGATTATTGCTACTCCTTGCTACTAAACTTGAGCCTTCCCAGCTACACTTTTTCTACAACCGTACAGGCTGAGCTTCACCTGGCAATCGCTTCATCCAATCTTTGCAGATATATTGTCATCGCTGGTTGCCAATCGCCCCTGTGTGCTTGGTAAGGATTGGTAAGAATTCGATACAAGGTTTGAGAGCGAGCGATTTTTGAACCACCATACCCTAGTACTTGTTAGGGACACATTCTTGTGTTTTTTTACTAACAATGGCAGGTTCGGGAGAGTTTACAGATCAGGATACATCTCATTCTCCTCGTACGAAGAGAATCATACAACATTTCACTCGCGAGATGAATTGTCGTACGGAGGGCCTTGAGGAGGATGTCAGAGTCACAAATGAGCGACTTGCTCAACTCGAGAGCGCCCAAATTGAGACAAACGCAACGCTCACTGCGATGGAGAAAGCACAAGGTATCACTAACTCTTCTTTGGCAGATATTACGGCGCGTCTTGAGGAGATTGCCCAAGCTTCGACTATTGTTCCCCCTGCTGTGACGGTAGAGGGACAAGATGAAGTTGACAATGTGCATCTTAACCGACAAGGTATGCGAAGAGAGCCCCCACGACGTGAGGTACGTGACCACGATGATGCTTTTGCTAAGGTTAAATTCACTATGCCCTCTTTTAATGGTAAATATGATCCTGATGGTTATCTTGATTGGGAACTAGCTGTTGATCAAAAATTTACTTGCCATGATTTTCCTGAGAATAGACGAGTTAGGGCTGCTACTAGTGAATTTATCGATTTTGCTTCTATTTGGTGCAAAGAACATTGCCGTCAACATCCCAATAACATACCTAACACTTGGGAGGCTTTAAAATTGCTTATGCGCCGTCGATTTGTTCCCTCATATTATGCTCGTGATTTGTTAAATAAACTGCAACGCTTACAACAAGGTGCAAAGTCTGTGGAAGAATACTATCAGGAATTACAAATTGGTATGTTGCGCTGTGGGTTAGTTGAGAATGAGGAGGCATCAATGGCTAGGTTTTTGGGAGGGTTGAATCGTGAAATTCAGGACATTCTTGATTACAAAGATTACAACTCCATGACTAGATTGTTTCATCTTGCTTGTAAAGCTGAACGAGAATTGCAAGGACGCCAAACGAGAACGCGATCTAACTTTTCTGCAGGTCGCACAAATTCATGGACACGTACACCTTCTTCCTCATCCACTGTGGCGCCCCCACCATTACCCTCCAACAACAAGCAGCGCTCTACTACGTCAAATTCAGCGCCACGAGTTTCCGAAGCACCCAAATCAGGACCACAACTTTCTACAAAAACTTCCTCTTTAGTTGCTTCGACAGGACGAACGAGGGACGTTCAATGCCATCGTTGCAAAGGCTTTGGACACATGATGCGGGACTGTCCAAGCAAGCGTGTATTGATTATACGCGATGATGGTGGGCATTCTTCTGCTAGTGATTTTGATGATGAAACATATGCTATGCTTGCAAATGACTGAAAGCATCTAGGCCCCTAAAAATGATTTTGGTAATTAATGAAATTATATGAATATGGGACTAACGTGTTTTATGAGCATGCAAAGGGTTAGTTCACATATGAGCAAAAGATGCAAGCAAAAGGACATGTGTGAAGACAAATTTGGCGCAAGACAAAGGTGCACTTAGCGTAGGATTCATTTTTTATTTTTACCAATCTTAGGTGAATGGTGGAAGACCGGATTATAGGGTAGATGATCGTACCATCAAGAGGGATCTTGGCAAGTAGCTTGAAAACATATTTCTTTTGCCATATGGATCAACATTAGAAACTTGCATTCATAAAAAAATTGGTTTTAAAACTAAATCTGTGCTCTGTCTGGAGGGCGGTAGTACCGCAGTTTTGAACGTCCGAACTACCGGAAAGCGGTAGTTCCGCACCCAAATGCGGTAGTACCGGCAAGCGGAAATCCGGTTTTGCAGCGGATCAATTTTTCCAGAGAGCACCCTCGGTTCGTGTAACATCCTGAAAAATGTAAATATTAAATTATGGAGCTTTTGGATTATTTTGTTTGCTTTTTATTTGAATTTGGAGTTTATGGACTTTCTTGTAAATATGAAGGGACTTCAAATATGAAAAGAGGGAAGAAATCAACACATAAAATAATAAAACATGAGCAACAAATAAAGAATCTGAAAAGATGATCCATAAAGGTAAGGGAGAATATTTGGTTTAACCATGAAATCTCACCTCTAAAAATAATGGAATAAATAGTAAAGGGGTACGCAAAAATAAAAATGACAAATATAAATATATGTGTATATATATATGCATACAATTATGCATAACATGAAAGTGGTCTCTACAGAAATTAAGAGAGCAAATAAAAATTTGAAATATATATATAAGTATATATATGTATATATATAAATGAAAATGCAGAAAATAAAAATAAAAGAAATGAAAAAAAAGAAAAAGAAAAGGAAAATGACTCAGCCGGGCCGGCCATCACCCCGGCCCAGCCCCTCTCTCCGCACGCGACCAGCGCGCACGCGCGGCCCAGCTCCCGCGCTCCGCAGCCCATCTCCCGCGCGCGCCCGCTCCCGCTGACGAGCGGACCCGCTCCCTCGCGCACGGCGTCTCTCTGGCCGGTGGACCCGAACCGCCAGCGCCCTCCTTCTTCCTTCCTCTCTTCTCCACGCGCCAGCGACGCCCTTCTCCCCCGCGCTTGCTCCTCTACGCAGCAAATCCTCCTCCCTCTCTCTCACCTCGCGGGCAAATTCAAAGCACCAGCCACAGGAGGGGGAACGCACCTATCCCGCCATCTCTCTCCCCCGAAATCCCGAAGAAGATCTCGTTCTTCACCCCTTCCCCGCGTGAACAGCGGAGGGCCAGATGCCGCCCTCGCCGCGCGCCTCTTCCCCGGCTATAAAAACCCCTCCAGGGAGTCACAACCGCGTCGCAATACCTCCTTCTCCCCTCCCATGCAAGCAATTGAACCGAGAGCCCCTAAATCGCCGGCGAGCCTACTTCCTTCCCCAATTCCGGCGATCACCGATCCGCCAAACCGAGCCACCGAAACCGATTCCCCGCTCTTGAACCATCTCCGGAGTGTCGCGAAGCTATCCTCGGTCTCACCCGCACCTCCCAAAGCCCGTACCTCGCCATCACTGGAGCTCCCACCCGAACCGCCGCCACCGTTCGCCGCCAGCCCTCTTCGGTGACCGTCACCTCCGGCCGTCTACACCAACATCTTCACCATCATCTGGGGGCTGCATTTCACGAAGCTCCCGAACCTCTCCGGCCGCCACTCGCCGCCGTCGCCACCGCCTTCTTCTTCCTCTGCCCGGCTCCCTCCCAGAGCTACTTCAAGGGGATTTATTACCCTTATAGGGTAAGCATCGCTCGGGCTGTCCGAGTAGCTTTCAGCGCTCTCTCTTCCTCCCTCCTTGTAACACCCCAGGACCCACATTACCCTGGGATGCTACTAAAACTGCTCTACAACTAGCCAATTTACAAAGAAAAATATACTGGCAATAATTATTAAACAAGATAATACAAACAGAAGCATAAACAACTAAGGGAAAACAGAATAGAGATGACAATTCAATATTCATAATCAACTCCAAAATAATAACCAAAGGTAACAAATCCAAATTTAACATTATTAGGATGAAACAATCCTCAATAAGATAACTAAGCAAAAGACTAGAATCCTTTCAACTTTATTTCAGCATTAAAATATATTCCAAGTGCATCAGTGTGGTGCCGCTCTACCCTTCCCATGCATGCTCAAAGTCCACCTGTAGGGAGGGGGAAACAAGGGTGAGATAAAAATCTCAGCAAGCAAACAGTTTAACAGGCTATTCAAACTACAAACAAGTATACAACATCATTTATAATTCCATACAACCACAATCACAATTCATGTCCACGATTATTAAACCACCACAATCCTCCATGATTCATATCTCATCAATTTCAGATTTAGGCATATGAATGCAGTCATTTTATCCACATTAAATGCATATGAATGCTTATGCTATGCTCCACATCACTCTTTCCAGGGCAGGATTTGAGGTGCATCGTATTACGGCAATATACGATGCTTCCCGCGGGATAAGAGGTGCATCGTATTACGGCAATATACGATGCTGTACCGGTACGGTCGCGGCTATGTGCGGCGACATCCACATATGCATATGACATGATATGACATGAATTATATGATAATCATAAAACACATTAATCCATCTTCAAGGAGCATTATCATGCTCGCAACATATCCACATCCACCACATGTTATTTTCATGTTCCACATTATAGCACTAAGCAAGAATTCCACATGTCTACTAGCAATTTATCAACTTATCAATGGATAAATACTTGCTACCATCTCCACAATTATGATATTATGCAATCATGACATAATGTATCGAATTATGATAATAATGTAAACTGAAAGTAGAAGGAATAACAAGTTAAACGGTAGCAACCACCGCTACGTTTACTTGCCTCAATCCGACGAAGCGAAGTAAAATCAAGAGCGCTCAGGGACAAGACCACCTGTCCAAAAGACATCTCTCAGCACAAAGCCACAGCATACAAACACGACATAAATAATTAAAAACGTCGCTAGAACCCCGAACCCGCACAAACTCCTCTCCGCTCAACAGTTCAGCAAATTACCCTCTGCAGCAGCGCTGCTTAACATTTTTGTAACTTTTAAAAAAATATTGATCCAAATAAAACAAAAGATACCTCTCTGGATTCATCACTTAAAAACCTAGATTTTTCATGTAGAACACTTATTTTTATTTTAATAACAGCTAGGTGTAATTTAATGCCCAAAACAGAGGAAGAACTCTGTTCTGGCAGATTGGACAGCGGTATTCAATTGCGTCTCAGAAACAGTACAAGGGTCTAAAACTTCTGAATTTTATACAGAAGCTAGATCTCTAAATTATCTGCAACTTTCTAAATTACGGACATGACCAATAAAATCATTTACTACCTCAAATTCCCAGATTACCGTCGGTCTGTACCAATCTGCTCGCCTGACGAACAGCAGTATTCCCGACCCTGTAACTCCCAGATCCCACGGCACAAAATTCCGAAACAAATACAAGAGATGCGTCTGGAAGTTCTCTACAACTTTCCTTTTGGGAGAGTCCGCAGGAAAATTCGTTTACTAGGTCAAAACCTCGCGAACAGACACGCTGCGCGAATCGATCTACAGGCAAACAGCAGCTAATCTCTAATCGGGCAATTAATCTATTAACTACCTTCAAAATCCGTGCCAAGAACCCTAATTATTCATAAGAACAGAGGGTTTGGGATGAGGAAAAAATTACCTAAATGAAGAATTACCCCATTTTTTTCCTCTTCTTCTTCTCCTTCCTTCTTCTCCTTCTCCTTCTTCTCCTTCTCCAAGGGCAGCAATGGGGGCAACAATCCATGGGAGGGGGCGGCCACCAGGGGGAATAGGGGGGGTGCGGCTGGGTGTGGGGAAAAGGGGAGGAGGGGAAGCCCTAGGGTTAATAAGAAAGGGGGAAAGGGGGGTGCGCCTCCTCCTTGGGCCTTGGCCCAAGGGCGGTTGGCCCACTCCCCAGGCAGCCCAAACTGAAAATTAAAAGTAATTTTTAATATATTTTATTCCTTTTTCAATGTTCTACAATTTCTTTATTTTTCCCTTCCCGCGATTTGCCGAAAAACCGGCGACTCCGCGATTGTTTTAAAAACTTACGCCGTAGCGACGCTCAGGATATTACATTCTCCCCACCTAAAAAGGATTCGTCCTCGAATCTAACTCCTCAAACCACAAAGCAAGAGAGCAACAAAGAAAAGAGCAATCCACAGAAAAACAGAACCACAACTACGAGTACTCACCAGCCTCAAAGAGCTCGGGGTACTTCTTTCGCATCTGATCCTCAAGCTCCCACGTAGCCTCCCTCTCAGACTGAAACGTCCAGAGGACCTTCACATACTTGATAGTCTTATTACTCAAGACCCGCTCTGAGGTATCCAAGATACGCTCTGGTCGACTCTCCACAGTGAGATCCTGATCCACCGTGACCTGCCCCAGGTCAATCTTGTGCTCGGGATCCCGCAAATACTTCCTCAGCATAGAAACATGAAAGACATTGTGCACACCACTCAATGAGCTCGGCAACTCCAAACGATAAGCCAAACTACCCACACGAGCAACCACTGGAAAAGGACCAATGTACCGCGGACTAAGCTTCCCGGTGGTACCAAAACGAACAATGCCCTTAGTTGGCGACACTCGAAGGAGCACCAAGTCGCCAACCGCAAACTCCAACTCACGGCATCGAACGTCCGCATAACTCTTGATACTTGCCTGATAACTGTTGTTATACGCGAACTCTGCCAAAGCCAGATGGTCCTCCCAACTGCCCTTCCATGACAGTACACAAGCACGGAGCATATCCTCCAAAGTCTGAATGGTCCGCTCTGACTGACCATCCGTCTAAGGATGAAAAGCCGTACTAAGGGAAACTGTCGTGCCCAACGCAGCCTGAAGACTCTGCCAGAACTTAGAGACAAACTTGGCATCCCGGTCAGAAACAATTGACTTAGGCACACCATGTAGTCTCACCACCTCTCGGATATACAACGGAGCCAGATCCTGCGCTGTATTGGTCGTCTTCATCGGAATGAAGTGTGCAGACTTGGTAAGCCTGTCCACCACGACCCAAACTGCGTCTTGCCCTCGAGGAGAGCGCAGCAATCCAACCACAAAGTCCATCGTGATAAGCTCCCACTTCCACTCAGATATTTCCAAAGGCTGCAACAAACCCGCAGGCCGCTTATGCTCGGCCTTCACCTGCTGACAAATGCCACAAGATGCGACATACTTAGCAATGTCCACCCTCATGCGTTTCCACCAAAAGACCTGCTTCAGATCTCGATACATCTTGGTCTCCCCCGGATGTACAGAGTACGGAGTCCGGTGAGCCTCACGAAGAATATCATCCTTCACCTCTGACTTTTGGGGTACACACAGCCGGCCTCTGAAACGAACTGCACCACTCTCATCCACACTGAAATCTCGGGAACGACCCTCCGAGATCATCTTCCGCACCTCTGTAAGGAGCCGGTCGTGCTGCTGAGCCTCTCGAACACGCTCGGGAATGGCGGACTGGATAATCATCTGTGTCTCTGCCCGTGCAACTCCAGTGAGGCAGAAAGAGATACCCATCCGCTCAAACTCTGAGATCAAGGACATCGCTGTCTGAGGTACTCCTGTCCTGCTTAAGGCGTCAGCCACCACGTTGGCTTTACCAGGGTGATACTGGATAGTCAGATCATAATCTTTGATCAACTCCAACCACCTCCGCTGCCTCAAATTCAGCTCTCGTTGAGTAAATATGTACTTAAGGCTCTTGTGATCAGTAAATATGTCACACTGTTCCCCGTACAAGTAATGCCTCCATGACTTCAGAGCAAAAACAACAGCTGCCAACTCCAAGTCGTGAGTAGGATAGTTCTGCTCGTGAGTCTTCAACTGTCTAGAAGCATAAGCGATAACTCGCCCATCCTGCATCAACACACAACCAAGACCAATCCGTGAAGCATCTGTGTACACCGTGAAGCGCTTGCCACTCTCGGGCAAGGATAGGATAGGTGCATTCACCAGCTTGCTCTTCAAGGTCTGAAAACCAGACTCACAATCGTCTGTCCACACAAAAGGAACACCCTTTTGCGTGAGTTGGGTCATTGGCTTGGCGATGATAGAGAAATCATGCACAAAGCGCCGATAGTAACCGGCAAGACCAAGGAAACTCCAGACCTCTGACACATTAGTTGGTCTCCGCCACTGCACCACCGCTGCCACATTCTTCGGGTCCACTGTAATACCATGCTGACTGATGGTATGACCAAGAAATCCCACCTCGGACAGCCAGAAAGCACATTTCTTCAGCTTCGCGTAGAATTTATTCCTCCGAAGGGCATCTAGGACCAGACTGAGGTGCAACTCGTGATCCTCCTCCGTTTTGGAATAAACCAGAATGTCATCGATGAAAACCACCACAAAAGAATCCAGGTACTCACGGAGCATCCTGTTCATGGCTTCCATAAAGACAGCAGGGGCATTTGTTAGTCCAAAAGACATAACGACAAACTCAAAATGCCCATACCTTGTGTTAAAAGATGTCTTCTCTATATCCTCCTCCGTGATCCGCAGTTGATGATAACCAGACTGCAAATCAATCTTTGAGAATACCTTGGCACCTCTCAGCTGATCGAAGAGATCTTCAATGCGAGGCAATGGATACTTGTTCTTGATCGTCACTTGATTAAGTGCTCGATAATCCACACAAAGCCTCTTGGTGCCATCCTTCTTTCCCACAAACAAGACCGGAGTAGCCCAAGGCGACGTGCTCGGTCTAATAAACCCCTTAGCTAGGAGTTCATCCAACTGCTTCTTCAACTCCACCTGCTCCACAGGTGCCATCCGATACGGGGACTTGTAGATAGGCCGCGTACCCGGAACAAGGTCTATGCGGAAATCCGGTTCCCATTCTGGTGGCAGACCTGGAAGCTCGGCCGGAAAAACATCTGGGTACCTGCAAGCCACAGGTATATCCTCTAGCCTCAAAACATCCTCGTGTCCCTCAACCATGGCCCACAGAAAACCTGACCTCTGCATTCGCCGATTGGGGAACAACTGGCACAGCAACGAGAGAGAGTACTGCGGGGCACTCCCTTGGAAGACAACCTCACATCCAGACGGAGACTGCAAAGTGACTGTCTTCTAGAAACAAGAGATAACAGCCTGATACTGCGCGAGCCAATCCATGCCAAGGATCACATCGAAAGGCTCCAGGGGTATAACCACCAAATTTGCCACGAACTCCTCATCTGCTAGAACCACCACACAACCAGGGCAAATACGAGCACTGGAAATAAGCCCACTGGAAGAACTAACAACCACAGCTCTCCCAACAAACTGCCCGGACAGACCTGCCCGCTGAACAAAAACCTCCGAGACAAAGGAGAAACTAGCCCCTGAATCAAAAAGTACAGAAGCATCAAAAGAATCAACAGATAAGGTACCTGTCACCACATCTCCACGATCCCTGCCATCAGACGCTGGCATGGCATACGCCGCAGGAACGGCTGAAGAAGAAGAACCTCCCACACCCTGGAAAGTCGGCGAAGGAGTCCACTGAGGTACAGGCGCTGCAGGAGTAGCAGGATGCTGGACCCAGTATCCTCCAGGTGGAGGCACCGGGGCGAGCGACGAAGGTGCTGAAGGCGACGGCAAGTATCGCGGTGTAGGGACTGCGGGCAAGAACTGCGGGTTAGGAGCCGCAGCCATCATCTGCACGGTGCCATTAGGACGGGTAGAGCCTGCTGAAGGTGTAGGCGCCAACTCCCACTGCAGCTTCCCCTTGGGATTCTGCCTGCACACCACATTCCTGTGGCTATTACCACAGATAGAACACTGTCCACTCCAAGTGCAGTCGCTCCGCCTATGCGGGTCTCCACAACGAAAACACACCAAGCCCAGCCCGGGCTTCGCTGTGGCACGGTACTGCAGAGAGCTCCCTCCAGTAGAGCTGGACTGCCCTGTACTACCACGGTAGGGCTGGTGGCGACGACTCTTCGCCTTCTTGTGCACAGGGCCTCCAGAAAAGCCCTTCTTCTCGCCATGGCCTCGAGGCTGATCTCCTCCAGTGGCCTTGCGGATGTCATCTGTATAAGCCTGCTGCATCTCGATCCCCAAAGCCTGCTCCACCAAGGTACGAAAATCTGTGATCGGAAAAGCACCTAGCAGGTGGCGGATCGAAGGTCTGAGCCCCTGACGAAACTGCCTGGCCTTCTCCGCATCATCCCGAGCCACATGCGGAACAAAGCGGACGATCTGGTTGAAGCCCACCTCATACTCTGCCACAGATTGCTTGTCTTGTGTGTACCTGCTCAGATCGATCTTCATCTTGTCCAGAAAGGTCTCTGGGTAAAACCTCCTCTCGAACTGTCGAACAAACTCTGCCCACGACAGCGCTCCATGTGCAGCCGTGCGAGCAGTCTGCACTCCCTTCCACCAGATCTGAGCCTCTCCCTTCAGAAGTTGCGCCAAATAGCGCACACGATCGGAGGCAAGCACCTCGAATGCCTCCATCTTGTCCTCCACATAGGACAGCCAGTCTGCGGCCTGAACAGGAGTGGCCGCACCGCTAAAGCTGTCCAGCCTCAAACCTACCCACTCACGGAGCGAGAGGCCGCTAACTGCTCCATCTGTCGCAACCTCCGGCACCGGATCAGCACGAACACCAGGGGTCAGCTGCTCCTGCCTCAACGCACTCAGCTCTTGCTGCATGGCCCTCACAGTGGCCAACAGCTCCTCCTGACTACCACCCGCTGACTGAGTAACCTCAGCCTCCTCGACCGCTGGCTGCGCTACTGGCGTAGCTGCACGGCCACGGCTACTACGCCTAGGCGGCATCCTGCAGCCACCACAAACCACATTCAAACAAGAACAATATCAACAAGCCAAAAAGGCACAAGCATTAATGCAATGAATTCAACAGGGTATATACAAAATATACAAACCCTTCCCCAACCTACATGTGCAAGTGTGTCAATTTAATAGTTTCATTACCACGGACCTAAAGCCCGCTCTGATACCAACTGTAACACCCCAGGACCCACATTACCCTGGGATGCTACTAAAACTTCTTTACAACTAGCCAATTTACAAAGAAAAATATACTGGCAATAATTATTAAACAAGATAATACAAACGGAAGCATAAACAACTAAGGGAAAACAGAATAGAGATGACAATTCAATATTCATAATCAACTCCAAAATAATAACCAAAGGTAACAAATCCAAATTTAACATTATTAGGATGAAACAATCCTCAATAAGATAACTAAGCAAAAGACTAGAATCCTTTCAACTTTATTTCAGCATTAAAATATATTCCAAGTGCATCAGTGTGGTGCCGCTCTACCCTTCCCATGCATGCTCAAAGTCCACCTGTAGGGAGGAGGAAACAAGGGTGAGATAAAAATCTCAGCAAGCAAACAGTTTAACAGGCTATTCAAACTACAAACAAGTATACAACATCATTTATAATTCCATACAACCACAATCACAATTCATGTCCACGATTATTAAACCACCACAATCCTCCATGATTCATATCTCATCAATTTCAGATTTAGGCATATGAATGCAGTCATTTTATCCACATTAAATGCATATGAATGCTTATGCTATGCTCCACATCACTCTTTCCAGGGCAGGATTTGAGGTGCATCGTATTACGACAATATACGATGCTTCCCGCGGGATAAGAGGTGCATCGTATTATGGCAATATACGATGCTGTACCGGTACGGTCGCGGCTATGTGCGGCGACATCCACATATGCATATGACATGATATGACATGAATTATATGATAATCATAAAACACATTAATCCATCTTCAAGGAGCATTATCATGCTCGCAACATATCCACATCCACCACATGTTATTTTCATGTTCCACATTATAGCACTAAGCAAGAATTCCACATGTCTACTAGCAATTTATCAACTTATCAATGGATAAATACTTGCTACCATCTCCACAATTATGATATCATGCAATCATGACATAATGTATCGAATTATGATAATAATGTAAACTGAAAGTAGAAGGAATAACAAGTTAAACGGTAGCAACCACCGCTACGTTTACTTGCCTCAATCCGACGAAGCGAAGTAAAATCAAGAGCGCTCAGGGACAAGACCACCTGTCCAAAAGACATCTCTCAGCAAGAAGCCACAGCATACAAACACGACATAAATAATTAAAAACGTCGCTAGAACCCCGAACCCGCACAAACTCCTCTCCGCTCAACAGTTCAGCAAATTACCCTCTGCAGCAGCGCTGCTTAACATTTTTGTAACTTTTAAAAAAAATATTGATCCAAATACAACAACAGATACCTCTCTGGATTCATCACTTAAAAACCTAGATTTTTCATGTAGAACACCTATTTTTATTTTAATAACAGCTAGGTGTAATTTAATGCCCAAAACAGAGGAAGAACTCTGTTCTGGCAGATTGGACAGCGGTATTCAATTGCGTCTCAGAAACAGTACAAGGGTCTAAAACTTCTGAATTTTATACAGAAGCTAGATCTCTAAATTATCTGCAACTTTCTAAATTACGGACATGACCAATAAAATCATTTACTACCTCAAATTCCCAGATTACCGTCGGTCTGTACCAATCTGCTCGCCTGACGAACAGTAACTCCCAGATCCCACGGCACAAAATTCCGAAACAAATACAAGAGATGCGTCTGGAAGTCCTCTACAACTTTCCTTTTGGGAGAGTCCGCAGGAAAATTCGTTTACTAGGTCAAAACCTCGCGAACAGACACGCTGCGCGAATCGATCTACAGGCAAACAGCAGCTAATCTCTAATCGGGCAATTAATCTATTAACTACCTTCAAAATCCGTGCCAAGAACCCTAATTATTCATAAGAACAGAGGGTTTGGGATGAAGAAAAAATTACCTAAATGAAGAATTACCCCATTTTTTTCCTCTTCTTCTTCTCCTTCCTTCTTCTCCTTCTCCTTCTTCTCCTTCTCCAAGGGCAGCAATGGGGGCAACAATCCTTGGGAGGGGGCAGCCACCAGGGGGAATAGGGGGGGTGCGGCTGGGTGTGGGGAGAAGGGGAGGAGGGGAAGCCCTAGGGTTAATAAGAAAGGGGGAAAGGGGGGTGCGCCTCCTCCTTGGGCCTTGGCCCAAGGGCGGTTGGCCCACTCCCCAGGCAGCCCAAACTGAAAATTAAAAGTAATTTTTAATATATTTTATTCCTTTTTCAATGTTCTACAATTTCTTTATTTTTCCCTTCCCGCGATTTGCCGAAAAACCGGCGACTCCGCGATTGTTTTAAAAACTTACGCCGTAGCGACGCTCAGGATATTACATTCTCCCCACCTAAAAAGGATTCGTCCTCGAATCTAACTCCTCAAACCACAAAGCAAGAGAGCAACAAAGAAAAGAGCAATCCACAGAAAAACAGAACCACAACTACGAGTACTCACCAGCCTCGAAGAGCTCGGGGTACTTCTTTCGCATCTGATCCTCAAGCTCCCACGTAGCCTCCCTCTCAGACTGAAACGTCCAGAGGACCTTCACATACTTGATAGTCTTATTCCTCAAGACCCGCTCTGAGGTATCCAAGATACGCTCTGGTCGACTCTCCACAGTGAGATCCTGATCCACCGTGACCTGCCCCAGGTCAATCTTGTGCTCGGGATCCCGCAAATACTTCCTCAGCATAGAAACATGAAAGACATTGTGCACACCACTCAATGAGCTCGGCAACTCCAAACGATAAGCCAAACTACCCACACGAGCAACCACTGGAAAAGGACCAATGTACCGCGGACTAAGCTTCCCGGTGGTACCAAAACGAACAATGCCCTTAGTTGGCGACACTCGAAGGAGCACCAAGTCGCCAACCGCAAACTCCAACTCACGGCGTCGAACGTCCGCATAACTCTTTTGTCGGCTCTGAGCAGCCAACAAGTTCTGACGAACCTCCCGCACTTTCTCAACCGTTTGCTGAACAAGGTCTGGACCAAGCAAAGACCTCTCACCCACTGCATCCCAACAAAGAGGGGAAACACACCTACGGCCATACAAAGCCTCAAAAGGAGCCATCTTGATACTTGCCTGATAACTGTTGTTATACGCGAACTCTGCCAAAGCCAGATGGTCCTCCCAACTGCCCTTCCATGACAGTACACAAGCACGGAGCATATCCTCCAAAGTCTGAATGGTCCGCTCTGACTGACCATCCGTCTGAGGATGAAAAGCCGTACTAAGGGAAACTGTCGTGCCCAACGCAGCCTGAAGACTCTGCCAGAACTTAGAGACAAACTTGGCATCCCGGTCAGAAACAATTGACTTAGGCACACCATGTAGTCTCACCACCTCTCGGATATACAACGGAGCCAGATCCTGCGCTGTATTGGTCGTCTTCATCGGAATGAAGTGTGCAGACTTGGTAAGCCTGTCCACCACGACCCAAACTGCGTCTCGCCCTCAAGGAGAGCGCAGCAATCCAACCACAAAGTCCATCGTGATAAGCTCCCACTTCCACTCAGGTATTTCCAAAGGCTGCAACAAACCCGCAGGCCGCTTATGCTCGGCCTTCACCTGCTGACAAATGCCACAAGATGCGACATACTTAGCAATGTCCACCCTCATGCGTTTCCACCAAAAGACCTGCTTCAGATCTCGATACATCTTGGTCTCCCCCGGATGTACAGAGTACGGAGTCCGGTGAGCCTCACGAAGAATATCATCCTTCACCTCTGACTTTTGGGGTACACACAGCCGGCCTCTGAAACGAACTGCACCACTCTCATCCACACTAAAATCTCGGGAACGACCCTCCGAGATCCTCTTCCGCACCTCTGTAAGGAGCCGGTCGTGCTGCTGAGCCTCTCGAACACGCTCGGGAATGGCGGACTGGATAATCATCTGTGTCTCTGCCCGTGCAACTCCAGTGAGGCAGAAAGAGATACCCATCCGCTCAAACTCTGAGATCAAGGACATCGCTGTCTGAGGTACTCCTGTCCTGCTTAAGGCGTCAGCCACCACGTTGGCTTTACCAGGGTGATACTGGATAGTCAGATCATAATCTTTGATCAACTCCAACCACCTCCGCTGCCTCAAATTCAGCTCTCGTTGAGTAAATATGTACTTAAGGCTCTTGTGATCAGTAAATATGTCACACTGTTCCCCGTACAAGTAATGCCTCCATGACTTCAGAGCAAAAACAACAGCTGCCAACTCCAAGTCGTGAGTAGGATAGTTCTGCTCGTGAGTCTTCAACTGTCTAGAAGCATAAGCGATAACTCGCCCATCCTGCATCAACACACAACCAAGACCAATCCGTGAAGCATCTGTGTACACCGTGAAGCGCTTGCCACTCTCGGGCAAGGATAGGATAGGTGCATTCACCAGCTTGCTCTTCAAGGTCTGAAAACCAGACTCACAATCGTCTGTCCACACAAAAGGAACACCCTTTTGCGTGAGTCGGGTCATTGGCTTGGCGATGATAGAGAAATCATGCACAAAGCGCCGATAGTAACCGGCAAGACCAAGGAAACTCCGGACCTCTGACACATTAGTTGGTCTCCGCCACTGCACCACCGCTGCCACATTCTTCGGGTCCACTGTAATACCATGCTGACTGATGGTATGACCAAGAAATCCCACCTCGGACAGCCAGAAAGCACATTTCTTCAGCTTCGCGTAGAATTTATTCCTCCGAAGGGCATCTAGGACCAGACTGAGGTGCAACTCGTGATCCTCCTCCGTTTTGGAATAAACCAGAATGTCATCGATGAAAACCACCACAAAAGAAATTTCTAAATTCATATAAAATCAAGATCTGTCCAATGGGACTGAAATCATAATTTTTAGAGTTTATTTGAAATTCTGGTGTTATTTGGTTTTGATTTGCTGCTTTTCCAAATTTTGGCGCACGCTAAAATAGCTTACGAGGCACAAGAGGAGGAGATCGAGGCAGCAACCCTAGAAGCACCAGAGAATCCGGATCCCGACCACTGTGACCAAGGCGAGTCAACACTTTGATCATTTTGAACCTATGATTTGCAAAGTTAATTTCTTTTGAATTGTCAACATGCATGCTGATATTTTATATGGTAAAATATGTTCATTTCCAAAAATGGTAGTTATACACCTAATATAACGCTTGCTAATAATGACCCGTTGGAATAATTGAATGTGTGAACCTTGTCGCCCTAGCAAAAATATAATAGTAACATTTCAAAAATAAGTCCTTAATTGTATGCCATGCTTAGCATTAATTTGGAACCTGGGGCAAGAAATTGCCCCCAAGCTTCACTTTTATTCATGAGAAATTGAGTCGGGCAGTCATGACGGGAATGACTGGTATATGTTGGTATGATTACTTTATGTTCCCAAAAACCCCAACATGCTTGAATATCTGGGTGGATTGGTTCGAGGGTGTGAATGTGTGGTGCAGTGGAAGCACGAAATGGTTAGTGGTAGACCGCCCAGATAACCCTAAGGACTGAATCTCGTGATGACCTCCCAGTGTACCACAGTACAACCACAAGCTGGCAAAGTGTAGGCAGGGTTAACTAATTTGTATGGCTCTAAGGTGGTTACGTGAAGGTGTGAACACGAGCAAAGGGATGGATGGTCGCATCCCCGCCTTTGCCCGTGATGGCTCACGGGGGACCCTTCTCGAGGGATATGCGCATCCTACAGAAGGCAGAACCTAGCGAGCGTAAGCACAGTAAGACTATACATTGTAAAGGCTCTGTGATAGTCTACTCAACCGCATGGCTAAGGAATCATGAGGGGCAACGAGCAGATTTATCTCTTGTGGTGAAAGTGTACAAACTCTGCAGAGTCAAAACTATTCGAATAGCCGTGCCCACGGTCAAGGGCAGACATGGGAACTTAACTAGATATAGTTCTATTTAAAAATAAAAGAAGGTGGGAATAAAGTGTGCAGAGCGAAGGACTGCTCTGATTTGGAAATTGTCCTGGGTGTCGTCCCAGTGGTAAGTTAAGCGGCTGTAATGCTGAAAGAAAATATATGGTGCAGAAGCCATGTAATGGTGGATGGGTTCTGTAACACTGTTATACAGGAGTATTTCTTTAAAAATTTAGTCATTTCTAAAAATGCTAAGTCTTAGGAAATTTTTATATAATTGTATTCAAAAGCACTCCTGCAAATAAAACAAACCTAAGCCATCCTTTGACAAGCTGAGCATGTTATATTGTTGCATACTGTGTGTTGACTCGCGGAGCATGGGGTCGGAGTGCTCACGCTCGCTTTTGCGACAATATTCAAAAACAGGAACTCAAGGGCATTATGACCATGAGGATGCCCCTACAAATGGTGGAGGAAACCATGACGACAACTAAGGGCGTAAATGGCGTATTTTGGTCGTAGACAAGAAGACTTGATGGAGATTGTGTGCACATATATTAATCTCACCTAGATAATATAAGTGATGCAAATCTACCCCCAGTCGCTTGCCTGTGGCGTTGGTTCTACTTTTTGCTTATGTTTCCGCTGCAAGTTTGTAATGATAAACATTTGGCCTAAGCGGCCCTTATTGTAAAACTCTCGTCCGACGTGACGTATTTTAAATTCTGCAATATTAATATTTTCAAGCGATGTATGAATTGATTCAGTGATGTACCTGTGTGCACTAGCTACTGATCCAGGGAATAGTGCAGTAAACACAGTAGATTCTGGATTGAAAAATCCAGGTCTGACAGTTCGGCCTAAAATCTTGCGGGAACGGAAGTACCGGCCACTTGAACGCCGAAACTACCGCACTGAGCGGTAGTACCGCATTATAGAGCGGTACTTCCGGAGCCCGGAAGAACCAGAGGGAGAGCGGATCGATTTTTCTAGAGAGCACCCTCCGGATGTAGTTCGGATTTTCCCGGAGCAGAAGTACCGGCGATTTCAATGCCGGAACTACCGCTGGTAGCGGTAGTTCCGCTTCTCAGAGCGGTACTTTCGGAGTCCAGAAGATCCGGACCCAGAGCGGATCAAGATTTCCAGAGAGCGCCAAAATCTGAGACCTTTCGGAGTTTGGCTGAAGCGGTAGTACCGCGCCGACTTTGCGGAACTACCGGGGAGCGGTAGTACCGCAAATGTCAACGGCGGTAGTACCGCACCGCCAAATCCAACGGTCACTACAGAGTTTTGACATAGCCGTTCTGGCGCGAAGATTTGATTGCGGTAGTACCGCTCGACCAGAATTTTTTCCGGAATTTGTGTCAAACGGATAGTTTTTGTTGGTGGAGGCTATAAATACCCCCACCACTGCACAAGGGCTAAGGTTAGAGACTCATTGCATATTCTTTGAGCCCAAGAGCATTCATTCCACCCACTTTCTCTCATTGAGCATTAAATTGAGGTGGTTTTGCAATTAGTGCAAGATTTTCAATTGTTGATCCACTTAGCACAAGAATTGCATTCAAGTGAAGCCCTAGGTCTATTACTCTTAGTGCTTGCAAGCACTTGGACGATCGGGCGAAGTTTGGCTTGGTGATCTTCTCAAGAAGATTGTGAGAGGACCCGGCAAATTGTGAAGGTTGGAGCTCGCCTACCCGGAGCGGGGAAGAGCTACTTTAGTGATCGAGGTGTTTGGCTCAAATTAGTGGAGCCAGTCCGATTCGTCCGGGCTTACCTCAACGTGGACTAGGGGAAACCGGCAAGTTTCCGATCACCACGGTAAAAATATCGGTTGTGTCTCTTGTCACTTTAGCTCTTGTTTATTTGCTTCTTTGTGATCATTCAATTACTTAGAGCTAGATTTACTATATTGTTGATTAGAATTGCATAGGATTATTGGCTTTACATTCTTGTCATTGAAATTGTGGTAACTTAATCAAGTGAACAAGAAAAATTTTAAAACCTCCTATTCACCCCCCTCTAGTCGGTATCCTTGATCCTACAATGACCCTACAGGACATGATGATGAATCTGACCATGAGGAGGAACATGTTGGTGCCGAAAATGCCGACAAGTATTTGAGCATTATAGTGCAACGCGTACTAAGTCTCAAGTGTCTTGTGCTGAGCAAAATCAACGCCATAATTTGTTCCAAATCAAGGGCATTGTCAAGGAACGCGCGATTCGCATAATTATTGATGGTGGGAGTTGAAACAATTTGGCGAGTATGGATATGGTGGAGAAGCTTGCTTTGCCGACCAAACCCCATCCCCACCCATACCATATTCAATGGTTCAACAACAGTGGTAAGTTGAAGGTAACCCGGATGGTGAGAGTTCATTTTTCTATGGGTTCATACCATGATTATGTTGATTGCAACGTTGTTCCTATGCAAGCTTGTTCAATGTTATTAGGAAGACCTTGGCAATACGATACTGATTATGTACATCATGGTAAGAATAATCAATACTCTCTCATGTTCAAGGGAAAGAAAATTGTGTTACATCCTATGACTCCTGAACAAATTGTTAAAGATGACCTTGCTAGAGTTAGAAGAGAGAAAAGTCAGGAGAATACTGAGAGTGAAAATCAGATTGTAGCAAAAGAGCTTGAGCAACATAAAAAAGAAAGAACCTAAATCTGTTCATGACAAGAATAAACAAATTAAATTGAAAGGTGCTTGTTTCCTTGCTAATAAATCTGATATGACTGAACTTGATGTTAGTAATTCTGTTTGCTATGCATTAATTTGCAAAGAATCTTTGTTTTCATTTGAGGATATACCTTCTTCTTTGCCACCTGCTGTCACTAACATTTTGCAGGAGTACAAAGATGTCTTTCCAAAAGACATACCACCGGGGCTGGCACCGCTTCGTGGGATTGAGCATCAAATTGATTTAATCCCCAGTGTATCATTGCCCAACCGAGCACCATACAGGACCAATTGAGAAGAAACTAAAGAAATTCAGCGCCAAGTTCAAGAGTTGCTTGATAAAGGGTATGTGCGCGAATCTCTTAGCCCTTGTGTTGTTCCGGTCATTTTAGTACCAAAGAAAGATGGATCATGGCGCATGTGTGTGGATTGTAGAGCAATCAATAATATCACCATCAGGTATCGTCATCTTATTCCTAGGTTAGATGATATGATTGATGATTTGAGTGGCTCTGTTGTCTTTTTCAAGGTTGATTTGCGTAGTGCCTATCATCAAATCCGCATGAAATTAGGCGATGAATGGAAAACGGCATTTAAAACTAAGTTCAGGTTATATGAGTGGTTAGTAATGCCTTTTGGTTTAACTAATGCACCTAGTACCTTCATGAGACTAATGAACAAGGTTTTGCGTGCTTTTATTGGTAGATTTGTGGTGGTTTATTTTGATGATATACTGATATATAGTAAATCATTAGAGGAACATCTTGACCATTTACGTGCTGTTTTTAATGCTTTATGTGGTGCACGCCTATTTGGTAACCTTGAGAAGTGCACCTTTTGCACCGATCGAGTGTCGTTTCTTGGCTATGTTGTTACTCCACAGGGAATTGAAGTTGATCAAGCCAAGGTTGAAGCAATACAGAGTTGGCCGACTCCTAATACGGTCACACGGGTGCGGAGCTTTTTAGGACTTGCTGGGTTCTACCGTTGCTTTGTGAAGGATTTCAGCACCATCGCCGCACCATTGAATGAGCTTACCAAGAAGGGCGTGCCATTTGTTTGGGGCACCGCACAGGAGAACGCTTTCACCACATTGAAAGATAAGTTAACACATGCACCCTTACTCCAACTCCCTGATTTCAATAAGACTTTTGAACTAGAATGTGATGCAAGCGGAATTGGTTTAGGTGGTGTGTTGTTACAAGAAGGCAAACCTATAGCATATTTTAGTGAGAAATTGAGTGGGGCTAGTTTGAACTATTCTACTTATGATAAGGAGTTATATGCCCTTTTTCGAACCTTAGAAACTTGGCAACATTATTTATGGCCCAAAGAATTTGTTATACATTCTGATCATGAATCCTTAAAGCATATTCGAAGTCAAGGTAATCTGAACCGTAGACATGCAAAGTGGGTTGAATTTATTGAGTCTTTTCCCTATGTCATAAAACACAAGAAGGGAAAGGAGAATGTTATTGCTGATGCTTTGTCTAGGAGATATGCCATGCTATCACAACTTGACATCAAAATTTTTGGATTAGAGACTATTAAAGAGCAATATGTGCACGGTCCTGATTTTGCGAAAATACTGTTGAATTGTAAAGAAGGGAAAATGTGGAATAAATTTGTCATTAATGATGGGTTTGTGTTTAGAGCCAACAAGTTGTGCATTCCTGCTAGTTCCGTTCGTCTGTTGTTGTTACAGGAAGCACATGGAGGCGGGTTGATGGGACATTTTGGTGTGAAGAAAACGGAGGACATACTTGCTGATCATTTCTTTTGGCCAAAGATGAGACGGGATGTCGAGCGCTACGTTGCTCGCTGCACTACATGTCAAAGAGCTAAGTCACGACTTAATCTTCATAGTTTATATATATGCCTTTACCCATTCCTAGCGTTCCGTGGGAAGATATTTCGATGGACTTTGTTTTAGGATTGCCTAGGACAAAGAAGGGGAGAGATAGTATATTTGTGGTTGTTGACAGATTTTCTAAGATGGCCCATTTTATACCATGTCATAAGAGCGATGATGCTACCAATATTGCTGATCTATTCTTTCGTGAAGTTATTCGCTTGCATGGTGTGCCTAATACTATAGTTTCAGATTGTGATGCTAAATTCCTTAGCCATTTTTGGAGAACTTTATGGGCTAAATTGGGGACTAAGCTGTTATTTTCTACTACTTGTCATCCCCAAACTGATGGACAAACTGAGGTTGTGAATAGAACTTTGCCTACCATGCTTAGGGCTGTGTTGAAAAAGAATTTAAAAATGTGGGAAGAATGCTTGCCTCATGTTGAGTTTGCTTACAATCGTTCATTGCATTCTACTACAAAGATGTGTCCTTTTGAAGTTGTTTATGGTTTTGTGCCTCGTGCTCCTATTGATTTAATGCTCATTCCATCTTCGGAGAAATTGAACCCTGGTGCTAAACAACGTGCTGAATTGATTTTAAAAATGCATGAGACAACTAAAGAGAATATAGAGCGCATGAATGCTAAATATAAATTTGCTGGTAGTCAGGGGAGGAAACAATTAACTTTTGAACCTGGGGATCTTGGTTGGTTGCACTTAAGAAAAGATAGGTTCCCCGAATTGAGAAAATCAAAATTGATGCCAAGAGCAGATGGTCCTTTCAAGGTGTTAGAAAAGATTAATGATAATGCATACAAGTTTGACCTGCCTGCAGATTTTGGGGTTAGTCCTACTTTTAACATTGCAGATTTGAAGCCCTACTTGGGAGAAGAGGACGAGTTTGAGTCGCGGACGACTCAAATGCAAGAAGGGGAGGATGATGAGGACATCCCTTCCATGGACACAACTCATCCACAGCAAGTGTTGCAAGGACCACTTACTCGAGCTCCTGCTCGTCAACTTAATTACCAGGTGAACTCATTCCTAGGTTCATATGTTACTGAGAATAGACCGCTACCTAATTCAAGTGATTTAATTGTGCTTAGGAACTTGAGAAAGGATGAAGGAAAGGGACTTGGAGTCATGGACACGCATGGAAGGAATAATGGAGGTCCCCACGTTACTTTGGGACCAAGTCAAGCACGAATTCGAGTTGGACACGTTTTGGAATCAGACTCGGACTGCTGCGATGGTACCAAGTTCAAACGGGCATAACTTCCTCATACGGACTCCGTTTGGGACGTTCTTGTACTTCATGGAAAGCTTATGAAGTCTACTTTCCATCAGATCCAACCTCATTTTCAAATTCCATCTGAGCCGGCTGCAATCATTAAAAGAGTCCACATTGGTTTCTGAGTCCGAGTCAAAAAGGGTGCTGCGCCACCACCACTTGGGCCCATGGGCCTTGTAACCCTAGGGCGTGCACTTGGACGCCACCCCTGGTTGTTCTCCCTATAAAGGAGCCGCCGCCTCCCTTGCTAGGACTTGGATTTTGTTGAGTTTAGGTTTAGCCATTGTGCAAATTTTTGTTCTTTAGTTGTGTCGGTCGACCACCTGTCAAGACATCTTCAGAATCCCAACTTTGTTATTCGCAATACAATTTATGCTTCATTCATATCCGCAATATCAGATTGCCTACGTCTTATTCTTGCTAGTTCTTCGATTGCTCGCAGGGATTGAACTTCGTGTTCAGGTTGATCGCGCTTCCAGCGAGGTCAATAACATCTCGGAGTTAGTTCAGCGATTGCTAAGGCGCAAGCGTCGTCGTACGGTTGTAGTCGGATCGTGAGGGTCATCTCCACCGAAATCGATAGTTATCAATCTCATCGAAAGATCGGGCACCTCGTCTCCGTCATATGGTATACTTTACAACATTGTAATTATTTATTCCCTCAAGCTCAACACAATGACACACAAAGGAAACTCCACCAATTTTTTTAAAAAAAATCTTTATATGTGCTTGCAAAGTATCTTCACTTCTATATGCACATGCTCAGGGGGAGCTTTCATTGATTCATTTTTCAAAGTCACAAAAGAATATACAACTCATTTTCAAATAAGTGGTATATTCAAAACTTTATTCTTCTCACATAATATTTGTATTGTCATCAATTACCAAAAGGAGGAGATTGAAAGCATATATGCCCCTAAAAATGGTTTTGGTAATTAATGAATTTATGTAAATATGTGACTAACATGTTTTCTAAGTATTTAAAAGATTTAGTCCCTAAAATGATTATGAGACGCATGCTAAGGGTTAACATGAAGATCAATGTGGCTCAAGACAAAGGTATAAGTAGACTAGGATGCCTTTTGCTTTTACCAGCCTTAGGAGAAAAGGTGGAAGACCAGATTATAGGATAAATACCGTACTATTAAGAGGGAATATGGCTAGTAACTTGATAGCATATTTTTGTGCTATTTGGATCAATTTAGCATCATACATTCTATTAAAACTAAAATTGATAGAATGGCTTTTTAAAGCAGATTTTTAAACGGTTTTTCAAACCAAAAACCGTATGCGTCGTCCACGTCCGCATATCTGCCATCCGTTACCATCTCAAAAAGTATAGACAAAATCCTTTTGCCTCAGCCAAAAATCATTCACCGCAGTCCAAAAAAAACAGGGTCTTAAGTTTGAATTCGCAGTGCCTGCCCTTCCAATTCCGAGTACACGTCCTGTTGTTAAATTGCTTATGTGTGCCATTTGCTTGTCCTACCCTCTTCATATCCATTGTTCTTGCTGCTCTATATGCTATATTCTTGACTCTCTGACAGGTAATCAGATAGATAGAGGTCGACCTTTTATATAATTTATCAACGTGGTGGTACAGTGCGTAGGTGATGTCTGTATCCGGTCATCATCCCCTACTATTTCCCGGGGTTCCCCCGCGCGGAGAGCCCCTCCACGTCGCCCCCAGCGCTCCCTCGGCCGGCGCGTGGCGGCGAAATTCGCGTACGGTCGGAGGAGCAGTTTTGCGAAAAAGTCCCTGTATTTTTCTGAAATTACGTAAAGGTCCTTTTTCCTTGCGAAAAGGTCCCTGCCAGGTTTTTTTAGCCCCTCCACTTTGCAGGATAGCCCCCCGCGGTTTTCTAAATTACGTACGGGTCCTCGTTTACTTACGTACAGGTCCTCCCTTTTTTACGAAAAAGACCTTCGACTTTTTCGAAAATACACACGTGCCCTCGGTTTTTTTACGAAAAAGACCTTTAACTTTTCTGAAAATACGCATGCGCCCTCGGTTTTTTTTTTAAAAAAAACCCCTCACGAATTATCGCCTCTTTTACTTCGGTACACACGGTGGCTAGCGCGGCGTGACGCCGTGCCTATGAGGCTAGTAGCTCATATAGCGTAAATGATTCACCAACCAGGAGGAGCTCGGGATAAGCCTGAAATGAAGATATATGGCATATTCTTTTAACATGTGATTTATGATTATGACTTATAACTTTTGGTCCTAATATGAGTGTTCGTATATGCAAATGAACCGAAAGCTGACAAGTCGCTTCTAAAAGAATATTCTGATAGACCACTTCAAAATGACGACGAAAAAACTACCTTATTTATTTATTTAAGGAAAGTTATAAGTTACAAACTGAAAAGAACGGACTCGCTATGCAAGCATAACGTTTACATGGAGGCCTGCAGGTGACGCATGTATTATTATTAGCTCATGGACCATAAAAGCCACACAAATTTAATTAGCTACATTTAACTTGTTCGTTGAAAGTTAAAATGCATACTAGAAGTGAGATCGAATGTATGTGTCATATAGAATTGTATCTATATACCTCATCCTACAGTACACAGCGGGATATATCTAGTGAAAACTAGAAAAAACAATTTTATTTTAGCATAAACTTGACACCAAAAAATTGAAAAAAAATCAAATTATATATTATTGCATATAGAATAGAGGAGATAGTCTATATATTATTGCATCACCCTTTAAAATTTCAAGTTTAAACTCAAAGTTAGTAGAGAAAATTGGTGTCCTTTGTTTTCCCATTTTCTTTCAACTTATTAGTTCGTCAGAGATTTTTCCTTTTCTACCTCCAGGCACAAATTAATTTTGAATTTTAAATTATAAATGGATGTTTGCTATACATTAAGTACTACATTTTTTTTTGAATTTTACATGTTGATTTGGTGCTCGGACTAGATTGTTTTTTACTAGATGTGTCCCCCTACATAACTGTATATATTCTATAAACCCAGGTGGGTTGGATTAAGATGAGAGAGAGGGGGGGGGGGCGAGAGTATCTCAAAGTTGAGGGGGAAAAGAACAAGTATTGTGTGGAGTTAATGCATATGTTCCATATAGAGGTATGTGTTACTGGAGAATAGAAATATATATTTACCAACATTAACTTCTTTGATGCAAAACAATAGCCCGTACTCAAGGTTTTTGTACTCTGAAAAATAGTTTATTTTCTCAATACTCTCAGTTCATTAATATATGCTTAACATTCAATTGATTTTATCTAATGTAGTCCTATAGATTGGTCAGTTAAGTTTTAACACCCAATCTCTGTTAATGTCATTCCTATAAACAACACTTTGTTTGTGAAGTTATCATGTCCTGTTACTATTTGCAGCTGAGTAAAGAAGGGCATGGACTAAATATTCTTGAAACTAGAGATCAATCATTTGTACAAACTAAAAGCAACAAGGCATAATATCAGGCAAAGTTTGAATTTTAAACTCAATGTAGAGAGGTAGAACCAAAAAGAGAGATACGGATACCAAATGGTGATTTTTCTCATTAAATTACTACTCATTAAATAATTTGTCTTTTTTCATTTCTCCATCTCCAAGTTCCCCACAAGCTTGAGACTTATGCAGCATGCACCGTAGAACGGGATGCACTGGATACATACGCCGCCCCTGATATACAGAACACCGACAATATATAACAGATGATCCATTAGACTGAAAAAATCAATAATACCATTAGTAATCACAACCTCGAGCTCGAGGTTCCTTTTCCCGTTCCTTTCCCCAAAAAGAAGGAAAAGTTAAAAAGTCACAAAGGAGGAGAGAAGCAACAAGAAAACACCAAATAACAAGCACGAAAGTTCAAAACATTTTCCTGTGATTGTTGATGCAGCACTGTAGGTATGCATATATATATATATGTAGAACACCATGATATAAAATAGGTATTTTCATTATGGATCTGGTTTGGTACTGTACACATGCACGCCGATGGCTACCACAACGATGGTGAGTATGCAGAAGTAGAGGATGGCGTGGACGAGGATGGAGAGGCCGCTGGTGCCCATGTTGCCGAACTCGACCACCCTCACCCTCGCTGGCAGCTGGAAGAGGAACCCCGGCGACAGCAGGATGAAGAGCACCACCGCCACGATGATCGGCCCCCAGTCCGTCGTCGCCATCTCTCTCACACACAGATTTGGAGCTCTGCTGTGTGGTACTATTTTGGAGCTCACAGTGGTTAAACGTCCATGAAAATGCCATCCTTTGGAGGCAAGGAACCGTAAGAGAGCAGGCAAAAAAGTGGAGCTTTGCTAGTGATGACTGATGACACACATCTTTGACAGGTCGTCGGTGCGCTTGCCGCTTTACCTTTCTGGATACAGTCGGTCTCGGTAGCACGGAAGAGATCTCGTAAATTGCTCGCTTTGCACATGCATGCTTCGTTTCGATTTCGTACGCAAAGCTAACCTAGAAAAATTCGAGTAGACTACTCGGTAGATGCATTTTCACAATACAATCAGAGAACTTCGAAAGAACTCGTGAATTAGCATGCATGACAAGCGCGCAGGTCAAGACACATGTAGAGAGATAATAAATCTGCTGCTATTAAATACTCTTAATATTTTGACAGGCTTTAGCTTATAGCAGAACCCATTTCATCCAGCAATTCCTACTGATAGTTATATGCAAAAACTGAAGGGAACAAACAGCTGCCAGGATACTACTTTCTGCCCAGAGAACATCTGTAACATTCACTTCGCACTTCCGTGATGACTGGAAACCGTTCAGATTGCCAAACTACATACGTTGCGAGGGATGCATCTCATGGGACCAAGCAATATCTTCTCTCTCTCTCTGCGCGAGATCACTAGAACGATGATCAGGACTAAATGCAAGTATAAACGACGCTCACAGCTCCTATTTTACCAACAATCATTACACGGGTTAAGTAGCGTCCAAGAACTGTTAAATCCTTGAAGTAGTTGCCCTCCACGGAGACACAAGACTCGCGGTAAACACGATGACGGAATGACTTTCGTTTTGGGATCAATAACATTGGGAAGTTGTTCTGCATAAATGCTGACTACCAGTGAAAATAATTGTGGCAACCCTCTCCAGGAACTCTTTGAGATAGGGACGGCATCAAACATCTATTGTGTACTCTCTGAAGTTAAAATGAACTGGAAATGTGAAATCAGCATCCTGACAGGGTCCAAGAGTTGAATGCACGAGTGTTTCTGCATTGTAGCACAGAATGACACAAAGTTAACATCAAAGGGGCCAAGAAGGATGATTCCAAACTTATGTATAACTGACCATAACAGAAAACAGGCTGACCAAACAGAAACGTATAAAAAGATTGGATACAAAGCATGGTGTAGGCAGGTTTGTGGAAGGTACTATTAAGTGCAGAATTATTCCCACACAGCAGGCACGTCTCAATTAACACTTAAGAACCAACATCAACAACTATGTTGAATCTTAAAATCATCCTAATAGTGAAGTCATAGTAATAATATAAAAGCAGTGCTTCTATACTTTCCTTTCTAATAAGAGTATCAGTGTATCATTAATCTCAAAGTAAATGAAAAGAAAAAAAACATCTATCCACCATCCGTCATGATGTATGTAAATCCATCTGCTTGCGTACAACAATCTTCATGGCTCCTATTTTACCAGTATAGATAGTGGAATTCATCTTTGTATCACACGCGCCAACCCTTAGCTGAAGGGCAAAATGCTGCAGTTACCTCAATAGTAAGACTACATGTCGCTAATTTTATTCATTCACTACTAAGTATTCCTAAGTAATGGATTCCTGCCTGAAAAATTTTCACTCTAAAGGCAGCAGGACATTGCCCAATTGGGAATAAAAAGCTACTAAATCCAGTAGTAAAGACTGTTAAGTGCTTAAATAGCGGGTATATCTTACCATCCAGATCAAGTACAAGGGTAGTTGTAGGGCAGCTCCAAGTTTGCTTTGGAAGGAGAACAGGGAGAAACTTGGGAACCACCATAGATAAATCAGGCAAATACCTGATAAAAGCATATGGGTCAAAATCATGATACTAGTCCATTTCCTCAGGTTCAACATAACCTCTGTTGAGATAGGTCTTGACTATATGTTCATCAATGCACTCCAACTCGACTGCTGCATAGCAAGATATATTGCGGAAACTTCTGAAGAAACGTTTCCCAGTTCATTGAACTCATCCACTTCAAGCAATGTGTTCAACTAGTTGATTGCACATTTAATGTGTTAAGAGTGATCGCTTAAACCAACACAAGTTTTACATGCCAGGCTAGTGGATTCATTACCTTGATTGGATCCTGATCTGACGGTAGTAGCTTCTTTTCTACCATGATCATGTGTCTTGTCTTCTTCTATTGGGCTGGCTGAACCCAATGTATCGCCTTTATGTTCTAAGCCTGCATGATCAATAGTCAATATGGACCAACATGGACTGCAAAACAAAATGAATACCGTGCACAGATTGCAATATTTTGATTGGAAACAAATAAAGTAATTTTGATAGTCTGAATTGTTTCAAGTGACCCTTTGCAGACAGATAAACCTTCTGGGAAGATTGAAATATCCAATTTTTCAAAGGAGCAAAAAAGTGCAATGATTGCTACTAAAATCAATCATAAAGTACCTATTACTAATGCTGGAGATCGCCTCCTAAGAGGGAATCTGGAAGTGAATAACTCATGAAAACAGGCAAACATTCAGTGTACGACAAACATCAGTAAATATCATCCTTCCAAAATTGAGTTCTACAAAATAAGCATACTTGCCATCATGACCTAATTGAACCAAACAAACTCCAAGAACTCAAAGCTTCTCAGGGGCTGACAACCAGAATGAGATTCAAAAGCATTGAGTTGGCTTCCTGAAATTATCATCATGAAGGAACACTGACATCTAATGCAAAACCACCATCATTTCATCTGTTTATACCTTTATGGTTCACTTGCAAATTAACTGACGAACAGAACAATGCCGTTATCTCACATCTCTCACAAAAATTGAGTATAAAAGAAAGAACTACCAGTTGGTAAAAACATTCTGTTAAAGATTTTGGCTGCAACATGTATATACAAGCGAGGCAAGGTCATATTGCTGAATGTTGATAGCAATGAGTAAATCTTGCTATACAGAGACTTAAAAATAATATTATGGTTCACATGTATATTAATAAGCGCTAGTGTTTGACTGTAATATGTATATACAAGTGAGGCAAGGTCATACCGCAGAAGGTTGATAGCAATGAGTAAATCGTGCTATCCAGAGACTTACACAATTACAATATGCTTCACAGGAATAAAAAATGTTAGTGCAGAAATTTAAGAAGACGTCGCCTTAAAAACAAACAATTTTAAAAATGCAATAATCTCAAGATACTAAAATGGTCTAATGGTACAATGAAAAGAAAAGTAGCTAAGAATATAACAGTTTATACCTTTTGCCAAAGTTACTAACAGTCTAACACCACATTCCTTCTGATGATGGTACGCAGGGGAAAATATGGAATTGCGTGGATGATCATCAACATTGACATTAGAGTGCTGGCCCAAGCAATAAAAAACAAATGTATAAGTGTGCAAACCAATAAAGAATATAAGAAAAAGTTTCAAATTTGAAGTTTATGTGAAAACTTTGTTAACAGCAGAAACAATGTATATGCTAATACATGACTGTTACAACAAGCTGAGCACTATAAATGATCTAAAACTGTAAGACTATATGGTAGTCACCCCATGATAACGATGAGTATTTGACTTTGCTTATACTTATTTGTCATTGTTTGAGTTTGATTTGGTGTCATTTGATTATCTGGTTTTTTAGTCTGAAGCTAGCGGTCTGACCAACCCCTTAGTGGCAGTCTGATCGGCTTGCAGACCGCCCAGCCGTTGTGGCAGTCTAACCGGAGTGCAGCAGTACCGGCTTGTAGTTGACGGTAGCTATTTTCCAGAGGTCTTTTGGAGGTTTTGGGTTGTGACTTGGCGTGGTAGTATCGGCACTGGGTTTGCGGTACAACCGGAGGAGAGCAGTTTGACCGGCTTTGTAATGGTGATCTGATCAAAGCGTCGAGCGGTCTGACCGGCATGGTTGCTATGGTCTGACCAGCCCCAGTGCCAAGTTTAGTTGGTTTTGATTGTGAGTCATGGGGTGTCCACGCAAGTGCTAGCCATAGGGTATCTATGCAAGTGTTAGTCATGGTGTGTCCATGCATGTATTTTGCTAATGAGTAAGTGCATGTCATTTGCACTTGAATCGATTGCTTATTATTTGATGTGTAGATGCTTGATGATTGTTGCAGCCAATGGTAACACCATGGCTATGGTAGGGGGTCCTAAGGCTATGACGTGTCACATAAGTCTATGTGAAGCATTATCTCAAGAGGAGAAACATGGGAGAAAGATAAGAATCATAAGGAAGCAAGTGCGTGCATATGGTGTACCATTAGACATGTGTTTCAAGTTATGACGGTTCTCGGAGCAAACGTACTATCTTGGTGACAAGTAATTAGGCATCACGGATTACGGTGTGTTGTGGTGTGCCATAGGACTCGAATGTTTCAAGTGGTGACAGTCTCAGATAGGGATGGCAATCGAGCGCGGCGGGTACAGGTAGTGCTCGCCCATACCCGTACCCGCGACCCCGATTTACGCCCACGGGCATACCCACAAAGGACGACGAGTGAAGAATCTCGCCCATACCCGTCGCCCACGGGTACCCGTCACCCGTTAGCATACCCGTTTACTCGCGAACTGAGAGTCACCATCTGAGAGTAGAACTAATGACAGGTACATATAAGCAGTAGTTGTTGCTACGAAATATAATAGCTATCAAAAAAGTTTATAACAATCAATAGCAATTAGAGATATGCAAAAGTTTACAACAATTAGAGATATTGCTATGGCTGTGCCATCTGTTAATCTATATCGTGGGTAAACGGGCGGAGCGGATACAGGTGGAGTTTACCCATACCTCTACCCGTTTACCCGATAGGTAGAGCGTTCCCCCCATTTCCATACCCATGGGTAAAGAAAATATCCCATACCTGGCTTCATTAGGGTATTTACCCACATGTATACGGGTAAACAGGCACAATTGCCATACCTAGTCTCAGAGCAGACGCATGATCTTGGCGACAAGGCATTGCGCAGCGCATCTTCGTGTAGACTGGTAAGTAGCAATTGAGGAAATTGTCCAACATCAGGTGGATTGGCGTTTTACAAAATTATGACGTTGGCCTAAGTGGTTTAAGTCACGTTTTTCATAATTAAGCATCTTATCAGGCTTTTGGAGCCATGAAAGTCATGCTTTGAAAAACGTGCAAGTGTGTGAAATGTAAAACCCATTTGTATATGTGTTAATGGGTTCCCCATGTGTAAGTGGTTGATCCACTGAGTTGCTAGTGTTAGGTTTTGGTGTGAGGTGCAAACCTCCATATATAAGCCCTTGTATGTGAAGAGAGAGATCAACTCTAGGAGAGAGGTTAGGGTTTCATTCTGTTGGAGCCTTCGTATATGTGCTTTAGGATTAGAGCTCAGCTATTCTGAGGGTGTGGCTTTAAAACATTCCTCAAGTAAAATGAACATCCAAAATTTGTTCAAGTGGGTTGTGCTATGGATCCTTCCATATGCTTTCGATTTGCCTGACTTTTTTGTCTATATTTCTCTCTTCTTGATCTTTTCTGATGCTAAGGATGTGTAAGAAATGAACTGAAGATATCTCTTGGAGATCAGATCCTATCCATATAGGCACTTTCTAGGGAGAGTTATTGAGTTTGCCCAGTTTTTCTCAAGAGATGTGATTTTAGGATTTTGCTCTTGTGAGTGATTTGTCTTGACTTTGTGCTATGATTTAGCTTACTATGATGTGCGAGAGCACATCCAAGGTTATCTAGATCCTCAAGAACTCACAAGTAAGAGTAGGTCGAGATTTTCCTCTTTTACTCGATTTTGGTGCAACTCTCCTTGTTTTGGATAAAGATCAAAACTTTGACATTGATCTTCACAATCCACAATTGGAATATGTTCCTGGCATCTTAGAGGGCTTGTATCATGTTTCACTGTGTTTGGACAGAAAAGTAGCCAAAGAGTTCACTTCAACCATAAAGAATTTTACCTTCTGATCAGGGGAAGTACAAGGTACCACCTGAGGAAATTCATTTTCAGTATCAGCTGCATCACAAGCAGAGATCAACTTCCTTCCTCCTTTAGAAGCTCGATTCTTCTTGGAAGGGATTCTAACTGCATAGTGAACAATAGAAGCAATATTTAGAAATCAAATACAGCCAATGCCACATCCTAACTAGTAGCATAACTTCCTAAGGGATAGAATGATAAATAGTAAATAATTGTGAAAAAACCTATCATTGCTACCAGAACTAGAACTACCTAGTAAATAGTTGCGCGAAAACCTATCTTTGCTACCAGAAGTGGTAGAACTACCTTCAACAAGTGAATCATAAGTAAAACAATCTATTTTCAAAGCACAAGTCCAAATTATAGTAATAGGCCACCACTTCAGTAAGACCATGACGGCTTTCTTTAGCTTCGACACAGGAAAGATCGTCAGGTTAACAACATCTTATTGCAAACTTAGAAACCATGAATAAATCTTTAGTTATCACAGAGAAGCTTCTATAAATTATATTGTACAGCATATTAGTAAGTTCATTTGTAGCTTTTCGAGGTGAATCCATTTTATATTGTCCAACACGAATATATGGCGAATGATGATGAATGAGTAATACTATCTGATTTTACAAAGAAGGTGAATCCATTTTATCACACTTGTCATCCTATATATTGTACAAAGTAATGCACCCATAGCAATCAAAGTACTAAAAATATGTAAAACAAATTATTGTCACACTTGTGTTCCATGGCACATTACAAACAGAAAGGGTCACTATATCCAACACAAACAAGCACATATTTCAGTACTACGTTGTAATTTGTATCAGGCTTAGTAACAGAATAGCATTTCAATGAGATGCAAAAGTACACCCAATTGCCAATAATCAGGGGTAATCCTCAAAGAGCATGTCATTGAACTATGCACCATAGTTTGTTCAAAATCAGACAGAAGAGGGGTAATGGGAAGAGACCACATATTCTTGCAATCATGCCAATGGAGCAAGTCTCCACTGTGGAAAAATGTGCAGCCATAGCATCGCAACATTCTTATCACAACATTCCATACTGAAAGTGATTTGCAGAGTAGATGATGGAGTATATGACAGTATTTACCTGGTTTTGCTCCTCCGACCATTCGTTGGTGGCGGCGATCGAGCAGGTCCATGGGTTGATTTCCAAGCCTGTCGCATTCAACTTAAGGGTTTTCCATATGTGGTAATCTCGCTTCAGTGAGTCCCAATGTTTCTTGAATTGCTTTCTTATGTATTCCAACTCGTGCGCGCTTTGAATTTCCTCCCAAGGTTGGTTTAACCATGCCCATTTAGATAACCCATGACCGTGTTTTGGGCCTCAAAACTCCTCCCGGCATATTTCGAGCATTGCGATATGGGAGCCCTCATCCCATATAGCATTGCCAGCCTTTTCCTTGGGAGTCTTTCATTTATCCATCTTGGGGAGTGAGGCACAAAGGGCCGGTCGTGACAACGCGGCAACCAACGCACAGCAAATAAATTGCGCCACCGCACCGACAATAATCTGCAAATGGTACGAAATGCATCACTTAAGTGAAAGGTACCTTCGGCGCGGCCGGCAGGAGGTCACTAACGGGCGTGGATGATACGGGGACCTCGACGGGGCG
This sequence comes from Dendrocalamus latiflorus, assembly GCA_017311315.1. Taxonomy (NCBI): domain Eukaryota; kingdom Viridiplantae; phylum Streptophyta; class Magnoliopsida; order Poales; family Poaceae; genus Dendrocalamus; species Dendrocalamus latiflorus. Next base: position 1,156,350 of record CM029671.1, on the reverse strand, counting down.
TCCGACGGGGCTGTCGTGCGCAGACGACGATGAACGATCGGCCAGCCGGGAAGGCAACGAGGCTCGAGCACCGGGCAACAAAGGAAAGTTGGACGCAGACTCCGACTAGAGGGGAGAGGTGGCGTCCGATGTGGAGGCGGACGAGGACGAGCTGGCGATCTCGGAGGGAAGCGCGGACGATGACGCCGACGCCATCCGAGGAGGGGACGCCAGGGTGGTGGACGTGGTGGGGGAGGGTTCGGGGAAAACGGGGTAGATCTGGGCGGAGGAGGTGGAGATCAGAGTGGTGGAGAGAGCTGCGGAGGGCCCGGTGGGGGCGGCGGCTTGGCGCGGGGGCGCGCGGGGAGGAGAGGCTCGGGGCCACGTGGGCAGCGCCGGATCTGGAGCGGACGGGACAGGAGGAGGGCGCACGGGGAGGATGGCGAGTCGGGAGAGGGACGGAGGCGGCCACGAGCGGTGGAGGGAGCTGAGGAGGGTTCCGTGTAGGATGGGCAATTGTGTCCGTTTACTGATATATTTATGGGTAAATACTCTAATAGAGTTAGGTACATGATATTTTCTTTACCCATATGTATGAAAATGGAGAAACACTCTACATGTCAGTAAATAGGTACTGGTATGGATAAACTCTACCCGTACCCGTCCCACCCGTTTATCCGCGATATAGATTGACAGGTGGCGCAGTCATAGCAATATCTCTAATTAATATTGATTGTTATAAATTTTTCTATATCTCTAATTGTTATTGATTGTTATAAAAAAATTTAATAGCTATTATATTTCCTAGTAACAGCTGTTGCTTATATATACTTGTCATTAGTTCAACTCTCAGATGGTGACTCTCAGTTCGCGGGTAAACGGGTATGCCCACGGACGACGGGTATGGAGCGAGGTTTTTCACTCGTCGTCCTTCGTGGGTATACCCGTGGGCATAAATCAGGGTCGCGGGTATGGGTATGGGTGAGCACTACCCGTACCCGCCGCGCCCGATTGCCATCCCTAGTCCTGTGGAGCCGGCGGTTTCGAGCGGGGGGCGCGAGGGAAGCAGGGGCCAGGGGCAGCCGGGCGACGTTGGATCTGAAGCGGAGGGGAGGGGTGGGGAGGGCGCACAGGTAGGAGGTGGGTCAGGAGAGAGGTCACAGGTGAGATATGCAGTCGGCGTTGGTGCGAGCAGCTTTTTACCCCCTAACGGGAAGCCGTTTTGTTCGGAGAGGCTTTTGGTTTTTCCAGGTCGAAGCTGAAGACGAAAGAGGCTGGCAGAAGCCGTAAGTCTGGAACCAAGAGGCCCATTGGCTCACAAGCAATAAAAAGAAATGCATTTCAAACTTTATCTGGTAGAATCCTAACATTGGAAATTTTAGAAATAACTATAGAACCATAAGTAATGGTTAACAATTACAATAAGAAAACCACATAGTTAGATACAAAACTATTACTAGGTATGTCAAAACAAACCCTTTATATCAACAAATAATAGCATAGTTCAATGAACTTCCTCGAAATGCAAAAAATAAAGACACTTCAAGCCTAACTATCCTTCACCATATCTAATGTTTGCACACAACTTACAGCTGTCTTTCTTCAACTATCCTGTGTTTGAAATAACCATAGTGAAGTAACATAGGAAACAATTTGGTACTTATAGATTTCAAGTGCTTTTATAAGATCAATGGCTCAACTTGCAAGGTTCATAAAGACAAGGAAAATGAACTATCATAGCCTAAAAATTTAACCATTATTTGATCATTGTCACCTAGGCATCACTGTCAACTAGTCCTGTGTCGGTGCATTGCAACAGAAAACAAAGATCAGACATATACTAGTATTTTGAAAACAAAACTTTTCACAATACTAGAATCCATGTCACTCAAAAAATGAAAATAATATACAACAATGAGCAAGATGCATATATCCTCATGTATATCATACTGCAAAGTTAATAGATATGTAAGAGCCTACTCTATTATATAACAATATATAGTTTAAAGCCTGTGCGTTGCTACGAAAAAAATCATGAGCCAGCACATCAACCTAATGTTGATAGGTCTAGCTTGTGTTACGCTCTCGGTTCCACTGCAGTGCTTTGGTAAACTCCGTCCCAAGCTCTGTTGCTAAACTTTGCAATATTGAGTGATAGTTCGTTAGTTTTCTCTACCATCTTCACTAACTCGACTCATCCAACACCACAAAAATAGAGTAAAAAAAGATTACCAAATGTTAATATCTTGTCCAATTCACAAACACTTGCACGACAGTTGATTAAAAAGGGTTTTAATCACTCAAGTTGTTACCCACAAAAGGAAATTCTGAGAAGTGTTCGCAACTTTGCATCAAATCAATAATCGCTAACTTATGAGTTCATTGAGACTTTTGTTAACTCAGTAGGAACCACAGGTGATGATGGCTTCTTACAATTTGGATGTTCAGAAGTGAATAGCTAAAGTATACACCCAATGATCAGTATTACCAAATAGGCTAATACCTTCTAATCACACAATCTAGGAGAATGGCTTATGTTAAACAGTAAACACGGCTACAAAAATAATTGCATTGTCAACTAAACCCTATCACATCATATACAAGCTTGTCCCGCTTCACCAGACTTCTTCATGGACCTACTCAAACTGAAATGCAAGGTGTAGTCTCACTACTCCTTTCCTAAATTTAAATATGTCAAACAAACCTTCCACATTATTGTTACTAAATTTGTTTGTAGAATTGTTGACTTGCTACTAAAATCACCGTCCATGGGAGAGAACTTGCTATTGCTTTTGTCATGGCTTGTACCAGTTTCACGCTTCCTAGACCCTCCAATACTACCTTGTGCATCATGATGAAGCACTTGTTCTACTCTAAAGAGGAAATGATCAAGTGTAGCCCCACTAATAATAGGGCAATCAACATTTTGCTAACTTGAACAAATGAAGGGTTTGTCCAAATGCTCTAATGTCTGAGGTTTATCTTTATCACTTGAGGAACCAGAGTTGGATGGGAATGCCCTCGTTGCTATAACAGCCTCCCTCTCCTTTACAGTCTTCAATATCAATGTGGTGAGAAAATTCATCACTTGAACTGCATGTATCAAAGCAGTAAAGGGATTGGCCATCTGAAAGAGATAAGATATGTCCTCTGATTAAGCTCCTAATTGGAAAATTCCATAGGTTGAGAAAAAATAAAAAATAAATGGGTTGCCAATAATCCGAGTCATGTTTGGTGCAAAAACCATAGCCTTGTTGCGAGCATTCATCTTGTTGTAAGTTTCATGTTCCACAACATTTGCCATCAGATTGATGCCCCAATCAAGTAATGTTGTTTCCATTCTCCTGGTAGCATAATTGCAAGGAGACCACTCTTCTTCAATGTTGCAGTGCATCACTTATTCTGGAGTCAAAGAGTCCAATACTCTACTTGGAAGTTCCCGAAACCATGCTTATAATCAGCAATCACATTGATTGTGGAATGATGTAGAAGAAAAGCTGATAAAATAAAAAGGAACATTTCAAGAAAGACATTTCTCTGCATATTTGTTCAAAACAAAATTTACTCAAATATAGTTTATGCCTTGTATTACTGTGTACTATAGTGATTCTTGACTGTCAAAATTGTTATATTTGAAGGCTTTGAACATGTTCAAATTGCATGGAGCATGTCTGAATTGTTATATTTGAAGGCTTTGTATGCGTTCAAATTGCACAGAGCATGTGTGCATCTCATATTTGAAGGCTTTGTACATGTTCAAATGCCATAAACCTGAATACTGGCATTATACATAGAAGACCTATGTTAAAGAAAGCAAAGCATAGTTGCAAACAAAAGAAACAGCACTAAACAAAAGCATGATAGGTTTTGTTGCCTATCATCTGCAATGGACAATGGCATTCAAATTTGGGCGAGGAAAATTTTAATTTGATAAAAGAGGTACGAAGGTACACAAGAATGTAACTGGCACTCCAACATCTGATGTAATGACTAACTAATCATGATATTATCAAAGCTTACAACAAAGCATAAAAGAACAGTAACCTCAAGCCATGTATTGAGCATGGAAATGTAAATATTTCATAATTACCCACTTAAGATGCGAATGAATTACCAAATAACAATGATGATGGCAGCCTTGCCGACACCAAGGAAAACACATTTGGCTGCGGCTTCTGTAATGTCCCCGTTTTTGGGAACATGAATGTCGTTACCTTCCGTAAAGCCGAGGAGTTCAGTTACAGACAAAAGAAGTATCATGCCTGCTCATGAACATTTCAAACATACTCAACAAGTCACATAGGGAAATGCTATATAACTATTTACCAGGATTTTCATGAGATGGGGATATAGTGGTTTAGTATAGTATTTGCGGATGCAGTTTTATTTGTAAACATAGTTAAACACAAAAGAACAATAATTTCTTAAGAAATTGGGGTTTCAAAACTTGATTATCAGACTTTAATATTTTCAAATCATTTTTAAATCTACTTATGCTTTGCTAGTGGAATCACCTATTAAATACAACTTCATTTACTAGAAGTGTGGCATATTCGAATACCATTAATCATGACTCTGCAGAGTTGCTCAGCTTTACCCACAAGATCTTTTAACCCTCATAACTAAGTTAATAAAATAAGGGTGCTCAATTCTTTATATAGCCTTTACTCAGTAGGTGTTATTTCCCAACAAACTCGGGTGGCTCACAGTCTCGCTTGATTCAAAGCGGATCTACTGTTGTTAAGTATGATTTTCCCTCTCCCATACCAACAAAACTCCCTTAGTCTCCCTTCACTCTTTGTAGATATTCAATCGAAGTTGAGCAACTACTAAACCATGTTTGACGAATCAACACTTGTGGTTGAGCAATCACTATGTTCCTTACATGGCATAAGGTTCTAGTCATTATATTTTCACTGAGGCAATTCCCATCCACAAACCCTTGTTTCAGTGTCCATCCACACTGCCACCTTTTCAGTCCAAGCCTCCACCCTAGGATAAGGTCATGGGACCCAACCATCTCGTGGCTTCCCATGATGTTTCATTACCTTATAACCACTTTTGAAACTCTACTGACAAAGTGCCAAATCTCTTAGTAGTATAAAACAGTTGAGTTCCTAGTCTACCATGATTATTTAAATAATATATTTAGTATTACTAAGTCATGTCAAGGTGAATATGGCCATCAAATTAAACAGGGCTTTTTCAGGTGGTAGGATATTAGCTAATATCATATCATTCTAAACATTTATTGTATAAAAAATAATAATGCGTAAATAACATAATGAAAATACTGATAAATAACTTAAAGGAATGTAGGTTCAACATAATCAAAGACATGTGACTTGCCTCCTTATCCAAAGTTTCTATGGTCTTCAGGTTGGATACTCAACTTCTTTAAATGCTCTTGTAGTTCTTCTATTGACCTACTTACTGGTCCAAATACTAGCACGAAAGACGAATGCAAATAAGTTCCTACTTTGCAGAATGCAAGATGGGAACAAAACACAAATAAATAAATCAAATGACACAAGCAAAATAGGTTTGGGTGGTCAGGGTTTAGGTCGCACATGGTTTGGATGAACAGGGTTGGGATTCGGCTAGATTGATCCGAGATGGTCGAAGAAGTATACAGGTGTTATTTGGGTTTCTGCGAATAGCTATGGGTATGGACGGTATTGGGTTTTAGGTCATAATATCATCTTGGTGGTTTTTAGGATGATGAAACAAAGCTGGGAATAGTGTAGACGAACTCAAGATGATCAAACTAGGTATATATATATATGTGTGTGTTTTTAGGGTTTCAATGAATAGTAATGGCTGGAACAGTATTGGACATGAGTTTGAATCAATATCGGGGTGGGCTAGAAAAGGGAATTCACAGCTCAAAATGTTTAAGATAGGTATATATAGGTTTCGGTGAACAGTGAAGGTTTGGATCGTGTTGGGTTTAGAGTTTGAAGCAATGTTTTAATAGTTTTTGAGTTTTATTGGTGTCTAATATGGGAAAACGAAGATGAACAATGGGCAGATAGGCTCAAAATGGACATATATATACATTTTAGGGTTTGGATGAATAGTAGTGAATATTCACTATTCATTGTGGGTTCACATTGTTCATACCAGGGTTTTACTGTTAATGCTAAATTCAGTTGCTATAGTGTGGTACAGTAATGAATAGTGAACTGACCAGCCCCAATCTGCTATTAAAACTAGCCTTTTTACTATTTTGGCCCAACCCGATTACTGTTCATCACCTCCTAACTCCTGATGGTCACTGTAGCATCGAAAACAGGGCAAACTTACGGCGGCCATTTCCAGTGCTACAGTGGTTCCCAAAGAAAACTGATGGCATGGACGGGTTCAGGGGACTTAGGGGAATCCATTTTAGGGCTCGGTGGTGGTTGGCGGGCTACGGTTAGCCGATGGCAAGGTAGGTAGTTCTCAAGATAATCTCATGGCACATGGGCTATTAGATGACTAAGACGAGGAAAGCACGACGATTTGAGTTTCCTTGGGGTGAGGTTCATGGTATAGCTGGTTTGGGCTATGGTGGCTTGGGTTGGTGAGTCCACGGCACAATGGTCTCAGCCGATGGAGAGAGCGGTGGCCGACGGGCTATGGTGTTAGGGAAGCTAGGGTAAGGGTGGCAACGGGGTTGAGGGGCTATGGAGTTGCTATAGACCGAAGTAATCAAAGCATAGAAGAGGCAGTAACAAGAATTGGTAGGAGGGGCTTACCGAGGTCGGCGGTGAAATCCAGTCAGAGACGAGCAAGAGAGGAGTATGGGTGTGGCCTAGGGCTAATTGGATGCTAATGCAAGTCTTAGGAGGGATTGCGGGCTTAAATAGGCGCTATGAGGTGGTTCGACACAGTGCGATCTCCGCATGGAAGACAGCACGTGGCCGAGGCAAGAGAGGTGCAGAGAGCTTTGGCGGGGTTCGGTAAAGGCGGTAAGGAGGTCGGCAGTACTGGTGGCTTCTTAGCTGGTGCACCTCCTTGACTGGCGAGGCACGGCAGTCAAAAGAAATAGGCGGTCAGGTCGGTAGTGAGAGCAAAGAGAGAACAGAGAGGCGGCGATGAGTGAATTTGGTCATGGCTGCTTCGGCTCATGGTCAGGGGCATGTCAGAGCGAGGCAATCGAGGTGTACGGGTGTCTGACGATTGACCAATAACTGAGAGAGACAGAGGAAAAATCGCTGCGCCCTCTGATATTTTGCTAGCTAGGGGATGGAGAAGGCATTGGAAAGAACTAAGAATCGAATAAAATCAAAAATCAAGGAATTCAAATCCTTTTTGGATTTTTTGGGTTGTTTCAACCTATCCCCCTTAAAATGAATCTCATCCTCGAAATTCACCTAGGTTAAAGAATGGGTTCAAAACAAAGTTTGTTATAGTTCTAATTCCTTTCCTTAAGTCTTGTTCGTTATTCAGGGTGAGCTTCATGTAGTATTCGTTAACTGGTGTTTCTGTTGGTCTTTTGTCTTTTCTGGTCATATCTGGGCTCCCATGGCTTCATGAAGTTTTTCCCAAAGTATAGATGTGACTTGTGCTCCTTGGTCTGAGATGATTCCCTCCGAAATTTCATGTAATACTTACGACTTTAGTTAGGCATAGTTTTGCTATCTTTATCTTTTTTCATATGTTTACTTAACCAGTAGGGAATATGCTACTTTAGTTAATCGGTTTACGATTACCCATGGCCTCATATCCTTCTCATGTCATCGGGAGTCCTGTAATAAAATCCATACCAATGTTTTCCCATTTCCCATTTCCATTCCAGGGTTGCGACTGTTGCATTCCTGGTAGATTATGATCTACCTTTATTTTCTGGTACATGTCACAGCGTGCTATGTATTTTGAGGTTTCTCTCTTCATCTTACTTCACCAGATTTCTTCCTTCAAATCTTGATACATCTTTCATTCTTCTAGGGTGTATAGAGAACTGTGAAGAGTGAGCTTTCCTCATAATCAAATCTTTTAATTCCTTTTTATTTGGTAAACAAAAGCGATTGCGAAATCCTGAGATTCCTTGCTCATCTTCAATGAATTCTGTTGAGTTTTCTTCTTGCCTTCCCTTCTTGAGTTGGTTTTTTCCTTGTAGTGGAGACAGACACTTTGAGATAGTGACCACACCATGATATACCTTTTGTTTTAATGCAACTGCTATGACATTCGCTCTCCTGGGTGACACTGAAGATCTATATCACCGTTCTTGATTAATTCTAATCATCTTCATTGTTGTAGATTTAATTCTAACTAATTAATGCATGTATTATGGCTTCTAATTCTGAGTCATGATTAGGGTAATCTGGTAATCCCCTTCATGTGGTGACCATCTTGACGTAGACGTTATAACCCTTCCATGTTATATTAATACACATCTTAGTCCCTGTATTAGAACTGAGGCTGTAATCAATTTAGTCTTTAGTAGAATTGGGGCTGTAATCTTTAGCTCCTGTATATCATCCTTGTGCATGTCAAAGCATGTCTTGTTATTTTGTAAATTTCTTGACTTGATTCACTGAACCCTTATTGATTCTTATTATATATATATATACAACAACATTTGTCTATGAGTTCCTCTAATGATCTTTGGGTGTTTTTGGTCCAACAATAGTATGTGTCTGGGTTAACCATACTTCTGCTATGTCACTCTGATTTTCTGTCTAAACTGAGCTTCTTTGCGAATCCTTTCTTTGGTATATAACCATTTAATTATTCACCCTTGTCTGACTTATTCTTCTCTTGTACGAGGTTGAAAATCATGTCTTTTGTGATTTTGACCCTAATATGGCACAAACTTCTTTATTCCTTATACCATTGTACAGACAGTTCACCTATACTCCCGTAGTCTTATAACACATCTTTGTCCAAATAGCTTATAAGCAAACTATTTTCTTACACAAAAAAACAGAATTGTATTCATTTCATGTCTTGTTCCTAACTAGCGTTATTGTTTGATGCTTGTTTTTATGATTTTTCTGACTATCTTCTTTGTTACTTTCCCTCATGTCTTTCCTTTAGGGTGGATTGATCTCCTTTTCCATTCGAACTAATCTTAGGGTGGAATCCCTCTTCCTCCATTAGCGGTTGATATGATGTTGATGCCTATCCTTTGGCTTGTATCATTGCCTTCCCTTTAGGTATGGACTTTATTGGACATTGGCTACAATAGTGTGCATCTTGTTTGTAGTGAAAACAAGTTGTATTTGTCATGATCAAAGGATTATGTTGCTTGTTTACCCTTGTGTATTCAAATATATCTTCTTCCATCCAAAGCGCTCGGTCGACTATAGTTTGTAGGTCTGAAAACTCACAATCCATAGCTATAATGCAACGCTTCATACTTGGTCATAGGCCTAAAACTACTTCATTCTTTTGGCTTCAATGCTAACATCATCTTGAGCATATTGAGATAGATGATGAAATTGTTGAATGTATTCCATGATAGACTTTTCTTTTTGAGCATTAAGAAAATCCTGACATTTTTCCATGACAACTTTAGAAGAAATGTGGGCCTTATGAAACATATTTACAAACTCTTTCCAAGTAATATTATCCTTATTCTGATGTCCACTGAATAGCATTCCACCAGTTAATGACCGGTTCCGATAGTTGGTAGGTGGCAAAAAGAACTTTTTTCTTATTCGTATATTGGATGGTCTCCAGTCTGCTTTTGATATTTTGTAACCAATTATCTACACTCAATTGTTCTGTTGTGGATGAGAATTCAGGTGACTGAGTCTTCAGAAAGGTTGTGAGTTTGGATGCAGTTGCACTTGACGTTGACACTGATTCTTCCAGCGACACTTTTGTAGTAAGTTGTTCCAATATCCTTACTTGTTCCAGTATCTTGGCTTGTCCTTGTTCGCATTTAATCTAGTTTCTCTCTATGATAGCTAGGACTTCCATTATACTGTGTTGTCTTTCCTGATTTCTGTTCTCCATCTATTGTACTGTCAGATCTTTAGTTTGTTCAGTGATATTCTATTTGACAGTAACTGAGACTTAGGATTCAGTTCTACAAACTATTTTTTAGCTTAGAAAGGGAATGTAAGACTGAAGTAAGTATGAGAGCAAGAAGAAGGTAGGAGAGAAAATAAAGTGAGATTAAATGATTTTTCTGATTGCTTTTGTAGGACACACCTTCCAAAACTTCCTATTTACAAGGATAATTCAACATCTTCCAATATTTAACATTCAGGGGCTAACTTATTTCTATACATAGGCTTAAAATCCAATGGCCTTATCAATTTAGTTTCTACTTCACACCATCTATAGCTATGCTATCTTCTTTCCACTTTTAGTTTTGGCATTCCCTACTATATAAAACTTCAAGCCAATTTTATCATTTATCTGATCCACTGAATACAATGCACCAAATATATAATTCCTATTGCACCATCCACAATCAAATTATATGGTTATCTAAACCTTATAAATCTCAACTTTCACTATGAATTCATGAATCTAATATCAGATCTGCTATTTGTGGTGTCCCGTTTAACTATATATCCTAATCATAATCTAGTATCCTCATTTTAAATCCACCAATATCAATTGTATCACGATTCCCTAATAATCCAATTCTTTTCATCATTGATTCATTATCTCAGTCTACTCACCCAGTAATCAACTAAACGTCTTACTATCTACTTCTAATTTAATCCACCATCATGAACATCCACCAAGATTAATACAACTAATCAGGGTTGTAATCCAATAATCACTATTATTAACATCCACCGAGAACAAAATCATTGATCAAGCCTAGAATCCAATAACTATTATTACTTTTCCTATTTCTCCAAAACTTAACTTATTCATTCATCTAGTTAATCCAATCCATCAAACTTCATAGATTTATCCATTCAAAATTCACACCACCAATTTCTCCTGATAATGAACATGAATCCACCGATTCCTTTGTCTATTGCTTATCTCTTATGTAAATCCCTTACGGATTTATCTACTTCCTTCACTTACGACTCCCATGGGTGTAATCTAACTTATTTATTGCAATGAAAAATTTGCATTTAATTTCTTTTGAGATTTAGAGTCTGATTGGTACGGGAAGAGTAGGATAACATAGGTAAGAACTGAGACTAAATGGGGTAGAAGCAGAAAGCTTTTAACATAATATTTATTTAAATTCAGAAATTAGTTTTTGCACAAATTACTTATATAACAACCTGTCAAGCTGAGAGCACAATTTGGCACAATCAGAAAACTTCGTCTACTTAAATTGTTTTACCCATTGTATTAAAGAAATCAAATGGGTATTATTTGCTGACTACTCGAGCGGTGACCTTACAACTTTTCAAAAAGAAAGGTCTTGGTCAGGGCATTCGTGCTATTCTTCTTAACATCATCCTTAGTATTACTTCAACTAGGGTTAATTTCCATTCCATTTGGTCTATACTTACATCAACAAGTTAGTCTAAACGACTACACGTGTTTTTGAGTTTTTGACAAACTCAAAAGAAAAGATTTTAATGCATGTCTAAGAGAGATGAGATAGAAATAGCAATAATACTTACGGTTTTTTGAAATTTCCATTGAAAAATAGGGTTTTATACAACTCGTATTCTTATCGTAACCAGATATATACTTAGGGTTACAACCTACAGTCAAGCCTACTCTGATACCACTTTGTAACGCCCCCGTTTTTGGGAACATGAACTTCGTTACCTTCCGTAACAGCCTAGGGGTTCAATTACGAACAGAAAAAGTATCATGCCTGCTCACGAACATTTCAAACGTTAGTTTGATTAAAATATGACCTAACGGTCAACTTTAATAGCTTTAAGGGCGTCCAAGCCCAAAATTGACTTACACTCAAAAGATCCAAAGAAAATTTTTACAGAAATGCTTGAGTGCGGTCGAAACCCTAACATGAAAACTTGTAACATTCTTTCTTCTTCTAACCCTAACACGCACTGCCACCTTTCCAGTCTAAGTTTCCACCCTAGAATAAGGTCATGTGACTCAACCATCCCGTGGCTTCCCATGATGTCTCCTTACCCTAGAACCACTTTTGAAATTCTACCAGCAAAGTACCAAGTTTCTTAGTAGTATAAAATAGTTGAGTTCCTGGTCTACCATGATTATTTAAATAATATATTTAGTATTACTAAATCTTGTCAAGGTGAATATGGCCATCAAATTAAATAGGTTTTTTTCAGGTGGTAGGACATTAGCTAATATCATCTTATTGTAAATATTTATTGTAGAAGAAAAAACAATGCGTAAATAACATAATAAAAATACTGATAAAGAAATAACTTAAAGGAATGTAGGTTCAACATAATCAAAGACATATGACTTGCCTTCTTATCCAAAGTTTATGTGGTCTTCAGGTTGGATACTCGACTTCTTTAACTACTCTTGTAGTTCTTCTATTGACCTACTTGTTGGTCCGAATACTAGCGCGAAAGACGAATGCAAATGAGTTCCTGCTTTGCAGAATGCAAACTGGGAACAAAACACAAATAAATAACCAAATGACACAAGGAAAATAGGTTTGGGTGGTCAGGGTTTAGGTCACGCTTGGTTTGGCTGAACAGGGTACAAGTGTTATTTGGGTTTCTACAAATAGCTGCAAGTGATGAGGACATGACCCCTATGGATACAACCATATTTGCTATGCTTGTTGTCCCAATTACAAGAGCTCCTACGCATGACTTAAATTATCAGGTGAGCTCATTTCAAAGAGGTTTTACTTTGCTTGATAAAGAACTTATGATATTACATAATGAGGGTTTGTTGCGTTTGTTATCATGTACCGAGATTTATGATCAAGATCATGCAATATGTGAGGCTACACATATGTTAAAACCGAGGATGGTTTTCTGTCAAGAAGGGGAGGATGATGTGACCACGCCACAAACACACACGACCATAGCGCCCAATATCAAGATTGAAATAAAGGTGAATTCGTTTCTATCTATTCCTACTAATGTTATTCATGAGAATGGTGTACTACCTCATGTAACTACTTTGTACATTCTTAGGTTTGACAAATAGAAGACTTTCGAACCGAGAGGAAGAAGGAGGCCGGGGCTAAATCAATGGAGAAAAACAAGAAAGAAAAACACCAAGGAGAAGCCATGCAGTGGGAGGGCAAAAGGGGAGAGGTCCAAGAACTTAAAGCCCATATTTTGGATGAGGTTTCCAAACCCAATTCAGAATTTCTTCAAGCCCAACCGAAATCAAACTCGGAATCAACTCAGAACTCAATTCGGATTCGGTTCGGGAAAGCCAGACATGCCTGTAATAAAACGGCCATAACTTTTACAAACGGAGTCCGATTTAGGTGTTCTTATGCTTGTTGGAAAGCTTATTCCAAGGCCCATCCAATGGGTAAGGCCTCAGCTTCAGAAACCTTTTGGTCGTGTCGCAATCACCAAAATAATCTGACGCTAATTCAACCTGATAGGACCGATTTCCAACATGCATAGCATTCGCATCCGGAGTCCATTTGGGATGGAAAGATATCACCGAAACAAGTCAGAACTATTTCTGAATTCGAGTCTAAAGGTGCTGCGCCACCTCCAATTGGGCCCAAGGGCTTTGTAACTTTTCTTAGGGTGGGTGTCCAACCCTAGGACGACCCTTGGCCGCCCCTCTCTCTTCTCAAACTCATATATTCACCCTCTACCCCTTTGAACTCTTTGGGATTTCGTTGAGTTTAGGTTTAGCCATTGTGCAAAATTCTGTTCTTCAGTTGTGTCGGACGACCACCTGTCAAGACAGCTTTTCGGGATCCCAACTTTGTTTTTCATCTATGCTTCAATATTATTTGCAATATCAGATTGCCTACATCTTATTCTTGCTAGTTCTTCGATTGCTCGCAGGGATTGAACTTCGTGTTCAGATTGATCGCGCTTCCAGCTAGGTCAATAACATCTCAGAGTTGGTTTAGTGATTGCTAAGGCGCAAGCGTCGTCGTACGGTTGTAGTCGGATCGTGAGAGTCACCTCCACCCAAAATCGATAGTTATCAATCTCATCGAAAGATCGGGCACCTCGTTTCCATCAGCGGGTATGGACGGTATTGAGTTTTAGGTTAGAATATCATCTTGGTGGTTTTTAGGATGATGAAACAAAGCTGGGAATAGTGTAGACGGACTCAAGATGATCAAAATAGGTATATTTGTGTTTTTAGGGTTTCGATAAATAGTAATGGCTGGAACAGTATTGGACATAAGTTTGAATCAATATCGGGGTAGGCTAGAAAAGGGACTTCACGACTCAAAATGGTTAAGATAGGCATTGGGTTTAGAGTTTGAAGCAATGGTTAAGATGGTACATGGCCCAGGCAAGAGAGGTGCAGGGAGCTTTGGCGTGATTTGGTAAAGGCAGTAAGGAGGTCGGCAGTACTGGTGGCATCTCAGCTGGTGTGCCATCTCGACTGACGAGGCACGACGGTCAAAAGAAGCGGGCGGTCAGGTCAGTAGTGAGAGTGAAGAGAGAACAAAGAGGTGGCGGTGAGTGAATTTGGTCGTGGCTGCTTCAGCACATGGTCAGTGGCATGTCAAAGCGAGGAAATTGAGGTGTACGGGCATGGGACGATTGACCAAGAACCGAGAGAGACGGAGGAAAAATTACTACGTCCTCTGATATTTTCTGGATAGGAAACAGTGACTACCAGCGGGATTTTGCATAGATGGCCGTAGGGCGTGGTAGGAGCAGCGTGGGAAGTCGCTAGGGGATGGAGAAGGCACAGGAAAGAACTAAGAATCGAATAAAATCAAAACTCAAGGAATTCAAATCCTTTTTGGATTTTTAGGTTGTTTTAGCTTCCATTAATGGGCATTGTGATCAGACAGTCGCCTCCTGTAACTCGTCTTCTTCTGGTCAAACTGCGATAGAGCATGGAACCTTGATCACCAAAAACCCAAGCAATCAGCAAAACACACATGCTACTTGTGTGGGTTAATTACCATCTAAAAGTGTACATAGAAGGGAAGCCCCCACACATTAATTGAATGATAACAGTCACAACAAAACAGAATTCGATCCCAAAAATACATATACACAGGACAAGAGCCACACCAAAACTGGAAACACACATTGCAAACTATTCCCATGCAGTACAGTTCTCCATAAGTACATAGTACTAATTGTGGAAAAAAAAGGCATCTTTGCTTCCCAAATCGGTAAACAAGGCCATGCTAAAAACCAATCCTAGCAAAGCCTGAACTAACTATTGCAGAGCAATGCAGTAGATGGCCTATAACAATCAAATTTGGGGAAGTGTATGTGTACCCGCATTGCTCTGCAGTCACCCCAGTCTCAGCCGTCTCCGCTTGTGAGTCGCGCTGGTTCGAAGGTGCCACAGTTTCAGCCTTCTTCGCGGGCGTCACTATCAGGGCTGCCATGACCTCCGATGTGATTTGCTCCCTACGCTTTAGGATCACGACGTTCTCCATGACACACTTATGCGGTTGCTCTAGCGCGCCGACGAGGCGAGATTTCCGCCTGTGCTGATGCCCGTCCGGCCATCCACGGGCCAACGATTGGGAATTTGGATCTACACGATGATGAGAAATTGGGGAGGGGTGCAAAACTCATGAGCAGTAGGATTTGTGCGGGAGCACTGAGCTGCGGGCGACACCACGTTTGTCGAAGCAGCAGACCTCGACACCCTCACCGTCATCCTTCACCGCTAATGCCGACGTCGTGGCAGCGCCGGCCTCCTCGTCCGTCTGCAGGATCACATCGTCTACCGGCTCCACCGACCCGGTTAGCCCCTTTATCTATGGGCCCCACGAGTCATGTTTTGGATCAGGCTTTGGCGACGGCGCCTTGTCGGATTTGGACTCCGATGACTCGCCCCCTCCTCCTCTTCATCCTCGTGCGGCAGTGCCAGATTCCTCGCCTGTAACATCCTGAAAATTTGAATTTGAAAATATAAAGTTTTTGAATTTCTTTTGCAAATGTGATTTATTCGATTTTGGAATTATGGGATTTTCTGGAAAATTTTGATGAAGGTTCCAAAAGTCGGAGGAGAAACAAACATGATTAAATATTAGAAAGATGAAATCTAAGATAAGAATCTGAAAAGGTGATCCATGAAAGTAAGAAAGAAATTTGACTTAGAACATAAAATATCATTTCTGAAAATAATGGCATGAATAACAATGGAAGCAAGTAAATTAAATACCAACATTAGTTGGAAATATTTTTACTAAGTCCAAAATGTCATCAGGAGCTTCTGTGAATTTTTCTGGAATTTTTGGATGTATTTTCATATTTTTCTGAGCTTATTGGGATTTTCTGGCAATTTCTAAAAAGGTAAAATCAAAATCAGAAAAATTAAAACCTCAACCCACTCCTCTGGCCGCCACTTGGACGGCCAGGATCAGCCCATGTCGCCTGGCCGATCCCGCCTCTCCCTTTCCCCTGCTCGCCACGTGGGCGGCCGTGATTTCCCCTTCCCCGCGCCCTGGCCCATCTGGCCCATCCGCCCCACTTAACCGCGCCCGCTGCCCGATCAGCCTCCCCCGCCACGCGGCTTCATCCGCGCCGTCGCGCTTTTCCCTCCCCTCTCTCGCTGACCGGTGGACCCGCATTGTCAGAGGCGTCTCCTTCCTCCCCCGTCTCCTTCTCTCTGCGCGGAGGCAGCCTCTTTCTTCCCCATGGCACGCATGCGCCCGGGAGCGGCCGCCCGCTGCCTGACGCGTCCTCTCGCGTGCGCGGCGCAAAAGGCTGCCCGGGAGGACCACGCGCGCCAGGAATCCCGCTGCTGCCCCGCCGCCTGCCATCGCCGCTTGCCCCGACACGACCGCTCGGGCGGGAGCGCCATTGCCAGCTCCACCTGGCCCCTATAAGTACCCCCGAAGCTCCCATCGTCCTCCCCGCGCTCTCAGCTCTCTCCCCCTCCAGGTAATCGCGCTGTAAACCCCTCTCCACCACCGGCGAGCCATTCTCTCCCAACTCCGGCGACCTAGCTCCCCACCGTTCCACTGCACCAGAGCCCAATTCCTCTCGCCTGAACCACCTCCAGAGCGTCTCGAAGCTCTCCCGACCCTCGCGCGAGCTCCCTGTCGCCTGTGGTTCGCTGTCACCGAGCACCTCCCCGAGCCGCCGCCGCCGCCGCACGCCGCCAGCCTAGCTCCGGTGCCCCTCAGTCTCCGTCGCCTCCACCACCGGCACCGCCGCAACCCCAGCGTCGCATTTTGGCCATCACCTCCGACCCTCCGGCCACTCCTCACCGGTGACGCCACCGTCCTTCCCCAGCCTTGGACTTCCTCTGCCCGACCCCCTCCGCGAGCTAACTCAAAAGGTATAATTACCCTTATAGGGTAAGAAACACCCGAGCGCTCCCCTGGCTAGCAGCGCTAACTCTATTCCCCCCTGTTCCCTCGGCCGCGCACGTTCGAGCCCCCGGCTCCGCAGCGCACCGAGGTCGAACTTTTCTTTTAATTCCGCCTGACAGGTGGGCCCCACCTGTCAGTGGGGGCCAGGCCGAGCGACCCGCTGACCATTGGGCCCCGCTAGACAGCGGCACACTGGCATGCGGACCCCACATAACAGTAGCCAGCCCCAGATGTCAGAGACACAGTACACAAGGAAATAAAATAAAAAGAAAATGAATTAAAAACTCCAGTGGGACCCATATGTCAGAATTTTCCATTTTATGGAATTTCACAGAACTGAGATTTTCAAATGGGCATAACTTATTCATTTTAAGTCCAAATTAAGTGAAACAAATTTCTAAATTTGTCTAAATTCAAGATCTATCCAATGAAACCAGAACCATGATTTTGGAGTCCATTTGAATTTCTGGTGATATTTTGAGTGATTGATTGCTTTTCTTTTATTTGGGTTTATCGCACGATTAAATAGCATACGAGGCTCAAGAAGAGGAGGTTGAGGCAGCCAGCTTAGAAGCTTCAGAAGCCCAAGATCAAGATCCCCGTGAACCAGGCGAGTTAACACTTTGACCATTTTGAACCTATGATTTTACAAAGTTAATTTCTTTTAAATTATCAACATGCATGCTGTTATTTTATGTGGTAAAATATGTTCATTTTCCAGAAATGGTAGTTATACACCTAATATAATGCTTGGTAATAATGATCCGTTGAAATGCTTGGACATGTGAACCTTGTCGCCTTAGCAAAATTTATATTATCATAGCTTTTACTAGTAAGTCCAAATAGATATTGCGTTGCTTAGTATTGCTAGATAAAACGGGGGTACATAGCTGCCCCAAAAACAACACTTGCAAAGTATGATATGTTTTGGGACAGTCATGAGTGAAATGACTGTAGTAAGTGGACACAATATTTTCTACCTCTGAAAAATCCTAAAATTGCTTAAATACCTGGATGGATGGTTTGGGGGCTGGTATGTGGTGCAGTGGATGCACAAAATGTGAAATGTGGTAGAACCATCCAGGTAATCTTAAGGACTGAATCATGTCATGTCAACCTGTGTAAAACAGTACAACCACAAGTCTGTAAAGTACAACTTGGCTTAGTAGATTACCAGACCCTGAAAGTCGTTCTCACAGGAGAGGGTGGTGAGATAGTGCAAGCGGCTGTCTGTGAGACGGCTTGAATGAGACACTCGTAGAGGGTGAAGTTCTGCTGTGGCGGGCTAGCAGGGGAGTAGCCAGCTGCTAGACGTTCAGAAGGAGAACATCCCGCACAACGTATGGGACCCACCGCAAGTGGGAGCGACCCATAGGGTGAAATGACAGAAGGGGCGAGGTACTTTGAAAAGTCACCGTGATGGTCTGCTCAACCACATGATTAAGGAATCGTGTGGGGCAACGAGTTGATTGTCTCTTGTGGTGAAAGTGTACAAACTCTGCAGAGTCAAAACTATTCGAATAGTCGTGCCCACGGTCAAGGGCGGACATGGGAACTTAACTAGATATAGCTCTATTTCAAAAATCTTGGTGGGTGATAATGGGAATGTGAAAGGACTATTGATGGTCCTGGTTTGGAATTGTCCTGGGTGTCGACCCAGTGGTAAGTTAAGCGGCTATAACGCTGAAATATGTTATATGATACAGATGCCATGTAATGGTGGATGGAATCTGTGTCAATTATAAGATCAACTTACTTTACCAATATAAGTCTTGAGTTTAAAATTGCTAGGTCTTAAGGAATTTTTAAGTAATTGTATTCAAAAGCACTCTTCGCAAAGTAAAATAAGCCCGAGCCATCCTTTGCCAAGCCATACATGTTAAATATTGCATTCTGTGTGTTGGCTCGCGAGCACGGTGGTTTGTGCTCATATTCGCAATATCAAAACAGAAATACGAACTCAAGGACATTACGCCTATGAGGAGGCCCCTACCAACGTTGGCGGAAGCAAAGGCGATAACTAAGGCGTAGGCCACGATGGTTAGACATAGACAAGTGGACTCCTGGCTTTGTGTGCACATATGTTACCAGTTCTCCGATGACATATACTGTACACATTACCCTACTGGTTGCTTGCCTGTGGATTTTGGGTTTACTTTTGCTACTATTTCCGCTGCACTTATGTAATGAAGACATTTGGCCAAAGCGGCCCTTTTGTAAACATTCACCCGATGTGGTGTATTTCAAACTCTGTAATATTATTATGCGATGTATGACATGATCCAGCAATGTACCTGTGTGCACTAACTACTGATCCAGAGATTAGTGCAGTGAAACACAGTAGATTCTGGATTGAAAAATCTGGGTCTGACAGATGCATATAATTCTACATTTTGATGTATAGGTAAATTTTATTTAATCCCAAATCAATTATATTAGCTTCCTTGAATTATTGCCTAATTATTCTCTAATTGACATGGCTAAAAGAAAATAAAAACAAAATGTGCTTAAAAGGGGATTCGAACCCTAGACCAGCTGTGTAAAACGTTCAGCACACCACAGCTAACCATCTGGGCATTTGGCTTTTGGCGGCTTATTAGCGCACGTAATGTAGAAGAGACCAGGGATGATTGGAAGCCAAAACAGATGAGGCGGCGCGGTGTTTCTGGTGCCGGCGGGGCATGGCTAGGGACTCGGCTACGATAGGTGAAATAGAACCCCGGGGCGCTTGGTAAGCTACGGGTGGCCGCACTTCGGCTCGGGCGGCGACTGTAACATCCTGAAAAATCTGAAATTTAAAATATGAATTTCTTGAATGGTTTTACAATATATTCTATTTAAGTTTGGATTTTTATGGTATTTTTCTGGAATTTGGTTGAGGTTCCAAAAATTTAAGAAGCTCAAAAAGAAATAAACATTAGTAATACCCTAAAAGGAATTGTGTAAATAATAGAGAATTAAAATTTAAAATGAGAATCTGAAAAGGTGATCCAGAAAGGACAAGGAGAAAATTTGATTTAAAACCTTGAGACCCATTTCTAAAAATAATGGCAAGAATAATAAGGAAGCAAATAATTAAAAATGCCAACATATATGGATATATATGTGTGTGTGCATAAATATATAAACAAATGGGTACATAATAAAATGTGGCATCTACCATTTAACGCCAAAAACTTACAAGCAGGAAGGAACAAAATATAAATAGTACAAACACACAAATGCATAAGCCAAAAACAAAAGAAAAAGACAGAAAATAAAAAGAAAAAGGGGAGAGAAAGAGCCAGGCCGGCCACCAACCCGGCCCAGCCCCCACCTCCTTCCTACCTCCATTCCCCGCACGGCCCAGCGCGCCTGCCAGCCCATTGCCTCCACCCCGCGCCCATCTCTCTGCCACGTGGGCCCCCTCCGTCTCGCCGCCCCCTCTCTCTGGCCAGTGGGCCCGAACCGCCAGCGCCCCTCTCCTTCCTCCTTCCTCTCCCTGCACGCGCCCGGACCCCCTCCTCCTCCGCTCCACTCTGGTCAAAAAGCCGGGTGACACGGTGTGGGTACCTAGCTGCGCAACTATGTGGGGAAATCCCTTGAATCCCGCTGCCAAGCCTTCGCCGCCCGCTGTCGCCGCTGACGCCGCCGCCTGGCTTCGCCGCCCGACAGCCCCGGCGCACCGCATGGCCTCTCAGTGGTAGCCGCGCCAGCGCGCCTATAAAAGCCACTAAGGCTTCCTCCGAGCTTCCCACACTCAGTTCTCCTTCTCACTGCGCCCAATCGAGCTGAAAGCCCTTAAATCGCCGCCGTCACCTCTCTTCCCCATCTCCGGCGACACCTTCCCCGCCAAATCACACCGCCGCATTTCAATTCCACCCTCCCACACCACCTCCGGAGCACCGTGAACTCGCTCCCGGTCTTCCCCGTGCACCCCGTGGACCCCAGCTCGCCGGCACCGAAGCTCCCTCCCAAACCGCCGCCACCGCACGCTGTCGGCCCGCCACCGTGCCCCTCAGCCCCTGCTGACCTCACCATTGGCATCTCCGAAGCACGAGGAACACATTTTGCCCCTTCCCCGTACCTCTCCGACCACCGCTCGCCGCCGGCACCGCAGCCCCACCGCCGCCCTCGACCTTGTCTGCCCGACCCCCTTCGCAGGTTAGTATAGAAGGATAAATCCCCCTATATGGGTAAGCAACACCGAGTGAACCTCCTGGCTAGCAGCGCTAACTCTCTTCTCCTTCCCCCCAACTCCCTGGTCGTGCGCGTTCGAGCCCCCGGCTCCGCAGCGCACCGGGTTGAGTTTTCTTTTATTCGGTCTGACCAGTGGGCCCCACCTGTCAGCGGCCGCTATCCTGAGCGGCCCACTGACAGGAGGGTCCCACCTGTCAGCAACACGTGCAACTAATGACAGTGATTAGCAACTAATTAATCTCATAAATGCTAATGCTGGATGGATATAAGATAACCTCACTGACATGTGGGCCATAACTCAAATATTAAAATAACCGTACCTCTGGGCCCACCTATCATAGATACAGCACATGGAAATAAAAATAAAGAGAATGAATTAAAAATACCCAGTGGGACCCACCTGTCAGGGTTTTGATAATTTTTGGGATTAAATCAAACTGAGGACTTTAAATGAGCATAACTTATTTATTTTAACTCCAATTGAGTAAAACAAATTTCTAAATTCATCTAAATTCAAAATCTATCCAATGGAACTGAAACCATGATTTTTAGAGTTCATTTGAATTTCTAGTGATATTCTGTTTGATTTGCTGCTTTTGTTTTTATATGAATTTTGTGCACAATAAATAGCGTATGAGGCTCAAGAGGAAGAAGCCGAGGTAGCAACTCAGAAGCTCAAGACAACCAAGACCCAGACCACTGTGACCAAGGAGAGTCAATACTTTGATCATGTTGAACCTACATTTTCTGCAAATTACTTTGGTTTAAATTATCAAATTGCATGCTGTTATTTTATATGCAAATACATATTTAATTTAAGATTCTAGTTATATGCCCATTGTTTGCCTTGAATAATATTACACCTCCTTTGGAATACTTGAATATGTGAACCTTGTCTCCCTAGCAAAATGATAATGGTAACTTTTCAAAAAAAATAAGTTTGTAATTATACGCCATGCTTAGTACTGCTTAGATACTCAGGGGGCGATGAAATGCCCAAGTTTCAATCATGAGAAACTGGTTTGGGAAGTCATGGTGGTAATGACTGGTATATGTTGGTATGATTATTTTATGTTTCCAAAAACCCCAACCTGCTTAAATATCTGGGCGGATGGTTCGAGGGTGTGTGTGTGGTGCAGTGGAAGCACAAAGTGGGTAGTAGTAGACTGCCCAGATACCACTAAGGACTGAATCTTGTCATGACCTCCTGTGCAAAATAGTACAATCACAAGTCTGTAAAGTACAACTTGGCTTAGTAGATTTACCGGACCCTGAAAGTCATCCTCACAGGAGGAGGTGGTAAGGTAGTGCAAGTGACTGTCTGTGTGACAGCTTGAATGGGACACTCGCAGAGGGTGAAGTTCTGCTGTGGCGGGCTAGTAGTGGGGGTAGCCAGCTGCTAGACGTTCAGAAGGAGAACATCCCGCACAACGTATGGGACTCACTGCAAGTGGGAGCGACCCATAGGGTGAAATGATGGAAGGGGCGAGGTACTTTGAACGGTTACTGTGATGGTTTGCTCAACCGCATGACTAGGGAATCATGCGGGGAAACGAGTGAATTGTCTCTTGTGGTGAAAGTGTACAAACTCTGTAGAGTCAAAACTATTCGAATAGCCGTGCCCACGGTCAAGGGCGGACATGGGAACTTAACCAGATATAGTTATGTTTCAAAAACAACCTTGTGGGTGGAAATGGAAAAAGTGGAGGGCAGCGGAAAGCCCTGATTTGAGTTGTCCTAGGTGTCGTCCCAGTGGTAATGTAAGCGGTTATAATGTTGAAATGTTAGCATATGGTGCAGATGCCATATAACGGTGGATGGACTCTGGATCGCTATTATTACTGCATACTTTTACACATTATGATTTTGTCTAAAACTGCTAGGTCTCAGGAAATTTTTATGTATTATATTTCAAATAATGACACTTCTATTCTTACAAAATAAAATATGGAAGGAATAAACAGGGTCGTGAGTAAAGGAGATGGATGTTTGTAGTATACACATAAAGGTATTGGTGGATTCATGTTGATCATAAATAGGAAACGATAGAGTGGATTCTGGGAGAAAGAAATTGGTGGAGCCTAAATGAATATATATACTAGATAGATGATTTAAATGATTTTTGGAGAATTAGGGAGTACAAAGGTAATTGTTGGATTACGACACTAATAACTAATATGAATTCTTGAGAGATGATGACAATATTGGGATTAATAGAATCGACTACTAGATGAGTCAATTGAATTTTTGGAAATTTGGAGGTATGATAACAATTCTTGGAGTATAAAATTGATCAATGATAATCTTGGTGGAGGTATACTAGTGAATGGTAGACCTTATCAATGATATTCTTGGTGGATGTATACTAGTGATGCGTAGACTTGATCAATGATATTCTTGATGGAGGTATTCTAGTGAGTTACTTAGAGATAGATAATGAAAAATAAGGTTGATTATTAGAAGAGCAAATTATGGTTGTGGATCAATAACAAAAGGATTGGATTGTTAGGAATTTAGAATACAAAAGATATTGATGGATAAAATAAATGATATTAGATAAATGATGTCGCTAACTGTTTGGAGTTTTAGGTAGCAATTGATCGGTGGATTATATAAATGATGATACTCGCTGTTTGGGGATTTAGGCAGAAATTGATTGGTGGATTGTATAATTGATGATATTCGCTATTTGGAGTCTTAGATAGCGATCAATATAGAAAGAGTAAGATCAGTGGACTAATTAAATGATGTCACTCGTTGTTTGGAGTCTTAGACAGCAGCCAATAAAGAAAGTATATTTTCGGTGGATTAAGTCAATTATGGTAATCGTTGTGTGGAGTTTAGGTAGCAACCATAACACTATGATTAAATAATAATAATGCTACCAAAAGCAATTTTGGCAAATAAATAACCCGAGCCTCTCCTTTGATAAGCCATGCATACTATTTAATTGCATTCTGTGTATTGGCTCGCGGAGCACGGTGGTTTGTGCTTACACTCGCTTTCACAACAAATCCAGAATCAGGAATCAGATCACGACGCTTCAGCAACACTATGGATCATGGTGGCAAAGAAGATGAAGATGTCAAGGGCTAGGTCGCAAACCTCCAGTTGGCTGCCTGTGGGCATGTCCTGAAGGTCCCACTTGTGTGCTTCGTTCCTCCGTTGCTGTAATTCAATGACTTTGGCCTAATCGGCCTATAAGTAAGTTTATTATTTTATTTTACGCTTCCGCATGATATTTACTTTGATATTCAGAACTGTAATCTGTGAGCACTATCTACTGATCCAGGGAATAGTGCGGTGGAATCACAGAGGAATCCGGATTATAAAATTTGGGTCCCTACAGCGACACAACGCGGGCCGAGATGGCTCACAGCGGCCGGCCATGGAAGGGAAAGGGGAAACGGCGGCGTCGATGTGGAAGGGAAGGAATTGAGGTGAGCACGAGCTACAAAAGGTCAAGAGAAATCTTACCATGCGTTGGCCAAGCCGGAGCAAGTCTGAAGTGAGCTGGCGGTGGAGATCATGAGCGGTGCGGGGAGGCCACCGTGGAGGGAGGAGCTCAGGCGACGAGAAGCTTAGCCGGTGGTTGGGGAAGGATCAGGGCACCGAGGAGATGCTTCCAGAGCGAGGAATTGAACTAGGGATCGCCGAGGAGGGAGCAGCGCTGGCGGCAGCAGTTTCGGCTGGCAATGGGGAAGAAAGGTATTCCGGCGATCTCGGCACGAGGTTTTCCAATTAGGCTGGAGGGGAAGTAGATGGGGAGCGGGGACACGCCGTGACGCGTTCAATTGGCCGTGGTGCTTGTCGGAGCGGCCGGGGCGGTGTGAGGCGGTGGCGGCCAGTGCTCCGGGCTGGCGCTCGAGCTCGGGCTGAGCAAGTGAGAAAGGGGGGAAGCCAGGGGAAAAGCAATGGGGTGGCAGGGCTCTTATAGCCGTAGAGGGAGGTTGTTGTGGCGGAGCTGTTGCCGGAGACCGATGCATAGGGCAACGAGATGGCGAGGGGATTGAAGCCGTCGGGAGCAGGGCGTGGGTGATGTGCGCACAGTGGTTAGCGACACGATGGAGACGGGGCCAGAGTAATGCTCGCACAGGAGCCAGCGGGGCCGGTCGGGAGTGAAGTGAGAGCAGAGCAGAGGGAAACGAGAGGAGGAAGAAGAGCCAGCACGGAGGAGGGAGAAGAGAGAGAGGAGGAGGCGGCCCACGGGCAGAGAAAGAGCAGGAGGGGCCAGCAGCAGAGGAAAAAAGAGAGGGAGGAAGAGAGAAAGGGAGAGAGAGAGAAAAGGGGCTGGGTCCACATGTAAGAGAGAGGGAAAATGGAAAAAGAATGAGAGAAAAATGAGAGGCTATGCAATCTTTGGATTTTGAATTTTGAATTTCTATTTCATATTTAAGATTACTGATTTCCAGTTTTGCAGGATATTAGAATTCAAAAATTGAATTTTCAGTTCAATTATTTAAATGCGGTTGTTTGATTCTCGGTTTGAGTTTAAAATTTTAATTTTAGTTTGGATTTAAGTGTAATTTAAAATTGGTTTAGAATTCGTAATTCATTGTTTTATATTATTCCCATATCCTCTATTAACACCATTATTATGTTCACTTTGGATATTATTTCTCATTATATTTATTTGCATGTAACAAAGCTCAAAAGATTTCAAATAAATATTCAGATGAAATTTGAATGCTAGCAAAATGCAGGAAAAAGTTTTAAAAATTTCATATTTCTGAACATCCAGATTTTAGAATGTTACATAGGAGGAGGCGAGTGATCGCCCTCCTGGCCACAACGTGCTATGACAGGAGGCTCTGGAAGCTGTAGGTAAGTAAGGCTACTTCTATTAATTCTTGCTTAATCCTAAACAATGGTGCAGCAGCCCTCAAGAAGGTGACCCTAACAACAATATTTTAGCTAGAGATATCTAAATAACTGAATAACAAAACCTAAACCGACTTGATCTTTTAACCGACTCAAACCTAACTTGATCTCCAATGTGCCCATGACTGTCCAAGACAGTCATGGCTGCGCTGTGTTGCTACCTAGTTGTGTCATGCCCTTGCAATGACGGCTATAGGTGGTACCCTAAAAGGAGTCCACAACATTTCCTCCCTCCTAAAAAAATAGCTTGTCCTTGAGCTAGAACGTAGGATAGGGACGACGGAACTCATGATAAGGCTCCCAAGTAGCATCGGCTATAGTAAGGCCCCACCATTGTACCAACAAATCATAAATACCTCAACAGGCATGAGCGTACATTGACTAAGAATATTGTTTACAAAGATGTTTTTATATCCTAGATGTATTATGTATTTAATTTGTACTAATGTTGCATAGGAAATACCATATGCTACTAAATATGGACATGCACGTTCGTAAGATAAACAATGTTCGTGTAACAGTTTTAGATCACGTTTGCGGATATATACCACCCTTATTTAGTACCCTGTTGCAACACACGGGCACCTTACTAGTTCCTTAAAAACATTGAATATTTTGTGCAACATGAGATTTTCCACTGAAGTTAGATCATCCTAAGGTGTACCTGACGGTTTTGTACTGCTAAGTTGGCACCATAAGATCATGCTCCTGTAAAGAGCAGCATGCTGGTTTGGCATCACAAAATATTCAGTGGGCCGGAACAACCACCGGCTGGATGGTGCAAGGTACATGTCGACGGTAGTTTCCAGGGTTTTAGGATGAGTTTTGCGCGCAGATCGGCTAATGTGGCCGTGGATGCATGTGCTAAAGAGGCCTTGCCGAGTTTTGTCAAGATGCGAATGGGATGAGCTTCCGAATTTTCTTTTGAGTTGTAATCCCTACGGCTTTTGTAATTCGACAATGCTTACTTAATAAAGTAAAGTTGGCCTGTTCTCAAAAAAAAAAAAAAATCACACTAGCCAAACATGTCCCAACTAGCCAAATTAGATTATAAGTGTATCAATATTTGGAAGATCTTTTTTGCGAGGGCATATTTGGAAGATTTTAGGTGTTTAAAAACTTCAAAAAGCCTAAGTTTTCAAATATCAAACTTGGGAACTTCACTTTTGAAACTTATGAGGGGATACATTTATATTTTCATGTTTTGGAAATTTTTTGCGTTCCTTAAGTTCCTATATGCCCAAGATGTAAAAGAAGTCGAAACTCCATTTTGAAATTTCGGTAGAGGCTTTATGTTGATTTTAGAAAATGATGATCGACAATGGCATACATAGGCTTAATAAATTTCAAATTGCAAAGGTACACAATGAGATGACCAAAAGTCGACGGTATATATATCCCATATTGCTCCAAGTTCTAATGGTACATAGGAAAATCTCTCAAAATTGTGTGCCTTATATGGCCACACAAATATACCACCTAACATATTTGATATTGAAGGATCGATTCACACTAAGATAGGCAATCAGAGAGGGGTGAATGATTGCGGAAGCTAAAAATAAATTTTAAGACTCTCCCCTAAACACAAAACCTATTTAAGCCTCATTTAAAAATTCTTAACAGAATAATGTACTCTCACAAAAACTGATCCCGATAAAAAACCGTAACTCCGATTGACCTCAAATTTTGACAAAAAAAACTAGACAAAATTATTAAACTAATTCAACTGAAATTACGTCAAACAGAGATCTAGAACACGAGATATAAAATAAACAAGATTGCTGATGCAGATAGTGACGAAAATGAATTAAGCCCTAATTATGCAACTAAGCAAAATCCGTACGGAATTAATGAGCCAAACTTTCCAGATCACAAACTTGATGCCCTAACTATATTAGATGGATTAAATCAACCCTAAATTAGTAAACAAAAATTTAATTCAAAATCAAAAACTGCGCATGCAAATAATAGGCAAAGGAAGATGAACGAAATTACCACACACTAAAAAAACCGGCCGAGAATCAAGACGACATTGCGCAAGAGGAAAACGCGATCGCTAATCACGTCCGACCCCCCAAAATCATCCACACAAGTCGGCCGCCGATCGCTTTTTCTCGATACGACACGACGCGGCCGACGCTCGCTACTTCCAGTCAATACGAGTCGGCAGTGCTCAATTATATATCTATCAAAAGCATGCATGCATGCAACGTAAACTTCAAATCTGCATGCAAGCTCCTTTATGTCTTATTGGCTCACTTAATCACAAGATAATATGGCAAATCTAATCAATGCTCTCGGCTAGATCATCTGCTCACTTTTCAATTTATTTCACGTACGGCCATGCAAAACCAACAAGAAAAACAATTAGCAATCTACTTACCTTGTCCTCTAATCAAAGCTAATCACGAGTAAAATATGGCAAACTGAAAAAAAAATACTTTCGGCTAGACCACATGCATGTGACTGATGAAATCAACACGACGAGGACGTGCTGCTGCTTCTCCACACGGAACGAGATCGCGCCAGACACGCGAAGACCTACGCGCTTCCGAAGGATGTGCTGCTAATCGATCACGGACGTGTGGCCGTCATTAGCATGAGAGTGAGACTCGCCGCCGATCTCAACTTCCGAACACCAAAAAGCAAATACTGCTGTCCGCTCAATCACGGCGCCGCCGCACACGGCACACGCATATTTTTTTTCTAGAATAGATCTATTATTTTCGAATCATGGTGGCTACAAAGTGCCCTCTCTTGGCACCACTAAACCCTAGCACAAAATTAATCTCTCCAAAAGTCACACCCATAAACAAAACCAGCCGCTTCTATTTATCTAGTGCTCTCCTCAACCGACTCCAATACGACATCAATCCTAATACAACTCATCCTAGGCCTTTTTGCCTCAACTAGGTTTTTTGGCCCACTACTTTTCAAGGAACCCAAAACCCTTTATAACATGGGTTTTTAATTCTTTTTACGCTTCCGATTTTTTCAGTCTTCCATGTGTCGAAGCCTCCAGGACCGCACCTCCTGTATTTTCTCCACGCATCATCTCCATGCGCATTGTTCTCTAGCCTGAACATCCCGCATGACATCCTTGACCGATAGGACCTCAGTTCCTCCCTGAACTTAGTCCTGAAACCTCAGTTCCACCCGAATCTAGTTTCAGTCACGTCATCGACCATGTTCTGCCTCAAGCAACACCTGCACATGAATAAACAAACAACCGCGTACGAGCACAAGTCCACGACCTGACTCAAGTCAATCCGCACAATACCTCACACGAGCGTATCATGCAACCTATCATATCACCATGCTATCACAAGCATATAAAGAAGCAACACACCATAAATAATACAGTAATATTATAACCAACGTTGTCAATTATTCATCATCTAAAATAATCTAGACCTGGCCACATGGTCTAACAGATATAGTTAGGATACAATAGAGGATCCTTCTGGAAAGACAGCTGCGAGCAACCACCATAAGCCAAACTTATAATTACTTTAAAAGTTACCATCTCTGTCTACACATGCTAAATTTATACCTTGCAGAAACACATACTTTCGCATGCATCCACATGAAAAGTCTGAAATAGTTGACTAATTATAGTATCATGTAGCTACCCTCCCCTCCAGCGTTCGTTGCTTCCTTCACACTTAGTTGTGAAATGGCATAGGAATGGTGCTTGTAGAAGATCTTAGGATGGGAATGAGAGGGCGAAATTACTCCACGCATAAACCAGTCGTTCCATATTTGCTCGTAAGTAGTTCCATTTTCTCCTCCTATTTTTGTGTAAGACAATTCGTTCCTTATTTTAGCTTACCTTCCTTCGTTTCTGTATTTTTTTAAAAAAAAATCAGAGCAAAGAGAAGACATTTTGTTTGCAAGGTGGGAAGAGGTAAACATGGTTCTATATTCCTTGATAGTTCATATTATTTTTCTATACAACCAAACATTTTGCCGCATTCTTGTTTTGCTATCTTTTTTATTCGCAATGTACAGTGTTGATTTGCCTCATTTGGTTGCTAGGTAGATTGATCTGGGGAGAGGAACAAACAGAGATTGGGGACTTGGAAGTTGCTGTACATCTACAATGGAATGCTTCTTGTGGATGTGGTAAGCCTTGTTCTTTCGGTTGTCATAATCAAATGGACATATGCAATCTTGTATAATATTCATATACCTACTCACTTATTTTTCATCCCATTATTCATTTTATTTACAATTTTTTCCATGAGGATATGAAAATATATTTTTTTTGTGGGGGAAAAGCATTTGATGTCCTGAAAGGTACAGCCCTTCAGCTTTCTCATTTTTACATGTCACAAATATGTAGTTTCGAACAAACGGTGACTATGTTCAACCATGGAGATCTACATAATTTTCCGATCCTCGAAAGATTAATGTATATAATAAGCTTGGTCGAACCCTTCAATTAACTGAAGTTTTGCTTGGTGTGTTCGGTTGTATAATTTTTCTATTTTTTCTTAATAATATTGTCGGAGCTCACTTATTAATTGGTGGACTTTGACTTTGACTTTGACTTTACACAATGCACATTAATGTTTGTTTGGTTCCGTATGTATGAGCAAATCCCCAGAACCTATATTAGCGGGGGACTTCCGGCCCCCTCGCGCGCCCACGTCACCCCCGCCCGCGCGTCCGGCCGGCGCGTGGCGGGGGTTTTCCCGTACGGCCGGGGGAGGCACTTTCCTCCGGTTTTGCGAAAATTACGTATATGTCCTTTTTCCTCGCGAAAAGGTCCCTGCAAGTTTTTCCTTTGCAAAAAATTTTTGGATAGCGCCCGGCGGGTTTCCGAAATTACATATAGGTCCTTGTTTACTTACGTACAGATCCTTACAGGTCCTCGATTTTTTACGAAAAAGACCTTTGATTTTCCCGAAATTACGTATTTGTCCTTGATTTTTTTAATGAAACTCCCTGCGAATTATCGTCTCCTTTATTTTGGTCCACACGGTAGCTAGCGCGGCGTGCGCCGCGCTTATATGCAGCTAGTAACATAACAGTGTGAGATAATTGAGATGCCAAAGATAGCTTTTAGGAGCTCTACACAAGTTCAGATTTAGCACAAATAATTATATCAAAAGTTACTTAAATTTTGATTTTTGTTTTCCATTCATTAGGAATTAATATGACCAGGAAGTGCTGCAAGAGACAGATCTCAAGAAGTCCCCTTGACACCACATAATGGTCCATCAACAGGAAGACAAGAACAGTGGCCAAAGGAGCACCAATCCTTCTTTCACCACCGTCGAAACTGGTACGCAGACTCCGGTTGCAGCCAAGCATGTTGAGGAGAAGGACGTCAGCTCCTCATCTTCCACATCATCAGAAGACATAGATGGGGATGATTTCTTTCAGATAGAGGGTCCATTACTTGGCAGCCAATTCTCCTTGGGTGCACCAGCAGAAGGTGGCAGCGAAGATGCAAGGATGGTAGATATCAAGCAACAGAACGGTTCATCTTTGCATACTGAGAGTCATGCAACCACTGACCCAAAGCAGTCACCACCGGTTCAGGCCATGTCTAGGGCATCAGATGAGTGTCCAGACCCGAAAAGAATCCCATCTTCCGTTTTCGCAAGGTCCAAATCGACGACGCCAATGGAGTGGAGTGTCACATCGAATGAATCTCTCTTCAGTATTAATGTTGGGAACGCAAGCTTTTCAAAGGACCATTTGTTCATGTATGGCAAATCAGGTGAACTAGGCAACCTCAATGACCCATTGGCGCCATTACCACCGTTGCCAAGACAGAGCCCGGGCTCCAGCCCCATAAAAGGTGAGGTGGCGCCGAAGACAGTAGGACAAGCCAGTTCAAAGGTGAAGCCTGCTGCTCCCAAGGAGAAGGGGGGTGGGCATGGACTCGCAGACCGGGACGGGGATGAGAAAACAGATTATATCCATAGCTTGTCGCACCGATCTGATGGCAGCACAACAAGCTTTGCATTTCCAATGTATGGCCTCTCTACCACCCTGTTTGCTCACAAATTTTACCATACAATTCTCTATGTTTTCTCCCTCAAAAAAAATCTCTAGGTTTTCAGTTCAGTCTTGATCATGGCATTATCACGCAGACAGTATTTTGCCTGTAAAAATAGCTAATTACTCCATAAGTGCCAACATGTAGCATGCGTCCATGTGAAGATAAAAATTGATGTCTCGGTGAACAGTTACTTCTTTGAAATTGGCCTACTGCATACTTAGGCAAGAAAGAATTCGCATACATGTCTTAAATAGTTAAAATGGTAATAACTACAGAATTGTGGTAATACCCATCACTGGTAAAATGCCAATGATGGTAGTTAGACTAATAATATTTCTTTGGCTTGGTGAAAGATTCAATGGATTCTTTCTGAACCATGGTGTTGTGTATTTCCCAATCTGATTTTTAATTTCTTCAGATTGGCAGGCGATGCTAGATCTAGTGGATCCTTGAAGGACTACCATCCTGAGTTTGCCCGACAAAGCACAGCTCAGATGACACAGCCAGCAGAGCCGGATGTTGAGAAGAAGGAAACATCGAAAGTTGCAATGGAGGCACCTAAAGCTGAAGAAGCTCCGGCACCGGCACCTGCAGCCACGACAAAATGGCTACCCTGGTGCTCTTGCTGCCCATTCTGTTGCTAAGGGATCCATCTACCTCTCCATCTGCCATCACCCTGTCTCAAGTAGTGGAAGGCTTTTTATTTATATGTGCTCAAATCAGTCGAAGGCTTGAATCTTCTGATCAGGGAATTGTGGTTGAAAGGAACATTGGCAACCAAGTACTTGCTCCGAGTAATGTAGATTATATTACACTATTTTATCTTTTTTAATAAAAAGATGTAAACAGTGTAGACTCTTAAGAATTGTAGTTAACTACTTCATATCCAATGGAATTTAATTTATGTGTTTTCTATTTTTTAGATGATGTTGCCAACTTCGTGAATTTGAATGTAAAGGATGCCAACATCGTTGCTCTTTC
The DNA here is from genome assembly GCA_017311315.1 of Dendrocalamus latiflorus. NCBI lineage: Eukaryota > Viridiplantae > Streptophyta > Magnoliopsida > Poales > Poaceae > Dendrocalamus > Dendrocalamus latiflorus. The sequence continues at coordinate 1,122,988 of CM029671.1, read as the reverse complement.
TATATCCTAAAATCGAAAGGAACATGGTTACTCATTGTCTTGGAAAAAAATAGAGGTGATTTATGCAATGAATTTTGATTGTAATCAAACTGCTTATCATGGTTTTGCATTCATAATGAAGATGGATATGTCTATCTTAGGCTATTAGCATTTAATATATCTACCAGGGGAGGCCGTGCCAACCAACTTGTGAGTTAAAGCCTACCACAACATGCTAACATGGTTTTAGTTCACTTTGTAGTCTGATATGATTTGGCATAGCATCTAGTTTAACTTTTCGAGGTTGTGGGGGATTATGTAGTTCATTTTTGGATGATTATAGTTGGGAGGATAACATGGTTACATGTGTTGTACTTCAATATTTTTCAGGTAATATGGTATTCGAAGATTTTGAAATTTTGGGAATTTTCAAACAGAATATGTGGATCTAAATGACTAATTTTGTGGTTCCTGGGGAAAGTGTGTTATGTATTATCTGTGGTGAGCATCTGTGGGATTGCATGCGGCAGCTGAAGACAAAATTGTATGTTTTCGAAAGATAAAATTGATGCTCAATGTTTAGTTTGGGATCACCTGACTAGTCAAAGGTATAGAGAAGTCGTACCAAAAAGAACTTGAAGGAAATTGAACGACCTCCCATCTCCACCTTCACTCATGGTTCACCACCAAAATTGCCACCTTCTCTACGCAGTTCACAGCCACCAAAAACAAAATCAGATGAAGAATTGAGAGAAGAAACTTAAACAAAAAAAACTTATTCGGACGAATCGTCCACCCCAGGGGCGGACCTAACGTGGGACATGGGGGTTCAGTTGAACCCCCAAAAATATGGAAAAATAAACTGCTATTGGTAATCCACAACGCAGCAAGCAAATCCACCACAAACTCCATGGATTGGACTATCCATCCCAGAAAGGAAGATTTGGATGAGATTGCTCACGGAAAAGAAACGATCCTCAGGACAAAGCTCACTCTGAGAACGACAATCCAAGCAAGCTAGGGCTTCCTTACCAGCGAAAGAAGAGATCAATCTGGTAGAGCGGAGGACGACGACACCGCCTACGAGAGAAGAATTCCTTCGCTTCAAGAGTTAAATGACGTCGATGTGAGAATGTGAGACAAACGGCGAAGCAATAGCCGCCGCCGCTGTCGCGACGAGATATGGAGAAGAGTTCAAGAAGATGGGCTGGAACTAGAGACAAGAGAGGTTTGGGATTGGGCTGTGAGGATTGCGGATTTGAAATTTGGACACTGTTGGACCCTAAAATACCCAAAATTCCATTTTTGGCCCCCTGTACAAAAAAATTCCACTTTTGGACCCCTTCCCACCGCGGGATCACCCCAGGCCGCCACGTGGCCCGGTCGTGCGGTCGGGGACCGCACGACCGGCCTGCGCCGCTCCCCACCGCGCCATTCGCCTTCTGACCGCGCGAATGCCTTCGCGACCGCGCGTCCCTCCTCCTGAGCGTGCGAACGCTGTGCCGATCGCGCGTCCGCTTGCCCACCGCGCGAAACCCCTCCCGAGCGCGCGTTCACACTGTAGACGGGGAGCGTTAGGGTTTGAGCTGCGGTTAGGGTTTGAATTTCTCGTGGTTTTTGCAAGATTTGATAATTTTGTAGTTATAATCTGGGAATGAATCTGATGAAGTCGTAATAAAAGTTTATGTTCATTGCAAGTTGTACATTCAAAAAACATTATGCTAAATTTTTTTGCCGAAGGATTGAGCGTAGAAATATCGATGCATATAGTAGTAAGTGAATTTTAGGGTTTGGGCTGTTTTCAATCTCCGTGATTGTTTTAAGTTTTGACAATTTTGTAGTTATAAATAGGGTAAAAATCTGATGAAGTTGTAATAAAAGTTTATGTTCATTGCAAGTTGGACATGCAAAAAAAATTATGCTAAATTTTTTTGCCGAAGGATGGAGCATAGAAATATCGATGCATACAGTAGTAAGTGAATTTTAGGGTTTGGGCTGTTTTCAATCTCCGTGATTGTTTTAAGTTTTGACAATTTTGTAGTTATAAATAGGGTAAAAATCTGATGAAGTTGTAATAAAAGTTTATGTTCATTGCAAGTTGGACATGCAAAAAAAATTATGCTAAATTTTTTTGCTGAAGGATTGAGCGTAGAAATATCGATGCATATAGTGGTAAGTGATATTTCGAAGGTTAGTGAGAATTCGTGTACGGTGAGGACCGTTATGTTAATATTGTTAAATGAGGTGCTACGTGAATCATGGAATGCGAAAATACGAGATATTAAACTTCATAATACAGTTGGGAGTAACATGCCGCGTAGATTTTGATTCCCCCGAGCGCGCGTTTACACCGAGCGTTAGGGTTTGGCTGGAGTTAGGGTTTGAAATCTCCGTGATTGTTTTAAGTTTTGGCAATTTTGTAGTTATAAACTGGATAAAAATCGGATAAAGTTGTAATAAAATATTATGTTCATTGTAAGTTGTAGATGCATAAAAAATTTTGGTAAATTTTTTTTAGGAAAGATTGACCGTAGAACGGTCGATACATAAAGTGGTAAGTGATATTTCGAAGGTTAGAATCATGGAATGCGAAAATACGAGATATTAAACTTCATAATACAGTTGGGAGTAACATGCCGCGTAGATTTTTATTACATGCATAACATATAGCATGATTGCGACTAACCCACCCAACTGCTCGTACGACCTACTGTGTGGACCGGGGCCACTTTCCCTTCCTTGCCCGCTCGGCGTTGAACTCCTCCGCGGCCTCTTTTGCCTTAGCCGCAATTTCCCTCTTTCTCTCGCGCTCCATCTCGCGAGCCTCCCGCTCCCTACGCGTGCACGCTTCAAGATGAGCTTGCGTCTCGCGCTGTATACGCAGGGTGTGCTCGTGCTTGCGGCGCTCCTCCTCCAGCAACTCCTTCTCCTTTGTGACATTCCACTCCTCGAAGTCGAGGGTCCATTGGTCCTCAGGGTGGATCTCAAGATCGATCCATTTGCGGTAGGCACATAGGGGCTCCGGAGACTGTAAATAAAAGAGAGATATTGTTAGTGCGTGTTGTGAAGGAGAAAAGGTAGGGGAAAATGGTGCATGTGGTCGTTACCGGCTGCCGATAGGTTGCGGTGTCAAAACGGCGGTTGGGGTAGTCACTGGAGTAGTTTGCGCAACCCCAGTACCGCATACCTAGACTGATGCGGTGCTTAGACTTGAAGAACTTGCACACGTCCCCGCACCAACAAAGGGGAGGTGTCTCCCCCTCAGGTGGTAGTTGTGGCGAACGCTCGGTGGGGACGTCCGGGATGGGGTTGTTGCTACGCGGGCGCTCTGGGGGGGGACCTTTCATCGTAGCACGATGGGCTTGTTCTACCCGGGCCTGTATCGCCCTTATTTTCTCATCGCGGGCGGCATCGCGGGCTGCAGCTGACCGTGCTATGTCACGGGTCTCCTCCCAATCCTTCACCATCTTGTCCCATTGCTTCTTCTTGCCGTTGTCCATCCCGGTTGGGTGAGGGAAGCGCGATGTAGTATGGGGTTTGGATGTGCAATGTTCGCTGGGAAATGGAATGCATACCAATTTATAGGGGCCGTTTTGTCTCTACTCGTACGTGTAAAGATGGTCCGCGTGGTCGTAGCAGTGAGTAAAGATGGGAGTGCTGCGATATCACTGAAAAAAGGCCCCCGTTTTGTCATGTCACTGCCCAAAGCTGGCATCTTTTGTCATCTCACTGAGCAAAGCTGACCTCTTGTTGTCATGTCACTGAGCACAGCTACCCTCTTTAGTACTGTCACTGCCCAAAGCTGGCATCTTTTGTCATCCCACTGAGCAAAGCTGACCTCTTTTGTCATATCACTGAGCAAAGCTGCCCCGTTTTATCATGTCACTGCGCAAAGCTGGCATCTGTTGTCATCTCACTGAGCAAAGCTGCCTCGTTTTGTCATGTCTCTGAGCAAAGCTGCCCCGTTTTATCATATCACTGCGCAAAGCTGGCATGTGTTGTCATCTCACTGAGCAAAGCTGCCCCGTTTTGTCATGTCTCTGAGCACAGCTGCCATGTTTTGTCATCTCACTGAGCAAAGCTGGCCTCTTTTTGTCATTTGACTGAGGACAACTGCTCTCTTTAGTAATGTCACTGCCCAAAGCTGGCATCTTTTGGCATCCCACTGAGGACAACTGCTCTCTTTAGTAATCACGAATTGGCTATACTCATGCCTTTTGGCATTGTTTAGGTGTTTAGCTCTCGCCAATGGCCTCTTATCTCTAAATACAGAGCATCAGTGCACACTCAGTCACCCAAGCTAGAAATGATGTCCTCCTTATTCAAGCCACGGGGAACCGAAGATGATGGCCTCATTCGGTAAGAGGTGTTATTTGATCCAATATTAAAATTTATTTCATTGTCAATATTATGTACATCTGTCCCTGTATGCATTTTATGCTTTCTTATGTAATGCCTTTTGAATGTGATGTGTATCATTGCACTTGGGACTTTCAGGGAATGACTTATTGACTTTGACACTAGCTCAGGGACTGAAAATGGATAATTGATGAGATAGGCTCCTCCCCTGAAGACCTGCAGGAATTTGTGCATTCACTCTCTTACGTGTACGTAGAAAATTGTACCACACGTCATTCTGCCAAGTTAAAGTATTAGCCTAATATGTATATGTCGTAATGGCCTAGCCAGAGTCATCAAGCAGCTCGGTAGGCGGTAGCTCAACAGCAGCCCGTTTTGTCTAGTCACTGAGCAAAAGCTGACCTGTTTTGTCTAGTCACTGAGCAAAAGCTGACCTCTTTTGTCATGTCACTGAGCAAAGCTGCCCCTTTTTGTGAGGTCACCTCAAAAGCTGGCATGTTTTGTCTCCTCACTGAGCATGGTGTGGGGTCCAGATTTGTGTTGTCTGTGGTCTTTGTGCGTGAGGCTACCCCCCACACAGCCTATAAAACGGAGCCATCCCTCACATACTCCCTGGCCATGTTATCAGTCACCTCCCGAGTAAGTTGTTCACAATCTGTGTAGTTTTATTTCGTGCTCACTCCCCCAGACTAGGCAATGAGTCAGCTCAGCACGTCTTCATGGGCACCCACGGTGATGTGCCCAAATTGCAACTTGGTGGTTAGACGTAGGACATCACAGACGGCCAAGAATCCCGGGCGACACTACTACAAGTGCCCCAATCACTCGGTGAGTCATATTGTTTCGGGTTCATTCAAATCGTGGTGGTATGTTTAAAAATCTTCTTGTCATGGAATCGCAGGAAGCTCATGGTGGTTGCCGATTCTGGGTATGGGAGGATGAAATGGGAAATAGGAATGACAGTGTTCGCCGTGAGAGAGTTGTCGTGGGGGGTTGCGACCCCGTCGGGATGCAGCATCGTTTCGACAGACTAGAGTGGAAGATAAATTTAATGTTGTGTGCTATTTTGTTTCTTGTGTTTATTGTTATCCTCAAGTTGTAGTGCTGGAGGTTATCCTCGTGTATGTTCGCAATGTTTTATGCTATCTTGTCGTCAAGCTCTTTTGGTAATGTTTTATGTACGGTTGTGTTGTATTTTAGTTCTTGTGTTCGTTGGTGTGTTGGTGGTTGTACTACTTGCTACATGTCATGTACGTGAAATGTATGAGTTGTTCGTGTTGTCTTTGCCTGATGCCTTCTCCTCGTATATGTTGGTAATTTTTTATGGAATTTTTTGTACGGATAATATTGTTAAATGACTTGCTATCTGAATCATTGAATGCGAACACACGAGATAATAACCTTATGTGAATAGAAATAAACTTCATAACATGCCGCGTACAATTTTATTACATGCATAACATATAGCATGATATGCGACTAACCCACCCAACTGCTCGTAACATTTTGTCTACTGCGTGTAGCGTGGTTGTTTCCCCTTTTTATCGCGCCTTGAAGATGGCTCCGCTGCATCCTTTTTCCTGTCATTCTTGGACTTGAGAGCTGCCTCCCGAGCTTGAAGCTCTTCCTCCTGACGCTTGATGGCTGCTTCACGCAGACTTAGCTGCTCCCGCCTCCTTTGCAGCTCATCCTCCTTGCCCTTCAGATGGATTTGGTCCACCCTCACGCGGCGCTCTTGCTCACGCCGCATCTGTCGTTCCACCTCGCGAGCCTGAGTCATCTTGACAAAGTATTGTCCTTTGTTTTCCACCTCCACTGCCTGGTTATGTGGCCATGTCGGCGACACCCGATCCACCCATTCGATGAACCTGCAAGCCTATGTGTGGCATGGTAGATGTCATGGATCAAGTTGAAAAACGACAACGAGAAACAAATGATTTAGTTGTCGTCGTTACCATGAAATCGTCATCCAGGTTTGGACACTTGAAGAACCTACGGCCGTATTTGGCTCGCTCTTCTTGATCCGTCCAGACTCCCAACATCGTCCTAAAGCCGCAGCGGCACTTCGGGCGCTCATGCCACTCCGGCACTCCAAATGGGTTGGACCTCCAGGAAGACATTGTTGTGTAGTAGTATTGTGAAGGCTTGAGGAGGAGATGTGGTATGGAAGACATAGGAGGCCTTTATGTAGGCAGGTTATCTGGTGCAGTGGGCATAGTCCATGGAAATGTCCCTATGTAGGCTTTTCAGAGCCTGTATCCTGTATTTATGAAACAACAAGGAAAGGTGACATGAAAACTCACTGGAAAGGATACATGCCTATGACGTGAACACTCACTGTAAAGGCTACAGCCTACGCCCCTATTTTGTTGGTTTCTGTAGCGATAGGCTTTTCAGAGTAGCAATAAATGTTCCTATGTAGGCTTTTCAGAGTAGCAATAAATGTTCGTATGAAGGCTTTTCAGATCGTAGTCTTTATGTAGGCAGTTTAGCTGGCATGTGTTGTCATCTGACTTCGCAAAGCTGCCCCGATTTGTCATATCACTGCGTAAAGCTGGCATGTGTTGTCATCTCACCGAGTAAAGCTGAGCGCTTTTGTCATGTCTCTGGGCAAAGCAGCCAACTTTTGTCCCGCCATTCGATATAAATAGCACGGTAGAGGTCCCATGAAGTTGTAGCCAGAAAACCCTGTAAATCGAACAAAGAACATACCATGGCGGAAGATGAGGGGCCAGTCGGATATGGGTCACCGAAGGAAGACCTTCCCTTGGAAAGGAGGGAGATGTTCGGACCACACTACCGCTTGGTACCAAGCCGGCGTGCGCAACCAGCGTGGCCGAAATGCAGACACAATGAGTACGTGGTCGTGCAGGTCCTGGAAGGGCCGAACGATGGCGGGCGCCGTTTCTTCCGATGCCCACGCTCCGGGGTACAAATTACTAATAGTACATTTTTTTATTGCTTATGGACCCTCCATGTTTACTGTCATTTTTCGCAGATGGCGAAATGCGACTTCTCCCGCTGGATCGACCCTCCTCATGAACGGTATATTGACCATTATGTGGGTACTTTATGGGACCGAATAATGGACTTGGAGTACCGAATGGAGACTCTCAATGAGGAGAACAATGAGCTCCGCCAACAGATGCAACGCGAGAGGGGAAACGAGGAGGTTGTCAACATAGGAAGCTCTTATGATCCCACATGTTGCTGCGCGAACCCGAGCTGCATATGTGCGTGCCACTACCACGATGGCCAGCCCCGTCCGAGGCGGCCCCCTCAGCAGTTCTCCATGTGGGTGCCACGAGGCTCGTTTGGCATGTAGGCCACGAGGGTACCGAATGTGTTGATGCTGTGCCAGTAGGACTGTTGTGTTGATGTTTTGGGTGTAGAACTTTCCATAAATTCTGTCTGTATGTGCAATGTATGTGTTGTTTCGTGTTGTAAGTGCATGACGCCTTCATTTTCTGTGACCTTCATATTCTGTGCCCTCTTTCCATAACGATGTAATGTGTAACGTTGTTAAGCATGTGATGAATTGGTTGTTATGTACGTGGAGTTGTTATCACAAGGCAAAAAAAATTGTCGTCAAGCTATGTCTTCTCCCGCTACCCCGTGTTGTCATCTCTCAGTTGGTTGTATGCCGTACTAAATCAAAGAACTTAGAGCAACCCTTTTATACTGGAAACCATCTTTGAACATCAAACCATCAAGCACTTGAAAAACATCACAAATATTACAAAAGCACAATTTAAAAAATTCATTCATCATCTCGTCGTCGCCGCCTCGTACGGCGCATATGATCCTCTGAGAAGGTGAACCTACTAGGGGAGCGGGGTGCATCGCGAAGATCGTAGTGCGAGGGGTGTGGCCGAGGCGGCGGTGGGTACAACTCTGTGGACAGTTGCGACGGCTGGTCATAAAGCATAGAGCTCACCCAATCGGAGGAGGTGCCTACGTCCTGCTTAGATGGTACAACTGAATTAGACAATGGAAAGTACGAAAATTGTTCATAATGAAATACACACGTTTAGTGCATACCGGGGTATGTGGCTGGTGAAATGAGGATGTCGACGGGAAGTCCCCCATGTACTCGTGCGATGTCATGCCTTGATAGGTCGGCACAACCCACCTATCCCGGTCATATAGGTTGGTCTGCACCTGTCCCGGGAGATACGAGGGCATCTGCCCCTCTGGTTGGTCCGGCGAGTCAGGGGCGCTGTCTGGAGTGGGCCCCCGTCGTCCTGGAGAGCGCGGTCGCTCGTCCGTCGCCCTCCGTGATGACGATGCCCGTTGCGACGTGCTATCCCGTCGCAATTGCTGCAAGACGAACATGTGGTTAGACATAAATGGTAAATGAGTGCACAAACAAATAGTTGCCAATTGTCGAACCGCTGGGCCGAAGCGCGTGGAGGCCGAGGATGGCCGTGCTGATCCTGCTGCTGACGGAGGCGCGGAGGGAGGTGGTGGTCCCTGCCCACGTCCGCCACCGCGTGTAGCAACAACGTCATCTCGGTGGCGACCACAACTCAAGCCCCGTATCGTACCCCTTGCCATTTCGCTGATGCTGCGCATATAGCTTACCCACCGAGATTCGGTATTAGACTTCCTATGTCGTATAGCCTCATTAGCCTCGATGTCGATACGATGTAGCCGGTCCACCTGCAGTGAAACAAACAGTCAGTTCAAATGTAATCCTGCATTGCGTAATGACACAGTACTCTCGTACCGCCTCGTCGACCCGTGCCGCTAGATGACGGTCTGGACCTTCCTGTATAGCCGCCCCGTGAACAGCATGAGGTGGAGGCTGTGGGGGCTCCCCTGTAGTAAGCCTACAGCGGGTGCGTGGAGCGTACCAGTCAAGGTATGCCCTATACGGTGCGGGGTCGTCAGGGTCGTACGGCCGTGTCTCATCCACAACCATCGTATGCGCGTGGTCAGAACACATGTCTGTCCACGTCCGCTGTGTGGCTCTCCAGTCTTCGGTCGCTCGCCCTCTCCTCGATTGCCTGCAAGTCCATTGAGACATTACACAATCAGTACGGTACTGACATTGACACTAATGCAGTAATTAAATTTGGGGTGTACTGACATACCGGTGGAACTCCTCCGCAAGAGGGCGTCCTGCCATGGGAGGGACATGCTGGTACAGCCCGAACTGTCTCATGACTCGGTGTGGGCTGTATGGCTCGACGCAGTGCGCGAACACCAAGTGGCAGGTCGTCATCCAGTACATGTGATCTCGCCCGCACTGATATGACAACCCGTGGGGGGCCGTGTTCGCAATTAACTGTGGAGACCATGGCCACCAGTCTACGTCGCCAAACGCCAGAAGCTCGAACCTCCGGTGGAAATCCGAGTACGCACGTCTCGGTGTCTCCCTGGCCCACCTCAACTGACCATGCGTCCAACGTGTACCCATTGTGGGCGCATCAACGGGGTTGTCGCCACCATAGAACTGCGGGATGAGGTCATAAGGGTGCACACAACGACCAAAGTCAGGCCTGCCAACGGGGAAGTGCTCCCATGACCACAACTGAAGGAGAAGGTAGCAGGCGGGTAGGACCGGCTCGCTGGCCGTCACACAAGCCTCGGTATGTGGAGCTAAGGACTGCTGATCCCCAGCTATACTGTGGCTGCTGACCAGGCCAGCCATCTGCCAAGGACTCCGCTAGCGGGTTGTAGCTAGGCTGCACGGAGTCTCCAGTCGTGCTAGGGAACAAGACGTACCCGAACAGATATAGCAGGTATGCAACGAAGTGCGTCCGCACCGCGACCTCATCTGCGTCTGCAGGACAGGTCATGAAGCGACGAAGCCATCCATGTGGCACCCCAGCTGCGTTGTCTCGGATCGCATGACCGAACCGGTGACCCAGACGGACCTTCCAATCTGCTGCCTTTGGGGGTGGCACCACAGCAGCACCACGGACGGGTAGACCTGTAATCATCGTGACGTCCTACAGAGTAACCGTCATCTGCCCCCACCGGAAGTGGAAGGTGTGAGTCTCCGGCCTCCATCGATCAACGAGAGCTGACAACAGTGGCGCATCGTACTGGAACCCATGCGGTAGATCCAACATGCGGGCAATGGGCAGCAGACCGGTGTCCCGCAGTAGTGGGATGTACCGATGGTCGAGACGCCAGTTCTCTCGGGGGCCCCTAAGCACGAAGCAAGGAGGCCCGTGTGCGGGTGCCGACAACCACACATGGCATCGGTGGTGCTCGTCCCAACGGGGGTCTAGCAGCTCGAATGCCATGTCCTGCCAAAGAAGGATAACAAGTTAGTGTACATTATAACAAAATGTGCAACAAATAACAACATAACTCACAACAAATGTAATGACAGGGAAACTTACGGAATGTACCAAAACATACATATAATGTGCACACCAATATGACCCACACGACAAGGAAACATATGGAATGTGCGAAAACATACATAACATGGTAAAGTTCAAGACATAGCTACATCGAGCCACTAATTCAGCGAACACCTCCTGAATAATACATTACATATGGATTGTGGTTGGTACTACGGAGCGTTGCTTGATGCCGGCCTGTTTGGGGACTGACTGAGGGAGTGGCCAAAGGTCTTGCATAGCCTACACTTGGGGCGCCGAACACGATCCCCTCGCTGGCTCTCATCCATGTCGTTGCGGATGCGACGGCTTTGTCGTCTTCCACGACCGACATGCTTCAGTGCATCGTTGGGCACCCACTTTATCTCCCCCGGCCATAATTCCCTGTAGTGCATGTCTACCCCATAGGAATAGAACTCTGCACTCCAGGTTGCATACAAGTGCTGCATGTCGTAGTACTTAGAGATGTACTGTGTCGACGCCTGGTTCCATACAGCGCATGCCGCGTACACATGGGAGCATGGCTTGTGCAGAAGCTGGGGCTTGTTGCAGCTGCAAGATGCTTCATCACCAATCGTGCATACCTGCTTGCGCTCCCCTCTAATGTGACCCATGACATACTTCTGCCTTAGGCGGACCTCAAACTTCCTCCTTAAGCCATCAATGGGCTGAGCAATGTGGGTTCGAGCCTTCTCCATCTTCCTGTCCATGAAGGCCTGCATGACCTCAGAGTATTGCTTGTTTTCCTCAACGTGCTTCTGCGCCATCCTGGTTCTATTCACAAAGTACCCGACGGTACGGTTCCAGGTCTCGGCCACAATTGCCGTGATCGGCAGGGATCTGACGCCCTTCAATACACCATTGTAAACCTCGGACATGTTGGTTGTCATGATCCCATACCTCGCCCCACCGGTGTCGTGCAACAAAGACCACATTTCCAAGTCAGGTACATTGGACTGAACCCATTGTGAGAATACCCCGACTCTTGTGGAGCCCCCCTCCACGGCCCCTGCTTCTGCATGCACATGCTTCGTAGCCTCCTGATCGAGCTGCCTCCGCAAGGCGTCGAACTTCCGCTTCTGGTTCTGCATGCATAGCTTCTTGAACATCTTCATGAGGTCCTTGCTACGGAACCTTCTGTGGAAGTTCGCTGCAATATGCCTCATGCACCAGCGGTTCTTCACATCAGTTCACTGCACGGGGGCCTGCGTCCCATCCTGCAACGTTCGCAACGCAGACATCAAGCCTGCATTGCGGTCGGAGATAAGGCACACTTCGGGCCTGTCTTGCACTATGGCATTCTTCAAATTGCAAAGAAACCAAAGCCAGCTATCTGTATTCTCGTTCTCCACAATTGCAAATGCCACTGGGAGTAACTGGTCATTTGCATCGGCTGCAACTGCGGTAAGGATAGTGCCCTTGTACTTGCCAGATAGGAACGTCCCATCTACGGTTAGCACTGGACGGCACCACCTGAACCCTTGTATCGCCTGATGGAAGGCCCAGAACACTCTGTCAAGAATGAAACAGTTCGGGCCCTCCGTAGGATGGACCCTCTCCTGCCTGTTTATGTAAGTGCCTGGGTTTGATTGTGCAATTTGATTCAGCATTCTTGGGACCAGGTCGTACGCCTCCTCGTACGTCCCATACATACCGTGCAGCACCTTTCGCTTCGCCCGCCACACCTTCTTGTAGCTCACTTCGTAGCCCGCCTCGTTCGCTACTGCTGCCATCAGAACCTTCGGGGTAATTGACACATCCGCTTGGACGAGGTGCGTGACCACCTCCGCAACATAACGTGATGTCATGTTGCGGTGTCTATGTACTGGCCCCGCAAGCTCGCAACTGTGATCTTGCAGCACCGTTATCCGGAACTCCGTGCCAACGCCCTTGTACCGTTGTGCACAGACTTTGCCACCACATGACCCGTCCACACACTTCACAACGTACGTGTCCGGCTTTGACTTGTGGACCCGATACGTCCGGCTTATGTTGACGGCATGTCTAGCAATAGCCTGCTGGACAGCACTCTTATTACGGAAGCACTGCCCCAGAAAGAGTGCGCCCTCGCTGAAGCCCCATTCTCCCTCCTCCGCCTGTGGCAGAACTAGGGCTGCCGCTGCGATGTCGTCCAGTCTGGACGACACATATGCACCGTCCGTCGTAACAACACGACCTACCACCCCTCCAGGTGCACCTTCGCCATCCTCGTCCTCTCCAGAACTGCCTGTTTCCACCTCCTCCTCCTCCTCGCTGTCCTCTTCTTCCACCTGGTCCCCCAGATACTCATGACAGTCAATACGGGCGGCCCACCACCTCTCGTGCACACCTTCGTTGGGCTGAAAATTCTCCGTACGCCTCGTATTGTCTTCATCACCCACTTCCTCGCCCACATGTTCTCCCGCAGAAGCGTCTTCATGACCGCCGGCCACTCCATCTCCACCAGCGGCATCTGAACCAACCATGGCTGATGATTCTGCCCTCTCCACGAACTCGACATACACCATTGGCCTCCCATATATCGCAGCATCAGGGTTGCACACGACCTCCATGTAGTTCGCCCATGAGGCGTCATTGGTCACCTTCAGAAGTTGCCATATGCTCCCCCTTCCGTCATCCACCATTGAGGCATAGACTGCCTCGATCCGTAACTTCTTCCTTGCGGTCTGTCGATCGAACGCTGAACGGACACACCTCCGTAGCTCAGACAAGCTCATGGCGCTCAGACCGGGTGCCCGGATCACGGTCCGCTCGCAATTTGACAGGTCCGCCCCATACGGCCCATCACGTACGAGACCACTCCCATAAAACACCATCAATTGTTCAATGCCAGCCATTGCGTACCTAACATAAGTGCATAATCAACCATTTTAGTACACAGCATGTAACAATCGTACCATCTAATTAACAGTTTCGATTAGTATATGTTTTGTATTTCTAAATCTACGATGTATTTGTAACTATTTTACTTTCAAATTGTACCATACATCAAATTAAATATTCATATCATTTTTATTTCCATACTACGGTCATTCACTAAGCACACTAATTATACAAATTATCTCTAATCTACAAATTTACCACCTACAAATGCTCCAACATAAATATTTACTTTTTCAACACATACACATTATTTACACTACAATCTTTTCTAACTTTTACTTAATATAGTATTTATGTAGCTCTACTATAACTTTCTATGACTGCTATTATATTTTATTTCTAATCTACCAAATTTATTTGTAATTTCTTTTTACCACATACCGCACTGTATGTAGTTCTTCCCTAAGCGTACTAATCATATGCTTCTAATCCTACTACTACTGTTATCACCTACAATTGCTCTAACATAAATATATATTTTCTCAACATCTACACACTACAAATTCGTATTTTCCACCTAACTGAAACTACTCTACAGTACGTATGTTCACTACAAAGGAAAACACTACATACACTACAATACATTATGCCTAACATATGCATGATTTGCTATACATACATAGCGTATAAAAGATTCGCATAAAATAACAGTAACACAAGATGGCTTGCTTAATTAAAGGCTAATGACATAAATAAAATGATAGTTGCACGGGCACAAAACTTACCTCTTCTTGAAGCTCACGAGACGATCTACAACTTTTGTACTTGCCAAATCCGCTGATTCCAAACGAAAACAACTGAAATCTTACGGCTTTCGCTCCTCACTTTTCTTCAGTTCCTCCCTCGCGCTCGCTCGGTCTTCACTCAAAAAAAAGCAAATGAGCTTCCTGGATGTCCATACACGCGTGAAGCTCGGTTTTATCTCTGCATTCATCCATGAGTGAGGGGCCATGCGAGCTAGGTGATGACGTGTGTGTTACTTGTGCTGCTGGGGTGAAAAAACCAAAAAAACGCTGCTGCTTTCGGCGCCGATTGGACAGAGCCAAACGCGCGGTCGGGAATCAATCCCGCGGTCAAATCATCGGTCACGCGGTCGGAGGGCAGTCACGCGGTGGGCAAGCGGACGCTCGGTCGGGTCGTGCGCTCGGGCAAAGGGACGCGCGGTCGCGAAGGCATTCGCGCGGTCGGGAGGCGAATGGCGCGGTGGGGAGCGGCGCAGGCCGGTCGTGCGGTCCCCGACCGCACGACCGGGCCACGTGGCGGCCTGGGGTGATCCCGCGGTGGGAAGGGGTCCAAAAGTGGAATTTTTTTGTACAGGGGGCCAAAAACGAAATTTTGGGTATTTTAGGGTCCAACAGTGTCCAAATTTCTGCGGATTTGGGGAGCAGGAGGATAGAAATCTTGACGATGGTCTGTCGCTTGTGCTGAATCCGAAGGCTTGGGGGCTCGCCAAAACCCAACCGGGGATCGGGGAGGAACAATCGAGGAGAGGTGGACTGGCAAAGCGCAGAGGGGCCGGAGGTCCAAACTAGGGTTCCAACCCGGGAGATGAAGAGGCGAGATCGAGCGAGAAAAATGAAAGGAGGATAACTGGGATAGCACGGGGAGCCGTTTGGCCGTGACTGGCAGCGAGATCCACCATGTTCCGCGGTGTATCTGGCGGCAGCACCGCAGGTGAAGCAGGAGAGAGGGTGTTGCTAATGCCATGCCCAGCCTGCCCCTGGCCCCTTTGGCTTGGCTTCTAAACGCTTATTTTCGACTTTCTATAACTAGCTTCCAAATAAATTTTTTAAAAGTTTTTTTTAAAAAGTGAGGTGTATGAGTTGATTATAGTATATACTATAGAGATTTTATTTGATTAGCCAAAACCACATGTAAATTTCTATTACTTCTACTCTCTCTCTCTCACGAACAGATCAAAAGCCATAAATCGAAACAAAAAAGAATGAGCACGTAGTTTCCCTTGGGCAGGCCTGGCTCGAACAGATATTTTAGATGTTTTATTCGAAAGAATTTGATGGTGCCAATTATCATAAATCTAGTGGTCACAAGAATCTATATAATCATTTCAATCCAAAATATATATCATTTGGGAGAGTTGGTTTTGGTTTATAAATATTTATATTTTATTTTTTGGAAGCAATATGTTCAAAGTGCCTATGTTAATTGTTATTCTTAGAGAGAGGTAAATCATAAATAGAGACAACATATGTCAAAAACAAAATTATGTACTACTTCTTTTTCTATGTGTGTGAAAAATACCATTTAATATGCTAACATAGCAAATAAAAAAAGAGAAGTGGGTTAAAGTTAATATCTATTTAAAAACAAAGTGCACACTTGTGTTGTCAACTAAAGTTGTAATAGTTTTATTCTAAAAAGTTGTAATTGTGCTGCCACCAAATAAAGTGTTAGTATTAGTTTATTATTTCAAATTTTTTAGTGTTATTGACTTTCAATAGACTTAGAAATGTGACTTTTATCTTCAGTTTTTATAAACCAATATAAGTATATATTAAAAAAATGTAACACAATGTAATTAGCGAACACCCATTCATAAAATTCTAAATCTACCATTGGTCCACCCCTTGTAAATTCGCGAACGAGCAGATGAAATTGAAAAGGTGGGTTGGGAGGCGGAGATTTGGATCTGAATAAGCAGCCGAGGATAGCACAAGAAATTCCGGGAATAAATGGGGAGAATGGGGTTTGCTCACCTTATCGTCGCCGTGAGAAGTAGGGATGCACCGGTGAGGCTTTTTAAGGTTAAACTTCATTGGGGTTTTTGGTAGACAAGGTGGCATGGGTGATTGGGTTGGGTGGGTTTTTTTTCTGTCGCTGTGATTTTTGTCTTATGGTTTTAAATTTTGATTGTTGACGAGAGACAATACGTAAAAAAAATAATCGTATATGATTTTAGCTGGTATATCTGAATTTAGTGCAATGTCAACTATAATCTACCAGGAAGTGATAAACCAAAGCCTGAGCCTAGCTGAACCCACCCCTTGTATTGTCTACCCTAATAGGTCCAGGTCATCCATGTTAATTTCAGCAAATTATAGAGTAGTTCGACATGCTTTGAAATGAATGGCATCGCCTACCTTTTTTAATACAGGCTTTTGCACGCATCACCTAGTAAACCCTTAAAATTGTGGTTAAAATTGTGGAGGCAGACAGGCGTAAACATCTAGGCCACAATTTTATGTTGTCAATGTTTTTTTGATGAGTAATGCTTCCGTCCATGCATCCAGACGGACTGAATTCGTCAGATGCCTCACAATGGGATTAAAAATAGACACTGGCGTCACTTCGCTCTATACCTCTATCTACTTCAAGTTGCTTCTTGCTTTCTTCCTTCAACTAGCTCTGTCTCAAATTTGCTTCTGTAAAGACTTGTCATCTCCAATGACAAAAGCTTCTCCCATCTCACACCTTCTTCCCTCTACTTTTCCTCCAATCCTCTAATCCTGCATGCACTCCTCATAGACTTCTTGTCATCTTCATCGCCATGTCATCCAAGCTCCCTCTCCTTTCCTCTTCGCACTAGCGAGGTCAAGGTGATGCGCCAGACGGTGATGGATGGCGAGTGAAGAGCCGTGGGGAAGGGAGCCAAGGACAAGCAGCACGACCAGCGATGAGGCATTATTAGGTAGGCTTAGACTTGCCAGATCTAGGCTAGCCGGTAAAGCATCGGGCCTATCTCCTGCCACCACCGCTGCTTTGAATTCAACTTCTCACTACCAGCGATGCACATGCTCCTCCAGTTAGTTCTTGTAGGCATTTTTCTCAATTTATTGCAGACCCTTGTCTCCATTCATGTAGGAAGCATTTCTCGTTATTGCAATATCATATTTTGTCTTTCAAGATTTTTTATGCAATTTAGTTTTGTTGCATATGGGTACTTGATTTGTTGCATCTTTGGTTGCAAAAGTGTTGTTTTTATTTTTGAATGTTGCATCTTTGGTTGCAAAAACATTGTATTTATTTTTGAATGTTGTAGTATTTGTAGCACCATGGATTTGTTTATTTTGGGGAATTTTGAGCAAGTTTTGAAGCATAACATGCCACAAACTAAACAAGTTTGCAAATTTTATTGATTGTTTAGTAAGATGGTATGAATTTCTTCATGTTTTGTTTGAGGTTTTGCGACTTACTTGTTTGTATCGTTTTTATAAAAAAATATTACAAACATCATTATTGATTGTTTCATCTATATTTTTAAAATGCTACAACAGTGTAGCTTCTTTTTTGAAATTAGAGTAAATCATGTTGTGATTTCTATACCACTTTTCAAACATATCAAGGTCTTCTAATATATAAGATGTCCATTACTACTCAAGTTTTATTGAATCTATTGATAAAACAATAATTTTTAAATGTTTTTTCAATGTTGCCACTTATACTTTGTGATAGGAACGGGGTCCCGATCTTCCAACAGGTTCTGGATATGTTCGATTTGGTGGAGGCGCGACACAATTCGATCCGGCTTCCGAAAAACACGTTCCGAACCCCGCAATCGCAGCACCACGTCTCCTCAGGTTACCAACCGTGCGCAGCCCGGTTGACCTCGCCAAGAAGGCTAATCCTCGCCTGCGAATCGAAGAACATAAGCAAGAACAAGGAAGAACACAACTGAATTGCAGATGTATTGATTTAGCACTCGAAAGTTGGGGTCTCACAAACCGATGTACGGCGAAACTGTTCAAAGACAGAATAATCTAAGCAAAACCCAAACCCTAATGGTGGGGGTGGCGGTTGGATATAGAGGAGTGAGGGGCGTGCAAAATCCCTGGACGCGCCCTAATGGGCTCCAAGACGATACAAAGCCAACGGCCCAAAAGACGGTGGCGCAGCACCCTGACAGATTCTGAACGCCCACTTGTTGTGATGATTCCTGTTGACTCAGAAGGAATTTTGACGTGGGACCAGAGCCATTGGAAAGGTCGCCTTCTCATATTTCCATCCATATGTAGAACATCCAAAACGGAGCCCGGATGCGATCTGGGTGTCCATTTTAGTGTGGCCTGGTCCTGGACTCCGAA
Organism: Dendrocalamus latiflorus; assembly: GCA_017311315.1. Classification (NCBI taxonomy): domain Eukaryota; kingdom Viridiplantae; phylum Streptophyta; class Magnoliopsida; order Poales; family Poaceae; genus Dendrocalamus; species Dendrocalamus latiflorus. The sequence goes on along the minus strand of CM029671.1, from coordinate 1,104,366 downwards.
TTGGATTTGAAGTCGGCTTGAGTTGGACCTCCAACATGATTCGATCGCCCTTGCTGGACTTGTGCGCCTCGTAGCCCTTCTCCAAGTACTTCCAGGTCCTCTCCATGGTTTCTAATCATAATTAAATCATTAGGTAGCAATCGATTCTCAAATGAACAAAAAGAAGTACTTAGGAACGAGCTCACCTGTAAATTCAATTGTCGGGCGCGAGCTCTAGTGATTGGTCCTTGAATGTCAAGTGGAGGAGTGTTGTGTGTATCCGAAGAAGTGATGTCCTCATCACTTTGTAATATTGCACATATGAGCAAAAATTATTGGAGATGTTTGTGGAATTGTTGCACCGATCTGGTGGACTGTACTCCTATCGTACATCAGAGCACTAGCAAAACCCTTTTTGATTAATGACTCTTAATTGAGAATAATTTTAGTTTGAGTGTTTTTAAGATAAGTTAGGTCTTGATTATGCGTATGGGTTATTTTTGAACTTTTATGGACCCTCATATTAAGTAAATGATGGCAAAGCATGTCTGTCATGAAGACTTGTGGTTAGAAATGATCCAATGAGTTGATTATGGATCATTTTAGTTGATAGAGTTTGTTTTTGCTTTGACTATACTATTAACAGAGGTTAATGCTAATAGCTTGAGTTTGGTCAGTTTGGGTGACTCAGGGCCTATTCCAAAGTGATATAGCTTTTGGCTAAAACGACACTATAGCAGCTATTAGGTTTTTCTGAAGTATTCAATTAAAAGAAAATAAAGAAAAACAAGGAAAAAATTGTATTAGAAGCCAACACGTTCCAAACGGCTTTTGGCTTCAGGAAGGCAGAAGTCATCATTGTTTGAAACGAGGTGTATACTAGTCCTTTGTAGCTTAGTTCTAGTCAATGGAAGCCAAAGATCTTAGTTTGATTGCATGAATCACAAAGATTTCTTGGTTTTCGGCTAAGTTAGAATTTTTTTCTTGAATCAGATGATTTGGGTCAATCGAACCATTAATTGGATCAATTATACAAAAAAATAGTATTTTGAGAATGCATTGGAGTCAGATCATCTTAATTGACCCGAAGCATGAGTTGGACCAATTATCAAGAGAGATGTGTATTTAAGCCAAGTGCCAAGTCGGATGATTCAGATGGATCAGACTATCACCTGAAGCACTTTTCCAAAGGAGCTCCTATTTGAAGTTCGAATTGATGTAAATTATCTGGGTGGATCGGATGATCTGAGTCAGGTGGATAATCCGACTCGGGTTGGATGGTTCGGATCAACGTAAATGGCTATAATTTTGACCATTGGAAATACTTAAGTCGGATGATCCAGGTCGAGTCGGATGATCTCGGTCAAGGCTAAATTTTGGATTCTCTATATCTAACAGCCAGTTTTCAAAGGAGGAGCTACATATATATGGACCAAGTGCGTTCAATTTAGCACTCTTAACACTCTTAAGCCTTTTCCCGTCATTCCATTCTTTTGTCTCAATCCCATCGTTTTCGTGCTTATGACGCAGGAGATATTCCTGATAATGTGGGTGTTCCTCCCGTTGCTCCATCTGGCAATGTTGAAGAAGTCTGCAGGGACTCCAACAGTGTGGATGTTCAAATTGTGGATGATCTGGAGCCTTACGAGTTCGCAAGGGCCGTTGATTCTGATGATGACCGCCCTTTTGGAGAGCTGACCGAAAGTGATATTGAGCTGATCAGGCGTTATTGCCCTGGCCGGGATCCATCAGTTCATGAATTCAGCGATATTAGGCATTCCCATGAGGCTTATGCAGAAGGAAGGGATGACGAGATGCTAGATGCTCCTGAGGCCGGGTCAAGCATGACAATTGAGAAGGGCATGGTGTTTGAGGACTTGACTGCATTGAAAAGGTAGCTGCAGGAGTATTCAGTGATTCGTAAAAGGCCATTCAAGGTGAAGCATTCTTATGTGGAGCGGAGGTACACAGTTGTGTGCGAGAAGGAAACATGTGAATGGAGGGTTTGTGCTAGTTAACAGAAGGACACGGGAAAGTTCAAGATCACAAGAATGGTTGGCCCACACACTTGTGCCGAAGCAGAGCTCAAACAGAAGCATCGGCAGTTGACCTCTACTATTATTGCCAAGTCATTGTGGCACATAGTAAAGGGAGAACCCAATATGAAGGTGAAGACACTTGCTGGGATTGTTAAGGAGAAATTTGGATACGAGATAAGGTATGGAAAAACATGGAGGGCAAAGCAACGCATCTGGAAGATGATATATGGGGACTGGAAAGATGGGTACTTGCAGTTGCCAGCACTCTTCAATGCAATCAAAGCGGTTAATCCAGGCATGCATTATGAGTATGTCCTGAAACCAAACGAATGGACTCAAGATGGGATGCAGATATTCTTCCGTGCTTTCTGGTGCTTTGCTCAGTCCATCGAGGCCTTTCGGCATTGTCGTCCCGTCTTCTCCATTGACGGTACGTTTCTTCTTGGCAAGTACCAGGGCACACTTCTGATAGCCATTTCCTGTGACGCAGACAACGCGTTGGTTCAAAGTTTGCTTTGGTTGAGAGGGAGAACAAAGACAGCTGGGGATGGTTCTTGCGGCTCATTCAGAGGCACGTGGTCGGCCCTGGTAGGGAGGTTGGTGTCATATCTGATAGACACCAGGGCATACTTGCTGCCGTACAGGAGCAGATATCGGGGTATCCAGCTTTGCACCACCGTTGGTGCACTCGGCATCTTGCCGAGAATCTACTCCGTAAGGATGGTACGAAGGATAACTTTCATCTGTTCGAGGAGGTCGCTCGAATGCTTGAGGTCAAGTTCTTCCAGGAGAAGTTGGAGCAGCTTAATACTGCAACAAACTCAGAAGGTAGACAGTGGTTGACGGGATTGATGAGAGATGTCGACAAATGGACAAGGGCTTATGACGATGGTGGCTGGAGGTACAAGTTTCAGACAAGCAACATGGTCGAATCCTTCAATAATTTGCTTAGGGGTATACGTGGTATGCCCGTCAATGCTATCGTATCCTTCACCTTTTTACAAGCTTGTTGCCTGGTTCAACGAAAGACACGCACATGCAATGGCGCTACAGAGTAAACAAGAGAGATGGGCGTCAAAACCGAAGCGCCACCTTGAAAAGGCAAAGGCGAGGGCTGAGGCACATGAGGTACATTGTTTTGACAACGCCACGGGCACTTACGAGGTTGTAGAAAGGGGTGGTACAACGACCGATGGAGAGCTCCGGCCGACGAGGAGGCATAAGGTTGTCCTTATTGCTTTCTCATGCACATGTGGTAAACCGAGGCAGTACCACTTTCCATGTTCTCATTATGTGGCAGCAGCAAGGCATCGCAACTTTGACTACGAGAGCAAGATACCTCGGGAGTTCAGTGTTGACAACCTTGTGCTTACGTGGTCTCCCCGTTTCGAGCCTTACCGGGATGAGGGAGAGTGGCCACCATACACCGGGCCCAAATACATTGCGGATCTGGGTAGCCGTTGGAACAAACGTGGAATCAGGAAGAGGACGAGACACAAGATGGTTATGGATCAGCTTCCAGGAAGAACGAGGCGAGGGAGAGCAACCCCCTTTCTTACTGACCCCGAGCAAAACCAATGTAGCAGATGCGGTAGACTTGGCCACAATTCACGCACATGCCATTGGCCACTTAGTCAGGTGCGAGTGCTTGTTGTTCGTTATGTTTTATAGTTTGTCTAGTTGTTTTCCTATATGCAATTTGATATGTTTCTTGTTTAATTTCTTATTATTTCCATATTTTATGCATGTTCAATTTTTTGTTTACTTCTATGTTGGACTGACAAATTCAATTTTTTTTGTAGGATGGAGGCCATTCAGTTCCACCTGCTAGACCCGTACTACGAGGAGAACCACCGAGGACGGCTCACCGCGGAGGGGAGGGTACTGCGTTCATCACTTCTTGTACAATTAATTATTTATGTTGATGCATTAACTCCTGAGGCAGGCCTTCGCACTTCTGGAGTTGCAATCACCTGGCTCCGGTAGACTTTCGCAGTGTGTCCTGAAGGTGCGGACGAGCAGACAGTTGCCTACTACTGCAGGTAGGGGTGGATATCGAGCCAACTCGTCGTCTTATCGAGCTTTTTCTAAAATTGACATAGTTTGATTTAATATCATTTTACATATAATTGCAGGGCATGGATCCTTCACTTGTTTGGCTGCGTTCTCTTCCCCGACGGAACGGGGGACAGCGTGTCGTGGATGTACATCCACTGCCTCACTGACTGGGACACGGCGGGGCAGTACAACTGGGCTTCCGGGGTGTTGGCGTTCCTTTACCGCCACCTCTGCGAGGCGTGTCGTCGGACTTCGGCGAACTCGTCAGTAGGTGGTTGCCTCTACCTTCTCCAGCTGTGGATGTGGTGTCGTCTACCAGTTGGTCGTCCCACGGTTTTGGCTCCTCGTCCCTGGTTCGCAGGGGTTCCTCTACGTCGACGTCCGACTGCTGCATATCTTTGGGACCAGGTATCAGTTCCCTACGCCCGGACGAAGCGGGCCTACCTAGAGTACACGAACGAGCTAGATGCGCTCACGGCCTCCAATGTAAGTTAATTCCATTTGGTATCGTGATTTTTATTTGTTAGTATAGTACCTTACAAGTAAATTGTTGCTATGCAGGTTAAGTGGGAGCCGTACGCCGAGCAAGAGGTGGAGGCCATTCAGTTCAGCGCACTGTGCAGCATAGACGAGGCCCTCTACAGGATGAGGTGCCCCCTAATCTGTTTCTATGCTGTTGAGTATCACCTGCCACATAGAGTTGCACGCCAGTTTGGTATGAGGCAGCTGTGGCCAGTAGCGCCGTTCTCCACGTCTGTGGCCTTACACAAGTAAGTGCCATGCAATTTCAATTCTAACCTTGGATTCCAATTGCACAGAGTTTCTACTAATTTTAACTATTGGTTTACGTGACATGCAGATTTGATCGTCAGCGACAGAAGAAGGTCACAGACTTCGAGCAGCACCACTACGTGTACGTTGAGGAGTGGGGACACTTTCAGGACCACGTGGACGACAACGACGAGCCGCACAGCAACGAGCACTTCCGGCGGTACCAAGTTTGGTACCAGCGTGCGACGCGGAGCAAGCTTAAGGGACAATGGACTCAAGATGACTATGCCGACATTGAGTCCTCCGACGACGAAGACACGCCGTACGACCAGTCTACTCGACTTGGGACGCAGGTGGAGACGGCACCGATCCTGGACCGAGTGGTAATGTTCAATCTCATTGCTTATTTTCCAATAGACATAAATACCACTACATATAGCAAAATATCCATTCTTGTGCTTGTTTGCAGGGCAACACCCTGAAGCAGTCCGTACAGGACATAGAGCGTTTCTCCATGACAATCGGCGACGTCAGGACGCGTAGCTTCCTGAGGTAAGCTTCGACAAAGCCACTCACAAAATTAATACCTAATATCTTCGTATCTTGTTGGTTAACAAAATGTTGGACGACAGAGGCTAGCAGGTCGGCTACGTCGTGCGGCTGGTCATTGTGGTTGCAGGACAGGTGTGGCGAGGGACGTACACGTGCCTTCGACTAGACTTGCAGACCCGACGCGTCGAGGGTCCACAGGACAGAGCTCGTCCCCCACGAGGAGCGACACTTTCCCAGCCCAGGGCGGTCAGGACGACGACGAGGATGAGGTGGAACAGACTTACGATGAGATAGGCCCGTCTCAGCTCGTAGACGCTCCTTCGACTCAGCCTCTACCACGCAGACGCCGCCGCGAGCCTAGCCGTTACACTCCAGGCACCGACGCACTTGGTAAGGGTAAGGCTAGGAGGCAGTGACGGAGACTAGCCGTTTCACCTGTATGGACTGTTATAACGTTATGGACTATTTGTACTTTGTTCGTATGGACTGAGATGGGTTTTGTAATGAGCTACTTGTTGTATATATGTGTATATGTTATATTCATGTGATATTTGTGTTTAGAGTGGCTCCAAAAATAGGGGGAACTTGCCAAAATTTTCTGACGTCCACGATAAAAGTAGTTGATATGCCGACACGTTTGCAATGACACAACATGAGAGATAGACTAATGACGCAACAATTAGCTTTCTAGGCTTTTCAGGCTTCCGTCGCTTCAACAAAGTAATGCCAGTACACATAGGCCTGTAGCAGAAAATGACAGAAAAGGCTATGTTGTACCAAATACATTGAATGGTCGAAGCTCTGAAAAGGCTACGAACTATGAATTTATTACGAGACTATAGTCTCTGAAAAGCCTACATAGGGCCATTTATTGCTACACTGGAATCCATGAAAAGCGAAAAGATCCTCTCCATGGACTATGCCCACTGCATCAGATAACCTGCCTACATAAAGGCCTCCTATGTCTTCCATACCACATCTCTTCCTCAAGACATCACAATACTACTACACAACAATGTCTTCCTGGAGGTCCGACCCATTTGGAGTGCCGGAGTGGCATGAGCGCCCGAAGTGCCATTGCGGCTTTCGGACGATGTTGTGCGTCTGGACGGATCCAGTACAACGAGCCAACTACGGTCGTAGGTTCTTCAAGTGTCCAGACCTGGATGACGACTTCGTGGTAACGACGACAACTAAATCCTTTGTTTCTCGTTATCGTTTCTCAACTTGATCCATGACATCTACCACGCCACACATAGCCTTGTGGGTTCATGCAATGGGTGGATCGGGTGCCGCCGGCATGGCCACGGAACCGGCCAATGGAGGTGGAAAACAAAGGACAATACTTTGTGTCAAGATGACTCAGGCTCGCGAGGTGGAACGACAGATGCGGCTTGAGCAAGAGCGCCGCGTGAGGGTGGACCAAATCCGTCTGAAGGGCAAGGAGGATGAGCTACAAAGGAGGCAGGAGCAGTTAAGTCTGCGTGAAGCAACCATCAAGCGTCAGGAGGAAGAGCTTCAAGCTCGTGAGGCAGCTCTCAAGACCAAGAGTGACAGGAAGAAGGATGCAGCGGAGCCATCTTCAGGGCGCGAAAAAAGGGGAAACAACCACGCTACACCCAGTAGACAAGATGTAATAGACCCGGTCCACACGAGAGGTCGTACGAGCAGTTGGGTCGGTTAGTCGGATATCATGCTATATGCTATGCATGTAATAAAAATGTACGCGCCATGTTCGTCCCAACTTTATTATGAAGTTTATTTCTATTCAGCTAAGCTTATTATCTCGGCTTTTCGCATACAATGATTCCCATGTGTCTTATTATCACTTCCCCTCCTTTCGTCCAATTGTTCCTATCACAGTTGTCCTCAAAACAAATTTCAATAAATTTCTTCCAATAAAACAACATAACATGATCGAAAAATGTTATTGCCAGTTCAACATATTTTTCACGGTCAGCATTGTACAAAAATCACAAATACACTAATCGTTACTTCACACAAAACTCGTTCGTACTCTACCAAGCAAATTTCTTAATTTTCATAATTGCAAAAATAATTTGCATAGCAGCAAACTGTACTCCACATCAAAATTTTATTTTTCAAAAACCATTACCAACGTACCATAATATTTTAACAAAATCTACAAACAATTTCCTACATGTATCATCTGCAATACATAACGAATTTTCAAAACATATGTCGTATTTTTTTGCTCTCTATAAATAAATAAATATATTACATAATATTACTATAATTAAATAAATATATTACATAATATTACTATAATTAAATAATCCAAATAAAAAATACAACTAGTAATTCATTTTGCGAAAAAAGGCTGATCGGTGCAAACCCTAAACAGCCGAGTGTCTGCAGACGTGGCAGGCAGCTCGGCGCCACGTGGCAGGTAGCTCGGCGCCACGAGCCATGGCGCCGAGGTACCTGCCACGTCGGCGCCACACCGGCCCCACGCTGGAGCGGGCCTGCGACCTCGGCGCCATGGACCAGGGCGCCGAGACGTGTTACCTCGGCGCCGTGACCCACGGCGCCGACCCCCTGGGTCCAAAAACGGAATTAAAACTACCAGGGGTCTAAATGTGAATATTTTTCAAAAAAAGGGCTAAAATAGAAAAAATCCGGGTTAGGGGAGTCTACCTTGGTTGAGTTCGGCTGGAAGATTGCAGGCTGCTCATTGAAGAGGGTACCGTGAAAGATTGGACCATGGTACACGCGCCCACTAGTTTTACTAGTCAGGTTATATCAATATCACCATGTCCACACCATTGATCCAACAAGTAGTCCTACTGCTATTTTAACAAAAAAAAACAGATAGGCAGAGCTTTGGTCCAACACCCTTGAAACTGAAAATCAGAACTAGAACCCAAATCCACCATAGTGGAGAATTAGGATTCTGAGCCCAACATATAGAACTATATCAAAGGAATTAGACAGAAGACATGTAGGGGTCTAATACCTTTAACATCCTAATTTTTAGAGCCTTTTTCAAGTTTTTAAGGTAAAATTCATCATTTGAATTTTTCTGGAATTAATAAAAGTTTAAATTAAATTTTTTATTAATTAAAAGAATTTAATATGATTAAACTAAACATTAACATTTGGCAAAAGTATTTTATTTGGATTCCTTCAGTCTCAAGGAATTTTTTGGAATTGTTTTGGGTTTTTCTGGATTTATTTCCTATTTTCTAGAACTCATAAGAATTTATTTGAATTTCTAAAAATAGAAAACCTTTAAAAACCCTTAAACAATGTTGGGCCGAAGCCCATTCTCTCTATCCAGCCCAGCCGCTCGGCCCAACCCACCTACCCGCCCTGGTCACGCATCGGCCATTTGCCACTCGCCACTCGCATCCAGCCATCCGAGCCGTTCTTTCCTCCGCCAACCATCTGATCCTTGCCGGGACACGCGTCATCTATTGAATGGAGTAGCTACTATTCATCGTCTTCCTTCTGGACTCCGCCACCGCGTTCGCTCCAAGTCTGCCACCGTTCGCCGTCTCCGACCAGGACTCCGTCTCCATGTCCGCTCCGCATCACCGCCTCCGAGTCGTCCTCGACATCTGCGCTTTAAATAGCCAGCCCGCCCCTCAGTATTCGCATCTCGTACCACTACCCTCGCTGAGTTCGCCCGTGCGCCACCATTGTCGGAGTTCGCCACCGTTGTCGTTGTTTTCGCCTCCGGTGCCGTTGCCATCTTCTTCGTCACCGCCGGTGAGTCACCGTTCAGCAGTTGCCTCTTCTCGCTGTCCGACATCTCCCCTCGACTAGCTACCGGTCAGCCACGTCGCACCCTAGCCTGTTGGCCGAACCCCGCCGCCACGCTCGCCCGCTCGCTTCGCCTGCTCGGTCGCCGCCTCGGTTCCCGCACCTGTGCGTCTCTTCAGATTTTCCGTAGACCCTGTCCACTATGAGCCGTGCTTCTGACGCAAGGGTCCCACCTGTCAAATTCACTGTTCCGTAGACCCGTATGTCGGCCTAGCTAAGTCAGCAGCCTAGTCAACTGCCACGTCAGCCCTAGATGCCCAGTCAGCCGCCACGTCAACAAGCCCAGTCGTCTAGCGCACTGTTCCATGCGCTAGGTTCACCGTAGACCAGCTTTTCCATGAGCCGAGTCTACAGTACAATAGCTTTTCTGATTTTCAGCCTTTTCTTTATATTAGATTTTTCGAAAGCCCATTCTCCTTCATCATAGCTCTGATTGACCTGATTTTTTTTCTAAATTCATCTAAAATTGAGCTCTATCTTTTGGTTCTAGTTTTGTAGTTTATGGAGTTCATTTGAATTTTATTTGAATTTATTTTATACTTCATTTCATTTCTCTCTCTGAAGATCAAGAGCCATTAACTGAGCAATGCCAAAGCAAGTCATGTTATTTGATCATATTGAACCTAGTTTTCAAATCTATTATGTATTATTTTGTTTTGAATTATCATGCATCGCTATTTTATTACATACCCCTTGTATTTGGTAGTTATTATCCAAATTGAGTAATTCCATCTATGATAAATTGAATGACATGATTCCATTGTCACCATAGGATGGGTAATTATCTAGTGATGCAATATTAGTTATCACATGGGTTGTATGTCTAAATTGCTTAGCCATGCTTATAGTTACGTTGGGTTTATCATAACATGTGATAAAATAATTAATTTTGACGTAATGAGATACTGAATTATGGTGATAGCCACAGTGATAAAATTTGTGTGCCATGACATTGGGGTGTCATTAGTGTTGATTATACAAAAATAGTTTTCACTCAGGCGAATGATCATACAGTAAAGGGGTTGCAATTGTACATTGGGATGAGAATGTTTCGCTTGGGTAAATCTAAGGATTTAACTTTGTGCGCCGTTGATCTGAGCCTTGCCGCACAAACCACATGTCTAGTACAGGATAGACCTGGCATAATAATTTGTGAAGTCTCAACTTTGATTTCGCTAGAGAGTTGGGGAGTGAATGGCTAGTTCACGATGGTTCATTTCGTGAATCTTGGTTCATGGGTGATTCATTGAAGTGAATGGTCAGTTCACTTGTGGTTTATCTCAATTCCTTTGATTACTTATTTATTATCATTTTCAAAGTTCATTTTTCAATCTATTTATTGTATTTACTTTAAATTGTTGCTTTCTGTAAATTTACCTTTCAGCCATCTATTGGTAAGCCTTGCATACTATATTGTAATTTTGTTACAAACGACTTGCTGAGTACTCTATGTATTCACGGCTTCATCCACATTTGCTCAATTGAGGAAGAGAGACTAGACCAGCAGGAGGTAACTGGAGGAGGATACTTCGACGACTTCGCGGATTAGGACTTCGCTCCCCAGTCGATTGCCTGTGAGCATATCGAATGGTTGCTACGCTTATTTCTATTTTTCGCTGCTAGTTTCTCTAAGCCTCTCAGGCTATTAGTTGTAAGTTGGCCATAAGATCGTACTGTGATAATTATCAATAATATTTAAGTCTTTTCTTAGTGAATCATGATATATTCGATATTTCATCTTTGTTTATACTGTGTGCATTAGCTCTATCCTGGACTGGTGCAGAATAAGCAGGAGAGTCCGAATTTGCATATTCGGGTCTCGACAGAGGTGGTATCAGAGCTATATCGACTGTAGTACGGAGCCCTAGTTAGAATGGTCGAATTAGCAAGTTTTCATAATTTATTTTTACCTCTTTCTAAGGATTCTTACTCCTTGCCTCCTCTGAAATATTGTTTTCAAAATTTAATTTGACTTCTTATCCCTGTAATATCCATAGATATCTCGAGAGCCCCTTAATCAAAGTTGGCGTGGAATTCTTCAAGTTGTGCTGTGAAGTTTGGATCAGAGAAGCTTCCAATGTTTCAAGGCAAGATTGAAGAATACCGTGAAAATTAGGAGCCATTAGATTTGGACCCTGTTATAGTTTTTAGCATCGGGTAGATCGTCTTGCTTCTTATTTGCTGTTGTGTGTGATGTGAGCTGCAGTTTTGCTTCTAGCATTATGATGCAGTCATGTCAAACATCTTTTTGGGGAGTTTATTGCTTCTTTTGTTAGCCTTTTCGACTAAGCGAGTGTTTTAGTTTAGGGTTGCCATTAGTTATCCATCTTAGACGAGTTTACCTCTTGTCTTTGCTATCCCCTCTTTCCTTGTTAATCGGGGTGTCATCCTATCAGATGGTGAATGCACGAAGTTCAACTGGTCACAATCAATTGCCTTCAGAACCTAGCAATGGTGCCTCGGATCCTTCAGCTCGGGGGCAGTAGTCATCATCAACAGGATTGGGTCTGGTCTTAAGTCAGCTTTTGGCAGCACAAACTTAGCTCATACAAACAGTGTTACAACAAGTGGACAATAACGACAAAGCTTCCTAGGTCGCTATGCCTAACCTTGTCAGCAGTGTCCCTCTGATGAGTCGTTAAGAATCAAAGCACAAGAAATACTTCGTCAGGATGACAGCATGGGATATCACCCTCCTAAAAGCCATTACTCAAGGAGAAATGTTATATGCTACCATTGCGGCAGGGATGGACACCTAGCCTTCCGATGTCCTCAAAAAGGGAAGCTAGCACGAGATTTTATTTGTGCCAACTGCGACAGAATCGGCCACAAATTTGCCAGGTGTCCTAAAAGGAAGGTAATCCAGTACAAAACTCATAACCGTTGTGACAAGGAAGGGCACTTCATCCAACAATGCTACCTGGAGAATAAGTTTAAGAATGGTGCCTGTACTCATTGTGGAGAGATAGGACATTGCCAGTGAACACGAAATCAGCTGCTCCAATTGTGAAGAAACTCATTTTCTTAGAGAATATCCTATGAGAAATATTACTTGTTACCTATGTGAAGGCCAAGACCATAACCCAGCTCAATGCCCACTGGATTCGATATTGGCCTCAGTATTGCAGCAGCAACGAGCGAAACTCCGAGCTACTACCATGTGTGCATTGACAAAAAAAGGCAGGGCTATAGCTACATTTACCAAGATACCATCAGAAGTCGAGGCACAACAATCCAACCAAGACAATTGCGTGGCCCCATCAGATAAGACACTTCTTCAAGGTGAAACTCATCCCCATAAGAGGAAGATGATATACCTAGAGCAGTACAATGATCGTAGCCCCAAGGCTTGGGTGAGCCAATCCAATAGAGTACAAGCAGGCTCCATAAATTTGACCCCAGGATCAGCACCACCCCCAATGACGCACATATATTGTGACAGCAATGTTGGCCACCCTCAACAGACCAAGACATTAAAAGAAGGCATGCAATGCTTTAACAGCCAGAACATGGGGCATTACGCTAGCAAGTGTCCATAGAAGCGTCGAGCAATCAAGCCAATTTCACTCAATCTTGGAAGTACCCCTGCCAAGACTCCAAGAGCAAGCTGTGAAACATCATTAGATCAAGGAAATTGAATACCTTAAAGCATTGCAAGGGGAAGCCTAAACAATGTTGTCTCCAATGTTGCACCTGGTAACCTATTCCTTTAGTGAGCCTAAATCTCGGGGTCGAGATTCTGTTTACAGGGGGAGGTGTGAAATATCCTGATTTTCAGAGCCTTTTTGAAGCTTTTAAAATAAAATTCACCATTTGGATTTTTCTAGAATTAATAAAAGCTTAAATTGAATTTTTATTAATTAAAAGGATTTAATATGATTAAACTAAACATTAACATTTGGCAAAAGTATTTTATTTAGATTCCTTGAGTCTCAAGGAAATGTTTGGAATTTTTTTAGTTTTTCCGGGTTTATTTGCTATTTTCTAGAGCTCATATGAATTTATTTGAATTTTTGGAAATAGAAAACCTTTAAAAACCCTTAAACAGTGTTGGACCGAAGCCCATTCTCTCTCCAGCCCAGCCCACCTGCCCGCCCTGGCCACACGTCCGCCATCCGTCGCTCGCCCGCCTAGACGGCACGTGAGAGGATGGAGTAGTGACGCAACGAAGATCAAAGTGATTGTATCCGATGGGAGATGCAAGCTCACCTAGAGACATGCAGATGCAGAAAGTGCAAGGCTCGTGAGGAGGAGCACGAGAGAAAGTGCGAACTAGCGGCTAAGGCCAGGGCCGCTAATGAGGACTATAACGCTAATCTCAGGAGGAAGTGTAAAAAATGTCAGGAAATTACGTGGCAAGCCATGAGAATCCATGCACATGACCCGCGTGAGATAAATAGAGAAGTCCAGAAGATCATTGCTCGCTAAATGTAAGAAAAGATCAGATTGGGAAGAATAGAAAAAAGCAATAGAAACTAAATTATTATATCTGAACAAAAGAGAGGTGTTGGACCTGCAAGCCGCACACCTCCCCATGTGCACCCTGTAGGGCACAAGTGGGTATTGGTTTGAAAGAGAAATGAAAGAAATGAAGTTATAAGATATAAAGCAAGGCTTGTTGCACAAGATTTCATTCAATGTCCAGGAGTTGATTATGAAGAAACATATTCCCTAGTTATGAGTGGAATCATCTTTAGATACTTAATCTCAATGGCAGTAAACCTGAACTTAGAAATGAAATTGATGGATGTAGTAATTGCATACCTTTATGGAAATTTGAATTCAGAAATTTATATGAAGTTACCTGAAGGTATTCCTGTCTCGAACCAAGACAGAGCAAATAGAAATATGTACAATGTGAAACTCAAGAAATCACTGTACGGACTCAAGCAATCAGGCAGGATGTGGTATAATCGCTTAAGCGACTTTCTATGCAAGAAAGGCTACACAAACAATGAAGATTATCCCTGTGTATTTATACGATGATCCTAGAATAGATTTTGTATAATATCAGTATATGTAGATGATCTAAATATCATCGAGACCATGGAGGACATAAAGGAAGCAAGTTCTTACCTGGTGTCTGAATTTGAAATGATTGGGTAAAACCAAATATTTCTTAGGCTTGTAGCTCGAGCATGTCTCGGAAGGGATATTAGTGCATCAATCAGCCTATGCCCAAAAGGTGTTAGAAAGACTCAGCTTTGAGAAGGTATACCCATTGAAAGTATCGATGATCGAGAGATCTTTACAGTGAGATAAGGATCCGTACCAACCTAGGGAACAGGGGGAGGAAGTCCTGTGACCGGAATTCCCATACTTAAGTGCAGTAGGAGTACTTATGTATTTAATAAACTGCACTAGATCAGATATTACATTTGCCGTAAACCTATTAGTAATGTATAGTGCAGAACCTACCAAAAGGCATTGATAGGAAATAAAGGACATCTTCCGATACCTCGTAGAAAACAAGGACTTTGGGTTATTCTACAAAAAGAACCAAGACTTGAATATAACTGGCTATGCAGATGCTGGGTATCTGTTGGACTCGTATACCGCAAGGTCACAAACAGGCTATGTATTCCCGTGTGGTGGAACTGTAATTTCATGGAAATCGTCTAAGTAAAGTCTTATAGTGACTTCGATGAACCACTCGGAAATCCTAGCGCTGTACGAAACCGCACGAGAATGTGCTTGGCTCCGACGAATGATTCACCACATCCAGCAGTCATGTGGGATGAATATCATGCAACCTCGCACAATTATTTATGAAGATAATGCAGCTTGTGTTGCACAAGTACAGACGGGCTACGTGAAGTCATCTCATAAAGCATATCAACCCAAGTTATTCTGTGCTCATGAATTGTGAAAGATGTATGAAATTAAGGTATTGCATATTAAGTCATGTGAAAATCTTGCAGATTTATTCACTAAGTCACTTCTAGCATCTAGTTTTGAAAGATGTGTACGAGGAATTGGAATAATAAGAGTTAGAAAAGTGCAGAATTCAGGAGGAGATTTTTCTCAAGCTCGTTATTAAAACTTGATCATGAAGATCGAATACCCAAAGAATATATCCTGAAGATTGAATAAAAATAGGTGGATTGTACTTTTGTCCCTTGATAAGTTTTCCTGAAGTTTCTCGGCCAAGGTTTTTTATGAAGCAATTCGTGCAACACAACATAACAAGTATTATGTACTCTTTCTCGAAATTTTCCCACTGGGTTTTTATGGAATTTTGATGAGGCATGAACGTATCGGATGAGCACCCAAGGGGAGTGTTGGGAAACCTGGGCTTGTGTTGAAGCCTTGGCCCATGGTAGGCACCTCACCACTAGGCTATAAATAAGGAGTCCCATTAGTTATTTTGTACATATGTGAAAGAAAAAACAATAAAGAATGATCAGGAGTTCTCCCCCCATATCTGTGTTTCTAATCTACTATTTGCATCATCTATGTTTGATTATCTTTTTTGCATAGGAGATGAATCGATCAGACTAGACTTGTCAGCGATGGTTCCTCAATAGGTGAAACTGATTTCCACAGTGCTGTTAATTTGTGGAATACTCGAGGTCGGCACCAAACGGCAATCATTCCAATTATTGGGGGCGGGGGGATTGAGGAGCTTAGCGGGGGATTTGTGGACTTTCAAATGCGTTTTATTCATCATAATGCTGATACAGCAGCTATCTTTGTGCCAAGTAAGTTTTAGAAAGTAGACAATGATGTATATGGCTTAACCAGACACCAAACTTCATTAGTAGTTGGTTTTCGGTTGCGACTGATGTTTTTTATGTTTGTACGAATAAACCGAATACCAATAAACTGTTTTGAAAAGATTGTCACAATAAATTGCTTCAAAACAGTGACAAAGACGTCGTCCCGTTTATTTATTTGAGGAAACCATAAGTTATAAGATATAAACTATAAGCTAAAAAGAACTGAGCTGTTGTCTACTCCATGATTGTACCTGTTGTGGTTACAGACCAAATAGAGAGAGAGAGTATGGTAGCAGAGAGTTAGGTGAGCAATGCTTGGGGTCTCCCCCATGGCCTGGATGGCATATATATATATATATATATATATTCACATGGGGAGTGTTTTACAATTATGCCCTTACACTCAAGTATCCCTCTCAAGAGCATTTATGTCATTATACATGTCCCATTTTAAGCCTTACAACCTTCTAACAGGCCGGCTGGGTTTAGGTGGGAGACACCTCTACAACAGTACCCATTTTTCTTGAGTAATGAAATTTGAGCAAATCTTTTTTTCAAATACCTGCTATCCAAGAAGGGTGTAGTGTAACATGCAAATTATAGCTAAAACACATGTACAAATAGCTATGGAAAAAATACTAATCAACACATGATTTTTGTGATTTATTTAAATTTGTAACCTTTGTGTTTGAATAAGATTATTGCATAATCATTATAAAAGGAGAAATAGCAATTATTTGAAGAAACAGCCCACTCGGCCGCTCCGCTCTGGGCCCGAAAAGCCCTAAACCCCTTTTCCCCAACCCTCGCTGCCGGCGATCGCCGGCTCCCTGCTCCGCCGCCATGTTTGGGACCCCCACCCCCTCCACCCTCTTCGGGACCCCTTCCTCCAGCCACGCCTTCGGGACCCCCTCCACCACCCTAGCCTTCGACACGCCTTCCTCAACCCCCGACTTCGGCACCCCTTCCACCACGCCGGCTGTCAGAAACGACAAATGACTGAAGAATTGGCGATAGAAGAGAAGTCTGAAGATAACACTTAATTTTCCCAGGCAAGCTACAACCGACGGCCCAGATTATATCTTGCTTCTTTGGCGGAATATCAACGCCTCAAGTTACTCCTGACATTGGCTGGTTTAGTGATTGGTTAATCCAGTGTGATTAGTGCTTAATACTCTGTTAATCTGGTTGTTATTTTTGTAATCGAGTCTTAGACTCTAATGTCAGATTATGCACTCATACATATGCCTTTCTGTGGTGGAATGAGAAACCATTCGCCGTCAATGTTCAACATACTGTAGCCCTAGTTTTTATTCTTAGCTCTTGTCCAAATTTTTCCCCTTTCTATCTTCAGATTTTTGTTCTTTCCACTTGCGATTCGGATCACCCTCTCGAGGATCTGACAAATTGGTATCAGAGCATCGAAGTCCTTGGCGGAAGCAGTGGAGTGATTGGGTTGGGGAACT
The DNA here is from genome assembly GCA_017311315.1 of Dendrocalamus latiflorus. NCBI lineage: Eukaryota > Viridiplantae > Streptophyta > Magnoliopsida > Poales > Poaceae > Dendrocalamus > Dendrocalamus latiflorus. The sequence continues at coordinate 1,086,996 of CM029671.1, read as the reverse complement.
CCGGGTTCTCCGTAAAATCCCTGGTCTCTCTCCGAAGGTGACGGCGGCGAGGATTGTTGCGAGGGGAAGGTTCCGAAGTCACTCCGTGGTAAAATCCCTAATCCTTGTATCGATTCAGGAGTGGACGACGAAATCGATGGCGAGGAACGAAGCGGAGGCGTCCGAACTGACGGCGACTAGGCAAGTGGTGATGAAGGCTAGCTACAAGGTAGATGTCGTTCAGCGTCAGATGGGTGACTTTCAAAAACAAGTGATGGGCATGCAAGAACAGATGAATCGCATGGAATCACTACTGCAAGGGTTAGTCAATTCTCAAGCGAGGGTAAATGAGCAGACTGCGGGCAGAAGTGCATCCAACCCACGACCGATAGAAGAATCAAGAAACCAACAAGACCTGGTTCAACCGGGTGAACTGGAGATGGAAGACATGGGGCAGATCAACCTCAACAGTACACAGGGAGTACAATTGCAGGGAATGTCTGAAGGTAATTTCATTTCCCCTTCTATGGGTTACTCTGCAGTACCAAATGGGGGAGGTCAGAATCAGCTACCACAAGTTTTTGTTTCCTCTCCTACCTTGAACAACTTGAGTCCCAATCGTGGTCCTGATTTGGTTAATCAGTGGAGACTGAACCCTAGAGACTATTTGAATCAACCCCAATCTCATTACCATGCCAGACAGTGGAGCCCTAATCCCTGCAATGATAGGATTCACAATTTCTATAAGTCCATTGCCAATGGTCCCAAGCTTGATTTCCCTAAATTTGATGGTGGAGAACCTCTGGAGTGGATTAGGCAGAGTGAAACATACTTCGCTACGGAAAATGTCCCTGATGAAGCTAAGTTCGATTTAGCACAAATATACATGGTGGGTAGGGCTAACAGAGGGTTAAGAAGTACTGGATTGCTTTGGAACCTCCCACCGTGGCCTGACTTTTGTGCAATGGTCTGTGATCGTTTTGCTCAACATAGTGATTACGAAGTGTTGGAGAATGTTCACTCAGTGAAGCAATACAACCATAGTGTCTTAGATTACACTAACAAATTCGAAGAGCTCATGGCTGTTTACAAGAGTGAATTGATGAAGATGAGACATGAGGTGGAGGAAGAAAGGAAGATGTTGCAGATGGCAGAGGTTTGGCGTGAAGAGAGGGTGCAGATGAAGCTTGTTGATACAAAGCTGACACTAGACAGCAAGTATTCACAGCTGAACAAGTTTCAGTCTGACCTTGAGGATTTCCTCAGTTTCCACCGAGGCAATAGTGTAGATAAAGAATCAGTAAGAGATGCAGAAAGGCTCAGGGAAGCAATTTGCTCGATGAAGTTTCATGATATTAAGGAGTTCTCTTACAAACCACCGCTTCCTTCAGAGGACATTTTCACAGTGTTTGAGGAGCTCAGACAGAGGGAAGGTACTAATGAGAAGGAGATTGGGCAGTGTAACGAAGGTGAAACCGCTAAGCTTGAAATCCAGAGTAAGTTGGATAAGGAGAAGAAGATACTCTCCATTCGGGATAGGGGTATCAGTATGACCAAGGAAGACCTGATTAAGAACCTTAGAACCATTGCAAAATCTGGGACTTCAGCTTTTGTGGAAAAGATGCAGTCTGGAGGTGACCTCAATCTGATTGGGCAATTTGGTGTTGGCTTCTATTCAGTGCACTTGGCTACTGACTATGTTGAAGAGGTCAGCAAGCATAATAATGACAAACAGTATGTGTGGGAGTCCAAAGTTGATGGATCAATTGCTATCTCTAAGGATACTTGGAGTGAACCTTTGGGCCGTGGAACTGAGATAAGACTACATCTCCGAGATGAGGCCAAGGAATACTTGGAAGAAGACGAGCTAAAGGACTTGGTGAAGACGTACTCTGTATTCATCAATTTCCCCATTCACTTGTGGGCAACTAAGGAGGTTGATGTTGAGGTGCCAGCCGATGAAGAGGAATCAAGTGAGGAAGAGGAATCAACCACAGAGACTACAGAGGAAGAAGAGACAGAAGAGAGTGAAGAGAAAAAGCCCAAGACAAAGACAGTAAGGGATACCACCACTGAATGGGAGTTTCTGAACGATGTGAAGGCTATATGGCTTCGTAATCCCAAGGAGGTTACTGAAGAAGAATACTCCAAGTTTTACCACTCCCTAGCTAAGGGCTTCGGTGGTGACAAGCCTATGGCTTGGAGCCACTTCTGATGAGGGCATCCCTAACACTTATACATCTTCTCCTATTGGTGGTCATGCACATACTGAGATGGACGTCATAAGTGAAGCTACAAGTAATACAAGTGCAGAAGTGCATGTTGGTCCATTGACTAGAGCAAGAGCTAAACTTCTAAATCAACAGGTGCTTTTGTTTCTTAACGAATCTATTGTTATTGATGCGAATTGGGTACTACCTCATGCAAATGTTTTGTGCATTCTCAGGTTTGAACATTGTGAAGCATTTGGAACCACAAGGGAGGAGAGGGAGGCCGGAGCCAAAGTTAATGAGGACATCTCTACTTCAAGATTGAAATGACAGAGATCAAGGAAATGTGGCCGTCATCCAAAGAAGCACAAATCCACGCATGAACAGTACCAGGCCGCGCTACAGTACCCGGTCTGTGAACAGTGCTACGCTACAGTATTCGGCCCATGAACAGTGTTGCGCTACAGTACTGGGCCCGTGAACAGTGCCGTGCTACAGTACTCACGCGTGAATAGTACCACATGGAAAATTTAGTGTTGAATAGTTCTTAGGATGAGACTATATATTGAGGGGTAGACCCCCATTGTAAAGGGAACCAAGTTTTTGCATAAGATTGAAACATAGCTATTGCTTGTTCTTTCAACACCAGAGTTCATGCGAGGACTTTGAGAGAGAACTAGGCGATCCATTGTTCGTTCTGCAATTCAAGGTCAAGCCGTCGTTCCATTGGGAATTGGGGACTTGGCGTTCGTCGCTTGTGGTCTCGCGACGAACAATTATCCGGTGTGTTTTGGGCGTATTCCGAAGAGTTGAGGGTTCGTGCATTGGCGCGAGTGTTCAACTAGCGACATCGTCTACTTCGCATCAACAATCTACAGTTCCTCACTGAGAAGATCGGGACCCCTCCCCGTATCATGTGGTATCAGATTCTAGGTTTACTCGGTGAGAATTTTTTTTACCCGTAGCTAGATTCGTTTTCTGTCCTATCGTCTATTAATCCAAAAATTGCAATAACAAAACCGTAGTCTAATCTGTTATTTCTTGTGCGTTTTGTTAAGTTTTCGTCCATTAGAATTTTGTTTTAGTGCTGATCCGTGTGTTTCCTTTTGCGTTGCTTAATCGTTGTGTTCACATAAACCCTACAAAATTGCTGGTTGATTCCCTCAATTAGCAACCAAAATGAACAAAGCCTCCATCTTCCTTTTATCTTGAGACTAGCTGTCGACATTGCATTCAGGGCTGCTCATTCATCTTGCTTACCCCTTGCTGGTTGTGAGGGTTGTACACCTCCGCGGGGAGCAAAGCAGAGAGAAAAGAAGGAAAAGGCAGTCGCAGTTAGCAAGAGTCGCGGAGTAAAACAAAAAGACGTGAGAGAAGCACGTAACTTTTGCATACGACCTCCGATTGAGGCGTTTCTTGCTCCGTTGAAAAAAAAACGAGAAGTCAGAGAAATCTGGAGATTTTAGATCCGCGTAAGCGCTAGGCACACGCGTAGCAACATTTCGAGCTTCCAAACTCCGTGTGCAACGTACCAGATTGTGTTTTCAATCTTTCTTTGAGCAATCTTGTGCCCTCGTTTATTCAGTTGCAATTGGCTAGCGTCTCTCTTAGTACTTGGTGCAAAATGAGCTAGTTTCATCTCCGTTTCCGATTGATTCTCCCTAGCTCATTCCTTTGTTTGCATTAAGTCCCATTTATCGTTGTGTGTGCGTTCTTACACTCGCTTAAACCAATTGGTTCAGCACATAGGCAAAATACTCTAGCTTGGATCATTACTTAGCTTTACAATACCTTGAATATCAGATTGCTTAGGATATCCACATACCTGTCCAAGCTCCACCTACACCCGTCTATGTACTCCCTTGCTCTTGGTTACGCTCATACATTACCGGGTTGAGGTCGTTCGCTGTCACAAGTGTCGATTTGCCGTCCTTGTTTCACTTTGGAACGGTAAGCTTGTCTTGTTTTCAGGACAGTGAGTTGCAAGCTAGAGAGAGCTTTTGTTTTACTAACCCAGATATAACCTCGTTTCTTGTTTGTGAGTCATTCCCATGGCAGGTCACGAGGAGAATCCACCTAATCCGGAGGCGCCGGTCACATGGACTGAGTACACTCGGTTGCGTGAGATGCTACAAAAACAACTTCATGATGGTGACAATGGCGTGCGCGATGAGCTCGGGGAAGTTCAGACTGGACTGAACACCCTCGGGGAGGAGGTCACACAATTGTGTACGACCATCAACAATAATTTTCTGGAGCTACGTGCCATGTTCGCCCACCACACTCTACGTGGGGGTGCACCAGCTGATGACACAAGTGTGCACGGCCCTCCTGTCGTTTTGCACAATGAGACCGATGAGGAGCGTGCTATTCGTCTGGATGAGGAGCGACGTCAGCGACAAGCGCGTCGCATGGCAGTGCCGCCAAACGTCGGGATGGCAGCCGCGGCACGCCCTCAGGCACATGGGCCTGGCCGAGGCAACGGCGGCCAGGGAGGAGGTGCACCACAGGGTGCCCACGGAGGAGGTGTGCATTGTGCACCTCGTAGCGGGGCTGATGCGGACGAGTGCTGGGATAACGATTTCCCCGTCGACGACTACGATGACCGACAGCGCCACCACCGCAACAACGTGCAGCGTCCTCGCCACGACGACGCCGAGGATTTTGTCGCTAAGCTCAAATTTAATCTTCCTATATTTTCAGGTGGTACAGATGTGGAACAATACCTCACTTGGGAGCTGAAAGTTGATAAGTTGTTTCGGATGAACAACTATTCCAATGAGAAGAAGCTGTTGCTTGCATCCAATGGCTTGGATGATTATGCCACACATTGGTGGGAGCAATTCATCCGCAAGCGCATGGAGCGCCATGAGTTGCCGATTATCACCTGGGAGCAGATGAAGCAGCATTTGCGGGCACGCTTTGTACCTCGCCACTACAAGCGATCACTATTTGAGAAGTTGACAGGGCTGCGACAAGGTATGAAATCAATTGATGAATATCATAAGGAAATGGAGACTATCATGATACATGCAGATGTCCACGAGAATGAAGAACAGACTATGGCGAGATTTCTAGCTGGTATGAATTATGCTGTCAAGCGCATTGTCAATCACCATCCCTATAATGATATGATTGAGTTACTGCACCAAGCACGCGAAGCTGAGCGACAAGTGATTGACGACGCACGGTTTGCTGCCCGGTCACGTTCTTCAACTAGTCCGGGACAGACATATCACAACAGCCAACCAAACAAGAGCACTTCGGCTGCAAGCAATTCGGCGATGCGCAATTCTGCAAGTAAGAAGCTGGAGAGTACACCATCACCGGTGCGTCGACCTATGGTGCCCGCTGCTAGTGCGACCTCGTCTATGGGTTCGACAGGCCGTTCACGTGACATTATTTGCCACAAGTGCAAGGGTGTTGGCCATTTTCAGAGGGACTGCCCAAATGTCAGAACTATGCTTATCACAGAGGATGACGGTTATGTTTCAGCTAGTGATGATGATGAGTCGCTTGATGCACAAGCAGTCTTGCACACTGATGACATAGAACAATGTGAGTGCGATCCTGAGTTTCCTAACACTGAGCAGTATTCCATTGTTTGCACGCCCAAGGTGCTTAGTGTGATGACATCGCCATCACTCGAACAGCGGTGCAATTTGTTTCAGACTTGGGCAAAGCTTGATAAGGGTAAGGTGTGCAAAGTGATCATTGATGGCGGGAGTTGTCACAATCTGGCTAGCAAGGATATGTGTCATAAGTTGGGTTTGAAGTATTTGCCGCATCCGCGTCCTTATCATGTGCAATGGTTGAGCGACAAAGAGGAAGTGAAGGTGAACTATATGGTGCGCGTGACGTTTTCTATTGGGAAGTACACCGATATTGTGGACTGTGATGTTGTGCCTATGACGGTTTGTCACTTGCTCTTAGAATGGCCATGGCAATATGACCGTTCCGCTGTTCACGATGCGCGTACAAATCGCTACACATTTCGATGGCACAATATGGATGTCATCTTGAAGCCGCTTACACCGCAACAAATTGTCAATTCCTCCATGCAGAAAATTGAGATGCACGTTGAGAGTGCACAAGAGCGAGAGAACCATCTGAGTCGTAACAAGAAACGTGAGGGAGAGAAGAATTTAGTGATGTTAGCCACCAAATCAGAGATGAGAGAATTCAGCGAGGACCCTAATTTGGTGCACGTGGTGCTGCTGTACAAAGACGCATTGCTTTCGACTAACGACTTCACTTCTCTTCCTAGTGGTGTTGTTTCTGTTTTGCAGGATTTCAGCGACGTCTTTCCAGAGGAGGTACCAGCTGGGCTACCACCAATCCGCGGGATAGAACATAAGATCGACTTGATTCCAGGAGCGTCGCTGCCGAACCGACCACCGTACCGCACTAATCCCGAGGAAACAAAAGAGATTCAGAAACAAGTACAAGAGCTTCTCTCCAAAGGGTATGTACGTGAAAGCTTAAGTCCTTGTGCTGTTCCTGTTATTTTAGTTCCTAAGAAAGATGGTTCATGGCGTATGTGCGTAGATTGTTGAGCGATTAATAATATCACAATTCGATATCGTCATCCTATACCTCGCTTAGATGATATGCTAGACGAATTGAGTTGTGCTGTTATTTTCTCTAAGATAGATTTGCGCAGTGATTACCATCAAATTAGAATGCATGAAGGGGATGAGTGGAAAACAGCCTTTAAAACGAAATTTGGGTTGTACGAGTGGTTAGTCATGCCTTTTGGTTTGACTAATGCACCTAGTACATTCATGTGCTTAATGAATCATGTTTTAAGGCATTTCATTGGTAAATTTGTGGTTGTGTACTTTGATGATATTCTGATTTACAGTCGCACTGAATCTGAACACATAGACCATTTTAGACAAGTTCTACAAGTTTTGCGTGAGAATAGGTTATTTGGTAACTTAGAGAAGTGCACTTTTTGCAAAGATCGTGTCATCTTTTTGGGCTATGTTGTTTCTGCACAGGGAGTTGAAGTAGATGAGTCTAAAATTGAAGCAATTAAAAATTGGCCAACTCCTGTGAACGTAAGTCAGATTAGGAGCTTTCATGGTCTCGCTAGTTTTTATCGGCGTTTTGTGAAGGATTTTAGCACCGTCGCTGCCCCTTTGAATGAACTTACTAAAAAGGGTGTTGAATTTGTGTGGGGGGTAGCGCAAGAAAATGCTTTTGCTGAACTTAAGAGGCGCTTGACTGAAGCACCGTTGCTTGTTTTACCTGATTTCACTAAAATTTTTGCAATAGAATGTGATGCTAGTGGATTGGGTATTGGCGGTGTTTTACTGCAAGAGGGTAGACCGGTAGCTTATTTTAGTGAGAAACTGAATGGTGCTCAATTGAATTATCTGGTCTATGACAAAGAGCTTTATGCGTTAGTGCGTGCGTTAGAAACTTGGCAACACTATTTATGGCCTAAAGAGTTTATTATTCATTCTGATCATGAGGCATTGAAGTATTTAAAGGGCCAAGCAAACTTGAACCGTAGACATGCCAAATGGGTCGAATTCATTGAGTCATTTCCTTACATTGTGAAATATAAGAAGGGAAAGGAAAATGTGGTAGCTGATGCTCTTTCTAGGAAAAGTGTGCTTTTAACTCAATTAGGAGTGCACGTCCCTGGTTTAGCGAGTTTGCGTGATTTATATGCTCATGACCATGATTTTTCCGTTCCTTTTGCACATTGCATAAAGGGAAAAGGCTGGGATAAATTTCACATCCATGATGGGTTTTTGTTTCGCACTAACAAATTATGCGTTCCAGAATCCTCCGTGCGTTTGCTATTACTGCAGGAATCACATGCAGGTGGATTGATGGGACATTTTGGACGTGAGAAGACGTTGTCTATGCTGAGCGATCACTTTTATTGGCCTAAGATGAGGCGAGATGTGGAGAGGTATGTGCAGCGATGCATTACTTGCCACAAAGCGAAATCGAAGTTGCATCCACACGGTTTGTATACCCCTTTACCTGTTCCCAATGCCCCATGGGAGGATATTAGTATGGATTTTGTTTTAGGACTGCCTAGAACTAAGAGGGGGAGTGATTCTGTTTTTGTCGTTGTGGATCGTTTTTCGAAGATGGCACACTTTATTCCGTGCCATAAGAGCGACAATGCGTCGTATATTGCTGGCTTGTTTTTCAGGGAGATCGTGAGACTACATGGCGTGCCCCGTACTATTGTGTCAGATCGCGACGTGAAGTTCATGAGCTACTTCTGGAAGACGCTTTGGGGTAAACTGGGGACGAAGTTGTTATTCAGCACAACTTGTCATCCCCAAACTGATGGTCAAACCGAGGTGGTGAACCGCACACTTTCGATGCTACTCCGGACCATGATCAAGAAGAATCTACGCGAGTGGGAGGATTGTTTGCCGCACGTGGAATTCGCTTATAATCGGGCCGTGCATTCCACTACGCAGATGTGTCCATTTGAGGTCGTTTATGGTTTCAAGCCCTTTACGCCGCTTGATTTGTTGCCACTTTCCAGTCAACACCATACTCATATGGAGGCGTCAAAGCGAGCTGAATATGTGAAGAAATTGCATCTCAAGACAAAAGAAGAGATAGAGCGCAAGGTCAAGTACTATGCTGAGAAGGCGAACAAGAAAAGGAAGAAGATGGTTTTTCAACCAGGTGATTTGGTTTGGGTACACTACCGCAAGGATCGTTTTCCAGAACGCCGCAAGTCTAAATTGCTGCCGCGAGGTGATGGGCCTTTCAAGGTGCTTGCAAAGATCAATGACAATGCCTACAAGATCGAGCTTTCCGGCGATGACTATGGTGTGAGCTCTACGTTCAATGTCGCTGATTTATCACCTTTCTTTGGTGGTGACGACCCAGCGTCGAGGACGACGCCTTTTCAAGAGGGGGAGGATGATGAGGGCATCCCTAACACTTATACATCTTCTCCTATTGGTGGTCATGCACATACTGAGATGGACGTCATAAGTGAAGCTACAAGTAATACAAGTGCAGAAGTGCATGTTGGTCCATTGACTAGAGCAAGAGCTAAACTTCTAAATCAACAGGTGCTTTTGTTTCTTAACGAATCTATTGTTATTGATGCGAATTGGGTACTACCTCATGCAAATGTTTTGTGCATTCTCAGGTTTGAACATTGTGAAGCATTTGGAACCACGAGGGAGGAGAGGGAGGCCGGAGCCAAAGTTAATGAGGACATCTCTACTTCAAGATTGAAATGACAGAGATCAAGGAAATGTGGCCGTCATCCAAAGAAGCACAAATCCACGCATGAACAGTACCAGGCCGCGCTACAGTACCCGGCCTGTGAACAGTGCTACGCTACAGTATTCGGCCCATGAACAGTGTTGCGCTACAGTACTGGGCCCGTGAACAGTGCCGTGCTACAGTACTCACGCGTGAATAGTACCACATGGAAAATTTAGTGTTGAATAGTTCTTAGGATGAGACTATATATTGAGGGGTAGACCCCCATTGTAAAGGGAACCAAGTTTTTGCATAAGATTGAAACATAGCTATTGCTTGTTCTTTCAACACCAGAGTTCATGCGAGGACTTTGAGAGAGAACTAGGCGATCCATTGTTCGTTCTGCAATTCAAGGTCAAGCCGTCGTTCCATTGGGAATTGGGGACTTGGCGTTCGTCGCTTGTGGTTTCGCGACGAACAATTATCCGGTGTGTTTTGGGCGTATTCCGAAGAGTTGAGGGTTCGTGCATTGGCGCAAGTGTTCAACTAGCGACATCGTCTACTTCGCATCAACAATCTACAGTTCCTCACTGAGAAGATCGGGACCCCTCCCCGTATCAACTTCACTGCTGAGGGCGATGTTGAGTTCAAAGCTTTGCTCTTTGTTCCCCCTAAGGCCCCACATGATTTCTATGAGAGTTACTACAACTCTAACAAGTCTAGCCTCAAGTTATATGTTAGGAAAGTTTTCATCTCTGACGAATTTGATGAGCTTCTTCCTAAGTATCTCAGCTTTTTGACGGGTATCGTTGACTCAGATACACTGCCTCTCAATGTATCACGAGAGATGCTTCAACAACATAACAGTTTGAAGACCATCAAGAAGAAACTAATCCGCAAAGCTCTTGACATGATTAGGAAAATTGTTGAGGAAGATCCTGATGAGTATAGCAACAAAGAAAAGACAGATGAAGAGAAAAGTGCAGTGGAGGAGAAAAGGGGCCAGTATGCCAAGTTCTGGAATGAGTTTGGCAAATCAATTAAGCTGGGAATCATCGAAGATGCAACTAACTGGAGACGTCTTGCGAAGTTTCTGAGATTTGAAAGTACCAAGTCGGAAGGCAAATTAGCAGTGCTTCAGTCCAAATGCAAATCAAACAAGAATTTGAGTACATGGTTTTCCGGCTTGAAAATATTCCAGGCAAATCTGAATTACTAAGTGATCCCTTTCCTCGTGACAACATTTTGGCTGATGCAGAGAATGCTATGGCTGCTAAGGACAAGGCAAAAGAGCTTTCATGGAATCTAAAGAGTATCACTCAACTATACAACGACTATGTTGTTCCGTTTAATCTTTGGGAGGTTGGCCTGGAAATGCTCAACTTTGCAAATTACTCTGGAGATGCTGTTATATTTGACACAACCTACCGCACAAATAAATATAGCCTGATATGTGTCCCTTTTGTTGGAGTTAACCACCTTTGGCATAATGTTGTTTTTGGCTGTGCGTTTTTAACAGTTTCGTATGTTTGGTTATTTAAATCATTATTGGAGTCGATGGGTGGCCGATCACCAAAATCAATTTTCACTGATCAGGATGAGGCTATTATCCAGGCAAACAAGCAGGTGTTTCCTAACACACAGCATTGTTTTTCCTATTGGCATATTCTGAAGAATGCACAGTCTCATTTAGGCACAGTAAACACTTTTCAAGCATTTCAAAATAGGTTTATGAAGTGCATGCAAGGGTCTGACTCAGAAATGGAGCTTGAGGAATCTTGGGCTGCTATGCTTCATGTATACAAACTACAGGACAATAACTGGCTTAATGCCTTTATAGGTTCCATCATAGATGGTGCTCAACGTTTAACAAAGACACTTTTGATGGTGGGATCAATTCATCTCAGTGGGGGGAGGTATCAAACAATATCCTCACTGGAATTTCTGATGAATCTACTTTTCTTTTACGATTTGCCCTCTTGCTAGAAAAGGTTGTCAAGGTTCTGCAGAGAAATGAATTTGAGGAGGACTTTCTCTGTAGCCAAACTGCTCCAGTTCGAGCAATTAAGCACAGTACAGTCCTGAACAGGCTGCGGAATCCACTTCAGAACTTCTGGATGGATGCACAAATTATTTGAGGCAGAATTTCTGGATGGATATGGAGCCACTTCATGCATGAAAGTTCTTGTGATGGAACATTCCCAGAGTTTTACTCCCGGACATACTTGAGGGCAAGTATGTTGCTGAGAGAGGGGTAATATCAGAAACGGCAAATGACTGAAGAATTGGCGATAGAAGAGAAGTCTGAAGATAATGCTTCAAACTTCCCAGGCAAGCTACAACCGACGGCCCAGATTATATCTTGCTTCCTTGGCGGAATATCAACGCCTCAAGTTACTCCTGACATTGGCTGGTTTAGTGATAGGTTAATCTAGTGTGATTAGTACTTAATACTCTGTTAATCTGGTTGTTATTTTTGTAATCGAGTCTTAGACTCTAATGTCAGATTATGCACTCATATATATGCCTTTCTGCGGTGGAATGAGAAACCATTCGCCGTCAAAGTTCAACATACTGTAGCCCTAGTTTTTACTCTTAGCTCTTGTCCAGATTTTTCCCCTTTCTATCTTCAGATTTTTGTTCTTTCCACCTGCGATTCGGATCACCCTCTCGGGGATCTGACACCGGCGTTCGGCGTGCCGTCGTCCATCCCCGCCTTCGGCACCCCGTCGTCGACTCCTGCCTTCGAGGCGACCTCCTCCACTCCGGCATTCGGCGCCCCGTCCTCGGCCCCGGCGTTTGGGACGCCCTCGTCGATCCCGGCGTTCGGTGCGGCGCCGTCGCCAGCACCGTCACCGTTTGAGTTCCAGCAGCAGACGACGCCGTACCCGCCGCCGTTTGGGTTCGCTGGCGGGGGCGGCGGACAGATCACTACCCAGATGGCCCCCGTCGCGCCGCTGCCGCTCTCGCCCTCCGACCGTGACATCCAGGTCCGCCATCCTAGGAGAAATATCGGCCTTTTGTAATGGTTTGAGGAGCGAACGGCTCACGAATTCGATGCTTTTGAGTGCTTGTAGGCTATCGTGGATGCGTATAAGGAGGACCCGGGGAACCCTCGCTATGCTTATAGGGTGGGCTTTCTCCCAGTTACGTCGCCATTTGCGTTGCATAGATCGGGGTTGATGCAATTTGGTTGACGCATTTATCTGTTTTGATTTGGGCAGCATCTGTTGTTTAGCGTGACAGAGCCTTCGCAAAGGGTGAAGCCAGTTGCAGCATCTGATGTGCGTATTTGGATAAATTTTTTTAATCAATTTATATACTGTCTTTTTGGTGGTACTGTTCTTGGATATCTTAGTGCGTTTGTGTTAATTTGTGGATGTAGATCATGTGGGTGGAAGCTTGAGGGCATGGATAGTGCGGATAGGGAGAGGCTGTGGCCTCAACTTGTGCAGGGGTTTAAAGATCTTTCCTACTGGCTTAAGGTATAGTATTGGAACAAGATGCCTTTTATTGGATGTGTTGAATTATCTTCTACGATAAAGCACTAGTTTAAACGGCCTCAATATATGGTTATATATGACCTATGCAAGTGTTTTACAAGTGAAATAGATACGAAATGCTGATATGTGAACTTCTAAGTCAGCTTCGCTCTACATGTAATTTTACATGATAAATAGCATTGTGCTCTATCTGTCATTTATTTTTGGGGTTGGGCATATTTTTTCAATGCAAGTGAGGATGTCAAGGTTGTTAGGACTATTCGCATACATTTTGTACTTATATTTTTATAATCTTGAACTGTGCGCTAAAATGATCATTCACCACATATTGATTCTTTCCAAATGGCAAACTGAAATGAGTAAATATACCCGTATTTCCCTCTGCTTCATTCCATTTTTTCAAATGAGGTGATTACATCTAACGTGTTGTCCAGCTACAAGCCTAGAACAGCTAATTGTATACAAGACAACAAAATATTTATGTAAATTTGTGGTGCTAACTGATGTGACCATGCCAAGGGTGTCAATCTCATATTGTTCAATACCTCACTCCATTTATATGTGATGTTGAGCCAGACAAAACTATTAAAATAATTGACCCCTTGACATGGTCACAAGACAGAGAACTTAAAAAGAGTCAAGAGAACTAGCTAAAATTTGGATTTTCACCTTTCCAATTTAAGCTGGAAGTCACATTACGAATTTTCTAAAGGTCATATATCTCTAGTGTAATGAGCTTTTCATGCCAACTGTGTAATGTCATAAATTTTGACTTTTCTGCATGTCGTTTCGACAAAATGATATGAAACTTCTTGCTGACACGGATGTGTTGGATTCATCAAATAGTGGTATGTATCATTCAACCCCTTGGAAGTAAAAAAAATTGATTGTTGAGTAAGCACTTTTTCCATGATTAATATACAAATGTTTGGTATGATGACCACTTAACGTTAGTCGTGACACCACTTTATTATTGCTCGTTCATTCACGCATCATTAGGATGACATCATGCAATGTTACTCATTGGAATAACTCATTAAATATCTTAGTGTATCAGCCATAGACTAATTAATTCTATTTTGGCGTACAATTTGATACTTCCACTCTTCCACTAATGTTCAATAATTTTGCTATAAATAGATTGTCTGTTAATTCTTGACCAAGATGAAAATATAAGGGGCTTAAGCGTTCATGCCCTCGTTTTCAAGCGAAATGGTGATTTTGCCCTCATTTTTTAAACTTTGTGATTTTACTCCTGTGTTTTTGAACTGAAGGGAGAGTCTGCCCCTATTCTGTTAAAGCCAGTTAACGGTGTTAACTTTTGCACGAATAGACAAGTTTGCCCATGTGATTTTACCCCTGTTTTGTTAGAGAACTTTGTGATTTTACCCCTATTTCGAAATTGAAGTTTTGACATATTTGGTAGGAGTGTTGTCAACAGAATTAGACACAAATTTATGCATTCGTTTTATTAATATAAATCTGGACAAAATTTGTCAAATTTTGCAAAATTTGGACAGCATTTATGCCAAAATTCAGAGAAACACAATTTTTTATCACACAACTTGCATGTAAACATTAAAGAGAATAAGGAATAACCAAGAGATATCATGTCATACATGTACATGTCACATTAATGTCTAGATGACATACCAACATATCCATATGATATGGCAACATATAGGTCTGCATGACATGTCAAACAAAATTAGCAACTAGCATTCAACATATAGGTCCGCATGACATGTCAAACAAAAGTTTTAGATCTCTATTGGCAAACATCACATTCAACCATTAAGACCTAACAAACTAGCAAGTCTCCCAGCAGTTCCTCCTCTCCTTCCCCTTCCTGAACCTTTCCCCTTCCCCTTCTGTAGCAGCACCACTTCCACGTCATATGGAGAGAGTGAAAACAAGTTAGTATAGTTAGAAATGCTATAATTTCCAAAAAAAGATGTAGTGGACAGCAATGCGTTCATGAATTACATTGTCTCATTGTTGTCGTCTCCTGAGCCTCCTCCCCTTCCTGACCCTCTTCCCCTTGCTGTACCAGAACCACTTCCCCTACACATGGAGAGAAGAAAACATGTTAGTAAAGTTAGAAATGATTAATTTTGAAAAAAATAGGAATGAACAGCAAGGGAAGCATGACTTACATTGCCTCATTAATGTCCTCTTGTAACTCCCTTCCCCTTCCCCTACCCCGTCCCCTTCCAGTTGCACTTGCACTATATGCGTGAGAAAAGAATGTGTTACTACAACTACCGATTAGTAAATGAGGTAAAAAAAATAGTAATACATGCATGACTTACATTGGGTCATTGCTTCCTTGTGCAGATCCATCTTGTGGTGTTGAGAGCCTCTTCTTTTGACTAGCTGTAGGACCTCCTTGGCAATGTTTAGCTGTATGGCCTAATTCATTGCACTCAGGACATACCTTCCTTTTCTTACTAGTGCCAACTTCATCATATGGTTTGATCCTAAATTTTCTTGGTCTCCCAGGTTTCTTTCTCAATTTGGGCTTCTTGATTTTGTAGCCTAAATCAACATGAGGCCACTGATCTTTGGATGTCATTGGATTGAATTTGCATGCATACGCCTTCCTTAACCTATCAACAGAGAAGTACTCATGGACAAAGTCATCCATCTGTACCTCCCTGCTGATCTTTGCAATGAAAGCCAAAACATGGCTGCAAGGTTTTCCAGTCACTTGCCAAGCTCTACAAGTACAAGTCTTTTGCTCCAAGTTGACTGCATGCCTGAATCTATTCACAGTGACTTCAGCTTTCCCAGACCCACATATTAGAATCTCATGGTCTTTGATACTCTTGCTTTTAGCATTCAAATCATTGGTAATAGCTGGGATTATTATTCCTGACATATTACTACCAATCTTGGACCTCAAAACAAACTTCTCAATAATCATTTGTCGTATCTTGTCAAGCATTTCAACAATATGAAAGTCCTTTGATTTTGACACCCAACTATTCAAACATTCAGAGAGGTTGTTATTGATATAATCTACCTTGCAGTCTTCACTGAATTTGCTTCTACTCCACACATATGGATGATTCTCATCCAACCATTCAATGGCCTTAGGATCCTTCTCCTCTAGTTTCCCCATGAAGTAGTTGAAGTTGGAAATTGTGAAGCTCTTGGCAGCACACCACATATTCTTGCCATAAAGAGTACCACTGAAACTTTTCTTCATGTTCTTCCACAAGTGCCTCATACATTCTCTGTGTTCCACTCTCGGATACACATCATCTACAGCCACTTCTATTCCTTTGCCTGCATCTGTACTAATGACCAAGCCTGCATGAACATTTTGCTCTATGTCAGAAAATATTAGAAATTTGAAAATTGGAAAACAGAGTTAGAAATGTATATACCTGGAGGTGTACCAATAGCCTTCTTGACATTATTGACAAACCAAGTCCAACTTTCTTTAGACTCAGTCTCAATCACTCCATATGCCACTGGGAACAACCAATTATGACCATCTACTGCAACAGCTGATGCCAACTGACCTCTCGACCTTCCTGTCAAGTGTGTTGCATCCATGGCAATGTATGGTCTGCACACTTGTAAAAAGCCATCGATGCATGGTTTAAGAGCAACAAAGAACCTCATAAAACACACATCACCATTGTGGTCTTCAGTCACTAGCTCGACAACACTACCAGGTACTGATCTCAGAAGCTTAGCTTGATAAGTAGGCAACAAATCATAACTATCATCTCACTTCCCATATATCATGTCTAGTGTTCTCAACTTCCCTCTAGCAACTCTGTCATATGGAACATCCACCGAGTATTTCTTCTTCAGTTTGTCCCTCAACTCAGCCGGTCCCATTTCAGGGTCTTCCCGCAACAAGTCAATCACTCTATCAGCCACCCATTTATTAGAGGCCATTGTCTCACCACACTTGTTGAATGAACCACAGGTATGCTTTGGTTCACTTGTCTTAACCTGCAACACAAAAATGTGCAAAAGGAAACCATCAATGTTCTATGAATACATTATGTCATCAATGAACTCAAGAGTCGTCATTTACCTTGCATCCAACGTATTTCTTGCTTGTAGATGCGAAAAAGGTCCACTTGCAACATTGTTCAGCTCTCTTGCATATGACCCTAAATCTTGTCTTGTCTTTTTTTACAATATGGAAAGCATGATCATGCAAGATAGCATGATGTGTGACTGCTGACTTGCACTGATCCACATCTGGGAACACCACATTTACATCAATACATGGATCATCAGCATCATATGAAAACATGGGAATATCATACTCATCATCCTCATCAACAATTTCACCATCAGGATCAAACTCAGGGTCAGAGCAATCATCATCAGAGTCAGATGATGCAGCCAAATCAGTGTCATAGCTGCTATCACTTAGTGCCGCAAGTGAATCCGTATCGGAGTACACTTCATCTTCAGAAGAACCTTTCTGGGTTGTGGCTCCCTTTTTTTTGTGGTGACTCTCTTCTTTTTAGATGTGGCTGTGGCTGTTTCATTTGTGGTTGTCTCAGTGGTGGCTCTCTCATTTGTGGCTCTCTCATTTGTGTCTCTCTCACTGGTGCCTCCCTCAATTAGGAGTACACTACTCCTCACAGTAGGGTGAAACCTTCGCTTTGTTGGTGAAAATTGCAGTGGCCCCTCAAAATCATTTATCTGAGCATTGATGCATACTAATCCCTTGTCTACATTGATTAGAAACCACTCTAACAGATTTTATCTCCACAGATTCATTCTCCAAATCACGCCACAAAGTTATGAATTGTTTAGAACCCCATAAGCAGTGCTCAGCAATGAAATCAACTAGCTGCAGCAGCCCAAAGCTATGCGTGTCAACAACCTTGGTTGGCAAAGTTCTACGTTGCCACCACGACTTTGGACCACCATCTGGCAAGCTAAAAAACGATCGAACTCTAACAACAAGTTTCAATTCTCTGTGATTTGGCCTACAAATCACAGCAGCGAATATACAGGTTAACAAATCTAGACACCGCTGTTATTTCGCACTATACCACCCATCTCAAAGGTTGAAGAAAATACCTAGGCTCTTCCATGGTGGCTATCGTGCAGGTCCCGGAGTAGCCCACCCCCGCTGGGTAAAATGATCAATGATGGTCCCGGAGTAGCTGCATACCAGAACAAGATTCTACATGAGAAATGTGGAAAACTCCAAAAGATGTCCAAGGAGGTAAGATCTGGTTATGATCTTATTTTGTTCTCGAAAGATGTCATATGCAGTTGAACAAACATGAATGCTCCACTAATCTTGTAATGCAATCAGAACATGCATTTGATTCTGATGTCTACTATTATGCAGCTACTTTTGACTTTGTTTGTCTATGTGTAAATTTATATAAATCAATTGAATATATGCCTAACCAAGTCCAGGGCAGTGCATTATGGATGTTCAATATGAGATCACCATGTTTGCCAATGAAACCATGCTACATCAGCACATCCACTTTACCTTCTTTTCAGTTATACATGTTCTGCTCTTTATTCAGGGCAGTGCATTATGGATGTTCAATATGAGCTCAATTCTTTTTAGGAGCATGAAATTCCCATTTGAATCTTATTCATTTTCAAAAGCATCACATTTCTATTCGAAATTTGAATTTGTCGGATTGCATTCAACACTGCAGGTTGAAGATAGTGAGCTTGCTGATGTTGCTGCAGTAAGTGCTGGAAATAACTACGAAATTGGCAACATGATAGCTGAGGCTATGAGCAAGGTTGGGCGGCAGGGGGTGGTCACACTTGAAGAAGGAAAGAGTGCTGCTCACCAGAGGGAAAGAGTGCTGCTCACCACAGGGCGCAAAGGGGCACTGCTCACCAGAGGTGGAGGCTGCGTCGGCGGCGGGAAGGTGGAAGCTCCGAGTAGACGGCGCGGCGACGGGACGACCTGCCGGAGCGAGGCGGATGTGGGTGCCGCGCCTGGGGGGCCGGCCGCGAGCCGCGCCGCTCCTGGAGGCCGCCGCGCCTGGGGGGCCGGCCGCGAGCCCGCCTGGGTGCCGCGCCGCGCGCCCGCCTCGCGCTTGCCTATGCTAACCCTAACCCTAGCGCGTGGGGAGGCCAAACCGAGACCGAGCGAGCTGGGCGTGGGCGTGGGTGCAGCTGAAAGGATAAGGTAAGGGTATTATTGTCTTTTCGCGTGGGCAAATTTTGTTTCTTTCTTTTTTTTACCATTTAATCCTCCAGGCTTAACGGTGTCACAAAACAGGGGTAAACGGAGTCTTCAATTCAAAATCATGAGGGCAAAATCACAAAGTTAAAAAAGTAGGGATAAAATCACATTTGCAGTCTACAACAGGGGCAGAAACACCAAATTCACAAAATGTAATTGACCAAGATTAAAATTATGGTGCCATACCTGAAATGACTTTCCTATACCACATGTAGACATGAAATGATGTGGCACCAAGTAGTACTACAACTTTGGTTAGTGCTTGCAGTTCTGTGCACAATGTTCAAGAAACTTTGAATACCAATTCTGAGGTTTCTAACGTGCACAAAAGACATATTTCGAAAGCTAATGAAGTCTATTTTCCAACGAATCAAACGGCACTTGATTTGGAGCTTCCTACACAAAGTTATGGCAATTTCATTGGATGCTGCACGAGCTGTCCGGAGAGACGCGCGAGACTTGCAAAACATAAAGAGTTCGAGTATTGCAATGCAAGTAAGGGTAAAATCCGACCACACCATGACTTTATAAAGATTGAGAAGGATTCCTTTTCAGGTTTCAAACGGATTTGGAATCCCCTTGAACCAGAAAACAAAACATATAAAGATTTGAAACCGATTCGGACTCGGATTGGGACAGCTGGCAAGACCGATACTAAAACGTCCATAACTTTCACAAACGGAGTCCGATTTGGGCGTTCTTGGACTCGTTGGAAAGCTATTTTGAAGCCCCACATAATGGACAAGGTGCCAGCCACGAAATCCTCATAGTCAGATCGCAAATTAAGAGAGAATACAGAGGTAGCAGTTTAGGTATTTCCTTTTTAGTTCGTATTGGAGTTTGTTTCGGCCTTAGGCCAAGTAGTGCGTGAGTTGTAATCAAGACCGTGCATTGTGCACCAATATAAGGCCAGGGCCTTAGCCCCATTGTAACTTAGACTTTGATTTGAGAAAATAGAAACCAGAAAATCACCATGGTTTGATGGCCATTGTTGGTGTGTTCTTGAGATTTCCATCGAGGAATTGCTCTTGGTGTGTTGAATCCAATTGTGGTGTTGGATTCTACTCGCTGAAACTTCGGTTTCTCTACCCTTTGTTTACGTGCTGCGGCGTGCGTGGGAGAAGGCTTATCTTGGAGAGGGCATCCAACAAGGCGTATCGTGAAAGATCAGGGCCAAAGCAACGGGGTTCAGCTAGCTTGCTAGTGGATCCGCATCATGAAATGTGGTCCGTGTCAAAAACCCAGATTCGTAATTGCAAATGACAAATGATTTGCCCCCCGCTACCTGCAGTAGATAAAGGATTTGTTGGTTGTTTGGACTGTTTGCGGTTGTTTGGGTCAGTTAAGTCTTTTTTAGCAGTGGTAAGTAGGTTTTAGTTGTATGTTTTTCCTAGTACATTGTATGCATAATATCCAGACATGCAAGGAAGTGTTCTCATGCAAAACATACAAATGTATGCATTTGCTGTATGCCATTTTGTGCAGTGCTTTCCTTTCTGTTTTGCCTGTGCATTTTTGGCCCCATCTCCGTTTATTCCTTTTTTTCTTGCTTTGTGTACTTGCTCAAAAGGAAAAGGCAAATTGTTTCCAGTAATATTGTCACCAGGCTATAACAGTTTGTTTTACACTTGTTAACGTTTTCGTTCTGTGACAGTATTGCATTGACCAGACCTATTTGACTTTATAGTCCTTATTCATTTTCTTTGCAGCTTCACGATGAAGTTCTTGTTTCAGATACAGAAAGATTGAGCATGACCCACTCCAATGCTAAAAAGATATGACTTGATATGATTATTTTCATTTGCACATCCAAGAATCATTTATTTTGTGTAACAGCGATTCAATTGTATCTGCAAAGACATCTCCAAGCTGACACATATCCGGCGATCCAACGGTTGAAGCAGCAAGAGCTGGTTGTTCAGAGACGCCTCCTAAGGGTGATATTTCTTCTCCATGTTTCATAATGACAAATGGGGGTGCCAATTCATTGTTCATGCCTATGCATCTAACTATTATCTTTTTGTGAACTCCTAAAAAAGACCATGAGAATAGTGGAGGTGTTGGAGAATTGGGGTTACCATATGCCATTAACGAAGGAAGAAGCTGATTTGTATGAAAGATTGGTTGATATAGTAAAGCAGGTTAGTTTTATCTGCTTTCCGCTGATTATGGATTTTCTTCATTTTGAGTCTTCTGTATACAGCTAAAAGGACCTAGTGGTGATCTGTCCAAGAGAGTTTATAATCTTCTTTCAATTTCACGGCTTCTTGCAAGCACCCGCAGCACTGGTGGTCCCATATATATTCCTAGTTCAGCCAAAGTTGATGAACAGTGTTGCCGAGCTTTATGATGTATGGGTGTGGGGTTTTATCCTTGTCTTGTTAGATGGCCAGGTCTTCTGTCAGACTTCAGAGTCTTTAACTGTCTGCATCACAGGCCTTACAACAACAGACGGAAGCAGTTGCCAAGTTAGGCACTGTATTGAAAAGGGATACCAGGGACGTGGGAATCCTACTTTCAGAAGACACGGATATGGCAGGAGACACTGTTGGGAGAAGGGCATTGTAGATGTAAAATTGAAGCAGGGTCTTCATTTTAGCTACTAATAAGCAGAGGGAGATCCATCTTTGATCAAGGGTCGTCTGAGTCTCCAGATGATTGGAGTATTGTCTGTTGTCTGGACGAACTTTGAACTTAACTGTTACTGTTTCGAAGGCAAAGTGAAAAATTAATTTGAACATTTGTTTGGAAATAACAATGTTCCTGGGATAGTGGGATGGGTAGATTGTTGTTTTGGATTGTGGAGGTGCTGGACCTCCTGGTGATGGCACAAAAACTTGTCTGAATTTGCTCTAACCACATTTTGTATGTTGCCTCAGCGGAAACTACACAGCGATCTGCTGAGCCGTTGTTTGTCTGTGAGATCGTTTCTCTGCCTGTAACACTTGTTGTAGAACTACATTCTAGATGCTTTAGATTATTTCTTGCATCTCTGTAGCCTAGATCTTTAATATATCGCCGGCTCATTGTTATATTTCTTATATAGAACGTATTTTCGGCTTTTTGTGTTGTGAGGGTGCACCCATTTAAGCTTCTCTAGTTGCCTAATTTATTTAGGGAAAATTACAAAAACATCTCAGTAAGGTAGGGAGTTATTCAAAAGCAATGTAATTTTGTTGTCAACCTTTACAGAATGCACGAATTTTGTTTGGAAGCTGCTGTGTACTTCCCGAAGGGTTCTTCTGAATTCCTGTGCTCCAAACGCGGCCAAGAAGCGTCCTCTACTACTAGCTTATCTCCTCTATTGCTCACTTCACGTCAATCATTCTGCGCACGCTACAAATTGATGAGGTGCTAGATGCTTTAGAAGTTGAATCGTGACTATGGCAGATGACACCATAATCAATAAGATGTACGAAACACATTGTTCTAGTAATCATTAATGTAGTGTAAAAACCCAGCAACCTCTTATCAGTGCTTCCCTGGATTCTTCTACCCGTTGTGCGCCCTCTAGTTTCAGTATGTGCGTCTGGACTACTGGGGCAGGTAGCTGCAATATTTGACTCCAGTATGAACATTGGCGGTACTCAAGTGCGTTAGATGTCGGAGCTGGATTCGAAATCAAATAGAATAGTGAGTTTAATCTCGAGCAAATGCCGGAATGAGATGAGCAACCAATTATGCACCTTAAGAAAATGAGGTATTTCACCAAGAAAATTGTGGCATCGATAAGCATTAAGCAATCAAGAGCTCGGCATTGTCTTACACACAAAACATATTCAGGGTCATATGCTACATCGTGAAATGATTTAGAGTCAATCTCGACCTTAGAAATTTCCCATTCTTTCGAAAGCTATATATTTTCTTGGTTCTTATGGATATGAGTGAGTAATTCCTAAGGGCTAGGAGTTTAAGTAGCCATGTAGCGCTAAGTGACCAAGGGGATGATCTAACTTCTATGTATGCTTTATGTGTTATCATTGCTACCCATGTTTATATGTGTTTCCTCGATAGTATGACTCGACGGGCCCGATGCTCCATAGGTCAGCGCAAGGAAAGGTGACAATAGGTGGTGTGTGGAAGATTGACTGGTAGAGTCGGTGATAATAAAAGCAGTAGGGATCGGCTTTCGGAAACAATCCACTTGAGGGAAAATGGCATAATCACAACACTTAATGCGTTGGTCCATTTGTAAGGTAGTTGGCCTATATGAACACATGGTTATCATAGTTACTTTGATTTATTAGATTATTATTCTTATCATCCCCAAGATGTACTAAGGGCATCTCCAATGGTCTGAGTCAGCTAGCTATATGAATGTACACATCAGCATATATCCTATGTGGAGGAAAGAGAGTATGCAAAAAAACCCGAACCAGCTCTTCCTTAAGCACTAGTCTATAACGCCAAACGAGGCAGCCTCTATAAAATCTGTGTGTGCATGTAAGCATCAAATAGCTATCATTATAGATAGTTCTTTAGAATGCTAGCTTTAGGGCCTGTTTGGGACTGCTCTACTCCAGTTTTTCCAGCTCCACTCCACCAACTCCACCATGGAGCAGCTCCACTGTGGAGTTCCTGGAGCAGGTGGTCCTGTTTGGCATGCAGCCTAGCTCCAGCTTCAGAAATGTGAGGTTTCCCTGAGAAAGGTCCAATGTGCCCTGAATGATGTTTGATGTATATTTTGATGTCTGCGGAGCATATGTAACTGAATTTTTTTTTGTTGCCAATTGAAATATGATCTAAAATATTATAATCGCAATTAATTTATTCGAGAAAACCAAAAAACAAATATTTTGGTCAAATAATTGCATCCTTTTGTCCTAGCACAAGCACTGATCACAAATATACACATCACAGATCACATAACAGAACACAAATAAAATTTGCTGTCCTAGCATTTGCAGTGCATAATTCACCATCACACAGATCACATATCACAAGTGAACATCCACTGAGCAATAAAAATTAACAAACACTAACAGTAATTCATTAACACAGTAATTGAAAATAGCAATTAGAGAAAGCAGCCGGCGCTGGGTGGCGATGCAGAGGAGGTCGGTGCGGTCGGTGGGCGGTGAAGAAGTCGATGCAGTCCTCGCCGGCGTCGGAGTAGAAGAAAAGGAGAGGAAAAGCAGGGGGGTAAAGGAAGAGGAGAAGGTGGGCGGTCGCCGGCGAGATGGAGGAGAGCATGGCGGCAGTGGATGGCGTCGCTTGGTGGATGGCGGAGGTGTGGAAAGCGGCGGGTGTAGAAGTAAGAGAGGGGCGGCGCACCGTAGGGAGAGGCGGCGGCGGAAAGAGATTGAGAGGTGGCGGCGGAGTAGAGTGGGCGGAGGAGCGGAAATGGGCGGCGCCGGTGGATCTGGAGGAGGCGCGCCGAGGTGGAGGTGAGCAGAGGGGCGGCGTGCCGGAGGGATTTGAGAAAGGAGAAGAGAGGCGGCACGGGTCGGGGGCGGAGGAGAGGAGTCGCGCGGTGGGTGGGGAGGAGAAGGAAAAGATCGAATCGGTACGTGTGTAATGGCAGTGGTGGGTAATTTTATCTTAACTCCATGAGAGAGTACAAAAGTCCAAATCCTGGAGTACCCCTTGAGGTGCTCCACAAAAAACGTGGAGTTGGTCCTCAACTCCACCTTTTTCTTGGAGCAGAGTTTTAGAAACTGGAGGTGTTTGGCAAGATAAAGGTGGAGCGGAGCTGTAAAATCTGGAGTGGAGCAGTCCCAAACAGGCCCTTAGTGTGTACTATATAAATAATGTGGAAGCCTTATAGTTAGTTGCTAACTAGAACCATTGGAGATGCCCTAATGTTAAAGGTGATACTAATACCCTAGGCCTTATTCTCCATCATGCGACTCATAGCTTCTTCAATATTATAATTATTATTGCTTTTACTAGTAAAATAGTTTTCTATTATTATCATCATTATTACCTCCCTCACAGTTATTTAAGTTGTAGTTAAATTGCTAGTTGTTCGAAGGTAACAGATTAATCCACCCATTCACAAGGGATCGATATAAACATTAGAATACTCTTAGGGTAACTACTAGAACGATACGGTGTACTTTTGGGTCATCACCGCCAGTGTTGTGTTTCTCTCCTGTATTCAGTTGAGATTGTAATCTAGTGTTGTTAGGTTGTTTGCATTACCAAAAGAAAACAACTTAGTGCAAAAATATATTTTCCTGAAAATACAATTATACGTTAACAATATATGCAAATATTTGCTACATTTAAATTGGTGCAACAAAAGTGAGTCGGGTAGATCATATGTCCGACCCCAAGTTTCATCTAATTTAAAAAGATTTTTGCAAATGTGTACTTGTTAGGGAAAAAATGGAGCACACCATATATACTTATCAGCCCAGACAAAATATATGTTCACCCACCAGTTCCAATCAAAAGAATGAAGTCAGTATATAATTCACCTTACTTACAGAAGCCCCTTCGTCTCTCTTTGCCTAACCAAACACTCGATCAGAACACAATTTTCCCCGACAGAACAACACCCTGTCAACTAATGTATGCACCTCCCAGGCACCCTCCAGGAGAAGTACTCCATATTCCCGACGGCAACGCGTGCCTTGTAGGTCTTCCAGTCCTCGAGCACATTCTTGAGATCGAACAGCTTGTTGTGCAGCCCCACGCAGCAGTTGGCGTGCATGGTGCAGATCTTACCGAGGTCCTTACCGTGCTGGCAGAACCCGCCGAAGTACTTGGTGTCGAGGAACTGCACCTTGGTGCCCAGGTGAGGGGGCAGCCCCTCCTTGACGATCTTGTCGAACACGTACTGCTCGTGCTTCCCCGGAAACCGCGCCCGCGACGATTGCCAGTGCTCGTAGAACCCGACGGTGCTGTCGCAGGACTTGACGTAGAGGAGGCCGCCGTTGGGGTAGTTCCCCATGGAGTTCGGGTCGCCGACGAAGAAGTCCGACGACATGACCAGCTGCGCCGTCGGGGATATGTGGGGGAAGGGGCTCCGGAACCACAGGATGTCCACGTCCTGTTCAAAGCAAAATTAGCTTTGTCATGAGAAATGGATCAGGTTTCCAGTTCTTAAAAAAAATGCAGCAGCATGTAGCACAGTTTCCGAAAAGTGAATAATACTCCCAAATTTTAAATTTATTTTGAGGACCATTGGTCAATTCAGTACAGCTTGCTTGTTGGTAACCAACCTAAATCTGCCAGTACATGAAGTACAGTTCTGAAAAATGGATTTCAGGTGATATATGCACTATACTGCAACGTACAAAACCTATAATTGGATTTGAGTTGCGCTTTCCGTTAAGTTATTGAAATTAAAAGTATCAAAGCTATCGTACAGTATCACAAAACAAATCAAAATCCTAGAAATTTGTATGGATTTAATTATGAAGAAATGTAGACGCACCGTGAAGAGGAAGGTGTATCCCAGCTCGAGGATGGTCTGCTGGAACCTGTTCCTCCTCCACATCATCTCGAGGTAGTCGCCCTTCATGTACGACTGCTCGGCGGCGAAGTCCATGCCGTCCACCCTGAACCAGTAGCAGAAGGGGTGCACAGCGTTGCACCGCTCGAAGGCCTTCTTGTCCATGGCCACGATCAGCAGGTGCTGCACCAGGTGCCCGATGTTCTCGCCGTGCCGGAAGCTCTCCAGGAACAGGTCCAGGAACGACCCCGGCGCCGCCCACGCCTCGTTGATCGCCGTCATCAGCACCGTCCGGTCCGCCGTCGCCGCTCGCCGGAGCAGATCGGCCAGATCTTGGGGCTTGGCCTGCTGCTGCCGATGCAAACAGATACAGTTAATTGAAATCCCCATGTGGTCCAAGATTAGAAAAACCACATGGTTCATATTCATTTGAACGAAGAGGAATAGTTAAATCATCATTAACTAGCGAGGAGCATTCGCTGAAGAATGGGAATATTGGTCGTTAACGTCAACGCAGCATTGGCATCCTTTAAATTGCAGGAAGAAAATAAAAACCAATTGGCCATTCTGTAAATGATACGGCGAGCTAGCTGGCCACGTCAATGTTTGGTGTACCCATTTCCGTTGTCATCCAGTTTGTTAAATACTTTTTACATGGGGCTTAACATTCAAGAAAATCTACAAAACGGTATACTGTTTGGACGGTATATCTTTCCACCGTCCGCTGATAGCACAGAACACAAACGAGATGAAACCCACTGCTTGCCCTCCCTAATCTATTCGAGGCGGTCCACATGTTTCTTATCCATATCCATTCTCTCTCTCTTGATGGTAGGAAGTGAGCAAAGAGTAGCGGAGGGAGAGACCAGTTGTCTTGGCGTGCCAACTAGCGCGAAAGCACTGAGTAGCAACACGAGCGCGATGCAGCGGGGCAGTGAGGCCATGTGGAGGCGGCTCGACACGACACGGTAGGGCGGCCGTGTTGGGTTGGTGAGGCTGCACAGAGGCGATCATAGGCACATAGAATGTCACGACCGCGGCACAGATGACATGGCCACTGGAGGCTAGTACATAACACTGCGGCACGGTACCCAGCAGCGACGACGAGGATGAGCATGCCATGTCCAGGTTTCTAAAACTTTGCTATGCAAGTTTCTAAAACTTTTTTTTGAAACTTCGTTGATATCTTGTGAAACTTGCATAAAATTTTGTTGAAATTCGCGCTAAGTTTTGAAGCTTTTTATCTGAAACTTGCTTTCAATCTTTAGGTTACAAAAAAAATTCTTGAAACATACAAAAACTTCGCTTTGGCTTCTATAAACCATTTTTCTACAATAAATGACTTTTGTACAGTATCTGTCTTTCAAATAGAGTGTCTTTTCAAGGAGAGATCTACTAATCAATTGTAGTACATACTGCAGTGGCTTCATTTATATCGGCCAAAATCGCACGTGAGTGTCTCTTTCTACAAGCTTCTATATAAGTTGTTATTATTCATAAGTCAAAACTAAAAGCCATCAGTAAAATTCAATATGATCACCCCTTTATCTGAAACTTGTTTAAAACTCGATGATACTTGCTTTGAATCTTCATGTTGTGAAAAAAATTCTTGAAACATACTAAAACTTTAAAACTTATGAAATTTTGTCTAAGTTCAGATGAAACTTTTTAAAGCTTACTTCAAATCTTTAGGTTTTGAAAAAAAATCCTTGAAACAAATTGAAACTTTGATACTTATGAAAATTTGTATGAAAGTTGTTTGAAACAGGATGAAACTTGTTTCAAATCTTCAGGTTTTGAGAAAATTCCTTGAAACATACTGAAACTTTGAAACTTATGAAATTTTGTCTAAAACTTGTTTGAAACTTTGTTGAAACTCTTTGAAACTTCGTTCAAACCTTTTGAAACTTTTCTAAACCTTTTTGAACATTTCATGAAACATGTTAAAACTCTATGAAACTTGCTTGAAACCCTTTCAAAACATTGGTGAAACTTTCTGAAACTTGGTTAAAACATGACCTGAAACTTTTGATGATACATGAAACTGTTGAAAATTTGACAACTATGAAACTTGTTGAAACTTTGCTATACCGTTAGGGAGCTCTTCCAACGGTATAGCGTTGGGTAACAGCTTCCTTAATATTCTAGTCCATAATGTTATCAACACTAAAATAATTTTCTATTAGAGGTTTTGTGTTCTATCCAGTCTAGAACATTTTGAGGTAGGCTTCTTATCATAATATGTCCCAACATTTTAAAATACACACATGATTAATCTTGATATATATGATTGGCTTAAGTAGTGGTGGAGGGAGGTGGTAGCGGGTTATGAAAATCGGCTGAAAATTGGTCCTATTGGTACCCCCAATTAGAGTAAAAACTGGTCTCAAATATTTGGTTTTACTTAGAGTTGCTCAGTTCATCTGATTTACTCTGATGTTTCTCCGATTTACACCAATTTCAGCCCGAAAACTACCAAAATTTGGTGCTACTGGACCCCTCCAGTAAAAATTCAAAACCGGTTTCGGTAACTTTGAGTGGTAGGCTGGTAGCTGTATTTAAAAAAAATCATAAAATTCAAAAGATTTTAAGGGATGGACCACACAGGGTTTTAGTTCTATGTACGCCACTGGGATTAAAGGATGCTCTCGACTTTCAAAATTCGCTACAGTCTCATACTTAGATCAAGGTCAAACTGCAAAATCAGTGACATGAGCTTCTGAACTACAAGTTGAATCGAACTCTTCATCTTCCACAAAAAAGGATATTTTCCTAGGGTGACATACGAGAAAAGGTAAAGTTGAAACCATCAAGTTTAACTAGTCCTTCAGGAAAAATGCAGATAGCTGAGATAAGCTACTTGATCTTGATGAGACAATTGCATCACCACTCCGGAAGGGAGAAGCAGGCGGGTAAAGCTATAGGCTGTTCTCTTGGACTCCGGGTTATAACTATTCACGAGAGAATATGAAAAGATACAAACTTATAGTGATTTTAATCGATAGAAATAGAGTTGCTGTAGTATATAAAACAAAAAAGAAAATAGCCTTTGACTATTCTATATATGACGTGTCGATGAGCCATTTGTTTGGTAGGATGTCAGTGGTGCTAATGTGGGCCACGCAGCTAAGAAATGGGCATGTTATCAGTAATTAGCTAGACGGCTACCATCAATGTATAGTACTTCTTCTAGCAAGCACAAATTACAGCAGTACAAGTGATCAGGCAACTTTGGAGTGCAGAGCTGCTTATTATCTTCTTAAAAGAAAAAGACTAAAAAACAAATTAATCAAAACCCAAATAAATGTAGATTTTTTCTCTGTTAATTAATTGTTCTTACAGAGAAATTAAGGCAAGAAGACAAACCTGTTGGCTTGCAGGCATCACAATCTGCTGCTGGTTTTGCTGCTCTGATGTTGCGCCACCTCTACCACCGCCACCGTCGCTACTTGTAACCAAATCCTTCCTCTCCTCCTCCTCCCCCTTTGCGACCTCTGCTTGCTTGGGCCGATCCTCCTGATCAGCGGCAGCCCTGATGCTGTCCTCCTCCTCCTGCTCTTGCGTCCACCGCGGCGGCGGCGACCTCGCCAGCCCGTCGCCGAGGTCGCGGCACACAGAGGTGTAGAGCAGGAAGAACGCCGTGGCGAGGGCCGCGCCGAGGAGGAGGGAGGTGGCCGACTTCATGGCCGGCCGGGGCCAAGAGAAGAACGCGGTTGCAAGCGAACCAGACCAAGAAGACGCTCTATCAATGGCTATGCGTAAGGTGGCGGCCGCTTTGGGAGCCGATTCTCGAGGGAAGGCTGCGTGTGGGAGTGATCGACTTGGGGTGTGCTGTCTGTCCTATAGAAAATTTCGTGGTTGGTGCGTGTGCGTCGGCGTTTAGTTTACCTTCGAAGATGGCAGCGCTGGAAACCCGACCGGTGATCCAAATTGACCATGGCTCCGTTCCAAATTACTCCCCACTTCGCTTGGGGGTGCCCATCTGGACTTAACCTTTTAGTTTTTATTTTTTAACTTTGTTTCTTTTTTCTGATTTTTTTAGGTTTTTTATTTTTTATTCCTTTATATTATTTGTGATGATATAACCTTTTATTTTTATTTTTAAAAATTAATTACACTGAAAAATTACCAGTAGCTATAATACAAAAAAAGATGCTACAGTACCAGAAAAGCTATAAGTTTGAGCTTCAAAAGCCCAAATGGGCACTCCTTAATTTCGTGCTTTCAACTTTAATACTTTAATTGACTATTAATATGAGTAAAATTATATAGAATGATCACATTAATATAGTGCTATTACTTCATTTCACAATATTTATCTACACGTCTATCATGGGTATAGACCAACGAAACAATAGACTAAAAAATCAATGAAAAATAATTGTATATACCTACACTAGATTAAAAAATCAATGGAAAATAATTATATATACCTTTATTAAATGTTATACTATAATCACTTAGGGGGTGCTCGTATTGGTTTCTCGAAGCGGCTTCTTCACTCCTCTATCTTCTGTTTCACTCTGAGGATAAGGCAGAGCATCATGGACACATTACGCATTCTACTCCTTTTGTTTCCATCTGTATAAGTATCTTTTCCTCACTTTTTTCATCGCTTGCCCCCTCCCCCTAAAAACCATTTTGTTCAGTCATTGCTATTCATTTTCAGCCAAAAACATCAGACATAGTCAAAAACCATCAACCATACCTAATATGAACACACCTTTAATCCTTTTCAATGCATTTAAGTAGAACTAGATTGCAAATATTACATGATTTACTTGATGGACAAATATTTAAAACGTATACTCTGAGGTCATGAATAAACGGTGTGAAATGGAGGGAGTAGATTGGTGTAACAAAATGCTTTCATAGTATTTTTTTTTGTTATTTGCACTAGTACAAATGTACAATACGATAAAAAAAAACCATGATCACTGTTTTCCATTAGACAACGCTGGGTAGGCCTAACATCAGATTCAACATGACGACATCCTTTTGACAAGAACAAAACGTGTTGGCGCAGCAAAGAGCGGAAGATGACACATGCACGTCAAGGTCCGTCCGAGCTAGCAGCCGGCCATCTGCAGTGGATATGTTCGCAATGGCACAACAAAAATTGTCATCCCCACACATGGCGAAGCTCCACCTAGCCCAAGTCGAGTCATTGTTTCGCATGTCCGACGGTGCGCCCGGGGGCTTGGTATACGTGAGCTTCGCGACCTGCCATGGATCACTCAGCACTGTATTCTATAATATATATCCACGTTAAACATAATTTACAAAATATAATCACCATTCAATACATATTCCGATATATAAATTATAATTATCTTAGATAATTATATAAAATTAAGATTAATTTAAAATAACAATAAAACATAAATAAAAAATTTTACCAACAAGTCATATATACTTGTTGATCAATACAACAATAACAATAAAACTTTTTTGTCTCAAACAAGTTAAGGTAAGCTACGAATAAAACTTCGTTAAGATTAAAAAATAAGAGCTTTGTAATAAAACCTACAAAGTAAAAACCCTAATCCTGCATCCTGCTATTTGAGCAAAAAGCTTAAACATTGCCCTTAAATCTTCTTTTTATGTTATGGACTAGTACAAGATCGCTAACTTTCATGTGCTCTTATCCAAGCTAATTTTTTTTGGATATATTACAATCCCTCAAGTCTCTTTTAACTACTTCCTCCCACGTCAGTCTTCGTTAACCTCTGTTTCTTTTTGCATTTTTGGTACATCTTAAAATTCCACTACGTATCGGTGCCTCAAGATGCATCCGTTGGAGATATCCAAACCATCTTAAACGATGTTGGACAAGCTTCTCTTCAATTAGTGTTACTTTCACCCTATCACGTATATCATCGTTGTGGATTCAATCCTACCTTATGTGACTACAGATGCACTGTAGCATCTTCATCTGCGTTACACTCATCTTTTGTATATATTGTGTTTTAGTCGCCCATCATTTCATTCCATATAGCATCGCAGGTCTAATTGCCATCCTATAGAATTTACTCTTTAACTTTTCATGGACTTTTTTTTATCACAGGATATCCGATGTTTATCACTATTTCACCCACCTCGCTCTTATCATATAGCTCACATCTTCATCAATATCACCATCCCATTACAACTTTGATCCTAGATATCAAAAGATGTCCTTCCTAGGCACTACTTGCCCATCCATACTAACAACTTCGTCATCTGCCTTAGCACAGTTGAAATCACACTTTATATACTTAGTTTTAGTTCTATTAAGTCTAAAACTCTTCGATTCTAAGGTCTTTCTCCACAACTTCAGATTTCTATCAACACATATCCTACTCTTATCAACTAGCACTATATTATCTTAGTTCTACTAAGTCTAAAACCCTTCGATTATAAGGTCTTCATCCACAACTCTAGATTCCTATCGACACATATCCAACTCTCATAAACTAGCACTATATAATTAGCGAAAAGCATACACCAAGTGATATATCTCCTTGTATGTCCCATGTGACCTCATTTATCACTATAGCAAAAAAGTATTGGCTAAACGCTGACTCTTGGTGTAGTCTTATCTTAATAGAGAAGTCATTAATATCTCCACCACATGTCTCTTCAGAGACATATGATAAAATTGGAATGTATTTATTGATCAATACGAAACATATTTGTTCAATAAATAAAATAATTTATTATTTAAAAAATCATAAATACAGAAGTAATATAATTACAAATAATTATCTATAGGATATATCATTGACACCCACCTCGCTGCTGTCGTTTCGGTCACCACTGTCTTCAACATCCACGATTCTGCCCTCATCTTTCTCGACTGTCGGCGTCATGTCCGCGCAGCCGTTTGTTGTAGTGCAAGTCTGGTGGACCACACGTTGCGAGGCAAGAACTTCTGCCCTTTTTGGCCCCCTGTGGCACACAAATTCTGGGTTTGGCCGTATGCATGGCTTTTTTTTTTCTTCTTTGGCCCTTTGGTGCGGTAGCCCAACGCGTGAGTGCCTTTGCGCGACCGCGTGGCACGCGAGTAGCCCTGGTGGGAACCCTAGAGGCATGAGTGGCCTGGCACGGTCCCTAGCCGCGCATGGATTCGGTCGCGCGGTCCTGTAGCACGCCTCCCACGTAGCAGCTCCCGCCCCACATGGAAAGAGTAAATAATACCCAAAATATTTTTGCTGATTAGTTATTCCATGAAAAGAATCATGTAGGCGAAATATATGTTCATATATATAGGATGGTGCCTAGTCATTGTTAGTAATTGTTTTGTAAATGAAATAACTCAAGTAATGCAAGTAAAATATTTATCTATACATTTAAAAATATATTAATGTTTAAATCACACTAGGGTTATTTTTAGCTTGTAATGGCGGAAAAACAGTAGTCATACCATGAGCTGAGTGCAAATTATATCAAACAGACAGTTTTTTAAGCAAACCTTCATATGCATGTGACGTATTATGCAGTTCATCTCTAAATTATATCATGCAATCTAAACCTTCATATTTCATGCATAGGACGTCATAGCCACGTAATTTTTGTCAAATCTAAACATTACTAAAAGCAATATAAAATGAAGTCATTTCATGTAAATACCATCTTTACTAAAAGAGCCATGATAACGTGACCGAACGACCCAGCTTTGCGCAATGATGTGACCCAACGTCGTAGCTTTGCTGTGCAAAGGTGACTCATTGGGTCACATCGCTGAATAAAGCCGTGCCGTGTGGTCTTGTAATCATGCCAGGCTGTCTCTTTGGTTTTGTCAGTGCATGTTGAAGCAGTCTCATTGGGTCATGCCATGGTGCAAAGCTACACCTCTTAGTTTATTGACCATTTTCTATCTTGCAGTATAGATGCTAAAAGACTGTTTTGCCCTCCCAAAATGACCACTTGATGGCACCGAAGAAGTGCTTGTTTGGCACAAATGAGTGAAAATTTGAGGCTATAAGAGGGAACCATTTGTCAGGCAGTTCCTGTGCATTGTTCTCCCTACCCTCGTCACACATTAGTCCCCATTTTCTCCACCTTGCCCTTGTTTCTCCCTCCCCCAGACGTCGAGATGAGTCAAGTGGGTGCTTCTTCGTCGACACTAGCAGTGTTTTGCCTGAGATACAATACGCTTGTCAAACAGGAAACCTCACGGACAGCCACAAATCCTGGACGCCACTTCTACAAGTGCCCCTTTTACTCGGTGAGTTAATTTGGTTTGGGTTGCTCCCAATCATTCTATAGTTGCTACAAAACCTTATTTTATTGAATGAATTGTAGGATGGCCCAGGCAGCTACCAATTCTAGGTGTGGGAAGATGACATGAGGACTAGGCAAGACACTGTTCTAGAGCAGAAAGCTGTGATGGGTAGCAGGGAAATGGTAGAGATGAGGCATCGTTTTGACAGACTAGGGACCAAGATGAACATAATGCTGTGTGTTCTTTTTTTCTTGTGTTAGTCATCATATTGAAGGTGTAGTGTTGTTAGTGTTGTTGTGATTTGCGTTGTAACCTGTACTACTTTGTACAGTTTTCCATGTTTGTGTAATGCATATCCTTGCCTATACCATAGTAGACAGTTAGAAGTTGTTATTACCACTTTAATGTATTTGCATCACAGTAACTTGTATGAATGTAGCGCAAGATATGCACACGTTTGTGAAGTTGCACAACTCTATGCAGCGACGTGACCCAATGAGGTAGGTATGCCTGGCGATGTGACCAAACGAGTCACCTTTGTGTAGCGATGTGATCCAACGTCGTAGCTTTCTGCAAAGCTGTGAGTTGGGTCACGTCGCTACGCAAAGCTGGGTCGCTCGGTCACGTCATCATGGCTCTTTTAGTAAAGATGTTATTTACATGAAATGGCATTATTTTATATTGCTTTTAGTAACGTTTGGATTTGACAAAAGTTATGTGGCTATGACATCCTATGCATGAAATATGAAGGTTTAGAGTGCATGATATAAATTTAGAGGTGAACTATGTAATACGTCACATGCATATAAAGGTTTGCTTCATATAATTTGCGCTCAGGTGATTGTATGACTACTGTTTTTTCGCAACTACAAGCTAAAAATAACCATAGTGCAATTTAAACATAAATATATTTTTAAATGTATAGATAAATATTCTACTAACATTACTTGAGTTATTTCATTTACCAAAACAATTATTAACAATGACCAAGTGCTATCCTATATATATGAACATATATCTCACCTGCATGGTTCTTTTCATGGAATAACTAATCGGCAAAAACAGTTTGGGTATTATTTACTCTTTCAGCATGGGGCGGGAGCTGTCGCATGGGAGGTGTGCTACGGGACCATGTGACCGAGGCCATGCACGCCTGGGGACCGTGCCAGGTCACTCACATGCCCGGGGTCCATGCACTACTATAGAAAGCCTAATACTAGACGGCCAATCACAGACGGTTTGATAAAACAGTCTGTGATCGACACTAACACAGACGGTTTTAATTTGGACACCGTCTGTGTTGGTGGCGTCGGAGAAAACGAGTATCACAGACGGTTCTTACCGATGAACCGTCTGTGATACTAAAGTATCACAGACAGTTTGTGTTCAAAACCGTCTGTGATAATCTGGAATTATCACAGACGGATTTTTTATTACAAACCGTCTGTGATAATGACGCTACGCATTTATTGCGCTGCTCAGAACCGCATTTGTCTTCATTTCGATCCAGATCTAGCCGATGCTTTACTCTTTCGCTCAGGAGGCAAGCTAGGCGATTTCTGGAGGTAAAGATTGAGATTTGAATATTCATACTTTCCTGGTTGCTCTAGATATGGTTAGTAATGAAATTTATTTTTCTTTGCATTACAATTTAGCTGTAAGTAATTGGTGAGTATTATTGAAGATGGTTTGCAAAATTGTTGGTTATATAATAGCTGTTGTGTTTATAATATGAATTAAGCTAGCAAAGCCTGAATGCATGTGGTATATATATATGTAGTAATAATTAAATAATTTAATTTTTAATACTAAGTTGTTATATATATACATAACGTAGGACCGAAGCTGGATGTATGCCGCGAGCCGTGTGAGTGAAGAGTATATTAATGGCGTGTCTGCTTTTGCAAGAGCTGCCGAGGAGGATATGCTGAATGAGGGGGTGGAATATATGTACTGTCCATGCACTGACTGCGAGAATTTAAAGATGTTTAAGAATCGAGGGCAAATTGAAGCGCACTTGATTCGGAGGGGTTTCAAAAAGGGTTATCGTGTTGGACCAGTCATGACGAAGTCAATGATCATATGCCACCGGATGACATCGCCGGTGAAATGAATGATATGCCGCCGGATGACATCGCCGGTGAAGTGAATGACATGCCGCCGGATGATGTCGATTGTGGTTCGGATTTGGATAGGTTGCACGATGAAAATCTGGATCAGATGCTTCGCGATGTAGAAGAGAACTATAATGAGAGAGAGTATGTTAAATTCCGGGGCTTGATGGAGGACTCGGAGAAACCTTTGTTCACGTGCTGCAGGTCAAAATACACGAGGTTGTCGGCCAAGCTTGAACTGTTGAAATTGAAGGCAAGCAACAGTTGGTCCGACAAGAGTTTCACGCCGCTGCTAGGTCTTTTAGCGGACATGCTTCCGGAGAGAAATGAGTTGCCTAAAACCACGTATAAAGCCAAGAAGGTTCTTTGTCCGTTGGGAATGGAGGTAGAAAGAATACATGCATGTCCGAATGACTATATCCTCTACCGTAAAGAGTATGCAAGCATGCATGTATGTCCGGTGTGTAACGCATCCCGATACAAACGTAACAATCAATCAGATGATGGCGAGGGAGCAGAGGCGAAGAAAGGACCTACTGCTAAGGTGGCATGGTATTTTCCTATAATTCCCCGTTTGAAAAGGTTTTTTGTAAATCCAAGGAGGCAAAACTGCTGCGTTGGCACTCGGAGGAGCGCAAGAAAGATGGAATGCTAAGACACCTTGCTGATTCCGCCCAATGGAGAAACATCGATAGGAGTTTTTCAGACTTCGGTGCAGAACCAAGGACTATAAGGTTTGGACTGAGTACAGATGGAATGAATCCTTTCAGTAGCATGAGCAGCCGACATAGTACATGGCCCGTGACTCTCTGCATCTATAACCTTCCTCCTTGTTTGTGTATGAAGTGAAAGTATATTTTGCTGTCGATACTTATCCAAGGGCCAAAGTAACCTGGGAATGATATCGATGTGTACCTAGCACCGTTGGTGGAAGATCTAAAAGTACTGTGGAACGAAGGGGTACAGGTATGGGATGCATACAAACGAGAGAACTTCACTTTGCGCTCCTTATTGTTCTGCACAATAAATGATTATCCTGCCCTTGGTAACCTATCGGGCCATAGTACAAAAGGTGCCAAAGCTTGTACTCACTGTTTAGATGGTACCGAGAGTGTGTGGCTGAAACACTCACGCAAAACCGTCTACATGCGTCACCGCCGGTTCCTTCGGAGGGCTCACCCATACTGCAAGATGAAGAAACAATTTGACAGAGAGAAGGAAGATGGTTCAGCTCCAAGGCATTTAAGGGGAAAAAAGGTTTATAATATGGTTAAGGATTTAGATGTTGTCTTCGGAAAGAGATGTAAATTGAGGGCTCATGAGAAGAACACCTGGAAGAAGAGATTAATATTTGGGACTTACCTTATTGGGAGTACCTAGATGTTCGACACTGCATCGACGTCATGCACGTAAAAAAGAATATATCCGACAGCTTGATTGGTCTCTTACTGAACATTCGTGATAAAACAAAGGACGGCGTCAGCGCACGGCTTGACTTGGCTGATATGGACATCAGGCCTGAGCTAGCATTGACATGCACTGATAATGGACGAACGTACCTTTCTCCTGCGTGTTACACTCTATCCAAGGCTGAGAAAACAGAACTGTGCCAGTGCTTGCATGGTGTCAAAGTTCCGTCTGGTTACTCCGGCAACGGGAAGAAACTTGTTTCGATGCAAGATTTGAAGTTAAATGGCATGAAGTCTCATGATTGTCATGTGCTGATGACATAGATGCTCCCTATTGCAATTATAAATATTTTGCCGATCAAAGTTTGAGAGACAATCATGAGACTATGTTATTTCTTTAACACAATTGCTCAGAAGGTCATCGATCCCGAAGGACTAGATGCTCTGCAGGACGAGGTGGTGATGACTCTATGTCATCTTGAAATGTATTTCCCTCCTTCATTTTTCGATATCATGGTCCATCTCATTGTTCACGTTGTGTGGGAAATAAAAATGTACGGGCCCGTATTCCTATGTAGCATGTACCCATTTGAGAGGTTCATGGGAATTCTCAAGTCCTACGTACGGAATCGATCTCGGCCAGAGGGCAGCATCGTCGAAGGTTATGCAAGCGAAGAGGTCATTGAGTTTTGTGTCGATTATATGGCTCAGACTCAACCGATAGGTGTGCCTCAATCTCGTCATGAGGGGAGGCTGAAGGGTATCGGAATTATCGGAAGGAAAGCAATCACTGTAGATATTGACACGTATACTCAAGCCCATTTCACGGTCTTGCAACACATGACTGAAGTGACGCCTTATGTCGACCAGCACAAGGATATGCTTCGGCAACAGAATCCGGAGCGGCCGGATGTTGGATCATGAGGCAACACAACAGTCGGTTCAACCAATGGTTGACGGAGCAAATCGCTAGGAGCTCGCCAAGTGAGATGCTGACATGGTTGGCAAAAGGGCCAACATTTACAGTTGTGATATGGCAAGGATATGACATAAATAGGTACATATTCTATACACAGTCTTAGGATGTAAAGAGCACTAACCAGAACATCGGTGTCCGCATAGTTGCGTTCAGTACCGATGGGTCGAGAAACTCATACTATGGGTTCATAGAAGAGATTTGGGAGCTCGACTACGTGGTTTTCAAGATCCCTTTATTTCGCTGCCGTTAGGTGCATCTCCCACACGTGAAGGTTGACAAGTACGGTGTCACTACCGTGGACCTCCAACGTGTCGGGTACAAAGACGAACCATTCGTACTCGCTAACCAAGTTGTTCAAGTTTTCTATGTAACCGACCCGGCAAATAAGAAACGTCATGTAGTTCTTCATGGAAAAAGGAGAATTGTCGGAGTAGAGAATGTAGTGGACGAGGAAGAATACAATCAATTTGACGAGTTATCTCCTTTTGGAAATGGCATAAGGGTCGACGACGTACAACGTGACGAAACTAGTTATGTACGCATTGATCATCATGAAGGGCTAATTTTTAAAGGAAATACGCAAGTCAAATAAGAATGTGCGATATATATGTGGGCATTTGCATATATGTATATAACAATGCATGTGTGTGATGTATATGTGAATTGGCATTTATGTATACAACAATGCATGTGTACTGTGTGATGTATACGTGAATTGGCATTTATTTATACAACAATGCATGTGTGTGATGTATATGTGAATTGGCATTTATTTATACAACAATGCATGTGTGTGATGTATATGTGAATTGACATGTATTTATACAACAATGCATGTGTGTGATGTATTTGTGAATTTGTATTTATGTATATGTGAAAATGTGTGAAGAATTTGCATTTATGAATGCAGCTGGTTGGTGTTGTATATGAATGCAGCTGGTTGGTGTTGTATATGAATGCAGCTGGTTGGTGTTTGTCTTAATAACTACAGTCAGGGGCAAAGGCTTATCACAGACGGTTCTAAAGTTTGAACCGTCTGTGATAGTTCATATCACAGACGGTTCTAACTTTAGAACCGTCTGTGATAGTATAACTATCACAGACGGTTCTAAGTTTAGAACCATCTATGATATTGATATCACAGACGGTTCTAAGTGTAAAACCGTCTGTAATAAGCCTCCCTATATATACCCTCTGGCTAGGGTTTTCCTTGTATGCTGCAGTTATAGATCTAAATCTCGCTGCTCTGCCGATCTGTCTCCACGGACCTCTGTCGTCGCCGCTATTGCCGTTGCCTGCTCTCACCTCCGTCGCCGCCGTCACCCTCCTCCTCCCTCGGGCCCGTCGCCGGTGCCTCCTCGCTCCTCCGTCGCCACCGCCGCCGCTGCCTCCTCTCACATCCGTCGCCGCCGTCGCCCTCCTCCTCCCTCGGGCCCGTCACCGCTGCCTCCTCGCTCCTCTGTCGCCGCCGTCACCTCCCCCGAGCCCCTCGCCGGCCGCCTCCCCGAGCCCCTCTCCATCCACGCCGCCGTCGCCGTTGTGTGTTGTGAATAGAGATCTTGTTTACTGCAGTAGCATAGTTTGCTATTTGGTTTATTTTGTAATGTTCATTTCTTGTAGTAAATTGTCTTTTGCTTGTTGTGAGTATTAGTATATAGTGTTAGCAACTAAAGTAGGTGCTAAGATAGGCACATCACCCCCTCTCTCTGTCCACATCACCCCCTCCCTTCTCCCCCTCCCCTCTACTCCTCTCCTCTCTTCCTAACATTGAGCATCATGTTTCACTTTTTTTTGCTTCCTCATCTTATCCTAATAGAAGGTATTCAGTTGAATACCCAATTTTTTTGGCCAAAAAGCCAATATATATAAGGTATAATACATATGTATACACTTAGTTTGGTCAGATTCATTATTTTCATACCCAATCAGCCCAAATGTCTACCAAACTTATTTGGCCCATTCCCCCATCCTATTGGGCTGGCCCATTTGTGGAATGCGGATTAGCCCCTTCAGCTATGTTTTGCCATGGAGGTTTCTCGAGTCTCCACTCCCTCTTGGTCTCTGCCCTGTGGAACGCTAGAGCTAGAGGTAGCGACGGGTTGAGGTAGCGGCAGAGATGGTAGGCATCCCCGGAGAGTGAAGAAGGAAGGTGTGTATGGCGTACCTCACTGGCGAGTGTTTGCCAAGATTAGTAGGTTACTAGGTACATTCACCAGTCACCATGTCTGTGCTTTTGCTATTTCTGCTCTTCCTTTCCTCCTTGAGGAACATACAAGTCCGCATCCATCATGAAGTGCGCCATTTCTGGTGTTGTAGCTGAGACTGGCGATAGAATTCTATTCTCCTTTTTTTTTTTCTTTTGATAGGATTACATCCCCACGTTGTTCGACAATTTCAGTGCTAATGTTTCGGTGGATGACAACATTGTCAACTTGGGGCTATGGGACATCCCTGGTATTGATTCATCTTGTTTCATTTTACTGATACAAAATATGAACCTCTTATCTTGTTGTCTTTTCTTTTCTTCGTTTAGGTCAAGAAAACTACAACAGGTTGAGGATGTCGAGTTATAGAGGTAGATATATTTGTGCTGGCTTTCTCCTTGATCAGCAGCTGTAGGCCAAGCTATGAGAATGTTCTAAGGAAGGTACTCTATGCAGTAAAGTTAACAAATAACTGAATAAGATTAGCAAGTATATTTACCTATTTTTTCTTTGCGTTGATGGAAAGAACCCAAGCCTGAAGCTCTAGTCTAGATTATAGATATCTGAATCTCTGGCACATGAAAATACTGACCAAAGTAGCTGTAGCAAACCTTTACTTTTCCTTGTAACATAGCAGACATTTAGACCAACTTTGACCAACATCCAAGTATTCATCACAATTTTTTGCTTTCCAGATAAGTGCCTATTATTTGGCTGGAATGCATAATCTGAACTACTGATATTTCTATTTCTAATCAAG
This sequence comes from Dendrocalamus latiflorus, assembly GCA_017311315.1. Lineage (NCBI taxonomy): Eukaryota > Viridiplantae > Streptophyta > Magnoliopsida > Poales > Poaceae > Dendrocalamus > Dendrocalamus latiflorus. The sequence goes on along the minus strand of CM029671.1, from coordinate 1,044,819 downwards.
CAGTGGATGCCAGAGCTTCGCCGGTTTGCACTGAATGTTCCAATTGTTCTTGTTGGGACCAAGTTAGGTGAGGAACCTATCCTGAATATGATGATTCAATGAAGTTCAATGCTACAGATTCCTTTTCATGCTTGTTGCAATGGTTAATGGACAATGGTATTATGCTGTGATTGTTCACTGATCAGATCTCCGTGATCACAGAGCCTACCTTGTTGACCACTCAGGTGCTTCAGCAATCACAACTGCATAGGTTAATTTGGAAGGACCATGTCTGATACATTTTATTTGAATCATTTAACGTTATGTTGTTTTGAAGGTATATGTTTGATTTTGTAGATCTTTGAGTTTTCAAATATGAAGAATTCTGCAGATTTGAAATCTTTATAGGAGAAAGCTGGAAAGATGCAGAAGGTAGTTTCCACATCGATGCCAAAACCAATTTCTAATGAAAGCCAACTTTGGAACCCCAATGACACAGAAAGCATGAAGCATCGTCACATTAATTTTTAGTTATTTTATTTTATTTTTGTAATTTCTTTATATTATTTGAGATGTTGTCTCTAGTATGAACAATCGTACTTTATTTTTGGCTATTGTGAACTTTTATGTTTTCTATTGAATAATTTTTTTTATAACTTTAAATACCTATTTTAAAATTTTTGAGTCCACCGTTGCCGCACCAGAGGGCCAAAGAAGGAAAAAAGCCATGAAGACAACAAAACCCGGAACTCGTGCGCCACAGGGGGCCAAAAAGGGCAGAAACACGCAGGCAATGCTGCAGTACTTTAGGTCATTCCTTTCATTAAGTGGGCCACACATCAATGCATATTGCCAATCTGAACAAGGTGACCTCCCGGAATTCGTGCGCCACAGGGGGCCAAAAATGGCAGAAACACTCAGGCAATGCTGCAGTACTTTAGGTCATTCCTTTCATTAAGTGGGCCACACATCAATGCATATTGCCAATCTGAACAAGGTGACCTGAAAACTGGAAACCAATTTTGCTCCAATGTATAAATATTCAATCTAGGCCTTTCTAAGAGGCAGAAAGGACCTCTTTATATGCTGTAGCACAATAGAGCTCGATTAGACTTCAACTAACGGAAGAGGAAGACAAGTGGAAATAGGACTTGAAATAAACTAAAATAGACTAAATAAGTACACAAAAAAGAATATCCTAATTTTCATAGCCTATATCTTGTTAGCCCAATCCCTAGAGAAAACTCATATATACCAATAAACACAGACAGTATAGGAGAATTACTTCAGCCGTAATTGTGTAGCCGAGTTTTCTAGATTTCTCTAATGTCTTGATTTGCTTATTCTTTTTACAAAATTGATTATAAGGCTCCTCATTATAGGCTAGTACTCTTAGACTAATATATGTATTCGGATTTTAAATTGATCATAACTTCAGCGTAAGTAACATACGAAGACAGGTTCTACTATATTTTGGATTTAATTTAAACTCTAAATTAAAATTATTTTAAGAGATATAAACTGTGCTGGAATCTACATATGTCACACTAGCTCATGAATCATCTGGCTTCCAACTTTCTGTTGCGACTACCAACTCCACCGGGCATCTGAATTTTTTGTACGGATAATCCATTTTTTATTCGAAATTACAGAAATATACATGCGGGAAATTTTTTTTACAAAAATAGGCTCCAGTCGCCCCATGGTCGGGCGACTGGAGCCTTTCGCCCAACCAGAGGCCGACACAATACCTGTCGCTGCACCCTGGAGTGACAGCATGAAAGTCGCCCTCCCGTTGGGCGACTTTCATGCAGTTGTTTTCCCGTTGGGCGACTTTCATGCAGTCGCCCCCCGCTTAGGCGACTGCATGAAGCCCCGTGATTGTTTTAAATTTTGTAGTTCTAAACTGGTAAAAAATATGGTAGAGTTGTAATAAAAGTTTATGTTCATTGTATGTTGTAGGTGCATAAAAAATTTTAGAAACTTTTTTTTACGAAAGATTGACCGTAGAACGATCAGTACATACATTGTTAAGTGACATACGCTGAGAATTCCTGTGCGAAGAACCGGTATGTTAATATTTGTTAGATGACTTGATATATGACTGATTGAATGTGAAAAGAAGAGATAATAGACTTGTTTGAATTTAAATAAACTTCATAATATAGTTGTGAGTAACATGCCACATATTTTTTCATTACATTCGTAACATATAGCATCGGCAGCACCCCTCACTCGCCACCCTGAGGTGCCCTGTCACCGCACCCGCGTCCTCCCGTACGGGCCCGCTTAACCGTCCTCCGGTGCAACGGGTTACGACGGTCCGAGAAAGTAAAACGTGCAGGAGGGTTTCGCACCCGCCCCTGCGCTGGTGGAGTCAGCTGCACCTCTAGCTGTGTGCCCTCCGGTGCACCGGGGAGGGCACTGCCGGAGAGAACTGGTCTACATCGTCAGGGCCCGGTGAGACGCCATGTGCGTGGTGATGGTAAGGACCTGCAATAGTAATATCGTTAGTTCGTTGCATGTCGCCTTGGGATAAAAACGAGATCGGACGATGCATACCCGTAGTTGGCGCCATCGAGGTAGGATGAGGTGCGTACAGCTCAGAGTACACCCCCTGCGTGTGGAAGCTGGGGATGTGCAGAGGAGACGTGAAGAGCTGCTGAGGTGGTGTAGGAGGCCGTGCCCAGGCAGAACCCCCTGGCTGCTCCGGGTGAGGTGGTGTAGGACGTGTCCACGTACTACCTCCGGAGTAGTGCCACGCTGGTCGGGGTGGCACTAGTGGACGACTCATCGGAGCGCTGGGCGTGGGTGTGGAGACCGCCGGTAGCCTCGTGCAGGACAGCAGGCTAACGATACGTCTACACCCGGCCTCCATCCGACGCGCAAAACTGACGGTCTCCTCGTGGGTCCACTCTGCACCTGTGGTGACCCTCTGCAGCACTGCGGCGAAATCGGTCCACAGCGCAGAACCGACGTCAGCCTGGACAAAAGGACATAAAAGGGTCCATCATCAAAACGATATTGCCATTTGCGAATCTTTGAAATTACATGTAACGTACCGCGATGTGAGCGTCGCGCGTGAGGTGTGCGGGGTACGTGTCTGTCGGAGCGGCGACGTGTGTGGCAGGCGGGTCTACGACATATACGAGCCTGGTACGTGTCCGCGCCTGGTACCAGATCAGATACTCCGCGTAGTCCGCGCTGTCGTATGGGCGTTCCTCCTCCACGCGGTCGTCGAGCGCACCCTCCCACTGCGCAATCCAGGGCTCCATCTTCCTCGACCAGTCTATGCCTTTTTTAACTCCCTTTCTGTTGTGCCTGCGAACACAGTAATGTAAGTACTTGCAAACACAGTAGTAAGTACGTACATATTTATGAGAAACGATCACTCATGCGTGCACGGCTCGCGAAAGCGGTGGTCCGACTGGTACAGGAAGCGCCTGCCGTAGCTCAAACTTCCACATGACTCGCTGGAGTGCGTAGTCCTCCACGTAGATATCGTACACGAGCTTCCGGCAGGTGAGCCAGAAAGCCCGGTCACGCCAGCACAGTGCAGACAGCCGGTCAGGAGCACGGGCCTGCACTGCCGTATCTGCGTAAGGCTCTCAGCGCACGTCGGAGTCTGTGAGGCGGTCAAACTGCTCCACAAAGGGCAGGTACGCCCGCGTGACCTGCACGTGCGCGAACTGTACCTGCAAGAAAGACAAGTTGTTTAGTATGACGATCGTCAATAAGAAAGGAATAGTTGACTGTGATAATACTTACTCGTCGACGGCACCAGAGAGAACCCATCGTCGGCCGGTCGATGTCTCCCCCCGGATACATCTCGGCCCTGTACGGACCCATGTCATCTAGCACAGGTCGTCTGAGGCTGAAGCGCTCGAACGACCACAACTGCAGCAGTAGGGGACAGCCCGTGCGGATCGAGTTTGCCTTGATCCTCATGCACGCATCGCATAGGGCGCGGTACGTCGCGGCAAGTACGCCCGATCCCCAGCTGATCTGAGGGGCTCGCCGTCCGCGATCGCCCTTGCATAAGTGATAAGGCGTGTCTCCATGGAGTTGCCATGGCTAGTGGTGAAGAGCACCCAACTAAACAGCCACAGGACGTACGCCTCCAAGTGGCGCGAGACCAGGTAATCGTCTGCCTGTGGATCCATGCGCTCTACCTGAATGCAAACAAGTTGTTATTAGTATGTAATAGCACAAATAAGAGTTTCGAAGACACGATCGATTTTAAATACCACGTATCCGGTACTGTGCGAGCCACCTCAGCGCTGGTCCATGGGTTTGACTCTCTTCGAAGATGTGGTGGTCATCGGCCGGTGGAACGACCCCCTCGAATCTGCCGAGCAGGTCAGCGCGCCAGTCGGCTGGGGCCTCCGGTAGGAAGGCAGCGCCTCCCGCGATCGGAAGGCCAAGAAGCAGGGACACATCCTGCAGGGTTGGCGTCATCTCCCTGAATGGGAGGTGGAAAGTGTGCGTCTCAGGCCGCCAACGGTCCACCAAAGCTGTCAGCAGGGAACAGTCGAACGGGAAGCGTCGTGATCACTCCACGCCCGCCTCGTGCCCGCCCACGGCCAATGCGGCTCCATCCTACTCCGTGGCCTGCACCATCCGGGCGAGAGGGAGTAGCCCGGCATCCCGCAGCTTGCAAACAAAGTGAAGGTCAACACGGAACATTCTTACGGCAGCACTAAAACGCTGGCGTAGTGCAAACCTGGCAGTCCAACGGGGGTGGAGTCCCCAGGCCACGCGAGGTGTGTATGTCCAGACCACTCTCAGCTCAGGTGGCTCATCCGTGCTACCAGGTGGTGGCACACGACAAGAAGCGCGGTGCGCGCGGTCCATGTGCTCGTCCAACAGCGGGTACCGCCAGTCGGAGTCACGTCCATCGCGAGTCATACCTGCAAAATTTGTACATGTAAATTTCTACATCTAAATTTCTAAACTAAATTATCTACAATAATGCATTAAAAATGATATACAAAATTTGTAAACTAAATATTGGAAACTATATTTTCTACAATAATACATAAAAATACTAAATTTTCTACATCTAAATTTCTATACTAAATTTTCTACATCTAAATTTCTATACTAAATTTCTAAGCTAAATTTTTTAAACTAAATTTTGTAAACTAAATTTCTAAACTATATTTTCTAAACTAAATTTTGTAAACTAAAATTTTTAAACTAAATTTCTAAACTATATTTTCTAAACTAAATTTCTAAACTAAATTTTCTAAACTAAATTATCTAAACTAAATTTCTAAACTATATTTTCTAAACTATATTTTCTAAACTAAATTTCTAAACTATATTTTCTAAACTAAATTTTGTAAACAAAAATTTCTAAACTATATTTTCTAAACTAAATTTTCTAAACTAAATTTTCTAAACTAAATTTCTAAACTAAATTTTCTAAACTAAATTTTCTAAACTAAATTTCCAAACTAAATTTTTTAAACTACATTTCTAAACTAAATTTTATAAAATAAATTTCTAACACTAACAAAAAATACCTGGAAATCGCGCTCTCCCTCTCCTCTTCTCCTCCTCTCCCTCTCCTCTTCTTCTCCTCTCCCTCTCCTCTTCTCCCCTTCTTCCTCTCCTCTTCTCCTCTCTTTTCTCTTCTCTTCTCTTCTCTCGCGCTCGCTCGGGTACGACAACAGTGTGCCCCGCGGCGGCCGAGCGCGGTGCGATTTTAACCCACCCACAGTCGCTCCACCGTTGGGCGACTATAATCCAGTCGCCCAACGGTGGGGCGACTGCATTTAATCGCCCAACGGTTACTAGATTGTCCAGCTGGCGCCGCTGGGTTGGGCGAAAGGCTCCAGTCGCCCAACCATGGGGCGACTGGAGCCTATTTTTGTAAAAACATTTCCCGCGGGTATATTTCTGTAATTTCAAATAAAAAATGGATTATCCGTACAAAAAATTCCCGGGCGTCTTCGATGTTTAAATGCATCACACTTGTATGATGTAGAAGCTTCAAACTCCTAGTGCATTTGATGCCATTGTCGCACAAGCTTCTAGGAACTGCCGTGTGTACGCCAAAGCTAGATGGTGCATTCGAGCCATCAGGAGACCCGATCGCACTTTGGAAGCAAAACTGAATGTTGTGGGTGGCCTAGCCTCTGAGTCTATTGGACTTTACAATAGGTTCAATAATATATATATATATATATATATATATAATATCAATATACTTTTACCTTTTATAATTATTAAGAGGTAAGATGAAAATTTTTATCTTATCCTATTCATGTATATAAACTCCCAAGAGGGGTACAAGATGACCAGATCCACTTATTTTACACGAACTCTCTTGTCGGTTAGCTTTAGCTTCCTTACATCTATATCCCCAAGGGAAAAGGGGTACATATACCCACGGTTGTGCTCATACCACAACAGTTGGCGCCGTCCGTGGGAAGCACGCAAGAAGCTACGGGAGGAAGAATCACCGCCATGAGAGAGATCATTGGATTTCGACCGGTGGGAAGGAAAACGCTACAAAGGTAAGAAGGTGGTGAAACTTCAAACTGGTTGTGCGGTATGCATACATGATGTTTCGCACTTGTGGGCTTTAGCATTCCTCTCTGCCGCTATTCGATCTGATTTGTGCTTAAATCGCACGGTGGCCTGTATCCCGATGTACTCTATGGAGTATAAAAAGGCCGCACGGTGGTCTCGTGCCTTGGCGTACTCTACGGAGTACAAAAAAAAATCACATGGTGGGCTTGTGCCCCGACGTACTCTGTGGAGTATAAAGCGCTGGGAGGTTAGCGGTCCCAGGCAACTCTATGAAGTATAAAAAATTGCATGGTGGCTTCGGCCCCGACGTACTCTGTGGAGTATAAAGTGTCGAGAACCTCGTGTGTCCCAGGCCACTCTATGGAGTATAAATAAATCACATGGTGTAGGCGCTAGCGGCCCGCCAGGGTGTTCGCCATGCTAATGACATTGAGCGACATTCCGCCCATGAGCGAGAGCTGCGTTCGACCGCGTACGTAGTCGACCACCTCGTGGTTATGATTTTGTCGATACCCACGACCACATCATGATTTATGTAGTCGTGAGGCATTCTACGATCATCTTGTGGTCATGAAATACCCACGTGAAGTCCACGGGCTCCGCGCGAACTCTGTGGAGTATAAATACCCATGTGGAGTCCACAGTTTCAGTGTGAACTCTATGAAGAATAAATACCTGCACGGAATTCATAGTCTCCACGCGAACTGTACGGAGTATAAATATCCGCATGGAGTCCACAGTCTCTGTGAGAACTGTGCAGAGTATAAATAGCCACACAGAGTCCATGGTCTTCACGTGAACTCTACGGGAGTATAAATAGCCACACGAAGTCCATGGTCTCCTCACGAACTCTACAGAGTATAAATACCTGCGTGGAGTCCATAGTCTATGGTGTGAACTCTAAGGAGATAAATAAATCATGTGGTGTGGGCGCTAGCGGAGGTACCCCTTCCTTCGTGCATCCTACTAGGGAGTCCCCTACAGAAGCGATGACACTAGTGAGCCTCACGCGCTTCATGCGTCCCACCAGGGAGCTCGCCTTGCAAACGACATTGAATGGCAATTCCACCTAAGGGTCATGACTTCGTCGACGCACGACCAACCCTCTCGTGGTCGTGACTTTGTCAAGCTCATGCGGGGGATAGAGCGCGCACTTCAAGACTTTATCCCGCCATCGACTTCATCGACGCCCATGACCACATCATGACGACGTAGTCATGTGGCATTCTATAGTAACCTTGTGGTCGTGACTTCGTCAGCACTCATCTGACTACCTTGTGGTCGTTACTTTATCGATGCCCGTCCAACCGTTTTGTGGTTGTGACTTTGTCGACATCACTTCTTTGACACTCGTCTGACTGCCTTGGGGTCGAGACTTTGTCGATGTTCGACCACCTCATGGTCGCGACTTCATCGACGCACGTCCGAGCGGTGGGGTCGGAGCACGAATGCTTCAAGTCTTCATCCCACCACCAGCTTCCTCAACGCCCATGACCATGTCATGATAGACGTAGTCGTGAGGCATTCTACGACCACCTAGTGGTCGTGACTTTGTCGATGCCCATCCGACCGCCTTAGGGTCAAGACTTTATCGACACTCAACTACCTCATGGTCATAACTTCATCGATGCTCACCACTTTGTGGTCACGACTTCGTTAACCCCCGTACGACCGCCTCAGGGTTGTGACTTCATCAACGCTCGACCACCTCATGGTCTCTACTTTGTAGACACTAGTTCAACCGCCTCAGAGTTAGGACTTCATCGACGCCCACAACCATGTCATGATCGATGTAGTCATGAGGTTCTATGACTACCTCGTGGTTGCAACTTTATCGACCTTGTTCGACCACCTCATGGTTGGGAATTTTATTGGCTTCTGTCCGAGTGGTGGGGGAATAGAGCGCGCGTGCTTCAAGTCTTTCCCGCCACCAACTTCATCGATGCTCACGACCATGTCATGATCGACATGGTCATGAGGCCTTCTACAACCATGTCGTGGTCCAAACTCTGTTGACGCTTGACCACTCATTCGACTACCTTGTGGTTGCGACTTCATCGATGCTCGACCACCTCACAGTCGTGACTTCGTTGACCCTCGTCTGATCACCTCAAGGTCGTGGCTTCGTCGATACCCATCTGACTACGTCATGATCGTGACTTCATCGACACCCGTCTGACCATGTTGTGGTCGTGGCTTCATCGACCCTCGTCCGACCGCCTCGTGGTCGTGACTTCGTCGACGCTCATCGACTGTGTCATGATCACGACTTCATCGATGCTTCAAGTCTTCATTCTGTCGTCGACTTCATCAATGCCCACGGCCACATCATGATCGATGTAGTCGTGAGGCACTCTATGACCACCTCATGGTCGCGACTTTGTCGATACTCGTTCAGCCGCTTCAGGGTCGAGACTTCATCGATGCCAGTCCAAAGGGCAGGGGATAGAGCGCACATGTATCAAGCCTTCATCCTACCATCGACTTCATCGACGGTAGTCCGAAGGGTGGGGACAGAGCATGTGCTTCAAGACATCATCCCACTACCTACTTTGTCAATGCCCACAACCATGTCATGATTGATGTAATCATGAGGCATTCTACGACAACCTCATGGTCGTGACTTCATCAGTGTCCGGCCAACTGCCTCGTGGTCATGACTTCATCAGCGCCGTTTGACCACCTCGTGGTTGTGACTTCATCGACGCTAATCCGAGGGATGGGGGACAGAGCGTGCGTACTTTAAGTCTTTGTCCTACCACTGACTTTATTGACGTCCATGACCACGTCATGATCAACGTAGTCATGAGGCATTCTACGACCACCTCGTGGTTGCGACTTCGTCTACACTTATTCGACTGTCTTGGGGTTGAGATTTTGTCGATACTCAACCACCTGATGGTCGTGACTTCGTTGACCCTTGTCCAACCACCTTGGGGGTTGAGGCTTCATTGATGCTCAACCACCTTGTAGTCGCGACTTTGTCGCCACTCGTCTGACCGCCTCAGGGTCAGGACTTCGTCGACTCCCACAACCACATCATGATCGATGTAGTTGTGAGGTATTCTGCTACCACCTCATGGTCATGACTTTGTTAACACTCATCCGACCACCTCGAGGTTAGAACTTCGTCGATGCCCATCCGAGTGCTAGGGGATAGGGCACGCGTGCTTTATGTCTTCATCCCGTCGTCGGCTTCATCAATGTCCATGACCACGTCATGATCGACATAGTCATGAGGCATCCTCCGACTGCCTCATGGTTGGGGCTTCGTCGATGCTCCTATGACCACCTCATGGTCGTGACTTTGTCAATGCTTGTATGACCGCCTCGGGGTCGTGACTTCATTGATGCGCACAACCACATCATGATCGAAATAGTCATGAGGTATTCTACAACTGCCTCATGGTCGTGATTTTGTCGATGCTCGTCTGACCACCTCGTGGTCGTGACTTCGTTGACGCTTGTTCGACCGCCTCGGGGTCATTACTTTGTTGACACCCACAACCACGTCAAGATCGATGTAGTCATGAGGCATTCTACGACCATCGCGTGGTCCTGACTTCATCGTCACTCATTCGACCACCTCATGGTCCTAATTACGTCGATGCCCAACCACCTTGTGGTCATAATTTCGTTGACACTCGTCCAACCACCTCGGGGGTCAAGAATTCATCGACGCTCGACCACCTCGTGGTCGCAACTTCATCGACACCCGTCCAACAACCTCATGGTCATGAATTCATTAATAACTGTCCAACCACCTCGAGGTCATGACTTTGTCAACGCCTGTTCGAAGGGTGGGGAATGGAGCGCGCATGCTTCAAGCCTTCGCCCCGCCATTGACTTTGTCGATGCCTATGATCATGTCATGATCGACATAGCCATGTGGCATGCTATGAACACTTCATGGTCATCGCTTTGTCGACAACCGTCTAACCGCCTTGGGGTCTTGACTTTGTCGATGCTCATCCAACCACATCAGGGTCGTGACTTTATTGACAACTGTCCGACCACCTCAAGGTCGTGGCTCCGTTGATGCCCATCTGACCACCTCGTGGTTGAGGCACTCTACGACCACCTTGTGGTCACGACTTTGCCAATGCTCGTTCGACACCTTGTGGTTGCAACTTCATCGACACCTGTACGACCACCTCGTGGTCATGGCTTCGGTGACACTCATTCAACACCTCGTGGTCATGACTTCATTGACACCCATCTATGTGGTGGGGAATGGAGTATTCGCTTCAAGTCTTCATCTCGCCGCTGACTTTGTCAGTGCCAATTCGAAGGTAGGGGACGGAGCGCACATGCTTAAATCTTCGTTTCACCGTTAGACTTCGTCAATGCCTACGACCACGTCTTGATTGACGTAGTCATGAGGCACTCTATGACTACCTTGTGGTTATGACTTCGTCAATGCCCGTCCGTGACTTCATCGACGCTTGTCCGACCGCCTTAGGGTTAGAACTTTGTTGTGACTTTGTCGGCACCTGTCCAACTGCCTCAGGGACAGGACTTTGTTGACACCTGTCTGATTGCCTCAGGTTCGGGACTTCGTCGACGCTCGTCCGACCACCTTAGGGTTGTGACATCATCGACACCCATCCGATCATCTCGTGGTCATGATTTCATACTTTATCGATGCTCGTCTAACTGCCTTGGGGTTAGACTTCACCGACGCTCGTCCAACTACCTCGGGGTTATGACTTCGTCGACACCCATCTGACCACCTCGTCTCACGTGCACATCACGCCTTCGGCGTGGGACTTCATCGCCCCACATCTACGCGTTACCCGTGTTGGAGGCTTGACCTTGACGGGGCGGCTCTAGCTACCTTAGGGGACTTCACTGCCCTCCTCGTAGGCATCACCTTAGAGGGGTGGCCTGACCCACGACTCCGCCTCTATGTGCCACCTGCGTCAGAGGCAGGACCTCTACTAGACAGCCATGGCTTCGGCGTGGGACTTCGTCACCTGAATCTACACGTCGCTCACATCGGAGGCTCGACCTTGATGGGGTGGCTTCGGCTGCATCGAGGGACGCATCACCTCGGAGGGGCGGCCCAACCCATGACTCCGCCTCTATGTTCCACCCGCATCGTAGGCAGGACCTTGACGGGATTGCCATGACTTCGGTATGGGACTTCGTCGCTCACGTCATGATGAGCGAAAGAACCCTATTCTAGGACCTCAGCTAGCAGTTGCATCAGCTCGCCCATCGAGACCTTCGTGCTTGCTGTCGAGGCACGGGGGGCTAGGGCAATTGGTCACGTCAGCTCGCTCGCCCCTCAGGACCTTCACGCTTGCTGTCGTGGGAGTACTATTATGGGGATGGCCCAGCCCCCAAGTTCGGCTACTAGGCCTTACAACAAGCCCAATAGTATAGGGATATATGTAAAGGAATGTACCAATGTACCCTCATCTTTTATAATTATTAAGGGATAGTGTGAGAATTTTTATCCTATCCCATTCATGTATATAAACCCACTAGAGGGGTATGAGATGGCCAGATCCACTCATTTTACACTGGCTCTCTCTCTCTCTGTCGGTTGGCTTTAGCTTTCTTAGGTCCATATCCCCTAAGGGGAAAAGGGATATCTTGTACCCACGGTTATGCTCATACCATAACACTAAAACACTAGAAACAAGAACAAACATTACTTGTATGGCATAGCAAAATCAAATCATGTTCACATATGCTGAAATTATAAAAAATGACACGATGAAGTGGGATGTGGAAATTACAAGCTTGATATAGCTGGAATTATTACGGAAAGTAATCTCATACTTAGGGAGTACAAATGCAATCCAGATTAAATTACTAATAACAGTAAAGAACATCTGTTCAAGGCATGCCTAACCTAGAGAACCTAAGGAAAGATGCTATGGTCGATCTCCCTATGCTCTGTGATATGCTTTTGTGTGTTTCTTATTGTTAGTGATATTCTTTATAGCCAATTATAGAGGTGATTGTACCACTTCTATGTTTATAATCCTTTGAATAAATGTTATCTTGTTCTTGAATGAATTATTATTTATAAAAATTGGTACGTATGTGACTTGTTAGTGAAGCTCTTTATTTGTCGAGTGACGTTATTCTAAAAGATCTTGGTCGGATGTTGTCGGAACCCGGAGTAATGACTCCTGTATCCTCTGTGTAAATCGCACTAGTCTAGGATCAACTAGTGCACACAGTGACAACAAAGATAAATACCAAGCACAAATGACTAAGTTCATTAAATAAAGAGTACAGCCTTATGGCCAAGTCTTACATCAACGCCCATTGGCAAAGATAAATAAAGCAAATAACTGCGGAAGCAAACTGATAAGAAGCGAAGCCCAAGCTTGCCCACAGGCAAATGACAGTAAGACGCGGCCTACTCGTCCAAGTCTTTACCGGAGTGGGGAGTGCGGGGAGTGGGAAGGTGGGCCACGAGGAAGAAGGGGACGTGCGCGCGGAGTGGAGGAGAAGAAAGGGGGGGGGGCGGGTGGCCGGGCTCGGGAAGGCCGACGGGTAGGGCGGAGGTGGCCGTTGCGGCGGCGGGTGCGAGAGGAAGAAGGGGCGTCGCGGGGAAGAAGCACCCGACAAGTGGGATCGAGGCGCAGAGAGAGAGAGAGGGGGGAGAGAGGAGGCATGAGTGGCCAGGATGGCGCCACGTGGCAGGGGGCGGATCGGGCGGTGGGTGCGGACGGCCGAGATCGGCCGGGGGGGGGGGGGCGTGGCACAGATCGGGCTGGCCACGTGGCCCGAGAGGAGGGGGAGCGGGATGCGCGGCAGCGACGTGGGCGGATCCAGGCCATCCATGCGTCGCCTACAGGGAGGGTTTGGGGATTTTAATTTTAATTTTCTGATTTTCACTTTCAGAAAAGCCTAGGAAATTCATTAAAGCTCAGAAAAATATGAAATAAATTCCAAAAGTTCCAGAAAAATTCACAGAAGTTCCTGGGAATAGTTTGGACTTAATAAAATTATTTCCAACTAGTGTTGGTATTATATTTTTATACTCAAAATACTTTTTAATTTTCAAAATAGCTTTTAAACTTGAGAAAAACTCAGGAAGCCAAATAAATCCAAATAATTATTTTGAATTAGGATTTTATAGAAAATTAAAATATCATTTTATCTAATAATTATTTTTAGGTTTTACTTAAAATACTTTTTAAATCCATCCTTTTTAAAAACAGAAATTCAAGGCAAATCCAAAATTAAAATTTAGGCACCAAAACATATGTTTTTATTTTAAACCAAATTAATTTAATTCAAATTTTTTTATCCAAAAGTTTTGAAATAAACAGCTAGGCTGTTACAAACTACCCCCTTAAAAGAATCTTGTCCCCGAGATTCGGGTTGTTAGCAAAGAATTGGGTCTCGATCTTACTCTGCATGGCTTGAGATGATATCTGATTCAAGCATCCTTTGACGAACTTCTTTGGCCTTCTATTCGCTGCTTGCAGGTTGTTGGCAGTCGATGCTCCAGGTGTTCCATGGTTCACTACCTACTGCTTCTTGGGGCAGTTGTTTGCATAGTGTCCCATCTCTTGGCAGTTCAAACAAGTCACTCCTACTGCAGGGTTAGGATCCTTCAAGACCTTGATATCTACAGTGTTGGGGGAGGGGTCCATGGGGACTAGCTCTCCTGTTGATGACGATGGCTGGAATCTGTTGGCCTGAGGGGGAGCTCTTCTGGCCTTGGAGAAATTGTCGATGTTCATATGCTGCGCTTGCATCCGTCTCTTTCGGTTCTCCATCTCTTGGTGCTTGGACTCCTGGCGTATCGCCTTGCTGACAAGCTGGTGGAAATCAGCGTAGTCGTTGGAGAGAAGTTGATCCGAAAGGTCATCATTGAGTCCTTCTAGGAACCTTTCCTGTTTGGCTTCATCTGTAGCGACGTCTTATGGTGCATAGCGTGCCAACTGGTTGAACTTCTGCAAGTACTCGTTCACAGAGCGGCTTCCTTGGCACAGTGCTCGTTGGCACAGTGCTCGAAATTCCCTGTTCTTGAGAGTGATGGTGCTAGTGGGAACATGAACTTTGCGGAAGTTCTGCACAAACTCATTCCAAGTGATAGCTTGAACATTGGCATGGGCGGTAGTGTAGGTGTCCCACCATTCTGATGCTGGTCCGTGCAGCTGATGTAAAGCAAATAAAACTCTTTCCCGGTCACTGCATTGAATAATGTCTAGCTTCTTTCCGATGACTCTGAGCCAATCGTCTGCGTCCATGGGTTCAGTGCTGTTGGAGAAGGTCAGGGGGACACAACCTCATAAACTCCGATAGTCTTGATTGTGGAGCTTGAGCTGGTACTAGTGGAACTGGTTGTGTGGAGCTGTTGATGGTCTGTGTGAGTAGTTGAATGAGCTGGTTCTGGTTTGCTATCATCTGGGCCCAATCAGGTTCATTTGCTGGTGGAGAAGTGGGGACGGACTGATTTCCTTGCACTCCATTCAGGCTGCCATTGCTGTTGTTCCTTATGTTCACCATCTGCTCGTTGCTTTTAAGAATTAGGAGAGAGGAGACTGAAGGCAAAGGAGGAATAGGGGATACTTTGCGCAACCTAAAATAAAAATTTGACTTTATTAAAACCTTTATTAATTATTAGTTACGGCTGTCGACAAAAGGGAAAACTGACAGCTCATAACAACGTCTTATTAGCTAGCCTAACAACTCATCCTAAGGGGGTAAGGGTCGTCTTGGAATCATCCTTCATGGCTCTCGAGGTACAATACGTGGTCCTTCGATGTGGAGGCTGAAAAGACGGCAGAGACGAAGAACTGCTTTACAAGCGGCTTCTTGTCTAGCTCTCTCAAACGAGTATCCATTTCCCTTGAAGCGGAGACGGAGACTTCCTTGTCCAGTTCGCTTGGTGATGAGTAGAGTGAAGCAATGTCCCTTCGTCCGGTCTCCATGGTGATCTTCTTTATGCAGGTAGATAGCTCGGCGTTGGAAACCCAAATGACGAAGTAGTCGATGAAGGCCCATACTTCATCCATCGTTTGGTGCAATGTCAAAAGCGTTCATCTACAATTGTTTGAAAGGAGAGAGAAGTTAGAAATATGTTTTTGAATGATAAAATTAAAGATGAGGAAGGGTTGAAGGATAAGAGAAAGCAAAGATTGAGGGGTAATGATAAGCATACATATGTATATATATATACATACATATATTTATTTTTGAAAATATTGTTTATTAAAATAAGTCCTTAGGGTCAAACCATTCTATTCTACCTACGGTCACGTCTTAGAGTCGTCATGGCTCTGATACCACCTTTGTCGGAACCCGAAGTAATGACTCCTGGATCCTCTGTGTAAATCGCACTAGTCTAGGATCAGCTAGTGCACACAGTGACAACAAAGATAAATACCAAACACAAATGGCTAACTTCATTAAATAAAGAGTACGGCCTTATGGCCAAGTCTTACATCAACGCCCATTGGCAAAGATAAACAAAGGAAATAACTGCGGAAGCAAACTGATATGAAGTGAAGCCCAAGCCTGCCCACAGGCAAACGACAGTAAGACGCGACCTACTCATCCAAGTCTTCACCGTAGTCGACGACATCTTCCTCTGTATGGAGATTGCAAGGTGAGTACAAACTTGTGCTCCACAAATCACACGGAGAAATGCATCATAATGATAAAGACTTCAATGGAAAGCTTATAGGGTTAGTTTGCATAAAACAGCACTTAAGGAAATATAGTAAATAGATTGAAATTGCTGAATTTAATATAGTAAGTAAAAACAATACTTGTAATCGAAAATAATACCGTCAGTGCAGGCTCCGACCAAACACCAACCTATTCACGGGCATCCCACCCGGACCATCTTTTCCAAAAGATCACGTATGGATTCCATCCATCCACACGCTTCCATTGCGCAACTCTGATGGATTCCATCCATCCACCAGGTCTCAATCTCTCACGGATTCCATCCATCCGCAAGGTTTCCATCTCTCGTGAATTCCATCCATCCATAAGGTTTTCAAAAACCATTTTGAAAAACAAAGTCTAATCCATGAAAAACTTTTACTCAGCATGCCGATGACCATGGGCACGGCTATTCACGATAGATTATACACTCTGCAGAGGTTGTATAGCTTTACCCACAAGACACGATCATCCCAGATTGCCACGCGAGTTACACACTTCCTTTGGTGATCATGACAAGGCCTATACAATGCAAAGCCTTCAACCTAGCCAAGCCAACTCTAAGGTTTCACCCCAGTAAGGAATCCACCAGACCGGGACCCCCTCTTGAGCCTCAGTGAGACTTCACATGGCTTAACCACGCTCACTCAAGTGAGACTTCTTATGGCACCAACCACGCTCACTTTCAACCTACAACTTGACTCAGGTTGGGACTTCGCAATTTATTCAGCCAGGGCTGTCCCATACCAGCCATGTGGTAGTACGATAGGGCTTTGCAACAGTAGCCCACAGACCGGTCCTTAATTTTACTTAGGCCCAACCACATACCCCTGTGCACGATAACCAACCCTGCGTCTACGAACAACAGGGCATGCATGCACCCACCAACTAACCAATTGCCTAAGTCTAAATCAGTTTTTATACTTTGTTTTGAAATAATTTTATAGACCGTCTTGACTCACCGAAGTCAAGAATACATTCAAGAAACTTATCATTTCATGTGAAAAACTTGTCATTTTATGTGAAAAGCTTGTCATTTTATGTGAAAGGTATCCCAGCCCAAAGATATTTCTAAGCTAGACTAAGCATTTGCTATCCATAAAGTCTCTAGCCATACTATTGTACCAACTAGAGTTTTTAATCTAGGGTGACAAGGTATCGAGGAATTCAATATCAATGGAGGAATTAACAAGTAGGTAATAACTAAATTTAAAACTGAATTGAAGTACATTGAATAGAAATATGCATGCAGAATAATTTAAAACAACATAATTTTATTTGAAATCTGAGATCAACATGGTCAAGGTGTGTGACTTGCCTTGCTCTTCAGATGGGTGCAAATCTTCGTCGAAGAATTCTCTCGAATCGTCGCAGTCTACACATGAAAATAACCCACCAAATTCAAATAAATTCAAATTAACTTCAAACATTTGAATTGAGGCTAGAAATGGATAGAGAAGAATTTTTTTTTATGAATTTAGAAATTTGAATGGGCTCAATCGGAGTTAGGACGAAGAAGAACGGGCTCTCGAAAGTTTAAAATCAGAGAAAATGAATAAACTAGATTTTTGGAATTATTTTTCTAAAGGAAAAAGGGAATTATGATGTCAGCACTGAATTTATTTTTGGTCGAATTATTTTGCAACTGAAAAAGCGGATTATGGCATCAACTAGCGTCAGCCATGAGGTGGGCCGGCTGATAGTGGGCCCAGGTCTATAGACCGGGTTCACAGATAGAGGAAACGACTGAGGTGGCACGGGGGGTGGGGTGGCCAGCCAGTCGCTTGTGTGGCGCTCGCGTGGCACCGAGTGGCGACCACCTCACCTGCCACGTCGGCCGGCTGCTGACGTGGCCAGGCTGGCCGGGGAGGAGCTCGGGCACCACGGCTTGCCAGCGAGCGGTGGCCGGCGAAGGTCGGAACGGAGAGGGGAGGCCAAGGGGAGTGCGGCGGTGGGGTGGAAATTACCGAGGGCGACCGGAGATGGCCGGCGACAAGGGGGAAGCGGCAGCGGCTCTCGGGTAACGGCGGTGACGGCTTTCCAGCAGCGGAGGGGCTCGGCCAAGGGGCAGCCTGTGATCGCTGAAGCACGGGGAAGGCGGAGGTGGGGGCGGCGAGGCAAGGCATGGCCCGAGGCGGTGGCGATTCCTCGCCGAAGTTGGCGGCGGCGACGGAGGCGTGTGAGCACGGCACGGGCGAGCTCAGGTGGCGGAGGGGAGGAATTGAGGGCGGCGGGAGGTGAAGCGAAGTGAGGAGGTGCTCGGGGAGGGGCATTTATAGCGGGGTGGATGTGGAGCCAGTGAGGGTTGGCCGCCGGAGAAGTCGGGGGTGGGCGGTGGTTGCGGAGGAGATAGGGAGTGCGGGGAGTGGGAAGGTGGGGCGCAAGGAAGAAGGGGACATGCGCGCGGAGTGGGGGAGAAGAAAGGGGGCGGGCGGCCGGGCGTGGGAAGGCCGGCGGGTAGGGCGGAGGTGGTTGTTGCGGCGGCGGGCGCGGGAGGAAGATGGGGCGCCGCGGGGAAGAAGCACCCGACAAGTGGGGTCGGGGCGCAGAGAGAGGGGGGGGGGTGAGGAGGCGTGAGCGGCCAGGATGGCGCCACGTGGCAGGGGGCGGATCGGGCGGTGGGTGCAGAAAAGGGGGCGGACGGCCGAGATCGGGCCGAGGGAGGCGACGTGGCACAGATCGAGCTGGGCATGTGGCGGCCCGAGAGGAGGGGGAGCGGGATGCGCGGCGGCGATGTGGGCGGATCCGGGCAGTCCACGCATCGCTCGCAGGGAGGGTTTGGGGATTTTAATTTTAATTTTCTGATTTTCACTTTCAGAAAAGCCTAGGAAATTCATTAAAGCTTAGAAAATATGAAATAAATTCCAAAATTTCCAGAAAAATTCACAGAAGTTCCTGGGAATATTTTGGACTTAATAAAATTATTTCCAACTAGTGTTGGTATTATATGTTTATACACAAAATACTTTTTAATTTTCAAAATAGCTTTTAAACTCCAGAAAAACTCAGGAAACCAAATAAATCCAAATAATTATTTGAATTAGGATTTTTATAGAAAATCAAAATATCATTTTATCTAATAATTGCTTTTAGGTTTTACTTAAAATACTTTTTAAATCCAGCCTTTTTAAAAACAGAAATTTTGGACAAATCCAAAATTAAAATTTAGGCACCAAAACATATGTTTTTATTTTAAACCAAATTAATTTAATTTAAGTTTTTTTCTCCAAAAGTTTTGAAATAAATAGATGGGCTGTTACAGATGTCATTGGTCGACAGACTAGTGACTTATAGATCAGCATATGTATTAATTAATGACAACGTTTCACCAATCATAGATATAGGGATATCTGTGGGGACTCCGGGTGTGAATACCCAAAATCACCATATGTATGTTCCGTACTAGTCCCATGATCAGTGGCTTAGTACACACATTCACAACATTGAGATCACATCTATGTACATCACATACAATTAATTATTAGACAATGATGAGCCTAAAACTTATGAGGAAGCAATTGTGTTTGGACTCTAAAAATGGCTTGGAGCCATGATATCCTAAGTACAATCCATGTATGAAAATCAAGTTTGAAACTTAGTTGATTCGCCCGATGTTGTAAAAATCATTGAGTGCAAGTGGATTTTAAAGAAAAAGATAGACACGGATGGAAATGTTCATATCCATAAGGCACGATTGATGGCGAAGGGTTTGAAACAAATTCAAGGTATTGACTATGATGAAATTTTCTTACCCATCACTATGTTCAAGTATGTTCGGATCAATCTAGCTATTCCTACATTTTTCGATTATAAGGTATGGTAAATGAATGTCAAAATAACTTTACTAAATGGAAATCTAAGTGAGGATGTGTACATGACACAATATGAGGGTTTTGTCAATATACAAAATGTTAGAAAGATATACAAGTTTGGAAGATCTATCTATAGATTGAAGCAAACTTCTCGAAGTTAGAATATTTGTTTTGATGAGGTAGTCAGAAGGCTTGACTTCATAATACTCATTTGGAGTCTAATTTATGCATGCGTGATGCATAGGTTAGAGAGGATGGTGAAGAAGCTTTGGTTGACCAAGGCGCTCACGCTTCTGGAGGCCACCGTGGTGGCAGAGGCATGCCAAAGGATGACGGCAGAGTGCATCGACGCCGCGCTGCTTACTGATGCCAACGGGGTGTTCTTCAGAGGTGAGAATCTTTTGTTAGAAATGGAAATTAACAGTGAAATGAGAGCAGAAATGTTAGACGAAATAAGCAGCCAGTATGCGATTTTTGGGCCGAGTGAGTTTGAAAAATCTCATGTTTGTTCACATGAGCTAAATAGAACTTATTTGCAGGGAAATTAGAAAGAGATGCTTTGGGCTTTACAACAAATTTGAAACGAAAGATGGTCACATGCCTGAGGAAACAAATGTGGCAAAAGTGATGACGCGGAACCCAGTTTTTGTTAGAATTTTTTTTACGGATAATCCATTTTTATTCGAAAATACATAAATATACCCGCGGGAAAATTTTTTACAGAAATAGGCTCAAGTCGCCCCCCATTGGGCGACTCTCACCTTTCGCCCAACCGGGAGGCGACATTTAGGGAATGTGGGAACCGTTGAGCGAATCAATACTATCGCCTGAGCGTTGGGCGACTTATTATAGTCACTGTACGGTTGGGCGACTGTAATCTCAGTTGCCCAACGGTAGGGTGACAGGGGGGGGTTTAATTTATTTCTGCACAGTCGGCCGCCCACTACCACCTCCGCTTTTCCCTCACTGCGCACAGAGAAGAAACGAGAGAAGAAGAGGAGAGGCACACAGAGAAGAAACGAGAGAAGAAGAGGAGAGGAAAAAGAGGAAAGGAGGAAGAGAAGAGAGGACGGAGGGGAAGAAAAGGAGGGGAGAAGAGAAGGAGAGGAAGACAGGGTTGGAGGAGGAGGTGAGGGAGGAAGGAGGAGTAGAAGCTATCCCATCCATTTGGATCCAGGTATTTTTTTGATTATGTTGTATTTGCACTATTATTTAGATGAAATATTGGTGTTAGTAAAAATTGTAGATGTAGAAAATGTAGTACAAATTTAGTATGGAAATATTAGTGTCAAAAAGTTGTAGTATACATTCTGTAGTATGGAACATTTTGTAGTATAGAAATTTTAGCACCCTTTTTAGTATAAAAAGTTTAGTTTAGTGTTGTACGATGTTATTTGACATGTCGTAAATTTCAATCATACACGCAAGCCTACATCATCGATGGCCACTACTACATTGAGAGTGTATTATGGTGCTGGAATTATTCGTGAAGGTCCGAATGGTGTGGATTTGAGCGATTTTCCGCAAGTCACTCTCGTACTTCCGGATGACGAGAATGCTCGAATGACAGATGTGCAGCATTGGCTGACCCAGAGTTTTTCATTGGATCCCGAGGTGTGCAGCGTCGTTGTGCAAGAGCTTTGGAGCCGGTCTCCCACGGACATCAGATGGGAGTTGAAGACATGGTGCGCTCAGCTTCGTGGAAGGGCTTTGTGCAAGGGTGCCGGCGTCGTGGATACGAGTGTGTACTGCTTGTGCAACCGTGCTCACTACAAGCAGCTGCGCAAGCTCGTGCGTCCGCCTATGCTTCGGGAGGTGCTAGCAGCTCGAGCGGGCAGCACGATGGCGGAGCTGATGAAGTTGCTCGTGATGAAGGCAATGCGGTACATGGAGGAGAGTTACAGCCGTCAAGCTATAGAGGGGGAACTGGGCAAGCCGATGCGGTACATGGAGGAGAGTTACAGCCGTCAAGCTATAGAGAGGGAACTGGGAAGCTGATGAAGGAGAACATAATGAGTATATCGTGCAGCAGATGGAATCTGATGACCAGAGGGCATGGGATGAAGAGCAAGCTGTAGAGGACGACGAGGAGGATAGTTCCGATGATGAAGAAGTTCCTATCCCCCAGGAATGGAACCGGTTTAATGCGGAGGGTGTTTCCGCACATGATGAGCATGAATCACCATGGGAGTATCATGACACAGAGGTTCGGTTGCATGTTATGTTTGCTGATAAGGAAGCGCTGCAGGATGCCATCAAGCTTTGGGCCCTTTCAATGCAGCGGACATTTCACGTCGTGAAATCAAGCCAGGAGTAGTACACTGTGAAGTGCGAGCAGGATGGTTGTCCTTGGAGGGTGCACGCACGTAGACCCAAGTATGAGACTCACTGGATTGTGTCCAAGGTGGAGCCGCACTCCTGCATTCTAAACACTGTCTTGGCGAGGCATCGTAACCTGACGTCCGGATTTATAGCCAATTCGATGTATGGGGAGATATGGAGAAGAAAGATATTGCGGCCACGCATATTGTGGTAGCTATCAAGAATAAATTCAAGTATAAGATTAGCTACGCGAAGGCGTGGCGTGCCAAGCAAAAGGCGTTGGAAAAACATTTTGGCACTTTCGAGGCGGCGTACGATAACCTTCCTCGTATGCTTAAGGTGTTGCAGCAAAGGACCCGGGCACGTACATCACCGTGCACGACAAGCCGTCCATAAGTCCACCGGGATTTGCAGTGTTGCAGAGAGCATTGTTTGTATTTGGTGCTAGCATTGAAGCATTCAGGCACATGCTGCCAGTTATCTCAGTAGATGGGACCTTCTTGACAGGCAAATACAAAGGGCAGCTCCTGACGGCCATAGGCGTTGACGGTAAGAATCAAATATTGCCGCTGGCCATTGCATTTGTGGAGAGTGAGAATTATGAGAGCTGGCTATGGTTTCTCAGACATGTGAAGGCCGGAGTTGTAGGCACCCATCCTGGTGTGTGCGTAATCCATGATCGCCATGCCGGTATTATAAAGGCTATAAGAAAACTTCAAGAAGATCCTGAGGAGACCGTTCCTTGGCCGGATATGAGGAACCGGTGGTGCAGTCGTCACTTAGGGGCAAACTTTTTCAAGCAATTCCCGAAACAATCTTTGATGAAGCTATTCAAGAGGCTGGCCAGGCAGAACCAGCAGAGGAAATTTGATGCTTTATGGGGGTTATTGGATGAGCACACCAGGAAGAACGTCGAAGAGAGGAGTAAGGGGCCGGTCACTCCTGGGGCGGCACAACCGCAATGCTTGCCAGCAATTGATGAGGCTAACCCAAGTGGTCCAAGAAGGCGGAGCTCACGAAACATCAAGTGCTTCTCGCAGTGGATCGAGGGGGAACCATTGGAGAAGTGGTCGCTGTTGCACGACACGGATGGCGCAAGGTATGGAATAATGACAACTAACCTTGCCGAGGTCTACAATTGGGTCCTCAGGGGTCTCCGTTCTCAGCCCCTTGTCGCCATCGTGGAAGGTGTTCTTCACAGCACAATCCGCTACTTCAGGGAGAGGCACGCGAGTGCCGCACTTCATGTGGCCAATCCCGGAGCCTTGTATTCATCAAAAATTACGGCGTACATGGAGACGAAGGCACATAAGGGTCAATTGCACACAGTGCATGTCATGGGCAACAGGGAGCATCGTTTCGAGGTAATACTCCGTGATAGGGCTGGATTTGGGACGTCTCGTTCACTTATTACTCGCGAGGTATGCCTTGGAGATCATGCAAATGAACCTAGCTGCACATGCAACAAGCTTAAGTTGTTACACAAGCCATGCTCTCATGTCCTCGCTGCATGCGGGACCGTGGGCATGGATCCTTCCAACTTCATGTCCGAGTACTTCTTTAAGGAGAGAATACTGCAAGCTTGGTGTGGGGAACTCCGGGGGTTCAGGGTGGTGGGAAACTTCGCCACTTTGGACATTTCAGCGAGGACCTAGGTTCCGGATATTAGCATGTTGAAGGGTGGGAAGGGTCGGCGACAGAGCCGACGTATTAGAAATGACATGGACGAATCACAAGCTGGAACATCTGGTGCACATTGTGGGCGATGCGGTCAGGAGGGGCACACAGCTAGACGATGCACCGCATATCCTGATCAGTAGTTATTGGAAACTTCAGCTAAATTTCATGTACCATTTGTAAAACTTGTATGTTACATTTGTTTTTTGTAATGTAGTTGGTGTTGTGCTGGTAGCTTAGTATTGCTCTGTTTACTTAGTTACTACATGTATTTGCTTAGTATTTGCTGTATGGACTATTTGAATGTTATGGACTTGAGGCCGACACGTTGCAATGACCGTAGCTTGTTGTTTCAGAAATTATGATTACTGGCCTCTGAGAAGGCAATGTTGTAGCACTTATTTCGTGGAACGTACTGTTTCCTACAAACGACTGAAAAGGCTACGTTGTACCAAATACATTGAATGGTCCAAGCTCTGAATTTATTACGAGACTACAGGCTCTGAAAAGCCTTCATAGGAACATTTATTGCTACACTGGAATCCTGAAAAAGCGAAAAGATTCCCATGTCGTCCTCTCCATGGACTATGCCCACTACACCAGATAACCTGCCTACATAAAGGCCTCCTATGTCTTCCATACCACATCTCCTCCTCTACCCATCACAATACTACTACACAACAATGTCTTCCTGGAGGTCTGACCCATTTGGAGTGCCGGAGTGGCATGAGCGCCCAAAGTGCCACTACGGCTTTAGGACGATGTTGTGCGTCTGGACGGATCGAGTACAACGAGCCAACTACGGCCGTAGGTTCTTCAAGTGTCCAGACCTGGATGACGACTTCATGGTAACGACGACAACTAAATCCTTTGTTTCTCGTTATCGTTTTTCAACTTCATCCATGACATCTACCACGCCACACAAAGCCTTGCAAGTTCATCGAATGGGTGGATCGGGTGCCACCGGCATGGCCACGGAACCGGCCAATGGAGGTGGAAAACAAAGGACAATACTTTGTCAAGATGACTCAGGCTCGCGAGGTGGAACGACAGATGCGGCTTGAGCAAGAGCGTCGCGTGAGGGTGGACCAAATCCGTCTGAAGGGCAAGGAGGATGAGCTGCAAAGGAGGTAGGAGCAGTTAAGTCTGCGTGAAGCAGCCATCAAGCGTCAAGAGGAAGAGCTTCAAGCTCGTGAGGCAGCTCTCAAGACCAAGAGTGACAGGAAGAATGATGCAGCGGAGCCATCTTCTGGGCGCGAGAAAAAGGGGAAACAACCACGCTACACCCAGTAGACAAAATGTAATAGACCCATCAAGTTATATTCCCTAAGGCATGTTAGGACTAGTGGTGGAGTTCTGAACATTAGAAGTCACAGAGTTCCACACATGCCACTTACCACTTTATGTATCGAATGTTCTACACTTAATCGTTCTTAAAAAAAATTTCCCAAAATTTTTTATGCACCTACAACATCCAGTGAACATAAACTTTTATTACAACTATACCAAATTTTTTCCCGGTTTAAAACTACAAAATTGACAAAGCTCTAAAAAATCACGGGGGGAGAGTAAAGTCGCCCTCCTATTGGGCGACTGCATTATAAGTCGCCCATCCATTGGGCGACTGCATGATAGTCGCCCAATAGGAAGGCGACTAATTGCAGTCGCTCGAAGGTAGAGCGACACAAGTTTTGTCGCCTCCCGGTTGGGCGAAAGGTGAGAGTCGCCTAATGGGGGGCGACTTGAGCCTATTTCTGTAAAAAATTTTCCCGTGGGTATATTTATGTATTTTTGAATAAAAAATGGATTATCCGAACAAAAAATTCATTTTTGTTATGTCCAACTCATCAGCCACTGAGCTGTTGCAGAAGATGGTCTAAGGTCTAGTTATATTTTCGATTCCCAACATCAATATTTGACTATTTGTTTAGTTTTACCTTTATTACCAAAGGTGGTCTTAAGTCTTATAAAAGGTACTATTGTGCTATGCACAGTGGGGGAGAATCGATACAAATTAGTTTGTACATGCTACATAAATTACGTGTACAAAATAATGGATCACTATTAGATAATGATTCGTTAACTAGTCATTTATTTATAGATGTAGGAGAAAGTAACAATAGAACAATTGTTGGAAATATGTATGAAAGAGAAGCTACCAAGCTTCACATTTGAAGCATGTTGAACTTTAATACACATATCTAATACAAAAGGCCATTTGAGTGGAGACATGCAAATAGCGATGAGGACCGTTGGACCTGAGCCGAACAGCCTGAATCCATGCTGGTGGCTGCATCCAAATCACTTAAGCCCTTTTTCACAAAACCCCCCAGCAGCTTTCTTCTTTTCAGATTCCCCACAGACCCAATGCCTCCTCTCGCGTAGCAGTCGTGCACCCTCGGCATTAGGGTTAGGCAAAACTGTCGCTCCTCATCGCCTACAGCGCCACCACCTCCCCCACTCGCATCACCAGCTGTTGCTTCCCTCCGATCGCCACATGCCCTGCTCTGTGCCACCGCCTCCCTCCGACATAGGTTCCTCCCCAAGTGCCCCTAGCGCCACCACCTCCCCCACTTGCATCACCGGTCGCTGCCTTCCTCTGACCCTGGGCGTCCTGCTCTGTGCTGCTGCTTCCCTCCGTCCCAAGCTCATCCGCGAGTGCCCCTCGTCCACCACTAGACCAACGTTGCCCTCTGACCCACAGTGCCGCCTCCATCCTTGCATTGCCTTCCCCTCCACCACCTCGGCGTTGTCTATCAGTATTGGTGCAGTCATATCACTATCAGTTATTTGAGCTTGTTTATATATGTATGTATCAATGCACTATTCTTGGTTTGCTAAAAGCTTGAAACTGTAGAAGTTCTACCACATTTTGCAATATGTTCTTAGGATGATGTCAATTGTCAATTATGTGAACTATTCAACTAAATCATTGCAAGTGTTGCTATTAATGTTGTTACGTCTGCTTCTGTTTGGCCTTTAGTGGATTCCTCATGGTTTGCCTACCATCATCATTTTATGTCACATGATTTTAATCCTGGATGCATAAATTATGGATTCCTGCTAGTATGCATTTGTACTATTCTGATTTAGTCTAGTACTCACAACAAGTTCTCTTATGCAATTACTCATTTTGTTTTTTTAGGTAGATATCCTAGTGCATCTACAGTTGAGGCAAAAGGAGCAGCAACAAGGATGGTATCAATGTGTGGGAATTTCAAGATCCTAGTGCATCTACAATTGAGGAAAAGGAGCAGCAACAAGGAGGGTATCAATGTGTGGGAATTTCAAGATTGTAGTGCATCTATAGTTGAGGCAAAGGAGTAGAAATTACTCATTCTGTTTTAATTTTTAACTGTTCCTTGAATTTTAGAAAACTGGCCCACTCTTATGTTTTGTGATATTCAATGAAATTCTATGTTCTATAATGTTGTGTGCAGAGCTGAAATTTGTAGCTGTACGTTGTCTTGTTTCTTAGAGAAAGTGTGATATGGTTCTCTTTATTTTGAGAGCAATTTGAGTCAATGTATGTGATAATGTGTTCGTCCATAAGCGTATTAATGTGTCAATGCTTTCTTAATGTGTAAGGTTCTAACAATGTGTGAAATCAAGTTAGGATGATTTGTTGTATGCAATAATGTTTGCATGGAAGCATTGATCAATTGAAATAAATTGAATGCAAATGTATAGTGTGAGATTGTAGAATGCAAATGTGGGTGCTACCCTACTCTTGTAAATGTATAGTGTCACATTTTGGCACTGTTTTTACAGGTGAAATGAGTTTCATTCTGGCACAATGTACAATGAACATAAATCATTACACTACACCTTGATTTGCCAGTTTGTTGCGAAGATGTCCCTATGTAAGGTCTCCTCTAAATCCTGTTGCTAGAATTACAATAATACTCTTTATGCATTCATTTGCATCCTCCAGGATAATTCCATCATTAGAGAAGTTGAACCTCTTGGATTTCTTGAAACAGCAGATAAACTTGCAGTTTTGTGGATTCTTGAAACAGCAGATAAGTTATTTATTTGAAAATAAATTGTACATTTATCATTTTCAAAACTCTATTTAAGTTGAAGTGATTATTTACTAAGGGAGAGAGTGTAGTGGCCAAAATATAGTGCAAAAATCCTTTGTCTGCTGGCAATTCTAGGATATTCAGGGCCCTACTATGCCTTCCAATGCACAGGATGAGAAAATCCACTACAAAACCTGCGACAAGAGATCAGTTATACAGGTTGTAGTATGGCCTACAAATTTATTGCATATATAAGGTGAAATGCATTATATTGTTCAAGCAGATTTACTAAGTTGATATTTTTCATGTTCAGGATGATGTTTCTACATTTACGACTATACAATTTCTTTCTCATCTGATTCGCCTCTCTTCCTAGGCATCTATGTGAAGTCGATATTTAGGGCTTAGCTTTGATAATTGCCTTGCTATCTAGTACCAATCTATATATTGAATGCAAATGTATAGTGTGAGATTGTAGAATGCAAATGTGGGTGCTACCATACTCTTGCAAATGTGTAGTGTCACATTCTGGCATTGTTTTTACAGGTGAAATGAGTTGCATTTTGGCACAATGTACAATGAACATAAATCATTGCACTACACCTTGATTTGCCAAAACATTACAAAATCATTAAGCACCTGCACCTTGATTTGCCCAAAACATTCACCATGTAAAAAGAGCACAAAGACTCGCATGACAAGATGAATATATCACCTTTTTTTCAAAAAAAATGGAATATATCACATATGAGTAGCTACAATTTACAATGAAATAGATATAATCCGAATATATCACACTGAACATATCCATATAATCTGAAGATACCCAAGATCAAATGCTAGGTGATGAGGCCTTCAATTCTATGGTGCCTCAAGTAGTCCTTGTAGTAGCTCAATTGGAGTGAAAATTATGTTGCTTCAATTCGAATTTCATTTGGCATGTATGTCCTTGTCTCCGTTTTGCATGCAAGTATGGAAAACACTATCTGATTTCATTCAAACAAATATGAAATAATGTCTTCATTTGGTGTGCAAGTAGACAACAGCGACAGCAAATCATTTCATCAATCTAAGACACAAATGCACTAAAAAATTTACACAATTTGATGCTTCAATTCATAAACCACATCTTCACAATTCACTTATCAGAACATCCCTCAAGCTTCAGACACTCCTACAGAAAAACTAGAATGCATATACCATTGATCCAACTGGTAATCTAAAAATGCACAAAAAACTAACAATTTGACAAATCCTCAAACACTTGAGTGCCAAATTTGAAAAATAAAACCAAAATTCCTCAAATCTTCTAATTCAAGCCGAAATGAAACCAACAATTCCTCAATCTAACATAAATTCCTCAAACACTGCATTACAAAATTTGAAGAAGAACAAACATTGCATTCCTCGATCTAGCATTATCGATGGAGTTAGTTGAGGGAGCAAGACAGCAGTTGGGCAAGGCAGGAGGGTAGACAGCGTCAAGGTGGTGGAGGGGAAGGCGATGCAGGGATGGAGGCAGCGCTAGGGGATGGAGGGCGGCTCCAGTCCAGTGGTGGATGGGGGGCACTCGGGGATGAGCCCGGGTCAGAGGTAGGAGACAGCGCAGAGCAGGACACAATGGGGTCGGAGGACGGTAGCAGCCAGCAATGCAAGTGGGGGAGGTGGCGGCGCTGGGGGCGCTTGGGGAGGAGCCTATGTCAGAGGGAGGTGGCGGCGCATAGCAGGACAGCGGGGGTCAAAGGGAAGCAGTGGCTGGCGACGTGAGTGTGGGAGGTGGTGGCGCTGTAGGTGATGGGGAGTGGCATTTTGCCTAACCCTAACGCCAAGGGCGCGTGACTACTACGCGCTAGGGGGGTGGTGGGGGAGGCATCGGGTTAGAGGGGGAAATCTGAAAAGAAGAAAGCCGCATGGGGGGTTTTGTGAAAAAGGGCTTAAGTGATTTGGATGCATCCGCCAGCATGGATCTAGGCCGTTTGGCTCAGATTTGACGGTCCTCATCGCTATTTGCATGTTTCCACTCAAATGACCATTTGCACTGGATATGTTTCCATGTGTGTGTGTGAAGAAAAACTACATAAGTCTTCCATTATTATAGATTGCATTTTATAGATATTTAAGTTACAAGAGATACATAATCCTTTATAATAGATTTAGGAAATAAATCATGTGACTCAATGCATACTTAGGGTGGATCATGATGGGTTACAATGTTACATGCTAAGGGACAAACAAATTACAGGACCAAGGGCAGAAGCACTCCAAATAGTTGGTTGAGCCGAAACAATACAAAAATTTTCAAAATTTTAAAAATTCTTGAATTTTATTCGAGTTTGGTTTTCCTTCCCAATTTGGCAAATTTCTTGAAAATGCGCTTTCCCTTTTGGTTCCCCACTTTTCCCCTTACACCGGCGCCTTCGCACGCTGCTGCCTCCCCACCGCCTCCCTGTTCAGCCACCTCCAGGGGCCGCACCGTCCCCGCCTAGAATTTCAGCCGCCTCCACCCGCGCATTCACACCGAGTTGATGCCGGGTCCCACCCATCAGCCACCAGCTCTGCTTCCCTCCTCGCTTCGCGTGCCGCTGGATCGTGCCCGTGCTTTATCCTCACCGCGGTGCGCCATCTTTCTTCTTTGTCGCATGCACCGTGTCATACTGCAGCTATCACTTCCCTGCCAACTCCCTCAAGAGTGCTAGTGCTACCTCCCCTGCTCCTCTTACAACACCACCTCTCTTTGTCCTTGCGCAAGAGACACAGCCGAACCGCCTCACTATTCCCACTGCCTCACCTTGCCTTTATAACCCAATTGCCATCAAAGAGAGCCTCATGTCACTCCTCACAACTCATCAGCCGCTCTACATCGCCACCATTTCTCTCCCTTGCGCCAGTAAGCCTCCCCACCCAATTTCGTGATTCAATTGATGCTTTTTCAATTCCTAGCAACTAGAGAACCTTTAGGCCACTAGGAACTCATAGCCTAACTCACCGGGCCTTTCCTTGATTCCTTCCTCGCCAGCACCGTGCGCCGCCGCCGACCATTAGGGGATCTCCGTGGACAGCCTAGCATAGACCATCTTAGTTAGAGCCACCACAGACACTTAGTTCACCTTGTCTTGTAGATGGTTAAAAACCCTAGTGCTCTGCTAGAACTTCACCGAAGTCACCCTGTGCCATGCCCCTACTTGTGGAACCACTCCTCATTGCCAACAAAAACCACCGCCTCTCAATCTCGGCCAACCTAAAAATGGAATCCTCGTGGTCCTAGGAACCCTTCTGTGGTTGCTTGTAGTTGTTTCGACCATGGATTCTTTGGCTGTCCTTCTGCTTGAGCTCTCCGACCGCCTTCTGGCCACTCCTCTGCTTAAACCCTCTAACCACGTTGTAATCGAGAGAGCTTCGACCTCTCCACTTTTGAGTTCAGTGCTTGAACCGCTCGAACGCCGTCCGATGCACTTGAACCGCTCAATTGTGGTTTACGACCATGTTTTTATTATGACCACGTTGTGGTTTATGATCACGGTGTAGCTTTTGACCACGATATGGTTTACGGCCATGACGAGGTTTATGACTACGCTATGGGTCATGACCATATTAAGTGCTCGGTCTTCGTAGTCATAACTCGGTTACACCACATCTTTCAGGTCCTCCAATGCCTCTGACCACCTGAGTACTCATAAAGTTCTCCGAGTACGAACCCGCTACTGTTAATCTGAAACCCCAAAATCACAAATACCTCTGTTTTGACCATTTTGACCCCATGAATCCATTTCCAATCTCCGTTTTGTCAAATCAAACCTTGATAAAATCTAAACTCACACTTTTCTAAAATCAATTCTCCACTTCTAAAAATCTATCCAGCACGTTTATAACCCTTTTTACTGTCCCGAGCTTATCTGGCCCAACTCTAACCCAGTCAGCCAACCCAAGCATTGTTGAACTCCAACCACCCAACCCATTTACTTTTATGTCTTCTCTTGTTATTTAATTGTATTTTGTTCTCAACTTGCATTCTTCAAAGCAGGAACTTGTTTGACCACATTTTCTGCACTAGTGAATGGACCAAGCGAGTTGGTCAACTGAAGAGCTGCAAGAGCAATTGAAGTAAACTTGAAGTCGGCAGAGAAGACCAAGAACAATAGGAAGGAGGCAAGTCACATGTTTTTGATCATGTTGAACCTACATTATGTTAATTATTTATTTATCAGTCTTTCCATTATCTTTTATTTCATGTTGAACCTACATTTTGATCATGTTTTTGAGCATTGATATTTTATGTACAATAAATATTTAGAATGACATGATACCTAGTTACATCCTACCACTGAAAAAGTCCTGTTTACTTTGATGACCATATTCATCTTGAGAAGATTTAGTAATGTTAAATCTTTTACTAAACACAACTACAGAAAAGGTCATCACAGACCGTTCGGAACCGTCATCACAGACGTTCCTCAACCGTCTGTGTTTATGTGTCAGTGATAATAGGTGGTTATCACAGAGGGCTCCCACGCCGTCTATGATAACTTACAATGCAGACGGTTAATATCACAAACTGTCTGTGATATCAGACGGTTCAATGTTTGAAACCGTCTGGGATATATATCACGGATGGTTTAGAACACCGAACCGTCTGTGATAGTTATTTCAAAAACAATTTTATTTGTTTTTTCAGCTAGCCACAGGATAGCTAGCCATGCCCTCTGAAAACAAGTAAGATCACGTATATAGCATAGGACAATCATTTTATAAATCACACAGATGAATGAAACAACACCAGCAGATCATATATATATATATATCATGACAATTGTTACACAGTTCTCACAAATGAATTAAATTGAATGAATTATTTGATTAAGCACAATTGAGTGATTTGTACAATTGAATCCAATGTTTCAACATCTAATTATCACCATTGCCGGGGTGGAACTCTCCATTCTTCTTTATGACCTCTGCTAGCAAGAATTGGGAGATGTTTCCATGAATTTCGACGAGATTGTCAAGATCATATGCACTTTCATCGAAGTCCACCCGCTATCGCTAGGAGAGCAATGTTAAGTCATTAATTAGCATGTGTGTGTATATATACACACATATATAATCAGATAATAATAATTATTGTAAGGTTGACAAACCTCTGGATCATTCATCCTAGTGTTCGTGATTCCTTCATATGGCGGCAAACGTAGAATCCACATACGTTGCCCTGTAGCTGCTGGTGGCACTGCAAAATATATAGAATTACATACATAGGTATTTTCAATTCTAGAGGCATTATAACAAAGTGTGATATGAGATTGTTGTGTTGTAGTGGTATCGAAAATCGTGTGTTGTGTCGCAGCGTGTCATTGGACTCGTTATGTCTCCCTCCTAGGGCAACATAAGTGGTAAATGACCTACGTGATTTCAAAAAAGTTAGCCTCAGCCATTGCAAACAAAGGAAAGATTACAGTAGAGTTATGTATGGAGGAAATGAGTTTACCTGTTAATTACTTCTTGCACACGACTGAAGTCGTGGTTGCCCCTAAGTAGTGAATCAAGGTATATTACCTTGCTCCACTTTGGTACAATCACAATCAAAATCCAGTGAGACCTAGTCATGTGTGTCGTCATAGTGATTAATCCTAAATTCATGTTGCATATAAAGTACAAATGAAACTCATGTGGCAACTAGTGAAGCACTTACCCTTGGTTGAAGGGTACCATAATGTACTCCTTGTCACTGTGAGCAATCAATCCCCTCGTTATGTAATCTTGCACGAAGGATGCATTTCCGTTGATAGGAAAGAGTAATGACATTTGTCGGTATGACGTGAATGTAGAACTTTATTGTACAGTACACTTACAGTGTCCAACATCGTAGAAGTGAGGCGTCGAGTTCGTCGAGATTGAATAGTAAGAATAAGTCTTCGAATGTCACGACGAAGTAGCCCGAGTCGTGGAGGAAATGCGCCTCCGTATAATTCACAGTGAATCCACTCTGCCAGTTTGGCTTCATGTTGGACCTCTGCATGTACTAGGTATGCAATGTATTGCAAACCAAACCAAGCCGGAGTAATTGTGACTCGTGGACCAATGAAACTCCTAGAATGAACTTCCATGGCTCGGGACGCGCCTTAATTTTCTTCGCTTGAGTCTTAGAGCCTCCCTTATGATATGTTTTCGGCGGCGTCTGCATGGGAGACGATGCAATAGGCTTCGGAACCGGAGCTGGAGGTGGAGCCATCAGAGCCAATGTGATAGGTCCAGGGCGATGTCCCTCTTGGGCCACTAGATGTGGAGATCGTGGCACGGACGAGTCGAGGGCGATGTCCCTCTTGGGCCACTGGATGAATATGTGGACGGCATCCCCTAATGTCGTAATCTCTTCGTTTGGGGGCTTCTCAAGAGGGATGGTCTTAGAAATATTATTAATCAGGTCCACCTGAACCTTTATGAAATCGGTCTCTACTTGTACACCGTGCACCAGTGTCCCTAGCAGCCATGGATACGTCATCCCCCACCCAGCGTCAATGGGAATAGAGCCAATGAGCCTGACTCTGAGTATGCAAGGCGTGGGCTCCTACATAACGATACAAGATGAGCTAAGGCGTCCACCAGAGAGATCTATGTAGCATTCTAAAGAGGTGTCGATAGAAAAGTGGACATTGTTATGTTCAGTAATTGGTGTGGATGTGCAGCTACTACGACGTTGAGGGGGAGTTATGACTGGTTACAGACTTGTCTCGGTTCTTCCCTCAATGAATCTATCTCTCCTCGAAGTGAGGCAGATAGTTGTTCCTAAAGTTGAGCACGAAGCTCCTGTTTTATTTGTTCGTTGCGGTAGGCTATGGATCTCTTCCTACTCCTATATGTCTCAGAGTCATTTAGAAATCCGTGCCTCCAAGATACGTAAATCCCCAAGCCTCGTGTGCGACATGGGTGCTCCTTGTTTCCCAAGGCCTATGATAGTACATCTCTTTCCCTGTATTCATGAAAGGAGCCTCGAGAAGATTCGGTAGTCAATGTTGCTGCAAGTGGCAACATGTTATTTTTGAACCCATGAAGTTCAAGAGGTATTAACAACTATGTAGTTTAACGTATCTTACCAGGCGTTGGACACTTCCTCGTCTGCGGGATTTTTGAAAGAGACACTCGAAGACGTGGTTGATGACCTTGCTCTTAACCAGCTTCGAGCGCGCTCGTTGCGATCCCAGCAAATAGCGGGGAGGCCTCCGATCGGATTGCAACCTTGTCCTGCATCCTCCACTACGGGATTTTACCCGCGTACCTAGCGGTGCCGAGTCTGTGGGAGTGAGTGATTTGTGACTGGAGATCCTTGTGCGCCATACTTTGTTGTTCAAATCCGGTCGTTGTCTTCATATGCACAAAGGCCTCCCATGGTTTCGGCGACACGAAAAGGTACCTCATCAAGGGTGTGAGATCCTTTGTCACGTACTACGTGACAAGAGTGCTCTTAAAATTCTTCCATACTTTTCCCATTGCGAGGAGTGCGTGCCATTGCATGAGTCCCTGTACTTCTGCTAGGATATCGAACAAATTTGTAATTTCCTTCCATAGCCAATCTTTCTGATCCTTTGCCAAATCTTTTCAGTTTGCAATGGTGATGGGGACCCGTTGCCTTCCAATTATCCCGCAGGTAGTCCAAAATGATGCCGCTGCTTTCTTTGGTTCGAGAGGGACCCCATTCGGAGATATCACCGTGATGGTCATTCGGCCCTCTAGCCTTTTTGATACTCCTCGGCCACGCTTAGTTATCCCATTTTTGGGAGGCAGATGAAGACGACGACTATGTGGACGCCATCTCTCTTCTAAGAAAAAACAAACTGCAATGAACAGTGGGCCTAAACAAAGTTCTATGAAGCAAATGACACAAACCAGTGTATCCAATTCATTGAACCGGATACATTGGAATGTGTCACTTGCTTCATGCCCTTTGAAGGTCTATGTGGCATATATTATTACTACAAGGTCCATTTGGAATAGTAACATGCCATTCCAAATAGATCTTATAGCTAACAAGTGCAGCATATATCACGAAGTTGTAAAGGTCAAAAAACAATTTAGCCAACTATTCAGATAGAGTACAAGATTGACAAATGACAATAATAGTAAAAATTTTTGAACGACGACTGTGTGGACGCCATCTCTCTTCTAAGAAAAAACTAACTGCAGTGAGCTATGGGCCTAAACAAAATTCTGTGAAGCAAATGACACAAATCAGTGTATCAAGTTCATTGAACCGGATACATTGGAATGTGTCACTTGCTTCATGCCCTTTGAAGGTCTATGTGCATATATTATTACTACAAGGTCCCTTTGGAACAGTAACATGCCATTCCAAATAGATCTTATAGCTAACAAGTGCAGCATGTATCATGAAGTTATAAAGGTCATAA
Source organism: Dendrocalamus latiflorus (assembly GCA_017311315.1). Taxonomy (NCBI): domain Eukaryota; kingdom Viridiplantae; phylum Streptophyta; class Magnoliopsida; order Poales; family Poaceae; genus Dendrocalamus; species Dendrocalamus latiflorus. The sequence continues at coordinate 1,008,417 of CM029671.1, read as the reverse complement.
AACAATTTAGCCAACTATTCAGACAGAGCACAAGATTGACAAATGACAGTAATAGTACAAATTTAGCCATCAAGTGAAGCATATATCATAAAGTACTATTGAGACAGAGGTGAACGGTGTCAGGAAGGAGCGGCGGTGGCGTGAGGTTGAGGTGGCTGGTGTCGAGAGTGAGTGGCGGACGGCGTCGGGAGGGAGTGGCAGACGGTGACGGGAGGGAGAGGCGGTGTCGTGAGAGGTGGCTAAAGGAATGCGCGTAGGCTACGAAAACAGAAAACAAAACTTTTCTACCGCGCACACAAGGACATCATGCTTAAGGAGGGATCATGGATCGTTACCACTAGACGCGCAGCGCATCGGAAGAAGAGTTGGAGAAGCCGATCCAACCACGCGCGTCGAGGTAGTAGTGGAATTAGCCGATTGTCCCGAACAGGTCGTCTCCTCCACGCGATCAACCACACCACGAGCAGATCCAATCTGTAAGTTGTTGATGCCGATCAACACCGCAACGAGCAGCGCCTCCACCGGTATCCACACGTCCGGGGCTGGAACGCCGATTGCGAGTGTACTAGCACTCGTGAGCGGCTAGGGTTTGGCTCAGGAGGTGGCGGCTAGGGTTTTTCTAGAGGTTAACAGAAGCGTGTACCCCTCAGCCCCTCGCCTCCATATATATAGACCTCCTCACTTGGGCCTTGTGGATCGATGCCCAATAGGAGTCTATTCGGATCTCTATCCGAATTGAGCCCACATCCGAATCATATTTGAATTAGTGTTCCAACCCGTTAAGCATGCGACCCTGTAGGTTCACGTATACTTGGTCGCGACTCGGAAACGCCTTTCTGGTCACCCTGTTAATAGCGGCCTCTAGTAAGACATATTAACCCCAAAGTATACGTAAAGATCATATCGGCTGAACCTGTAATGTTCTCATGTACGAATCCCTTTGCCTCACGATATAGATTGAGCTCAAGGTGAGACCCGTGTCATCCTCTTAATAACTCAATCACTCTCTCGATTCCGTGATGGATTATAAACTTGTGATTGACTCCTCAATCACCTTGGCATGGCCACGCACTTTCATAATCCATTACATCGAGGGGCCCAGAGATATCTCTCCCATAAGGAGGGGCAAATTCTATCTTGACCATTCACATCCCACTACATGTTTCATGGCAAACCCGAAGACTACTTTTATAACTACCCAGTTACGGAGTAGTGTTTAGTAGTCCCAAAATAAGCTACTACGCATGTTGGGAACCATGATGATCTCAAGTCTAAGGATTCTACATAAACACTACTTGAGACCAACTGATGACACATGGAATCTCTGCAGTGTCTCATGGCGGGTCTATCCAACATATGTTCACTAACACATGTCCATATTATTGATTTGGTATCACCATACCATGATCCATGAGACATGATCATCAATCAATACATATGCTGATCTTTGAATCATATTTGTTCCTCATATGATATATGATCAGGGATCATTTAGAAATAGCAACATTTTAGCATTAAGAGTCTCATGAATAAGTCACATACTCATTGATCAATAATGATAATGTCTATTTCAAGGAACAAAATAATGCATCATAAACATAGTATGTGATATATATATATATATATAACATCTCCATGTTGCCTCTAGGGCATATCACTAACAGTGGCGTCGTGAGGGAGAGGCGGCCGGCGTCGGGAGGGAGTGGTGGCGTCGCGCGTGAGGGAGCAATCCTCGGCTGCCTCCCATGCTAACACCGCGAGGTGCATGCGGAGGCAAGCCTCTGCTGCATCTCGTGCGAACGCTACGGGATGCATGCGGAGGCAAGCCTCGGCTGCCTCCCCTGCTAACGCCGCGAGGTGCATGTGGAGGCAAGCCTTTGCTGCATCTCGTGCGAATGCGTGGGACGATCAACCACGTCTTATTTATACTCCGGAGAGTACACATAGGGATAATGCCTGTGCGTGCGCGGGAGCATCCGCGTCTTGTTTATACTCAGTAGAGTGCGCAGGGACAACATATGCGTCTTATTTATACTCCGTAGAGTTCGTGCGGAGGCGGACCTCGACGCTACATCTTATTTAGAGTCCGTAGACTACGTGCGGAGGCAAGCCTCCGCACGTTGCGGGCGGTGAAGGTGCGTGGGAAGGCGGACCTCGACGCTACGTCTTATTTAGAGTCCGTAGACTGCGTGCGGAGGAAAGTCTCCGCACGTTGCGGGCGGTGAAGGTGCATGCGGAGGCAGACCTCGACACTACGTCTTATTTAGAGTCTGTAGACTACGTGGGGAGGCGGACCTCGACGCTACATCTTATTTATACTCCGTAGAGTGCGTGCGGAGGCGTCCCCCCACGCGTCTTTGTTTATACTCATGCCCGTGTTTTTCACAAAGAGTGCGCGCGCGAATGCGTGTCTTTGTTTATACTCATGCCCGTGTTTTCCACGGAGAGTGCGCGCGCGAACGCTTGTCTTTGTTTATACTCATGCCCATGTTTTTCACGGAAAGTGCGCGCGCAAACGCGTGTCTTTGTTTATACTCATGCAGAGTGCACGCGGAGGCAGTTCTTCGCGCGCTTTTGGGGAAACATGACAATTCTTTTTGTGCAAACGGTGAACTTTATTAAATTCTCATTTGCGCGGGTGAGCGATTACAAAAGATGAGGTACTAACTACTGACCGCTCAAGGACGGAAACAGCCGCAGCTGTCGTTGCCCGGTGACGAGGCGGTGCACGGTGGGAGCCGCAAGTGCTGGAGCGATCCGCGCGGGAGTCTGGCGAGGTGCCTTCCGAAACTGCCAAGGATCCTCGCGCTTGCACACCCGGCCTAGGCATTCCGCTGAGCCTCGTGGTGCGGGCCTCTGGTGCCAAGCTCTATGCGCTGAGCCATATCCTGGTCGCCGTGGACGGTGATGATGGCCCGCGGTCCAGGGAGCTTCATGCACAGGAAGCCGTGGTGTGGGACTACCCCTAGAGAGTTTAAGTGTAGGACCGAAATGGCGACAGAGGGGGCGACAGAGGGGGGGTGAATGGAGCCCTTTAAAAATCACCCCGAGTATCCTCACCAAATTCTTCTCCAATAGCTATGGTAGCTATGAAGTCGGAAGAGGATTGCTAACTAGACGACGAAAACTAGATCGACAAAAGAATGGGCACAAGCCGGAACTGAAACAGGGACTGCAAACATAACCGGAACGAAATGCAAAAACTGAAAGTTCAGTTTGCTGAAAACTGGACAGCAAAACTGAAAATTGAAAATTCAGTTTGCTGAAAACTGGACAGCAAATCTGAAATCTGAAAATTCAGTTTGCTGGAAAAACTGGACAGCAAACATAATGCAGTTTTCAGCAAGACTGCCTGCTGTTTTTCAGCAAAACAGGCTGCAGATTTCAGCACAAAGCATGCAGATTTTCAGCAAACTGAACTGCTGTTTTCAGCAAGAAGAGCTGCAGATTTGCAGCACAAAGCATGCAGATTTTCAGCAAACTAAACTGCTGTTTTCAGCAGGAAGTAAAAATTCAGATCACCACTAAACTGAGAGAATAGATGAAATTCAGCTGCAATGATTGTTCAATAACACCAAGAGCATAATCTAAATATCATAGGGGCTTCAAATAACAAGATCAAACAAGGGATAAACAGGAATTTCATATTAGAACACAAAAGCTGAAAGTTACAGGATGCTTCACCAAATCTCATATTTCTCCTCCATCTTTGATCTCATGGCCATGATACTTTGCAAACATGTTAGGAATACCCATGGGCTACTCCAGACCAAGAATCATGCCATCACAAAAAGAGAAATGAGAAATAAACCTAAACCCTAGAAATGAAGGTGTAACTACAGAGAGAGCACAAGAATTTAAATTCCCATCAAACCCTTGAACCTTTGGTCATGAGATTTTGCAGATAGCTAACTAATAGCCCATAAAGTCTTCATGCCAAATTTCAAATGATTTCGCAAAGGGAATATCACACAGCAACAAAACCCTAGAACTGGAGTTCATGAACAGAGGAGGCCAAATCTGAAAATCTGAGATCAAACTTGGTTTGCTCTTTGAATCAACTAGCCAAATGGCCTTTGGGCATCTTCCATGTCATAGCAATCCATTTTGGCACTCCCCAGCAGCAAATAACAAGAAACTCAAAAAGAGAGAAGATCAACCAAAATGAAGAACGAAAAACAGAGGCTACGAACTGAAACCAAAACTTCAGATTTTATTCATCCCATCACAAGGAAATACAGAGGAGTCCCGATACCCCGACTTGATACAAAGGAAGGATTACAAGCTCTCAACTCATCCTCTCCCTCACCTCAACTCAAGAACACACACACACATCCATGAAGGGAGGAAGAACACACACTCTATTCTATCACCTAGAACACATCGTAGGGGACAGAGGGAGCACCAGACTCTGCCTCTCCAACCACTAAAGACTAAAGGAAAACCAACTCCTAAAGCCTCTTTTGACTAGAGCTAACCCTAATTCCCTCCAAAATGCTCAAGTGGGCATGCAGCCCCTCAATCCTATTTATAGCCTTGGCTAACGGGTCTCCGCCCCGTTACGCCTGCTAAATCCAACGGCGCCCGCTCCCGCTTGTGCAGCCTCGCGAATTTCCCGATTCGCCCCTCCTGCACCTTCCGGGAAGCTTCCGCGCTCCTTGCCTCGCACGCCTCGCAACCACCTCGAGTCCACGTCGTCTTCGACACATCCCGACCGTTCTGACCTCAGCGCCACCTGCGCCTAGTCCGGTCCACGTGTCTCGCCACGACTCCACCCGATGTCCTGCAGCCACATAGACAAAGAACACATCAAATAGCACCGCTCGATATATGAAAGCATAAACAACATCATACTTACCATGTCGAAGACCAAACCTGTCAAATCAAAGAATCAGCGTCCTAATCCCATATGACCAAGTTTGACCACAGTCCGACCGAGCCCGTTGCACCATGCAACGACTAGGTCCGAACCACCCAAACCAAACTCGACTTACCCAAACTAATGTCAATTACTCATCACGCACATGTGGTCATCTCCACATGGTTCATCAATCTCCCCCTTGATGAGTATATTGACAAACCCCGAAAGAGCACAAAGTTGAGTTTGAGTTTGAAGAATCCAACATGGTCCATAAGAAGGAAAATGAAGCTAATGACCATGTTGACAGAAGGAACACTAGAGCAACAACTGAAAGAGCAAATTGATCTCCAAAGCTCTAAACTGTTCCCAACAGACTCTTTCTTCTCTATTCTCCCCCTTTTGGCAATAAACACATCAAGATGCAATAGAGAGAATATGACATGTTTATGGAAGAATATGGCTGAAGTTTGTTTTTATTATGCATTTGGAGCCATGAGAATTATCCATAATGACCAACATGTAATACACCAAGCCATAACTCAATAAAGGCTATCTAGATCATGACAACATATATATAAGCTAGCTAGAGCACATAGATGACAAACTGAATTGTAATGCATTTTATGAGCAAGTCAAGTCATCAATGAGCAAAGTCTAACTAGAGATATCCAAGGATGATGCAGGCCATGTCAATAAGCTAAGCGCAACAAGGAACTACTATTGAGACCAAATAGAGTGCTAGAAGCTCAAGATTAAAGCATTTGTTAAAGTACTTGATTCTTTTTGAAGCTTAAGCAATTTGAGCACAAATGATATTTTTTCTTTTGGAATTCATGGTTGTTTGCCAACCAGATTTTTTTTTATCATGTGCTAGGTCTCAAGCCTTATGCGACTACTCCAAGCGATAAGCTTAAGAAGATAGTCTAGGTCATCCAAAACTCCCCCTAAGTTCATGCCAAGTGCAATGGCAAGCCGTCTCATAGGAGAGAATTGGTGAGATCAGTTTTTTCGCACATAAAAAGAGATCTTTTGCATTTTAGCAAGTTGTACTAACTTATGCATTATCAAGAGACTAAAATAGCTCAATCTAAGGCTCAATATAGATTCAACGCTCTACTCAGCCTATTTGACATGACATGAATCATACAAGGATAGCTAAAGATAGACTAAACTCAAATGCTAGCATGACAAGTTTTAATTTAAGTTGAGCAATTTTAATTAACTTATCATGGCAGAAAGCTAGTCTACACATATGAAGTCATGATAAATCTAGCAAGCTAAGCACAAGTCACGGCAAGGTGTAAAGCATTGTAAACATGTCATAGCAGGATAATAATCAAGGCTCAATGTAGTTATATATTACAATGCTAAATGCTAAAATGCAGAAAAATCCAGCTCCCCTCAACATGACATGCAACTTTTAGTTCAAGTTGAGTTAAGTCACAATTAAGCTCCAGAAGCTCCCAAAAGAACTCTCCCTGAACCAAAGCAATAAATCGAGAAGCTGGCAAATAAAACCAAAACAGGCAGTCCTTAAAGCATAGAAAAGATATAGAGACAACTATGGCTCAGACTGACTCTCATCTACCCCATATGACTCCAGGACTAATAGCTGACCGTAAAACACACACTAGAGAGCAAACACGTACCCTGTCTACCCAAGGGTGGCCCGACCCTCGCTAGAACCTACAAGAAGTGAGTGAGCTCAATCTAGTGAGATAAGAAGCAGCTAATAAGAAGCATCCTGGAATCACAAGATAAGAGAAGGAAGTCTAAGCAACTAGGCAAGAGAAGCACTCTAACCTATGCTAGAAGGACTAAACCCAAATGCACCCCGTGTGCAAAGCAACAGAAATGAGACAGAAGCATAAGCAATATAGTAAAGCAGTAAAGCCCAAAGCTCCCCCTCACTACAGTCCATAAGGACAAATCACCCCAAGCTCTCCCCGTAGAGCTGAAAACCTCGAGCTATCCAAAGGCTTGGTGAAGATGTCAGCCAACTGGTGGTCACTCTCCACAAACTGGAGCACTATATCACCCTTCTCTACATGGTCTCTAAGGAAGTGGTATCGGATATCAATGTGCTTGGTCCGAGAGTGCTGCACTGGGTTCTTAGCAATGTTAATCGCAGAAGTGTTATCACAAAAGAGTGGAACACTGTCGATAACTAACCCAAAGTCCCGCAGAGTCGAGACCATCCAAAGCACCTGACTACAGCAGCTGGCTGCAGCAACGTACTCGGCCTCTGCAGTGGACTGTGCAACTCCGGACTGCTTCCTAGAGGACCAGGAAATGAGAGAAGTGCCAATGAATTGGCAAGTGCCAGATGTGCTCTTCCTATCTATCCTACAGCCAGCAAAGTCTGCATCCGAAAAGGCTCTCAAGGAAAGACAGGACGAGGAAGAGTACCAGATACCATAGTCAATGGTAGCTCGAAGGTACCGAAAGATGCGCTTCACCGCCTGGCGGTGAGATACGCGAGGAGAAGCCTGAAAACGAGCACACAGACACACAGAGAAGTGTATGTCTGGTCTCGAGGCAGTGAGGTAAAGAAGGGAGCTGATCATACTTCTGAACTCTTTCTGATCAACTGGCTCGCCGTCCTCATCTGGGTCAAGATAGGCTGTAGAAGCCATGGGAGTTGACACAGGCTTACCATCACTCATTTTGAAGCGTCTCAGGAGGTCACGAGTGTACTTTCCCTGATGAAGAAATGTACCCTCCCGAGTCTGCTTGATTTGGAAGCCAAGGAAGAAAGTCAACTCACCCATCATGCTCATCTCAAACTCGGTGCTCATGACATCCGAGAACTGAGAAACCAGAGCATGGGAAGAGCCGCCAAAGATGATGTCATCGACATAGATTTGGACGAGCAGAAGGTCACTACCAAGCCTACGGATAAACAAAGTCTTGTCTACTTTACCCATCTCAAACCCATGACTCAACAAGTAGGACTTAAGCCTCTCATACCAAGCTCTGGGGGCCTGCTTAAGTCCATACAACGCTTTGGAAAGCTTGAAGACATGGTGTGGGTATTTGGGGTTTTCGAAACCAGGAGGCTGTCGGACATAGACCTCTTCCTCAATAAGGCCATTGAGAAAGGCACTCTTGACGTCCATCTGGTAAAGCTTGAAACCCTTAGAAGCTGCAAAGGCAAGCAGGATTCTAATGGCTTCAAGTCTAGCTACAGGGGCAAAGGTCTCCTCGAAATCTAGACCTTCAACCTGGGAGAACCCCTGAGCAACCAGTCTAGCCTTGTTTCGAATAACCACTCCATCCTCGCTCTGCTTGTTCTTGAACACCCACTTAGTCCCAATAATATTGTGACCTCGCGGGGGCTCGACAAGCGACCAGACCTTGTTCCTCTCAAAATTTTCTAGCTCCTCATGCATGGCATTGACCCAAGACTCATCAGATAAAGCATGAGAGACATCTTTAGGCTCAAAGGAGGCAATGAAAGCAGAATGAAGACAGAATTGAGATAAGCCAGATTTCGAGCGGGTAACACGCTCGAAAAGGTCTCCAATGATCTGCTCTGAAGGATGAGCTTTCTGGATATGTCTAGGAGGTCCAGGATGAGATGAAGAAGTGGCCTCTACCTCGTGAGCTGACGAGGTAGGAACAGAGCCACCAGCTCCAGAAGAAGCAGAAGGCATGGGCTGATCGCCTCGAGGTGCGGTGGAAGACGACACCTCAAGGGGTGGATGAGGGACAGGATCAGGTAGACAACCGTCGTCTCCATCATCCTCATCATCCACAAAGATGGTCTCGGACTGCTCTAAAGAACCTGAGATATCGGGCCTAGTCCCCGGACTGGCCTCGTCAAAGGTCACCTCACAGGTCTCTACCATTTTGCTAGACTCGCAGTTCCAGACCCTATAAGCCCGCGAAGAAGGCGAGTAACCTAGAAAGATCCCATCACAAGAACGTGACTCGAACTTATCTAGGTTCCCGGACTTCAGAATAAAGCACTTGCAACCAAACACACGAAAATGAGAGACGCTGGGCTTTCGCCCATATCTCAACTCATAAGAAGTGCGATGCAAGTGTGCCCTAAGAAATACTCGATTTGAGACATGGCACGCGGTAGCTATAGCCTCAGCCCAAAACTTCCGCGGTGTAGAGTACTCATCAAGCATCGTCCTGGCCATCTCGACCAAGGTACGGTTCTTTCTCTCCACAACTCCATTTTGTTGTGGGACGTGCGGAGAAGAGAACTGGTGCTCTACACCTGTCTCACCACAGAAACTCTCGAAGTAGGAATTCTTGAACTCCGTGCCATTGTCACTGCGGATCGCTCGTAAGGCACCCGGGAGCTCAACAGAAAGCCTACCGAAAAGACCTCGGAAATGTGAAAATGTCTCATCCTTCGAGGCTAAGAAAAATACCCAAGAATACCTCGAGAAGTCATCGACCACAACAAGAACATACCACTTCCCTCCTGCTGACTGCACTCGAGCTGGTCCAACTGTGTCCATGTGGAGCAGCTGTCCCGGTGCATCGGTCATAGTAACTGTGACCGGAGGGTGAGAAGCGGCAACCATCTTGCCGTGCCGGCATGGAGAGCAAACAAGATCTTTGACCATCTTGAGTTTAGGCAGACCACGAATGAGATCGTGGCCGCTAACTCGGGTCAAATGGTCAAATCCGATATGACCAAGTCTCCTATGCCAGAAAGAGAGGTCGCGAGACTCAGAAGCAACTAAACACCTGAGAGGATCACCAGAAGACTCAGAAAAATCAGCACGAAAGATCCTCCCATAACGAGAAATCCCGCAAACCAGACTACCCGAAGAATCAAGAATTTTACAAGCATTTTTCTTAAAGCTCACCTCGAAACCGTCATCGGTAAGCTGAGAAACTGAAAGCAAATTGTACTGCAGCTTACTAACCAAGGCCACATCTTTCAAAATGAAAGAATCATTAATGCGCACAGTACCTTTGGCGATGACGCGCCCAGACGAAGCATCTCCGAAGGTGATTGACTCATCACCTGGAGCACGGGCAAGGGAAGAAAACCAACGGGAATCTCTGGTCATGTGTCGTGAACACCCGGAGTCGACGAGCCAAACCTTTCCCTTCCCTGCCCGGCGAACCTGAGTCAACGAGAGAGTAAAGTCTCAGTACTGGGATAAATCAAAAGTGATTTTGGCACCCAATACTGAGTAACACGTGGAGCAGATGAAGTAGTCAAACACGACTGACCTCTATCTACCCTACGCTCTCCGTGACTCAAAGAAGCAGAAGGTCTGTGAACAGACCTGAAGCTGTTGCGGGGTCCAACTGCTACGGGAGAGCGAGTCGGAACACCGGCAACATGCTGATCACGCCGCGGATAGCTATCTCGACGGGGAAACCGAGATCTATCCTCAGGACGGCGGAAGACACGACCAGAGGCAGCATGAGGACGGAAAACAGAAAACTCAGAAAAACCAAGTCCTCGATGCTGCCCAAACCCATCAACAGCAGTAACCCTAGACCTCGTGCTGGTCCTAGGTGCACTCAGGATCTGGGGCTGACCCTGAATACACCTAAGAGACTCAACACGGTCTCTACGCACGATCTTGGCGCGCCTGAAGCATCGATCAACCGTGTGTCCATCCTTCTGACAGAAGGTGCAGTGATACTTCATCCTCTGAGAGGTAGAAGTAGCACGGTCAGGCTTCGCCTTCTGAGAGGCCGAAGCAGCAGGTGGACTCACCTTCCTGTCAGAGATCCCTTGGACAAAACCCGCTGATTTGAATTTAACCTCATCAGATCTGGGCTCGACCTCGATCACACCTCCTACTATGGGTCGGAGAATAGCAGGTGGATGCTTCCTCATATCCTCATAATAGTCATATCCTAGACCCTGATTAAATCTGCAAATCTTGGACTGGTCTAGAATAAGATTAAGCTTCTTCTTGCCGCCTACAAATCTCTCGAGAGTGTTCATAAGGTACTGACACTCCCGAAAGAGAGAGGTGCAAGAAGAGCAGGGAGAAGAGGGAACAGCAGGAGGTAAGGGAGCAGAAGAAGAACCAACAGTAGAGGAAAGAATGGCTTGTGCACGCACAGCCAACTCTGAGGGGACAGTCCTACTACTAGTAGGTTGGTTCGCGTCTCTAGGCGTCTCACCCTTACCCTGGGGCTTCTCCCCCACACCATCAATCACATCACAACCAGATTGTGGCTTCTCTAGTAAGTCCTTAGTTAGCTTCACACATTTGTCATTCAAAGCAACGAGTTCAAGTTTTAGTTTATCACAACTAATGCATGGTGAGCTAACAGGATCCTTAGTCGCATACTGAGCCATTTTCTTGTTGTTGTCAATCAGTTCTTGAAACTGTTTTGAGACAGCTTCAAGTTCAGCAGTTAACTTGGGACAGTTCAAACATGAATCAATAGGCTCAAGTAAAGAAGCATGCAACTCAACAATTTTGTGATCTGCCCGTTTTAGGTTCATCTTTAAATTATTGCAATTTTCACAAGAATCGGGCAGATCAAGGAGCATGGCATAAGGTCCTCTAGCAGCAATGTCCTTAACCTCACATGAGGTGGGAGAAGTAGTCTCATCAGTAGTAAGTAGGGTAACAGCCATCCTACTCAACTCTAACTCAGCAAGCAGACTAACATTCTCCACCTTAATAGAATCAAGCTCAGAGGACACACTATCATGCGAGGTCCTTAATTTCTCCATATCAACCAGCAAAGCAGAGCATGTATCACAGTCGTCACGGGAGGGAGCAGATGTAAGTGAAGTAAGCTCCCGTGACAGTCTATCTACTTCCTTCTCCAACTCGCTACATCTAGCTCTAGATCTAGCATGAAATCCTCCTAGCTTAAGGAAAGCTTCATTAAGTTGGTCATAGGAGGGACATACCTCGTCCGAGTCGGAGTACAGCTCGCTGTCGCTGAGTTCGCCCTCGAGGGCCATGAAGCACATGCCGGAGAAGTCGTCGCCGCCATCCTTGGGCTCTTGGTCACCCGTCCCGTCGTCGTCGCTCCATCCCTCCACCTCGCTGAGGTCGAGGTCGTCGAAGGCGGTGAGGACGCGGTGGAAGAGCTTCTTGGCCTTCCCGAAGTTGCGGAACTTCTTCTTTCCCGGCGTCTGAGCTGGAGTCTTCTTGTTGCGGTTCTTGTCGGTGTAGTCGTTCTTGCCCGAACCGCCGTAGTCGTTCTTGCCCTTCTCCAGCTTGGGACAGTTCGCTCGAATGTGATTGGGGCCACCACACTCGAAGCAGATGACTGGTCCGCCTCTCTTTCTGTCCCTCCTCTTGTAAGCATGGGAGAACTTCCGAGCTAGGAGGGCCAGCTGTTCATCCTCTAGCTGCTCTAACTGATCATCAGTTACGTCACATAGAGCAGCTAGGGAGAACCCACAAAGCGAATCGGCGGAAAAACCAGAAGCCGAACTGGGATCGGTGACCAAAGCCATCGACTGTGACTTCGACCGACGAGAGACAACGTCAATCTCGTGAGTCTTGAGGCGCGAGTACAGCGCGTCAAGAGTCAGGGTCGAGAGGTCTGTCGTGTCTTTGATGGTGGTCACCTTCATCTCCCACACGCGCAGATCGAGTGCCGCGAGCATCTGACGAGCGTTGTCCGAGTCGGGGTATGTGAGACCGACCGCTCGGAGGTTGCTCAATATTTTGTGAAATCGCGAAAAGCACTCGTCCAGGGACTCACCAGCAAGCATCTCGAATTTGTTGTATTCGCGCTTGAACTGGTCTTGTCGAACCGTCTTGATCTGGGTGGTGCCCTCATGGTATGCGTCGAGGGTCACCCAGATGTCGTAGGCGGACGACAGGTGAGATATACGGTCAAACTCGCTAAGACTCAACCCCTGGATGATGATGTTCCTTGCCTTTGCATTCGCCTCAACATCAGCCATGTTCCCGGCATTGATGTTCTCATCGGCAGGAACAGCAAATCGTACCTTGACCTTCCGCCAGATGGCATACCCCTGGGCCTGGATGTATGTCTCCATTCGGCTCTTCCAGAAGGGGTAATCGATGCCATCGAACACGGGCGGCTTGGTCGAGTACTTGTCCGTCGCCATGGCTCTTGAGACCGGTTAAGATCTATGAATTAGAGCTAACCGGCTCTGATACCAATTGTAGGACCGAAATGGCGACAGAGGGGGCGACAGAGGGGGGGTGAATGGAGCCCTTTAAAAATCACCCCGAGTATCCTCACCAAATTCTTCTCCAATAGCTATGGTAGCTATGAAGTCAGAAGAGGATTGCTAACTAGACGACGAAAACTAGATCGACAAAAGAATGGGCACAAGCCGGAACTGAAACAGGGACTGCAAACATAACCGGAACGAAATGCAAAAACTGAAAGTTCAGTTTGCTGAAAACTGGACAGCAAACTGAAAATTGAAAATTCAGTTTGCTGAAAACTGGACAGCAAATCTGAAATCTGAAAATTCAGTTTGCTGTAAAAACTGGACAGCAAACATAATGCAATTTTCAGCAAGACTGCCTGCTGTTTTTCAGCAAAACAGGCTGCAGATTTCAGCACAAAGCATGCAGATTTTCAGCAAACTGAACTGCTGTTTTCAGCAAGAAGAGCTGCAGATTTTCAGCACAAAGCATGCAGATTTTCAGCAAACTAAACTGCTGTTTTCAGCAGGAAGTAAAAATTCAAATCACCACTAAACTGAGAGAATAGATGAAATTCAGCTGCAATGATTGTTCAATAACACCAAGAGCATAATCTAAATATCATAGGGGCTTCAAATAACAAGATCAAACAAGGGATAAACAGGAATTTCAGATTAGAACACAAAAGCTGAAAGTTACAGGATGCTTCACCAAATCTCAAATTTCTCCTCCATCTTTGATCCCATGGCCATGATACTTTGCAAACATGTTAGGAATACCCATGGGCTACTCCAGACCAAGAATCATGCCATCACAAAAAGAGAAATGAGAAATAAACCTAAACCCTAGAAATGAAGGTGTAACTACAGAGAGAGCACAAGAATTTAAATTCCCATCAAACCCTTGAACCTTTGGTCATGAGATTTTGCAGATAGCTAACTAATAGCCCATAGAGTCTTCATGCCAAATTTCAAATGATTTCGCAAAGGGAATATCACACAGCAACAAAACCCTAGAACTGGAGTTCATGAACAGAGGAGGCCAAATCTGAAAATCTGAGATCAAACTTGGTTTGCTCTTTGAATCAACTAGCCAAATGGCCTTTGGGCATCTTCCATGTCATAGCAATCCATTTTGGCACTCCCCAGCAGCAAATAACAAGAAACTCAAAAAGAGAGAAGATCAACCAAAATGAAGAACGAAGAACAGAGGCTACGAACTGAAACCAAAACTTCAGATTTTATTCATCCCATCACAAGGAAATACAGAGGAGTCCCGATACCCCGACTTGATACAAAGGAAGGATTACAAGCTCTCAACTCATCCTCTCCCTCACCTCAACTCAAGAACACACACACACATCCAGGAAGGGAGGAAGAACACACACTCTATTCTATCACCTAGAACACATCGTAGGGGACAGAGGGAGCACCAGACTCTGCCTCTCCAACCACTAAAGACTAAAGGAAAACCAACTCCTAAAGCCTCTTTTGACTAGAGCTAACCCTAATTCCCTCCAAAATGCTCAAGTGGGCATGCAGCCCCTCAATCCTATTTATAGCCTTGGCTAACGGGTCTCCGCCCCGTTACGCCTGCTAAATCCAACGGCGCCCGCTCCCGCTTGTGCAGCCTCGCGAATTTCCCGATTCGCCCCTCCTGCACCTTCCGGGAAGCTTCCGCGCTCCTTGCCTCGCACGCCTCGCAACCACCTCGAGTCCACGTCGTCTTCGACACATCCCGACCGTTCTGACCTCAGCGCCACCTGCGCCTAGTCCGGTCCACGTGTCTCGCCACGACTCCACCCGATGTCCTGCAGCCACATAGACAAAGAACACATCAAATAGCACCGCTCGATATATGAAAGCATAAACAACATCATACTTACCATGTCGAAGACCAAACCTGTCAAATCAAAGAATCAGCGTCCTAATCCCATATGACCAAGTTTGACCACAGTCCGACCGAGCCCGTTGCACCATGCAACGACTAGGTCCGAACCACCCAAACCAAACTCGACTTACCCAAACTAATGTCAATTACTCATCACGCACATTTGGTCATCTCCACATGGTTCATCATTAAGGTTGGCCGCCCCAATATAGCGTTGTAGGGGTATGAAATGTCGACGACGTCGAAGGTGGCGTCCTCACTCCTCACGTTATCATCTCGACCGAAGGAGACTTGGAGGCATATTTGGCCCAATGCCCGCAGGGGCTGACCTCCAAAGCCCTGCAATGGGATGCCCGAAGGGCCCAATCGACTTCGGGGGATCCCCATCTGATCGAAGGCCGCTGCGAACAAGATGTTCGCGAAGCTTCCTCCATCGACCAGGATGACCAGGGGATCTTGGTGGGGGAATTCCACGCCCTCAGCGTCAGCGAGCGTGAAGGTGATTTCGTGTTACGCCTACTCCGGCGGTGCCTGCGCTGGGTATGCTGCGACGTGGTGCAGCCTCCTCGCATAGGCCTTCCGCTGTCGCGCCGAGGCGAACTCCAACGAGGAGCCCCCAGAGATGACGTTTATGACCCTGCGCTTGGCTCCCTCCGGGGCTTGCAGTTGCAGGAGGCCCTCCCGAGGTTGCTGTACGTGGGCCTGAATCCGCAGGGGGCCTTCCTGGGGTTCCATCCCTTGATCCTGGGGGTGTTGGACGTGAGCCACGACGGGCGGACGCGCCTCAGGGTTTCTGTCCCTGGCGATGCTTTGCCGGAGTGCTGCGATGGTGGTGCACGCACGCGTGTCGTGGCTGCCCCGACCGTGGACTTCGCACCACTACCCATGGTGCTGGTCGTCGTACTCCCCGCGGGCTCTATCGTCGTGACCCCGCCCGCGCCCCCGTCCCCAGCCACGGCGTCCTCTGCCGTCGCGACCAGCGGGAGCGTTATCCTCGGAGCCACCCTCGATGTCGAAGACATAGCGAGGTTTCCGAGATTTGCATTGGTCGCGTTTAGGCTTGTCGCCCGACAAGTCTTTGTGCTGGGTATCTCTACGCTCGGAGGCGTCCTTCGATGGCTCCTGCTTACGTTTGCCTTTCGAGGAGCCCTCCTTTGTCGAGCCATCGTTTTTCGCCGAGCCCTCCGCCTGATTGGTGTCGGAGTCGTCGCCTTATCGCCGCCGCGCGTCCTCTTCTGCTCTGGCGTACTCTTCCATCTTGTCGAAGAGCTTCGTCACTGTGTTGATTGGTTTCTGCGCGTTGTATTCGGCCATCGGCCCCAGGCGGAGACCTTGTATTGCTGCATTGATGATGGTTGTTTCATTGACATCCTTGACCTGGCATCGTACCTTCGCAAAGCGTTTGAAGTAGTCCTGGAGCCTCTCTGAGGGTTTTTGCTTGACTGCGAAGAGCTGGTCCGCATCGACGCGCTCGACGTAGTTTCCCTGGAAGTTGTTGTAGAGCCGGTCACGGATCTGCTCCCACGCGTAGATGGAATTTGGCTCGATGGTGAAGAACCAAGAAAGCGCCACCCCCTGCAACGCGAGGGGGAGCCCCTTCGCCTTTGTGGTGTCATCTCCGCCAGCGGCTTTGATAGCGGTCTCATACACGCGCACGAACTCCCGCGGGTCCGTGTCACCATTGTACGCCTCGATGACAGTCGGGAACTTGAAGTCCTCCGACCATGCCGCCTGCTGCAGGCCCACGGAGAGTGGGGACTCCAGGTCCACGCGTCGTAGCGGGAAACGGTCGGACGTGGGGGCGTCGCGGCTATCCGCCCTCTCCGGCGTGGGCTCCGATGCGACCACTGGTGGGGTCTGTTGGCTCCGAGCCTCTTGCATATCCCACACGGCCCTGTGGAGATCCGTTAGCTCCCGCTGAAATGCGCTGAGGACCGCCAGAAGGGCGTTCTCCACCGTGGATGTGGTTGGGGCTATCGACGCGCCTGGCAGGGCGGCCGGAGCGGTGGCAACCACGGCCTGCGCTCCCGGGCTGCCCGCTGCGCTGGCGTGAAGGACTCTGGAGCAGGTGACGAAGCCCGCGTTGCCGTCAGAACCGCTCACCGTTCCTGCACCGGGTGGGAGAGCGGGCGCCGTGCTGGCGTGGGCACCAGCATTGCCGCCCCCAACCGCCCGAGCGGCGCCGCCGACAACTGTCGCGGTACCTGCAGTGGGGTCACCTACCACGCGTGGGGCGGTCTCGACTGTCGTAGTGGCGGTGGTGGCGGGGTCGAGCGTCGCGGCGGTGGTGGTGGGGTCGGGCGTCGCGGCAGTGGTGGCGGGGTCGGGCGTCACGACGGTGGTGGCGGGGTCGGACATCGCGACGGTGGTGGCGGGGTCGGGCGTCGCGGCGGTGGTGGCGGGGTCGAGTGTCGCGTCGTGAACGCCGGTGTTCGCGACCGTCACACCCGCATCACCACCCACACCTGCGACTGCCAACGCCGAAGCCCTGGTATTGACGCGAGATTCCGCCGCTCCCACCTTCTTCTTCTTCGCCGCCGACGATGAAGATTTCTTTGGTGCCATCCTTCTTCGGATCTGGAGGCGTGCTCTTGTCCTCCCCACGGACGGCGCCAACTGTTGTGGTTACAGACCAAACAGAGAGAGAGAGTATGGTAGTGGACAGTTTGGTGAGCAATGGCTTAGGGTTTCCCCCATGGTCTGTGTTGTATATATATCCACATGGGGAGTACTTTTACAATTATACCCTTACATCCATATATCCCCCTCAGGGGCACTTATGTCATTACACATGTCCCATTCTGGGCCTTACATACCTCTAACAGGCCTGCTGGGCTTAGGTGGGGGCCACCCCTACGACAAACTACATGGCACTTCGTATTTGCCGGGTCGGTTACATAAAATACTTGAACAACTTGCCTCGTGAGTACGAATGATTCGTCTTTGTATCCTACATATTTGAGGTCCATGGTAGTGACGCCGTACTTGTCGACCTTTACACCCTGTGGGAGTTAGACCCAACGGCACCGAAATAGAGAAATCTTGAAAATCACGTAGTCAAGCTCCCAAATCTCCTCTACAAGCCCCTAGTACAAGCTTGGGCCAGCTGTACTGACGTGCGCATCATAGACATCTATGCGGACACCTGAGTTCTGCACTGTGCTCTTTCTACCCTGTTCTGTTGTATAAAAAGTGTAGACATTAATGTCGTATCCTTGCCATGTCACAATTGTAAATTTTGGCCATTTTGCCAACCATTGTAGTGTTTCACTTTACGACCTCCTAGTCAATCGCACCTTCAACCATTCGTTGAACTGACGGTTGTGTTGTCTCATGATCCAACTTCTGACTAGCCTGCATTCTCTTGGCGTAGCATGTCCTTGTTCTCTTCAATATATGGGTCACTTCAGTCATGTGTTGTAAAACCGTGAAATGGGCTTGAGCATACGTATTTTGATCCAGAGTTATTGCTTTCCTTCCGATAGTCCTGATACCCTCTAGCCTCCCCTCGTGATGAGATAGAGATACACCTATCGGCTCGACCTGAGCCATATAGCCGATGCAGAATTCAATGACCTCTTTTGTTGTATAACCTTTGCTGATGCTACCCTCTAGTCGAGATCGATTGCATACATAGGACTTGAGAATTCCCACGTAACTCTCGAATGGGAACATATGACGTAGAAACACGGGGCTGCATATCTTTCCTCTTTCACAAGGTGGACAATGAGATGGACCATGATATCAAAAAACGATGGAGGGAAATACATCTCTAGATGACATAGAGTTGTCACCACCTCGGTCTGCAGAACATCTAGTCCATCGAGATCAATGACCTTCTGAGCAATTGCGTTAAAGAAATAACATAGCCTTATGATTGTCACTCGAACCTTGTTCGGCAAAATACTTCTAATTGCAACAGGTAGCATTTGTGTCATTAGCACATGATAGTCATGAGACTTCATGCCAATTAATTTCAAATGTTCCATAGAAACAAATTTCTTCATGCTGGTGGAGTGACCAGACAGAACTTTCATACCATGTAAGGACTGACACAATTGAGTTCTCTCGGACTTAGACAGAGTGTAGCAAGCTGGGGGGAAGGTACGTTTGACCTTTATCGGTCTCTATCAGTGCTAACTCGGTTCTGATGTTCATAGCGACCAAGTCACACCTTGCGTTGACACCATCTTTTGTTTTATCAGGAATGTTCAGTAAGAGACCAATCAAACTGTCACATACATTCTTCTCTACGTGTATGACATTGATGCAATTGCGAACTTCTAAGTGCTCCTAATAAGACAAGTCCCAAAATATTGACCTCTTCTTCCACATGTTCTTCCGACAGGTCCTCAAGTTACGTCCCTTTCCAAGCACAATGTCAATATCCTTAACCATATCATAAACCTCTTTCCCGCTAAAAGGCCTTGGTATTGAGTCATCCTCTTTTTTTCCATCAAATTGTTTCTTCATCGTGTGGTATGGGTGATACTTTAGAAGGAACCTACGGTGACGCATGTACACAGTTTTGCGCGAGTTGTTCAACCACACACTCTCGGTATAATCTAAGCAGTGCGGACAGACTTTGGCTCCTTTTGTACTCAACCCTGATAGGTTACCAAGGGTAGGAAAATCATTAATGGTACAGAACAACATGGCACGTAGAGTGAAGTTCTCTTGTTTGTCCGCATCCCATACATGTACCCCTTCGTTCCACAGTATTGTAAGATGTTCCACCAATGGTGCTAGGTACACATCAATATCGTTCCTAGGTTGTTTCGGCCCTTCGATAAATAGTGACATCAAAATATACTTCCGATTCATACACGGCCAAGGAGAAAGGTTGTACATGCACAGAGTCACGGGCTAGGTGTTATGTCCGCTGCTCATGTTACCAAAAGGATTCATTCCATCTGTACTCAACCCAAACCTTATATTCCTCGATTCCACACCGAATTCTACAAACATTCTATTGATGTTCCTCCACTGGGTAGAATCAGCAACGTGTCTTATCATTCCGTCTTTCTTACGCTGCTCCTAGTGCCAACGCATCAATCTTGCATCCTGGCGGTTTGCAAATAAATGTTTCAAATGGGGAATTACAGGAAGATACCACAATACCTTAGCAGGAGGTCCTTGCTTCACCTCGATGCCCTTCCCATCATCGGAGTCATTTTTACGCTTGTATCGGGATGCTTTGCACACTGGACAAACATGTAAGCTAGCATACTATTTACAGTACAGGATACAATCATTCGGACATGCATGTATTCTTTCTACTTCCATTCCCAATGGGCAAAGAATCTTTTTGGCTTGGTAGGTGGTTCTCGGCAACACATTTTCCTTTGGAAGCATGTCCGATAGGAGACCTAACAATACCGTGAAACTCTTGTCAGACCAACCATTGCTTGCCTTCGATTTTAGCAGTTATAGAACTGATGACAACCTCGTGTATTATGGCTTGCAGCCCGGGAACAAAGGTTTCTCCGAGTCCTCTATCAAGCCCTCGAATTTACCAAACTCTCTCTCACTATAGTTCCCTTCTACATCACGTAGCATCTGATCCAGATTGTCATCCTACGACCTATCCTCATGATCGAAAGCACAGTCCACAACCGGCATATCGTTGTCTCCCTCGACGATATCATAACTACCTTTTTGTGTACTCTTCTCTTCACCGTGGCTGGTCCAACATTTGTACTCCTTTCTGAACCCCCTTCGAATCAATTGAGCTTTGATCTGCGTTGAGTTGCTAAACATCTTTAGATTATCACAATCAATGCATGGACAGTACATATATTCCATCCCCTTCTTCAACATATCCAGCTCGGCCACTCTTCTAAAACTAGACACGCTATTAATGTACTCCTCACTCACACGGTTCTCAATGTACATCCAGCTTCGGTCCATCTACGCTACACATGTAACAAATGAGTGTCAAAAATGATTATTAGCGCTACTATATAGCAAATCAGACTAGCTATACGTACTTACACAGGACATTGATCTATATATATTACGTAGGAATAGCTAGTTAGCTAGCCACGTATTCATGACATAATAATGTTAAGCAAGAATATAAAAAAAAACTCGACCCGCGGGGGGGGGGGGGGGGAAGAAGCCCCCCGGGCTTATCAATTAAGAAGAAGATCTTCTCACGCAGATCGAGAAATCCCCGAACCCTTGCCCCACCCTGACACAGCGGCATCAGCCCATGTGAGAACGACCAATCTAGGGTGATCCCTAGACCAACAACCTGGCGCGACCAACGACCTGGGCCAGCCTTTAGACCTGTGCTTTGGCTTATGGGGCAAGCGAGGGGATTTTTTCCCCCAGACTGAAATTCGCTCCCAGCGGGAGTCGAACCCAGGACCTGAGGGGTGCTACTAGAGCGCTCTAACCACTAGGCTAGAGGCCCGTTCGCTTAAGCAAGAATATATAGAAGTGAACTACGAGTACTTACCCATTCTGATCAAATTGAGCAAACTAGCTAACATTATCTTTCTAAACCTAGCTAGCTATATCTAAACAAAAATGTATCTATCATCTTTTTCAATTACAAAGGCATGTATATAAGTTATTAAAGCAATTGAGTACTAACCTCTGATCACTAAGAAGACATACGGCGATATGTTTTCACCGAACTTCCTAAGCCGGCCGCTGCCTATCGCTCGACCGATGCAGCGCAATGAAGACAGATCTGTGTCGAGATCGACCACGTACGCCCAGTATTTAATAGGGCAGATTATCACAGACGGTTCCAACCACAAACAATCTGTGATACCAATATATCACAGATGGTTCGTATTAATAACCGTCTGTGAATTATCACAGACGGTTATTAATACGAACCATCTGTGATGTCCGTAATATCACAGACGGTTTGTTACAAGAACCGTCTGTTATATCTAAAATATCAGAGATGGTTTTTTATATGAACCGTCTGTATTGTTTGCATCTTTCACAGACGGTTCATAACACGAACCGTCTGTGATATCACACTTATCACAGACGGTTCGTGATAAGAACCATATGTGAAAGTTCACAGACGGTTATTAAAACGAACCGTATGTGATGTCTCAATTATCACAGACGATTCATTTTAATAACCGTATGTAAAAATGTCACAGACGGTTGCCACTATAAACCGTCTATGATAGTATAATCACAGACGGTTCTATATGAACTGTCTATCATGTAGCCGTCCAGTATAGTCTCTTTTGTAGTAATAAAAATAACCATGGTAATGTAGGAAACTCAACTATTTTGTACTACTGTTTAGCATATCATTTTTCTGGTAAATTTGCGGAAGTGTTCCTTGGAAAAATGATTATCATGAGAACCAGCTGTTGGTTGGGTAATGCTGTCATTGAGTAATGTGATTTGGTTTTAGAAGCAGAAAATATCTTAGAGTGAAGTGACAGTAAAGTTGGAGAAAGTATGGACGACCTTATGCTGAGCAAGGAACATAGTGATCACTCAACCATAAGTTTTGACTTTCAAACTTGGTCTAGTAGCTGCTCAAATTGGTAGAATCTCTACAGGAGTGAGAAGTGTTAATATGGGAGGGGGTAAAACCATACTGAACAACGGTAGGTTCCTCTCAGGGCAGGTAGAAGATATCTGGCCGTAACAGCGATACCTGGGTCTAGTTGAAAGTCTACCGTGTAGAGCCTATGTAAAAAGATGAGCAGTGAAATGACCTTGTTTTCTTAACTTAGTCATGAGGGTTAAGAAATTCTTGTGGGTAAAACTGGGCAACTCTACGGAGTAATCACAATGGTATCTCGAATACGCCATGTTTCCAGTAAAAGAAGCTATGTTCATGGGTGATTCCAACATCGAGGTATAAGTAGATTTGAAAATGATTGAAAAATGCTAAGGTCTGTTAATCAAGTTTTGAAACCCCCAAATCCTTAAGTAGTTATTATTCTTTTGTGTTTAAAAATATTGACAAACAAAACTGCATCCACATATGATGTGACGATGGCCCGATCTTCCGAGAGGTACTGATAAGTCGATTGTGGAGATCTCGACGTTGATGATCCAAAGGCTCCGACCAAAACAGATCGAACCCCTCGCAATCACTACACCACTGCTCTGTTGGTTATCAACCGTGCCGAACACGATTGACCTCGCCAAGAAGGCTATCTCCTGCAAGCGAATCGAGAACACAAGCAAGAGAGTAAAAGATGCAATCTGAAATTGCGAATAATGTTTAAGTTCACAAGTTGGGGTTCCTCAAACCGAACATGCGGCGAAACTGCTAAGCAGAATAAACTCTTAAGAAAAACCCGAGGAAAACTAAAGGGGTGTGGCCTCCTTAAATAGGGGAGGGGGAAGCCACACTTATCTAATGAAAAGGGATGTGGTACTATTCCTAGTTACTGTTCACACGCGTGTACTGTTCATGTGAACAGTACCGGCCCAAATAGCCCAAGTTACAAGGCCCTCGGCCCACTTTGAGTCGGACTGGAAAAGTGACGTGACTTGTTTCGCAGTTTCTGATCTGCTCGAGTGGATTTTGGAGGTGAGACCAGATCCATCTGAAAGTAGACTCCAAGATCTTTCCAACGAGTACTCACGGGCCCCGAGAAGCCTTCTGGATCAAAAGTTATGGCCGTTTGAAGTTGGCTTGTCAAGCTGAATCCGAATTGATCTGGAGGCCGAATTGGATTCCAAAACCTGTCCAAGTTGAACCCTTGCTTCAATTGGTTCCAAAGTGATGTGGTGCTACAAATATATATATTTTCATCATTAGGTAGCATCATATTCTCATTTAAAATATGTTGAAATTGAAGAAACGAATTCACCTTTAGTTCATTCTTGATATTGGCCGCTATGGTCGTACGTGTTGGTGGCGTGGTCACATCATCCTCCCCTTCTTGATGGAAAACCGTCCTCGGTTTTAACATATGTGTAGTGTCACGTATTGCATGATCTTGATCATAAATCTTGGTGTATGATAACAAACGCAACAAACTCTCATTATGTAATATCATAAGTTCTTTATCAAATAAAGTAAAATCTCTTTGAAACGAGCTCACCTCATAATTTAAGGGATGCGTAGGAGCTCTTGTAATTGTAACAACAAGTAGAGCAAATATGGTTGTATCCATAGGGTTCATGTTCTTATCATCCTCCCCTTCTTGCAAACAAAGCCGTCCTCGGCTCTTGATAAGCTGAAAATATGATAACAAAGAAGCCAAGATGTATGCATGGTATATGTATATGTCATCCATTTTAACAGTTTTTCGTTGTTGCACAATTAAGGTTATAAAACAGCAGCAATCATAAAAGCTAATTGTATTATTAACCCAAGAGTAATCATATAAGTTAATGAGCAATTCAAAATTTGTCACACAGTAATTGTTGCAACTTGTTTTGCAAATGTAAGTGAGGAACAATCCAGCTATATAATCATATCTCAATCGAACAATAGCAAATTCATCTAGCCAGGGTGAAAAGATTTGTATGTTCTGCCATAATTCATCATCTTTATTCAGATTGTCTATACTAGATGGTGTAAAAAGAGTTGAATACATAGGCATTGGATGAGTACTAAATTTTACTTCCCTCTCACTTTGAACATGATTCAGCATACAAGAATTGTTGTTCCAAATAGCAAGTTTCAATTCATCCATGTGATCGCAAGTTATGCATATTCGATATACAAGAAATTGAGTTCCCACATCATAATCTCCAATCAAATTAAACTTATATCCAGGGGTGTAGGTACTAAATAAGAATTTCGAACATGCAAGTTCAGAAACTTTCTCCATAGCATGTGACAATTTCATAGGTAGATCCAACATGATGTAACACAATGAATTAGCAGGAGAAATTCTAGTCAAAACTTCTTTATGTGTTATTAATTTAACATGTGCAAAATTATGAGAATTTAGATCAGCACATGGTTTATTTAAGTCAACACAAGGAATATCAAAAGATTGCACTACAACAGGTATATACTCACAAGGTTGCTCTATGTCTTGTTGTAGCACCAAATCAATACCGTGAGCGATGATAGTACCATGTTCTTTACCTTTTTGGGTCTCCTCAGATGATGTAAGTGCATCCATCTCCTTATCTTCATTCTCAACCAATGGGGTCAGTGATTCAATCAGCTCATGCTCTTCTTTGGCATGGTTCTCAACTACCTGCAAGTTGTTAGTCACAGAAAATGGCACAAACACATGTTTGTTCTCATGTTCATCACCACTACCTGCAAGGTTAGCTGCAAGAGCATATTCATCCTCAACATCACTAGCACTTACATAACCACCATCTTCTGTCGCAATGTACGCCCGCTGACTTGGGCAATCTCTCATGACGTGGCCCATCCCTTTACAACGATGGCACACAATGCCCGTCGTACGGCCCGTGGAAGCAACCGATGAAGAGCTCTTTGCTGGTGCTTGCACACTAGTAGATTTGCTCACCTCGGGTGCTCGTGATGGTGGTGGCAGTGCTGCTGAACGCGCCCTACTCACAGAGGGGGCAGCAGCTCGAAAAACAGGAGGTGGGGTTGTCTTGGGTTGCTCCTGTGTTGGTCTCGATGTAGACGTACCTCCAAAATTGCTCCTTGTCCTTTGTTGTCTACCCTGCAATTCTTTCTCTGCCAAACAAGCAAGCTGGAACAATCTATTGATATCATTATACTCTTTGTAATCAATTATGTCCTGAATTTCACGCCTTAATCCCCCATAAAAACGAGCCATCTTATCTTCCTCATCCTCTTCAACATTACAACGCAGCATGCCTATTTGCAGTTCTTGATAATATTCCTCAACAGATCTATTACCTTGGTCTAAGCGCTGCAATTTCTTACGCATTTCACATTTAAAAGCAGGAGGAACAAATCTAGCACGCATAGCTACCTTCAATCTATCCCATGTATCAGGGGCTAAGCCAGAATTAACTACTTGAGTCCACCAAATGATAGCAAAATCTTTAAATTCACTAGTAGCTTGTCTGACTCTATGCACTTCAGGAACTAGATGGGCATTAAATTTTTGTTCAACTGTCATCTCCCAATCTAGATAAGTTTCAGCATCATAGGTACCCGCAAAAGATGGTAAGGAAAATTTAACTTTAGCAAACGGGTCATCATGAACATGAGCATTGTGATACTGAAAATTATTGTTACCTCCCATACCATGACGGTTCTGATGAGGATGGTGTCGTGGCCGTGCAGCACCGGCGTCACGGTTTTGTCTCTCATTATCATCTCCCTCCTCATGATCTTGGCCTCCATTGTTTGGTGGCCGATTCACCATTCTTTCAAGGCGTGTAGTGAGTGTTGCAATGCTCTCATTGATGGAAAGTTGCATTGTATCCATCTTCCTATCGATGTCATCAGTAATGGTAGCGCGTTGTTCATCCAAAAGCGTCATGAGCTCTCCCTTTAAAACACACTCTTGCGCATCAGACGTCTCACCTGCCATGGTTAGTAGCAAACAAAAGACAACACAAAGGTATTATCCCTATCAACTACTAGGTGGCGAGAAGTAGAATCACACACTCTCAAGCGTCTTATCACACTCTTACAAGTGTTCTTACCAATGTAGCAGGTGGTACAACCGGTGGCTGGTTCGTGACACCGTGTCGAGCGTGGGTACGATTGCAAGAGGGAACCTGTTCTGATCAAGAGTAGGTGTAGCTTGGAAGGCACAATATGGTAGCAATGGAGAACAATCAGTTCATTTCAGAATTGCATAGAATTGAATTATAGTTCGTATCTAGTACTTAGCCTATGTTGCTGATCAACCAAGGATGGAAGAAAGGCTAAGAATAAGTGTATGGCAAAGTGTAGGAGTGGTAAATACAAGATAATTCAATCCAATTCAATCTGGAATTGAAGAACACAAGGATTGACCCAAAACTGAAAACTTCAGATTTCTGTCCACTGGACAGCACGTTGGTAATTCGGCCGTAACTTTTTGTCAGATGCCTCTTTTTCACTGATTTTTTTTTACTGTTTTCTGACGGCTTTTTCTACAGATTTTGTTTTGGGGCCAACTTCTGAATCCCAACACAGAAATTCGCACAAAAATCACAACTGCTGACTGTTGCAGATTCAGAACAGATAATTGGGTCAACTTTCACCGCACATATCTCTTAACTGCCTGGCTGGAATGACGTGAAATTTTACAGATAGATGGATAAGGAATTTTTGAATCTAATGGCTGTGGTCCCACTCAAAAATAATCTCGGAATCAAAAGATATGATGTTTTTGGTGGCGGCTGCAGAGGAAGGAAAAATCAGCCGAAATTGGAAATTAGGGTTTGGGGTGGGGAATTTTTTTTTGTTTGGATTTTCAATGGAACAAAGATATGACCAGCAACTAGACAATACTATGATGGACACAAATTCAATTTAGCAAACCAAAACTAACAGATTGAAAGGCACAACGGGGTTTGGACAGCGGAAATTAACTCTTTTTGTGGGGCAATTTTTTTTTCTGGACTATAGGAAATAAAAAACCAATCTACTAACTAGGGATACAAGAATTACCTCACGGGCAACCGTTGCTCTGATACCAACTGATGTGACGATGGCCCGATCTTCCGAGAGGTACTGATAAGTCGATTGTGGAGATCTCGACGTTGATGATCCAAAGGCTCCGACCAAAACAGATCGAACCCCTCGCAATCACTACACCACTGCTCTGTTGGTTATCAACCGTGCCGAACACGATTGACCTCGCCAAGAAGGCTATCTCCTGCAAGCGAATCGAGAACACAAGCAAGAGAGTAAAAGATGCAATCTGAAATTGCGAATAATGTTTAAGTTCACAAGTTGGGGTTCCTCAAACCGAACATGCGGCGAAACTGCTAAGCAGAATAAACTCTTAAGAAAAACCCGAGGAAAACTAAAGGGGTGTGGCCTCCTTAAATAGGGGAGGGGGAAGCCACACTTATCTAATGAAAAGGGATGTGGTACTATTCCTAGTTACTGTTCACACGCGTGTACTGTTCATGTGAACAGTACCGGCCCAAATAGCCCAAGTTACAAGGCCCTCGGCCCACTTTGAGTCGGACTGGAAAAGTGACGTGACTTGTTTCGCAGTTTCTGATCTGCTCGAGTGGATTTTGGAGGTGAGACCAGATCCATCTGAAAGTAGACTCCAAGATCTTTCCAACGAGTACTCACGGGCCCCGAGAAGCCTTCTGGATCAAAAGTTATGGCCGTTTGAAGTTGGCTTGTCAAGCTGAATCCGAATTGATCTGGAGGCCGAATTGGATTCCAAAACCTGTCCAAGTTGAACCCTTGCTTCAATTGGTTCCAAAGTGATGTGGTGCTACAAATATATATATTTTCATCATTAGGTAGCATCATATTCTCATTTAAAATATGTTGAAGTTGAAGAAACGAATTCACCTTTAGTTCATTCTTGATATTGGCCGCTATGGTCGTACGTGTTGGTGGCGTGGTCACATCATCCTCCCCTTCTTGATGGAAAACCGTCCTCGGTTTTAACATATGTGTAGTGTCACGTATTGCATGATCTTGATCATAAATCTTGGTGTATGATAACAAACGCAACAAACTCTCATTATGTAATATCATAAGTTCTTTTCAAATAAAGTAAAATCTCTTTGAAACGAGCTCACCTCATAATTTAAGGGATGCGTAGGAGCTCTTGTAATTGTAACAACAAGTAGAGCAAATATGGTTGTATCCATAGGGTTCATGTTCTTATCAACATATCATAAAGAAACAACTATATTCCCATCACTTGAGAATCTTAGGAAGTAGCTGTATAGCATTCCTTATGTGATTTGCTGAGTACGGTAGATTATACTCAGTCTTACAATATTTCCACCACAACAATACCAGAAGAAAAGAGGATGTTGCAAGTTTTTGTGTTAGGGTTACGATAGCACTCAAGCATTCTATATATATATATATTCACATGGGGAGTATTTTACAAGTGTGTCCTTACACTCATGAATTCCTTGCAGGGGTATCTATGTCATTACACACATCCTATTTTGGGTTTTACAATTTCTTAGCAGGCTAGCTGGGTTTAGGTGGGGACCACCCCTACAACAAGGGCTCCCAAGGACTACGTCTATGCCCAGGCAGAGATGGTAATATACTGGAATTTACTGGTCTCTGTCATTTCAATTATATGGCAAAATTGTTATTTTTGTTGGCTTGAGTGCAAAATTACTCACTGCCATTTGTGGTTTAAGAGGTTAGAAGAGAGAAGATTATCCAGAGGATGCAATTGCTTCAGGACCTAGTTCCAGGATGTAACAAGGTATCATAAGATTTCTGAATGAGGCACTGCTGTGCCAAAGGGATTTCTGGGAGGAGGATCTCCAAAATGCTTCGCATAGCGACAATGACCAAAGCCAGGAGAATGGGGCTTCAGCACCGCATTTTGATGGTTTGTATAATGGATGATGGTTCACTTGTATTGCACGCCTTGGTAATTACCCTAGCCTAATAGCATGTATGGTTCAATTGACACAGGTCAGTTACTAGGAGCAGGTCATACAAAGATCGATATGTTTGTACATAGGAAGAATGGCAACTATAGCAAGTGAAGCTCCTAAGCTAACAGTCTTTAGACTTTAGGCCTGAGAACTAATTAATTTTATCGTATGCTAGATGTGCTGCAGCTTGATTCTTCCCATATTTATGAGATATGTTTACACAAGTAGTAGTTTATGTACTAGATATGGTGCACATATTACAAGCACCATCTCTCTTCTAATATGTAAGAGCTGGTAGGGATTGGGATGATACCATGTACTGTTGCATTTTGTCTTTAAATGGAAAGTATGAGATATTTATCCTCACCATGTTAGAAATGTTTCTGCTTCATCTTGTTGCAACTGAGTTGCCACGTTATTACTGAAGTAATTTTATTTGAAACAAGATCATTAATGAAGTAATTCTAGTGATACATTTTGAAGGCTCATCACAATGGGTACTGAACTATGCTGCCCTCATCTGTGGCGGCTACGGAATCTTGTTCAGTTTTGACAAAAATGTCACCGTACGTTTACTACTTACTCCAGTCGTCCAGATTACACTTTTCCCCCATTCTATCTTTGTAGTTCTGTTAGCACGGAAACTGTTGTGGCTACCGATCAAACAGTAAAGTAGGAGAGTAGTGGAGTGGTTGAGATGAATAGACAATGCTTGCCCCGTTTCCTTACACAGGGCATGTATATATATTTCCGTAAAGTGTAATTACAACTTTGCCCTTACAGTCCCATAGCTCCCACAAGGGTATACACGTCATTACAAATGTCATATTGGATCTTACAATTCATTAACAGGCCGGCTGGACTTAGGTGGGGGCCGTCCGCCCGTCCCTACCACGGGAGCCTCTCATGGTAGAGGGCTTCTCACGGGCTGAAACCATGTCGCCAAGCCCTTTGGCCCCCCTCCGTCTCTGCGGCCTGTGATGCCTCCGGCGATGAGCTGTACAGGTTGGACTCATCTCGTTGCCTGCTTGAAGCCGTAACACCCCTCCGCTTGAAGCCGTAACGCCCCTCGGCCGTAATGGGACACGCGGCGGAATGTTACTGGCGCATCGTGCGTTGCCAGGAGCAGTTTGACCGCCGTCATGCAGCTGTGCGAAGTGTTGTGGGATACGTGTAGGCTCTTGGTTGGCGGGTCGTGCGGTGTCAGGCAGAGTTTGACCGCGGTAGTGTGGCCATGCGAAGCGTCGCGGGACACGTGTGGGCACTTGATTGGCGGGTCGTGCGGTGTTAGTTTCCACCGGTTGGGCTTCCCGGTCGTAGGGTAGCCAAACGGGCTTTAAAACTGCAGTCACTGTCGTGTCACTGTCCTTCATGCTTGACCATCTGTCAGAATGACGCTTCTTGCCCACTGCTCCCATGCGCACTGCTGCCATACGTACTTTTCGCCGTTGCTCGCCGTTGCGCTCCTTCCTCTCGCAGTCCTCATTTGGCCACCGGTGCCGTGAGAGGTTGACCCGGGAGCCTGTCATCGTGTGCCGCCCACCGTCATCTGAAGAACTATAACTGAGATGGGCCGTGGTGACGACCGTTCTTGCCGGCCGAGTGGTGTCGCGTCGTCAGGCCGCGGTGGCTTCTCCAGCCAGCGTAGCTTGTCGACGACAGAGATAGAGTATGAGTTGGTGGACTGCGACCCGTCGCTGGTGAACAAGCGGTGGAGCGCGGCAAGGAAGCTTAATGGTCTCTGCTCAAACGTGCTGGGGCAGAGCCTGGTGACGGAGGAGACCATTCAGTCTCTTTTGCGTGAGGGAAAACTTTCGGATCGTAGTGCAGTTCATCTTCCCTCTACCAACGAGACGGAGCCACATCCCACGGAGTCAGAGGCGGTGGTCTTCATCGCGTACTTGGAAGCTGGACTCCGATTCCCATCCGTGCTATTCGTCGCCGAAGTGCTCGGGCGTACGGGCTAGAGCTAGCGCATCTCACTCCAACAGGCTTGTCCACCTGGCTATTTACAGTTGGGCATTGCGGATGGAGACGGTGTGGCATAGCGCCACTCTGTTCGTGTTCCTCCACGACGCACGCTGCCAACCGTCATGCACGAAGTTGTTCCCGGCGAATTCAACCCGAGTGAAGTGGGAGTCGAACTGGATGCGGAGTTGGTTCTGTCATCCCACAGAGGGCAGTAGAAGCTTGAAGTGGACGGGCCATCCGATGGAGTTCAACACTTCACCTTCAGTGACTCTGGACTGTGACAACGAACACCGGGTGCTTAGGCTGGTGGGGGCTGCCCTCCGGTTCAACATGCGGGACCTCGCGGAGGAGTTCCTAATGTTCGGGGTGGCTCCGCTGAGTCACCAGTGAAGCGTGCAACCCGGGCCTACCTGCGATGACGGCATTCGTTCGACAGTGGCTTTGCTGCTGAGGCCCGCCGATCCCAGTAAGTCTTCGATCACCCCTGCTGTGCACAAAGTGATCACTGTCAGTTTGCAGTTTTAACCCTTCTTATTCACAAAGCTCCTCCTTGAGGATGCGGAGCGCGCCGCGATAGTGTTCATTGGGCTGTATGTGGCCAAGGAGCACAGTCTTCGGGAGTCAGTGATGGTGAATGTGGGGCGGATAAACCGCGTCTGCGAAGCTCTCGGCATCCCTATGCCGGAGCGTCCAGTGCCAACCATTGGCCGGGGTCGCCTCGGGATGGCGACGGCAAGGGGGAGGCCTCTCCCCCTCGCTGAAAGGCCCGATCACCTGCCGCTAGTCCAAGCTCGGTGGCGCCCTTCCCGAAGGACCCAACGGGGCTGAGGCCACCACAGTTACCAGCTCCGACCTGACGGAGTACGTGAACTCTTACTTGGAGGCAGAGGTAGAGCATGGTGTGACCGGTGATAAGGGTCTCGCAAGCAATGCGGACAACGATGGCACTGGGCACCGTGGACTCGACACTAACATCGACGAATGCAAAGCGTCGTCACCTATGCTAGCTGCGGGGGCCGATGAGGCACCCTCGTAGGCGCTGAGTGCGAAGCATGCCCACACAACTTTGCTTGTGGGGGTGAGCGAAAGGTTCCACGTGGTGGCGGTGGTACTGTCCGAGTCGAACTCCAAGGCAGAAGCCACGGGGCCCAAAGTAGAGTCCGTCGCACGGGATGGTGGCGATGCCCCCGCAGTTGCTCCTATGGACACAGGCGTGGCTTCGTGACAACCTTCACCACTCCATGATGTAGGTACAAACAACTCATTTTCTTCTTGCGACTTCACAAGACTTTCCCCGATCCGCTCACTGACACCGTCGTTGGCACAGTGGGCACGCGATCTTTGGGGGCGCACAAGGCTCAAGCGATGAGAGCGACCGCAGGGGGTCAGGCGTACCTGCCCTGGACATGTCCTCGATGTCCACCCTCACGGAAGCCACCAGAATGGAGGCTCGACGCTTGACAGTGGTGGACTTCATCCCTCGACTAGAGGCGCTGCGAGCTTTGCAAGGGACCGTAGACTGCGCGAACATTGGCTTACATCAGTGAACGCTATCATCGTGTGGACCAGAGCTGCTGGAGGGCGCTCTGGAAGCTGCGGAGGTGAAGATAACCTACTCTTTGATCGTGCCCACCTTTGCAGAGATGTCGCTGACTACTGCGCTGTATAGGTCGTTGCCCTTGCGCGCGCTCTGCAGGTGGCCTGGGCTCACAAACGGGATGGCCTGGAGGACCGCCTCCATGCGGCGGAGCTGGAGACAATCGCCGCTCAGTAGTCTGCGGAAGAAGCTCACGCTGCATACGTCTCAAAGGATGAGCGCATCCACTTCCTCAAGACGGAGGGTGCGAAGGCGATCACGGACGCGTAGGCTCTGGCGGAGCGGACTCAACACCTGGCCTCCGAAGAGCATGAGGGCCTGTTACAACAAATCACTACACTCGAAGAGGAGAAGGCCCGGCTGATTGCTGCGACCGGCTGATTGCTGCGATCGGGGAGAAGGACCGGACACTGGGCGATGCCTTGGTGGTGGCGTGGAGCTCAATGGAGGCTTTAGAGAGCGCACTCTTTGAGCTTTTCGTCGTGGTGCCACCTCGCACGTTCGGGCCTGAGGATCTGTCGAGAACCCTTTGGAGGGTCGTGGAGGCATCGGTCCTCGCACTAAGTGTCGTGCGCTCCTTCGGTAACTTGTCTTCACTGGTGACAACCCGTATCATCCTCGGCCTTCTCCATCATCGGGGTTGCTTGCACATTGGCGAGCTAGCTACCCCACAACTGGAGCTGTCTGCCGGAAGTGGGGTTTTGTCATGGGTGGTGCACGCGGTCCGGCAATCCGTAGGGGCCTTCCATCAGTGAATCTGGGACTACATTGGCAAGGCCGCAGTGAAGGTAGCCATGAGGCGGAGCTTGCAAGGTAGCGTCGACTTCGGGGCCTGGCTTGATGAAGTCCCACGGCGTGACGAAGGTAGCGTCGCTGACTCCGAACATGGCGTCAATCCGCAGGTGTGGCGTTGAAGCTCCACACTCGCACATGTAGCCCGTTATGTACCCTGGGTTAATGTTTCGTAAAATAGTGCTTCATGCCTCCGTCCTTTTTGGCAATGCAATAAAAATTTTGAAGTTCTTCTCATACTTTTGTGCTTGTGGCGAGCAGGTGCTTGATAGGGGTCGCTTGCTAGTTTCGGACCTTGTGGTCCGCGGTGCCTTCGACAGTGGGGCTGTGCGGAGGATTCTCTATGTTTCTGGGAAACACAACATTCGACGGGAGACACTTCAAGATGAGAATGTGTTAAAGTAGAAGAGGAGTCGGACGAGTATTGGTTTTGAACAAGCCCGAATGAATGTACATTTAATGGAAGCATTACCCAAGGCAAATACGTTATGCCCCATCTCTGTTTTGCGATCGTGCTCACTTTGATGACACTTTGTCATGGCAGGAAGTGGTCAAGAGGATGATCGATAACTAGGACTTTGGGTGCGATGCGAGTGCCACGGGTTTTGCCCTCCAGCGCATGTCTTATTTATACTCTAAAGAGTGCATGCGGAGGCTCGCCTCCGTGTGTCTTATTTGGAATGGGACAAGTCTTCATGAATGGTGCACTTTATTGACTGCCCATTTACGCGAGTGAGCTATTACAGGGGGTAGGATGCTAGTGGCATGCTAAGCGTCCCTTCACCTTCATGAGTAATATCGCCACAGGCGGTCTGCATTCCACATGTGGCAGAGAGTCCATCCCTCCAAAGTTGTGAGACGATACGCCCCGTGCTACAAAGCTGCTGTGACGATTTAGGGGCCCTCCCACTTGGATTTTAGCTTGCCCACCATTGCCGCGTGCAGTGCCATTTTGAGGACGAGGTCTCCTGCCTGGAGTTCTTGCGAGTACACGGTGCAGTCGTGTGTGCGCGCCGCCTAGAGTGCGTACTTCACAATGTGTTCGGTGGCGCGAACCCAGTCGCCATCGAGAAGATCAAGGGACAAGGCACGCTCCTCCGTCGGGGCCTGGGCAAGGACTCTCCTTGAACCAGCCTTAATTTCCTCTGGCGTGATTGCCTCATCGCCGAAGAGGAGTTTGAACAGTGTGAACCTCGTCAGACGTGTT
This sequence comes from Dendrocalamus latiflorus, assembly GCA_017311315.1. Classification (NCBI taxonomy): domain Eukaryota; kingdom Viridiplantae; phylum Streptophyta; class Magnoliopsida; order Poales; family Poaceae; genus Dendrocalamus; species Dendrocalamus latiflorus. The sequence continues at coordinate 973,561 of CM029671.1, read as the reverse complement.
ACCCTCCGGGAAGCTCATCCGGCCACTTGCCCTCCGGGAGTCCGACGAGGCATTTCTTGACTCCAGCAGAGATGGCGCTGTTTGCCCGCTTGACCAACCCCCGTTGGACTACGGGTGCCCAATCGAGGTGTATCGGATCGTGATGCCCATATGGGCGCATAACACCTTAAACAACGTAGAGTTGAATTGCAGACCATTGTCGATAGTGATTTCCCTGGGGACTTTGAAACGTCAAATGATATTCTGCTAGTGGAATCGCTGCATGGCTGCGAAGGTTACCTTGGCCAGTGCAACTGTCTCGGGCCACCTGGAGAAATATTCTAGGGCAACTACGATGAATTGTAGGTCCCCTGGGGCACGCGGGAATGGTCCAACAACATCAATGCCTTGGCGCGCCAACAGCCATACCGGTGGGATGGGTTGCATGTTGCTTGGAGGTCTGTGGATGACCCTTCCCATCCACTGGCATCCTTGGCACCAATGCATGAGGTCCTGCGCGTCTGCGATGGCTGTTGGTCAATAGAAGCCCTACCTGAACGCCTTGCCAACGAGGGACCTCGGCACAATATGCGAGCCACAAAGCCCTGCATGAATTTTGGTGAGGAGGTGCTTTCCCTCGTTGTGCGCCTTTTGTACAAGACACCGTCCAGCACCTGGAAAGACCTTGCACAGTGCTGTAAATGTCGTAGCTCGAGGGGGTCATCCAACTCGGCTATGCCCTGCACAAAGCCGTAGATGGGCTCTCACTGGTTGCCCTGCTGGGCGATTTGATGAATAAGGGCTACATCATGTTTGTCTTGCTCGATGGCTGTCGTGGGCAAGACCTCATAGAATGCCCCCGCGGGGAGAGAAATCTGCTGGCTGGTGGGCCTGCTCCTTGTCTGCCCGTGGAATGGCCTTTACCGTGATGCCTAGGAAATAGCATTCCTTCGCCCTCACCGCAGCTAGATACTTGGCCAGATCGGGTCCTTGGCCTGGTAGGATTTGTCAACGTGGCCCATGATCAAACGTGAGTCGGTGTGGACGAGGACCCTCCGCGCGCCTAAGGCCTTGAGCTTGGCGAGGCCAAAGAGTAATGCTTCATACTCGACTATGTTATTCGTCACCGGGAAACTAAGATGCACCGAGTACAGCAGGCGATGTCAGTCGGGTGTAGTAATCACTGCGCCCACCCCGGCACCGGGGGCACCATAGGCTTCGTCGGTGTGAAGGGTCCACACTAGGTCTATCAGCGGCTGCACCTACAGCTGAGCTGGTGGGGTCCACTCGGCAAGGAAGTCCGTGAGGACCTGAGATTTTACGGCCGTACGTGAGGCGTATGTCAAGGTGAAGGGGGCGAGCTCGGCCACCCACTTGACGATGTGACCCGTGGACTCCTTGTTGTGCAGCATCTCTGCCAGGGGAAACAAAGAAGGCACGGTGATATGATGGGTGAGGAAGTAATGCCGAAGCTTCCTTTTGGCCATGACAAGAGTGTAGGCCAATTTCTCTAGCTCGGTATACCGTGTCTTGGCGCCCTCCTCCAGAATGAGGACTGCACTGACTGCTGTTGCTGTGGCGGCGAGTTACAGTAGCAGCGGAGCCTTTGGTGCCAGGGCGACTAGGGTGGGAAGGCTTGCGAGATGCTTTATGAGTTCGTCGAAAGCCTTCGCGCAGTCGTCGTCCCAATGGAACCCATCGCATCTGTGAAGGGTCTTGAAGAATGGGAGGCCTTGCTCGGCCGCCCTGGACAGGAAGTGGCTCAACGCAGCCATACGACCGGTGAGCCTCTGGACCTCCCTTGTCATGTTGGGTGGCTCCATGGAAAGGATTGTGTCAACTTTGTTAGGGTTCACTTGGATTCCTTGCCCAGACACTAAGAAGCCTAGAAGCTTCCCAGCCTGCACGCCGAATATGCACTTGTCTGGGTTGAGCTTGATACCTACTCGTCGGAGGTTGTCGAAGATTTCCTGAAGGTCTTGACCATGGGAGGCAAGTTGCCTAGTTTTGATGACCATGTTGTCAATGTAGGCTTCGACATTCCTTCCGAGCTGGGAGGCGAGCGCGAGAGCGACGAGGTGCGTAAAGGTGGTGCCTGCATTTTTGAGGCTGGAGGGCATTCTGACAAAGCAGAATGTCCCTACCTGCATTATGAAGCTGGTCTTGACTTTGTCATCCTTTGCCATGTGGATTTGATGATAACTGGAATACACGTCTAGGAAGTTCATGAGCTCGCATCCCGCTATGGCATCCACCAATTGATATATGCGAGGTAGCGGGTAGTTGTCATTTGGACATGCCTTGTTGAGTGTGGTAAAGTCGATGCACATGCGTCACGCGCCATTTGTTTTCTTCACTAGCACCGGATTCGCAAGCCAGTCCGAGTTCTGAACCTCGCAAATGACCCTGGACTGGAGCAACTTCGCTAGCTCTGCTTTCGCTGCCTGCTGGCGCTCGAGAGACATGTGCTAGAGCCTCTGCTTGATGGGTTTGGCGTCAGGGTGGACCACGAGAGTGTGCTCGATGATGGCACGGTCCACACCCTTTATGTTGGTTGGTCACCACATGAAGACGTCCGCGTTGTCCGAAGCACTCGGAGGAGGTCCAGCTTGACCTTAAGAGAGAGGCCCTCGCCGATGTACACTTGCTGGTCGACGGTGTGCAAGGGGACTCTCTTGACCTTGCCGTACGCCTGGGTTGGGAGTCCACCCCGGGGCGGAGAGCGTGGCTGCTCCGAAGTTGTCAGTAAGTACATGCACCTTCTGGTGCGTTCCCCGGGTGCCCAGCTATATCTGGCGGGCAACGTCTTGGTCTCCGAACACGGTGACGATGCCATGCGAGCCTGGAAGTTTCATACAGAGGAAACTGTGGTGCATGACCGCTCCAAATGCATTAAGGGTCGGGCGTCCCAAAATGGCATTATACGGGTACGGGAGATCGACGACATCGAAGGTGACATCCTCACTCCTTGCATTGTCACCTTGCCCAAAAGATAATTGCAACCATGTCTGGCCTAGGGCCTTCAACGGTTGACCCACGAAGCCCTGAAGTGGGATTCCCCGGGGGGCCCAACCTGCTCCGGGGAATTCCCATCTGGTCAAAGGCTACCGCAAATAAAATGTCGGAGAGCTGTCTCTGTCGACCAGGACACGCTTAACATTGTAGCCTAAGATGGCGGCCTAGATCACCAGGAGATCCTGGTGAAGGAAGTCGACACCCTCTAAGTCAGCGACGATGAAGGTGATGTCATTTTGCACCCAGGTTGGCAGCGCCTAGGCGGGGTATGCTGCTATGTGATGCAGTCGATGAGTGTAAGCCTTCAGCTACCGCGTAGATGAAAATTCTAGTGAGAAGCCCCCGGATATAATGTTTATGACGCGGCATTGGCGTCCCTCTGGGTCCTGTATGCGCAGAAGGCCTTCTTGGGGCTGCTGCACGTGGGCCACCACTGGGGTCCCCGTTTCAAGGGCTCTGTCCCTGGCGACGCTGTGGTGAAGTGTCGCAATGGTGGGGCACATCCGCGTGAGATGGTCACCACGGTCGTGCACCTCGCACCATAGTCCCTGCTACTAGCGCTCCACTTCTCCACGCATTCCATTGTCGTAACCTCGGCCTCGCCCACATCTGCGGCCTCTGCAACCCCATCCTCAGCCAGTAGGGCACTATCTCCAAACCCATCTTCGATGTCGAAGACGTACCGAGCCTTCTGGGATTTGTGCTGCCTGCGGTTGGATTTTTCACTCGACGAGTCTTGCTTGCACTTGGAGGTGTCCTTCGAGGACTCCTGCTTGCGCTAGGAGGAGTCCTTCGGTGGGTCATCCATCTGCTTGGCATCGGAGGTGTCACCTCTACGCTGTTGTGCATCTTCTTTTGCCCTCGCGTACTCCTCTATCTTGTCGAAGAGCTTAGCCACTGTCCTTATCAGCTTGCGCGCGTTATATTTGGCCAGCGGCCCTAGGCAAAGGCCTTGGATCACTGCGTTGATGATCGTGGTCTCGTTGACATCCTTGACTTGGTAGCAAACCTTGGCAAAACATTTGAAGTACACTCAGAGCCTTTCTGAGGGCTTTTGCTTTATGGCAAAGAGTTGATCCGCATCGACCCGCTCGACGTAGTTTCCCTAGAAGTTATTGTATAGGCTGTCTCAGATCTGTTCCCACGTGTAGATGGAGTTCAGCTCTATGGTAAAAAACCAGGAGAGCACCACTCCCTGTAGCGCGAGCGACAGCCCCTTCACCTTGGTGGAATCATCCCCGCGCGGCAGCTTTGATGGCGGTCTCGTACACATGAACGAAATCTCTCAGGTCCATGTCACCCTTGTATGGCTCAATGGTAGGGAACTTGAAGTCTTTTGGCCACACCGCCTGCTGCATGCTAGAGGAGAGTGGAGACTCCAGATCTACACGTCAAAGCATAGCGCAACTGGAGGTGGGGGCATTGCAGTTGTCCGCTCGATCGGGTGTAGCTTTTGCCGCCACCGTCAGTGGGGTTTGCTGGCTCCGAGCCTCTTGCATCTCCTGCACGGCTCTACCAGCTCGCGTTGTAGCATACCGAGGTCTCCCAGCAAAGCATTTTCCACAGTTGGGGCGGTTGCACCGGCCTAAGCGGTGGTGCGAATTGCTGGCGACAACGGCTTGTTCATCAGAGCTGTTTGACGTGCTAACGCAGCTGGTCTCAAGGTTAGCGACGAGACCGGTGTGGCCGTCAGGGCCATCTGCCGCTCCCACGCTGGACGTTGGGTAGCTAGGCATGCCAGCTCGAGCATCGGCACCACCGCCTCCGCTGACCCGAGCGTCGCTGATGAGGCCAGCCGTTGTGTCCTTAGCGGGGCCGACCGCCGTGCCACGAACCTCGATGTTGACGCGGGCAGCCCGCCAGCTGAGGCCCTGGCGTTTGCGAGCGCTGCCGTCGTGCTCCGCTTCTTTCTCGTCACCGCTGAAGCTTTCTTGGGTGCCATCACTACTCAAAATCTATGGCTTGCTCTCTGTCGTCCCCACAGACGGCGCCAACTATTGTGGCTACTGGCCAAACAGTAAAGTAGGAGAGTAGTGTAGTGGTTGAGATGAATAGACAATGCTTGCCCCCTTTCCATACGCAGGACGTGTATATATATTTTCATAGTGTAATTACAACTTTGCCCTTACAGTCACACAGCTCCCACAAGGGTATACACGTCATTATAAATGTCATATTGGGCATTACAATTCATTAACAGACTCGTTGGACTTAGGTGGAGACCATCCCTACCACAAAAACATTTTCCTAAATAGTTATCGAAGTTTACTCGCACCAAAGTCTTCTAATGTCAGCATCACGATTAGGCTTTGCTGCCTCCCTATTCTTGTGCCTAATTTCTACAGGTATCTTAAAAAGAATCAAATCTTTTATACTAATTTATGCAGTTAGGTTCCCTATCGTGCTCGGCTCCGTTTCTTACTCCTGGAGAAACTTTTTTTCATAAATTGTGTATAAATAGAAAAGAGTAAGACACAGATACAAATAAAGTATTATAACCAAAGGTATTATGGTCTATTTACCCTTAATCCTACCTCTTATAGTTTCTAGAGCTAACCTAATAGCCAAACGTTTTTTAGGAATAGTTCCAGTTTCTCGATGAATCAGAAGCAAAAGATAAAAAATAAGAATCTAGAGCTAAACAAACACTAAGGCATTGCTCTGGTACAAACCTTATTATAATGTGTATTCCATTGTCTTGGGCACGTACGATAGACAATAGGTTCTCCGTTCTCCGTTAAGTGGATGCAAAGGGAGAATACTTTTGGATGTGTCTGCATAAGAACAATAGCATAACACATAGAAATTAATTGTTTAGAATTAAACCCTGCTATTCCCTATATTTAAACCCAGCTATTCCCTATATTTATTTCCCGAAGCTTTAGACCCTATCTTTTAACATTGAACGAAGAACCACTGCAATTTTCAAATAGTTGAATTAATTTCGAATGTTCAGAATAAAAAAACAATTAAGGCTCGACGTTCCTCTTGGAAATGCTTAGGCCCTGTTTTTTTGGTTTTTGGGGTGGCTTTTGACTGGTTTCTTCGAAAGTCAAAACAAACGAGACAGTTTCTCCAAAATATTTTTTGAAACGGATTTTCCAATTGGTTTTTTCAGCTCAAAACTGTGTATGCTGTCCACGTCGATGTTTCTATTATCTGCTGCCATATCAAAAAAACACAGACAAAATTTATCAGACACAATCTAAAAATAGGACCTCACTCACTTAGAAAGAAAACCATACACTAACAGATGCGCTTGTTGGTGTCATTAACCCATCACGTGGGCCGTTGGATAAGCTTATTTCCAGATCTATCACGGATTACTTGGTGCTCACGCTCACGCTTCAAAATAGAACTTGGTTTGCATTCACATATACTTTTATGCAATTTTTCTCATCAAATGCCCCTATTGATTGCTTATTAGTGGTGGTCTTAAAAGATGTCAAATATATAGGGAAACCTACGTAAAATTGTAGAACCCTATATGGCAATCAGAGAGGTGAATGATATCGAATTTTGGACACTATTAGCACTGTTGCTGCCGACAATACCAAAAATAGCCCCCAGCGCAGCGCAATTCCCGTTGTAGCCCCCTGCCGACCGCACGATTCACCTGAGGCTGACACGTGGAAATCATGCGACCGGGGAGCGCACGACACGGAGATCGTGCGGTCTCCGACCGCACGACTACTGTGCCGCTCTAATTGTGTGGTCGGCGACCGCACGATTACTGTAGCCGCCCGAGTCGTGCGGTGGCTGACCGCACGACATGGCCCCCGTCACATCCAAGCGCCGAAAGCCGGATTCCCGTGGTGTGCTGCTGGCTTTTTCGCTGGTAAACGGCTCCCGTGCTGCGCTGTTTGAGTGTTCTTCTGCAAGACTTTAACACGTGTCTATACGTGAGAGACAGCCCCTACTTCATTCCCTGCATGTGAGCACTGTGTGACTCGCGATAAAAGGAAGAGGGTGGCCTACGTTTGGAAGGCTTCATTGATTTTGCATTTGCAAGTGTAGACAGAGAAGCAGCAAGAGAGGGAGCGTAGTGAAGGAAAGAAGAACGGCAAACACGGCATTTGGAGTAATTTTCACAGGGATCTGAAGTTTTCGCAATTGTGAAAGTTGTAGATCGCCTCGTGAGCTTCAAGAAAAGCTAAATATCATCTCCATGCGTCTATAATGTTATTGTACTGATTAGCCTTTAATTAGCGTAAACGTTATTTATGGAGTTCCTGCATGTCATTTGTAGATAAAATGTTTGTAGTTATAGTGTATTGTATTTTATATTTTATGTGAAGAAATTTTGTACTGCTGTTGTAGTGAGTTTAGATGGTGTAAGTGTTAGAACAAGCGTTAATAGAAATTTTATGTTCAGGTTTATTCATTAAATTACATGTACAAATTACAGGACAGAAGTCTTTGAAGAGGCATATTTTTCGTCAATTTATTCAGTGCTGTGGAGCCTCGGGTTGTGAATTGGAGTGTTGTAACCGAAGGAGAAAAAAGTTGATGTCTCATGTCTCTGATGGTCCTACAAATTTCCCTAGTGCCCCATTGTACTTGCTGCAGGACGTCGAGGCGGAGTCGTGGCGAGGCACGGAGGACCGGATTAGGCGCAGGCAGTGCCGAGGTCAGAACAGTCGAGGTATGCCGAAGACGGCGGAGACTCGAGGTGGTTGCGAGGCTTGGACAACAAGAAATGCGGAAGCTTCCCGGAAGGTGTAGGAGGGGCGTTTCGGTAAAAACGCGAAGCTGCATATGGAAGCAGGTTTGATTAGCATTAGCGGGTAAAGGTGGAGGCTTATTGGGCAAAGCAAAAGGAAGACCCATTAGTGATGGCTATATAAAGGAGAGGGTTTCCTGCATGTAGTCATGGTCTTGGGGGTGGTTTTCACTTTGCTCTTTAGTCGGTTTTGCTTTGAGGCTTTAGTTAGTATGGGTTGTTGAGAGCAGGAGAGTAGGCTTGGGTCTGTGGTTGGTGTCTCCCGTAGCTCTCTGTATCCCCTCTCTCAAGCATGTAGTGCTCTCGAGTGTTTCTTGATCTTGAGTGAGGGAGAGGATGGATTGAGACTCTTGTAAGCATTCCTCTTGTATTCAATCGGGGTATCGGGACTCATATGTAATCCTTTTGTTTCCAGGAATGAAATTCCAGAAGTTTATTTCTCGTGCTCATGTCTGTTCTTCGTTCTTCTCTTTTTGGTGATTTTTGAGCTTTCTTGTTTTTGAGTTGTTTCTTGCCGAGAAGTCTCAAAATGGGTTGCTTTGTGATGGGAATAGGTCTCAAGATCATTTGATTGGTTTCTCCCTTGAGCAAAGTGAATGAATCAAGGATTTTCATTTCTCAGGTTCTTTGTTCTTGCTTTTCATTTCTAGGGTTTTGGTGTAGTTTGTGTTTTCCTTCATGAGGTGGCTTGAGGCTTGATATTCTAAAGTCCTGAGGTTATTATCTAGCTATTCCCAAAATTTCATGGCCAAAGGATCAAAGTTGAGATGGCAATTTGGAGTTTTGATGTGGCTCTCTGTAATTTTCAATTTTGGGCACAAATCTGAATTTCTTGAGCTATTGTTGATTTCTCTTGTTGAGGTGTGTCTTGCTGCTATTTAGAATAGGTGTGTGCATCCTTGGTTAAGGGCAATCAGCTAGACATGCTTCATTCGGCCAGATTTGGGTTTTTCAAATCTCCTGCACAGGAAGTTCAGGCTGTCGGTCTAATTTTTAGGGGAGACCGGTCAGACCGGCCTCAGTAGGGCGTGAGATCGCTACCTATCACTGCAATCGTGGAAGAGAGTTGGAACCGTTCAGTTGGATACTTTGTCAATAGAGCCATGATGGCGAAGAAGCATCTAGACGAAGGCAAAGATTTCTCCGAGGTAGCGCAGGCCTACATGGACAAGAAGATGGAGAAGGCTCGTTCGCATATTGCTCATACCATGGATGGCTTACGGAGGAAGTTCGAGGTCCGGCTCAGACAGAAGTACATGATGGGCCAGACTAGAGGGGATCGTAAGCAGGTATGCATGACTGATGAGAGAGCATCTTGCACCTACAACAAGCCACAACTTCTACACAAGCCATGCTCCCATGTGTACGCGGCATGCGCGGTATGGCACCAGGCGCCCACGCATTACATCTCAAAATACTATGACATAAAGCACCTGATTGAAACCTAGAGTACGGAGTTCCATTCCTACGGGGTAGACATGCATTACAAGGACCTCTGACCAGGGCAGGTGAAGTGGGTGCCGAACGATGCACTGAAGCCAAATTTGGGTTTTTCAAGTCTCCTGCGCAGGAAGTTCAGGCTGTCGGTCTGATTTTTTGGGGAGACCGGTTAGACCGGCCTCAGTAGGGCGGTAACACCGGCGCCTACTGGGTGGTCAGACCGGTCCCAGTAGGGCGGTCAGACCGGCGCCTACTAGGCGGTCAGACCGGCCCTTGGGCACCAGTCAGACCGGCCCCCTTTGTTTGGCAACTGATTTTTCCTGCTTTGTCTCATTTCTTCTCTATTTATTTTGGATGAGTTTTTGTAGGAGTTCCAGAGAATATACAACTTCTTCTTCTTCATAGATCACATATCTATTGGAGGGGAAAGTTCGGACTTGAATACTTGTAGTGGTGTTTTTTAAAGAAACGACATTCACCCCCCTCTGTCGCCGATTTCGATCCAACAGGCCGAATTATTTTGTTTTTGACAGAGTATTCTGGGCCTTCTGTCAGACAATAGAAGGCTTCAAGTGGTGCCGTCAAGTGCTAACGATGGACCGCACATTCCTATCTGGCAAGCACAAGGGTACTATCCTTACTGCGGTTGCAGCTGACGCAAATGACCAGTTATTCCCAGTGGCATTCGCAACTGTAGAAAATGAGAATATGGATAGCTGGCTATGGTTCCTTGCCAATGTGAAGCATGCCGTAGTATAAGATCGGCCCGACGTGTGTGTCATCTCGGACCGCAATGCAGACTTGCTGTCTGCAATGCGAACGATGCAGAACGGGACACAACCCCCTTCCAGTGGAATGACATCAACAATAGGTGGTGCATGAGACATCTTGCGGCGAACTTCCATAGAATATTCCATAGGAAGGAACTAATGAAGATGTTCAAAAAGCTTTGTATGTAGAACCAGAAGAGGAAGTTCGAGGTCTTGTGGAGGCAGCTTGATCAGGAGACCAGCAAGCATGTACAACGTCTCGAGCAGGCTGAAGCTGGGGCCGTGGAGGGAGGCTCCACGAGATTTGGGGAGTTCACACAATGGGTTCAGTCCAATGCACCTGACTTGGAGATGTGGTCTCTACTACATGACACCGGCGGAGCAAGGTATGGAATCATGACAACAAACATGTCCGAGGTGTACAATGGTGTTCTGAAGGGCGTGAGATCGCTACCTATCACTGCAATCGTGGAAGAGAGTTGGAACCGTTCAGTTGGATACTTTGTCAATAGAGCCATGATGGCGAAGAAGCATCTAGACGAAGGCAAAGATTTCTCCGAGGTAGCGCAGGCCTACATGGACAAGAAGATGGAGAAGGCTCGTTCGCATATTGCTCATACCATGGATGGCTTACGGAGGAAGTTCGAGGTCCGCCTCAGACAGAAGTACATGATGGGCCAGACTAGAGGGGATCGTAAGCAGGTATGCATGACTGATGAGAGAGCATTTTGCACCTACAACAAGCCGCAACTTCTACACAAGCCATGCTCCCATGTGTACGTGGCATGCGCGGTATGGCACCAGGCGCCCACGCATTACATCTCAAAATACTATGACATAAAGCACCTGTTTGAAACCTAGAGTACGGAGTTCCATTCCTACGGGGTAGAAATGCATTACAAGGACCTCTGACCAGGGCAGGTGAAGTGGGTGCCGAACGATGCACTGAAGCCAAATTTGGGTTTTTCAAGTCTCCTGCGCAGGAAGTTCAGGCTGTCGGTCTGATTTTTTGGGGAGACCGGTCAGACCGGCCTCAGTAGGGAGGTCAGACTGGCGCCTACTGGGCAGTCAGACTGGTCCCAATAGGGCGGTCAGACCGGCCCCTACTAGGCGGTCAGACCGGCCCTTGGGCACCAGTCAAACCGGCCCCCTCTGTTTGGCAACTAATTTTTCCTGCTTTGGCTCATTTTTTTCTCTATTTCTTTTGGATGAGTTTTTGTAGTATTTCTAGAGAATATACAACTTCTTCTTCTTCATAGATCACATATCTATTGGAGGGGAAAGTTCGGACTTGAATACTTGTAGGGGTGTTTTTTTAAAGAAACGACATTCACCTCTCATGATAGTTTGTCTTCTGAGCTTGACACGCTTAAGGTGGAGAATGTTAGTCTTTTGGCTGAACTAGAGATGAGTAGGGTTGTCACTTCTGCATCTACTGTTGTTGAGACTACATCTTGCACCTTATGTGCGGATAAGGACAATGCGTTTAGAGGTCTTTATACCATGTTGCTCGATCTGCTCGAGACTTGTGAAAGTTGCAATAATTTGAAGATGAACCTAAAACGGGCAGATCATAAAATTGCTGAATTACAAGCTTTTCTTCTTGAGCCTATTGCTTCATGTGTGAATTGTCCTAAGCTTACTGCTGAGCTTGAATCTGTTTCTAAATAGTTTCAAGAATTAGTTGATGATAACAACAGATTGGCTCAATTTGCTTCTAAGGACCCTATTAGCTCACCATGCAAAAATTGTGACAAACTAAACTCTGACTTGATTGCATTAGATGAAAAATGTGTGAAGCTAACTAAGGACCTTCTAGAGAAGCCACCATCAGTTGCTTGTAATGTGTGTGCTGCTGAGGGGGAGAGGCCCAAGGGTAAGGTAGAGACGCCTAGCGACGTGAACCAATTGGCTAGTAGTAGTACTGTCCATTCTGAGTCGTCTGTGCGTGCACAAGCCATTTGTTCCTCTGCTGTTGGTTCTTCTTCTTCTACTCCCTTACCTTCTGCTACTCCTTCTTCCCCTTGCTCTTCTTTCACCTCTCTCTTTCGGGAGTGTCAGTATCTTATGAACACTCTCGAGAGATTTGTAGGAGGCAAGAAGAAGCTTAATCTTATTCTAGACCAGTCCAAGATTTGCAAATTTAATCAAGGTCTAGGATACGATTTTTATGACATGAGGAAGCATCCACCTGCCGTGCTCAGACCCATAGCACCAGGTGTGATCGAGACCGAGCCTAGATCTGATGAAGTTAAATTCAAGTCGGCGGGTTTTGTCCAAGGGATTTCTGACAGCAAGGTGATCCCACCTGCTGCTTCGGCCTCTCAGAAGGCGAAGTACCACTGTACCTTCTGTCAGAAGGATGGACACTCGATTGAGCGATGCTTCAGGCGCGCCAAGATCGCACGGAGAGACCGTGTTCGTGATCTTAGGCATATTCAGGGTTAGCCCTAGACCTTGAGTGCACCTAAGACCAACACGAGGTCTAGGTTTGCTTCAGCTGATGGGTTTGGGCAGCATCGAGGACTTGGTTTTTTCGAGTTTTCTGGTTTTCGTTCTCATGCTCCCTTTGGTCGTGACTTCCGCCGTTCTGAGGGTAGATCTCGCTTTCCCCATCGAGATGGCTACCCGCGGCGAGATCAGCATGTTGCCGGTGCTCCGACTCGCTCTCCCGTAGCAGTCGGACCCAGCAACAGCTTCAGGTCTACACAGAGACATTCTGCTTCTTTAAGCGACAGAGAGCATAGGGTAGATAGAGGTCATTCGTGTGTGGCTACTTCTTCTACTCAACGTGTTACTCAGTATTGGGTGCCAAAATCACTTTTCATTTACCCCAGTACTGAGACTTTACTCTCTCATTGACTCAGGTTCGCCGGGCAGGGAAGAGAGAGGTTTGGCTCGTTGACTCCGGGTGTTCTCGACACATGACCGGAGACTCTCATTGGTTTTCTTCCCTAGCCCGCGCTCCAGGTGATGAGACGATCACCTTCGGAGACGCTTCGTCTGGGCAAGTCATCGCCAAAGGTACAGTGCGCGTTAATGAATCTTTTATTTTGAAAGATGTTGCCTTGGTTAGTAAGCTGCAGTATAATTTGCTTTCTATTTCTCAGCTTACCGATGACGGTTTTGAGGTGAGTTTTAAGAAAAACGCTTGCAAAATTCTTGATTCTTCGGGTAGTCTGGTTTGCGGGATTTCTCGTTATGGGAGCATCTTTCGTGCTGATTTTTCTGAGTCTTCTGGTGATCCTCTCCGGTGTTTGGTTGCTTCAGAGCCCCGTGACCTTACTTTCTGGCATAGGAGACTTGGTCATATCGGATTTGACCATTTGACCCGAGTTAGCGGCGACGATCTCATTCGTGGTCTGCCGAAACTCAAGATGGTCAAAGATATTGTTTGTGCTCCATGCCGGCACGGCAAGATGGTTGCCGCTTCTCACCCTCCGGTCATAGTGACTATGACCGATGCACCGGGACAGCTGCTCCACATGGACACAGTTGGACCAGCTTGAGTGTAGTCAGCAGGAGGGAAGTGATATGTTCTTGTCGTGGTCGATGACTTCTCAAGGTATTCTTGGGTGTTTTTCTTAGTCTCGAAGGATGAGACGTTTACACATTTCCGAGGTCTTTTCAGTAGGCTTTCTGTTGAGCTTCCGGGTGCCTTACAAGCGATCCGCAATGGCAATGGCACGGAATTCAAGAATTCCTACTTTGAGAGGTTTTGTGATGAGACAGGTGTAGAGCATCAGTTCTCTTCTCCGCATGTCCCACAGCAGAATGACGTCGTGGAGAGGAAGAACCGTACCTTGGCCGAGATGGCCAGGACGATGCTTGACGAGTATTCTACACCTAGGAAGTTTGGGCTGAGGCTATTGCGACCGCGTGCCATGTTTCGAACAGAGTTTTTCTTCGGGCACACTTGCATCGCACTTCCTATGAGCTGAGATATGGGCAAAAACCCAGTGTCTCTCATTTTTGTGTGTTTGGTTGCAAGTGTTTCATTCTGAAGTCTGGAAACCTAGATAAGTTCGAGTCACGTTCTTGTGATGGTATCTTTCTAGGTTACTCGGCTTCTTCGCGGGCGTATAGGGTTTGGAACTGTAAGTCTAGTAAGTTGGCAGAGACTTGTGAGGTGACCTTCGACGAGGCCAGTCCGGGGACCAGGCCCGATATCTCAGGTTCTTTAGAGCAGTCCGAGCCCATCTTTGTGGATGATGAGGACGATGGAGATGAGGGTTGTCTACCCAATCCAGTCCCTCATCCACCCCTTGAGGTGCCTTCTTCCACTGCACCTCCAGGTGATCAGCCCATGCCTTCGGCTTCCTCTGGAGCTAGTGGCTCTATTCCTACCTCATCAGCTCATGAGGTAGAGGCCACTTCTTTCTCTCATCCAGGACCTCCCCGACATATCCAAAACGACCATCCTTCTGAGCAGATTATTGGAGACCTTTTTGGGCGAGTCACCCGCTCAAGATCCGGCATATCTCATTTCTGTCTCCATTCTACCTTTGTTGCCTCCTTTGAGCCCAAGGATGTTTGTCATGCTGTCTCTGACGAGTCTTTGGTCAATGCCATGCATGAGTTAGAAAATTTCGAGAGAAACAAGGTCTCGTCACTTGTTGAGCCCCCTTGAAGTCACAATGTCATTGGGACTAAGTGGGTGTTCAAGAACAAGCAGAGTGAGGATGGGGTTGTTATTCGGAACAAGGCTAGACTGGTAGCTCAGGGCTTCTCCCAGGTTGAGGGTCTAGATTTCGAGGAGACCTTTGCCCCTGTATCTAGACTTGAAGCCTTTAGAATCCTGCTTGCTTTTGCGGCTTCTAAGGGTTTCAAGCTTTACCAGATGGATGTCAAGAGTGCCTTCCTCAATGGCTTTATTGAGGAAGAAGTCTATGTGAGACAGCCTCCAGGTTTCGAGAACCCCAAATACCGAACCATGTCTTCAAGCTTTTCAAAGCTTTGTATGGACTTAAGCAGGCCCCTAGAGCTTGGTATGAGAGGCTTAAGTCCTATCTGTTGAGTCATGGTTTTGAGATGGGTAAGGTGAATAAGACCTTGTTCATTCGTAGGCATGGCACATACCTTCTGCTCGTCCAGATTTATGTGGATGACATTATCTTTGGCGGCTCTTCCCATGCTCTCGTTTCACAGTTCTCGAATGTCATGAGCACCGAGTTTGAGATGAGCATGATGGGTGAGTTGACCTTCTTCCTTGGCTTCCAAATCAAGCAGACTCGGGAGGGTACCTTCTTCCATTAGGGAAAGTACACTTGTGACCTCCTGAGACACTTTGACATGAGTGATGGTAAGCCCGTGTCAACTCCCATGGCGTCTACAGCTTCTCTTGACCCAGATGAGGACGGCGAGCCAGTTGATCAGAAGGAGTATCGTAGCATGATTGGCTCCCTCTTGTACCTCACTGCCTCGAGACCTGACATACACTTCGCTGTGTGTCTTTTTGCTCGATTTTAGGCTTCTCCTCACGTATCTCACCGCCAGGCGGTGAAGAGCATCCTTCGGTACCTTCAAGCTACCATTGACTATGGTATCTGGTACTCTTCCTTATCCTGTCTTTCCCTCAGGGCCTATTCAGACGCAGACTTTACTGGCTGTAGGATAGATAGGAAGAGCACTTCTGGCACCTGCTTATTCATTGGCACTTCTCTTGTTTCCTGGTATTTGAGGAAGTAGTCCGGTGTAGCACAGTCCACCGCAGAGGCCGAGTACGTTGCTGCCGCTAGTTGTTGCAGCCATGTGCTTTGGATGGTCTCGACCCTGCAAGACTTTGGGTTAGTTATCGACAGTGTTCCACTCTTTTGTGATAACATTTCTACGATCAACATTGCTAAGAACCCAATGCAGCATTCTCGGACCAAGCACATTGATATCCGATATCACTTCCTTCGAGACCATGTGGAGAAGGGTGACATTGTGCTCCAGTTTGTGGAGAGTGACCACCAGTTGGCTGATATCTTTACCAAGCTTTTGGATAGCTCTAGGTTTTTAGCTCTGCGGAGAGAGCTTGGTGTGGTTTGTCCTTATGGACTGTTGTGAGGGGGAGCTTTGTGCTTTACTGCTTTATCATGATTATTATGCTCTTACTTCTTTCTGTTGCATCGCATACGGGTGCATTGGGTTAGTCCTCCTAGCATAGATTAGAGTGCTTCTCTTGTCTAGCTATTTAGACGTCTTACTCTTATCTTGTGATTCTAGGATGCTGCTTATTAGCTGGTTCTCTTCTTACTAGGTTGAGCTCACTCACTTCTTACAGGTTCTAGCGAGGGTTGTGTAACATTCTGAAAATTTTGAAATCTGAAAATGTAAAGCTTTTGAATTATTTTGCAATATGTTGTTATTTGAATTGGATTTTATGGTGTTTTCTGAATTTGGTTGAGGTTTCAAAATTTAAGAATTCATAAAAGACAAAGGTGGATATTAGTAATGCCATAAAAGGAAATGTGCAAATAATGAAAACTCAAGATTATAAAATTCAAATCTGGAAAGATGATCCTTAAAAGGAAGGGGAGAAGAATTTGGTTTAAAAACAAAACCCCATTTTTAAAATAATGGCATGGATAACAAAGGAAGCAAGTAAATTAAATACCAAAAATTAGTTGGAAATATTTTTACTAAGACCAGAATGTCATCAGGGGCCTCTGTGAATTTTCCTGGAATTTTTGGAGGTCTTTTCATATTTTTCTGAGCTCATTGGGATTTTCTGGCAATTTCTAAAAAGCTGAAATTAAAAATCAGAAATATTAAAACTTCAACCCACCCTTCGGCCGCCACCTGGACGACCTGGATCAACCCACGTCGCTCGGGCGATCTCGCCTTTCCCCCATCCCCGCTCGCCGCGTGGTCGGCCGCGATTCTTTTTCCCCGCGCTCCGGCCCATCTGGCCTGTTCGCCTCTCGCGCCACTCTTGGCCGCCCGATCAGCCTTTCCCGCCGCGCGATTTCATTTGCGCCGTCGCGATTCCCTTTCCCCTCTCCCACTGACTGTTGGGCCCGCCCTGTCAGGGTCTTCTTCCCCCTTCGCCCCGACTCCTCTCTCTACGCGGGGACAGCACCGCGCGCCTCCGTGGCGCGCATGCGACGGCTACGCCTGCCTGTGTCGTCCCGTTGCCATGGTGGAAAAGCCTGCGGAGCCGACGCCATCCCTGGATCCACCGCCTCCACCCACGGTTCGGCGCCACCGCCCCCGGTTTCTCCCCGCCCCGTCGCATCGGCCCGGCCACGTGGCGCCAGTCTTCTGCCCCGCTCCCCCTCGCGCGTGAGAGACTGCAAAAGTGGAGGAGACCGCGCGGGCGTGGGCGTGCTGCGTCATGCACAGTGCGCCTGGCATTAATGCCGCCCGCGTCACCACCTGCCTCCGCCACCTGCTCCAACGCGACCGCACGGGCGCCGCCCGTTGCCAGCTCCCCTCCGAGCGTGTATATAAGGCAGTGGACCGCCCGTTGAGTTCCCCACGTCGTACTCGCCGTCCTCCAGCAGGTAATTGAACCGAGAGCCACTCAATCGCCGGCGAGCCCCTTTCGTTTCCAACTCCGGCCGCCCGCGCAACCCATCGATCCGAGCCACCAAAACTCGATTCCTCTCACCCACACCACCTCCGAAGCACCGCGAAGTCGTCCACGGCCTCGCCCAAGCTTTCCGACACCCGTACATCGCCGTCACCGAGAGCCACCCCGAGTCGCCGCCGCTGCACGCCGCCGACCCATCTCCGGACCTCCTCGGCCCCGGGCGACTGCACCATCGTCTTCACCGCAGCTCAAGGAACGCATTTCACCTCTTCACCGGACCTCCCCGACAGCCCCTCGCCACCGGCCACCGTCGCCCCCGACTCCTCTGCCCGACCCCCTCGTCGGCGTCCTTCAAAAGGATTTCTCATCCTTATAGGGTAGGCAAAGCCTCCCCGCTCACTTGGCTATCAGCGCTCTCTTCCCCCTCCCAACTCCCCGGCCGCGCGCGTTCGAGCCTTCGGCTCCGCAGCGCCGGGTTGAGTTTTCTCAATTTTATTTCGGTCTGACAGGTGGGCCCCACCTGTCAGCCACTGCATCTCCGAGTCATCGCTGACCGCTGGGCCCCACCGGTCAGTGAGACATCTAAGCAAGGACCTTACTGACATGTGGACCCCATGAACAGTAACCGGACCCACATGTCAGTAGCACAGAAAGTAAATAAAATGGGAAATTAAAATAAATCTGAAAATGACAGTGGACCCCACATGTCAGGATTTAGTAATTTTTGGATTTGACCAAAACAGAGAACTTTGACCAATCGTAACTTCTTCATTTTAGCTCCAAATTGAATGAAACAAATTTCTAAATTTGTCTAAATTCAAGATCTATCTAATGGAACCAGAACCATAATTCTTGGAGTTCATTTGAATTTCTGGTGATATTTTGAGTGATTGATTGCTTTCTTTTGTTCGGGTATTTCGCGCGATTAAATAGCGTACGAGACTCAGGAAGAGGAGGTTGAGGCAGCCAATTTATAAGCTTCTGAAGATCAAGACCAAGACCCCCGAGACTCAGGCGAGTCAATACTTTGATCATGTTGAACCTACATTTTCTGCAAATTATTTTTGTTTTAAATTATCAAATTGCATGCTGCTATTTTATATGCAAATACATGTTTAATTTAAGAATATAGTTATATGCCCATTGTTTACCTTGAATAATATTACATCCTCCTTGGAAAATTTGAATGTGTGAACCTTGTCACCCTAGTAAAATTATAGTAGTAACTTTTAGAAATAAGTCCGTAATTATACGCCATGCTTAGTACTGCATAGATACTTGGGGGCGTTGAAATGTCCCCAAACATCATTGTCATTTTAAATCATGAGAAATTGATTTGGGCAGTTATGGTGGGAATGACTGGTATATTTTGACAGGGTTATTTTATGCTCCCAAAACTCTTAAATTGCTTACATATCTGAGCGGATGGTTTGGGGGCTGGTATGTGGTGCAGTGGAAGCACAAATTATGGAGTGTGGTAGAACCGCTCAGATAATACTAAGGACTGAATCTTGTGATGACCTCCTGATGTAAAACAGTACAACCACAAGTCTGTAAAATACAACTTGGCTAAGTAAACTTATCGAAACCCCGGACTCATCTCACTGGTTGGGGTTTGAAGGGGCTACGCTATGGCAAGGGGGCCTGAAGGGACACCAGTGGAGGGTGAAGTTTCCCAGCTGTCCTAACGTCGCGGGTAGTAGAAGTCCGATCGGCGTTAGTGGCTGTGGGAAACATCCCGCGCATAGATGGGACCCACCGCAAGTGGGAGCAGCCCATAAGGTGAGATGACAAAAGGGGCTAGATACTTTGAAAAGTCACTGTGAGGGTCTGCTCAACCACATGACTAAGGAATCGTGTGGGGGCAACGAGTTGATCATCTCTTGTGGTGAAAGTGTACAAACTCTGCAGAGTCAAAACTATTCGAATAGCCGTGCCCACGGTCAAGGGCGGACATGGGAACTTACTCGAGATAGTTCTATTTCAAAATGTTTTGTGGGTGGGATGGAAAAGTGAAGGGCAGCGGAAAGCCCTGATTTGAGTTGTCCTGGGTGTCATCCCAGTGGTAAGTTAAGCGGCTATAACGCTGAAAGATGTCATATGGTGTGATGCCATAAGTATGGAAAATATTATGGTGATATTAGGCATATGGTGTGATGCCATATGCATGGAAAATCTTGTTAATATTCCTTGAACATTATGTTTTGTTGCAAAGCTGCTAGGTCTCAGGAAATTTTATGTATTGTATTTCAAATGGTGGCATTTCTATTCTTACAAAATTAAAATAGGGGTGGAATAAATGGAGTCGTAAGAAAAGAAGATGGTTGTTTATGGTAATTGCATACAGAAGTTGGTGGATTCATGTTGATCATAATAGGGATAATGATAGTGTGGATTTTGGAAATATAAATTGGTGGAGCCTAAATGAATATATAGGCTAGATAGATGATTCAAATAATCTTTGTAGAATTAGAGAGTATAAAAGTAATTGTTGGATTACAACACTGATACTTAGTATAAATTCTTGGGAGATGTCGACAATGATGGGATTAATATGATTTGATCAAATACTAGATGGATAATTTAAATCTTGGGAATTTGGAGGTATGAAAATAACTATGGGAGATTAATCTTGATCAATGATAATCTTGGTGGATATTTATTAGAGAATTCTAGATTTGATCAAGGACATTTTTGGTGAATGTATACTAGCGATTCGTAGACTTGATCAACGATATTCTTGGTGGAGGTACAATAGTGAAGTAGTTAGAGATGTATTATAAGGTGATAAGTGGAAAAGCAAATTATAGTTGTCGATCAGTAACAAAAAGGATTGGATTGTTAGGAATTAGAATACAGAAGATATTGATGGATTAAATAAATGATACTAGATAAATGATGTCACTAGCTGTATGGAGTTTTAGGCGCCAATTGATTGCTGGATTATATAATTGATAAAATTCGCTATTTGGAGTATTTGACAACACTAAATACAGTAAGTGTGTATTTGGTGGATTAACTAAATGATATCGCTCACTATTTTGAGGGTTAAATAGTAAACAATATGGAAAGAAAGAGATCGGTGGATTAGTTAAATGATATGGCAATCGCTGTTGGGAGTCTTAGACAGCAGTTAGTAAAGAGCATGAGTCCTTGGTGGATTTAGTCGATGATGTCATTTGCGGTGAGGAGTCTTTAGGTCACAAAAACAACAATATGATATAATAATAGAAATGCTACTAGACGCGTTTTACG
This sequence comes from Dendrocalamus latiflorus, assembly GCA_017311315.1. Lineage (NCBI taxonomy): Eukaryota > Viridiplantae > Streptophyta > Magnoliopsida > Poales > Poaceae > Dendrocalamus > Dendrocalamus latiflorus. Next base: position 952,860 of record CM029671.1, on the reverse strand, counting down.
GCAAATAAAACAACCCGAGCCTCTCCTTTGTTAAGCCATGCATACTATTTATTTGCATTCTGTGTATTGGCTCGCGGAGCACGGGGTCGGAGTGCTCACGCTCGCTTTTGCAATAAAATTCAGACTCGGGAATCAAATCACCTCGCCTCAGCAACAAGATTGGACAAGCTGGCCGAGAAGATGAAGATGTCAAGGGCTAGGTCGCGAACCTCCAGTTGGCTGCCTGTGGGCACGTCCTGAAGGTCCCACCTGTGTGCTTCGTTCTTCCGCGGCTGCAATTTATTGATTTCGGCCTAATCGGCCCATGAGTAAGTCTACTATTAAATTTACGCTTTCCGCATGATATGTATTTTGATATTCATTACTGTAACTGTGAGCACTATCTACTGATCCAGGGAATAGTGCAGTAATCACAGAGGAATCCGGATTGTAAAATCTGGGTCCCTACAAGTTGGGCCACCCTCGGGTAGACGGGGTACGTGTTTGCTACTTAGTCTGTTAGATGATCAGTTGATAGTCCTGGAGTCATATGGGGTAGATGAGAGTCAGTCTAAGCCATAGTTTCCTCTATATCTTGTCTATGCTTTAAGGACTGTCTTTTTTGATTTCTTTCCCAGCTTCTCAATTTTATTGCCTTGGTTCAGGGGGAGTTCATTTGGGAGCTTCTGGAGCTTAATATTGACATAACTCAACTTGAACTAAAAGTTGCATCACATGTTGAGGGGGAGCTGGATTTTTTTCTTGCATGTCATTTGCATTGTAATATAACTCCGTGGAGCCTTGATTATTATCCTTTCATGACATGTTTTATAATGCATTACATCTTGCCATGATTTGAGCTTACTTGCTAGATTGATCATGACTTTATATGTGTAGTCAAGTCTTTGCCATGATAGGTTGATTAAAATGCACAACTTGAATTAATTCATGTCATGTTAATTTTTGAGACTAGTATGTCTTTAGTTATCCTCTTATGATTCATGCCATGTCAAATAGGCTGAGTTGAGTCTTGAATCTTTATTGAGCTTTAGATCGAGCTATTCTAGTTTCTTGATGACACATAAGTTAGTACAAGTCTTCCAGTCATGTAAATGCAAAAAGATCTCTTTTGTGCGAAAAAACTGATCTCACCAATTCTTTCTCATGAGACGGCTTGCCATTGCACAAGGCATGAACTCAGGGGGAGTTTTGGATGATCAAGATCATCTCCTTAAACTTCTTGCTTGGAGTGGTCGCATAAGGCTTGAGATCTAGCACATGTCTAAAAATGTTGGTTGGAAACAATCATGAGCTTTAAGAGAAAAACTTATGACAATTGTGCTCAATTTGCTAAAATTACAAGACTCACAAGTACTTCAACAAATGTCTCATTCTTGAACCTGAAGCACTCTAAATTGACTCAACACTAGTTTCTTGGTTTAACTTAGATTATTGACATGGCCTGCATCACCTTTGGATACCTTTAGCTAGACTATACTCATGGTTGACTTGACATGCTAAGAAATTCGATCAAATTTCAGATTATGACTTATTTGGCTTAGCTTGTCTCTACATACATTGCCATGATCTTGATAGCATGCTTATGTATTATGGCTTGATGTAATTCTTATATAGTCATTTTGGATAATTCCCATGGCTCTACATGTTCAGAATAAACCAACTTCAGCCATTTCATCCTGTATCATCACTTATTCTCTTCCTTGCACCTTGATGATTTTATTGCCAAAAGGGGGAGAATAGTGGGAGAAAAAGCCATTTTTGGAGCTTTGCGGAAAACTTGCTCTTTCTTTTGCTCCTTGTGTCAACATGGTCATTAGCATCATTTTCTTCCTTTGGACCATGTTTGACTTTCTTTCCTTTCAAACTCAACTTTGTGTTTTTTCTGAGTTTGTCAATATACTCATCAAGGGGGAGATTGAGAGACCATGTGGTTATGACCCCATGGGTGTGATGAGTAATTGACATCCGTTTAGGAAAGTCGAGTTTGGATTATGTGGTTCGGACCATGTCGTTGCGTGGTGCAATCGGCTTCGGTCGGATTTGGTCAAACCTGGTCAAGGTGATTAGGATGCATATTTTGTTGATTCGACAGGTTTGGGCTCTTTCATGTGTAAGTATGACTCTTTGATGCTATTTATGCTTACATGTGTCGAGCGGTGCTATGTGATGTGTTTCTTGTCTGTGATGGCTGCATGACGTCGAGGCAAGGCACAGAGGACCGGACTAGGCGCACGCGGTGCCGAGGTAAGAACGGTCGAGGTGTGCCGAAGACGGCGGAGACTCGAGGTGGTTGCGAGGCTTGGACGACAAGAAACGCGGAAGCTTCCCGGAAGGTGTAGGAGGGGCGTTTCGGTAAAAACGCAAAGCTGCATATGGAAGCGGGTTTGATTAGCATTAGCGGGGTAAAGGTGGAGGCTTATTAGGCAAAGCAAAAGGAAGACCCATTAGTGATGGCTATATAAAGGAGAGGGTTTCCTGCATGTAGTCATGGTCTTGGGGGTGGTTTTCACTTTGCTCTTTAGTTGGTTTTGCTTTGAGGCTTTAGTTGGTATGGGTTGTTGAGAGCAGGAGAGTAGGCTTGGGTCTGTGGTTGGTGTCTCCCGTAGCTCTCTGTATCCCCTCTCTCAAGCATGTAGTGCTCTCGAGTGTTTCTTGATCTTGAGTGAGGGAGAGGATGGATTGAGACTCTTGTAAGCATTCCTCTTGTATTCAATCGGGGTATCGGGACTCATATGTAATCCTTTTGTTTCCAGGAATGAAATTCCAGAAGTTTATTTCTCGTGCTCATGTCTGTTCTTCGTTCTTCTCTTTTTGGTGATTTTTGAGCTTTCTTGTTTTTGAGTTGTTTCTTGCCGAGAAGTCTCAAAATGGGTTGCTCTGTGATGGGAATAGGTCTCAAGATCATTTGATTGGTTTCTCCCTAGAGCAAAGTAAATGAATCAAGGATTTTCATTTCTCAGGTTCTCTGTTCTTGCTTTTCACTTCTAGGGTTTTGGTGTAGTTTGTGTTTTCCTTCATGAGGTGGCTTGAGGCTTGATATTCTAAAGTCCTGAGGTTATTATCTAGCTATTCCCAAAGTTTCTTGGCCAAAGGATCAAAGTTGAGATGGCAATTTGGAGTTTTGATGTGGCTCTCTGTAATTTTCAATTTTGGGCACAAATCTGAATTTCTTGAGCTATTGTTGATTTCTCTTGTTGAGGTGTGTCTTGCTGCTATTTAGAATAGGTGTGTGCATCCTTGGTTAAGGGCAATCAGCTAGACATGCTTCATTCAGCCAAATTTGGGTTTTTCAAGTCTCCTGCACAGGAAGTTCAGGCTGTCGGTCTGATTTTTAGGGGAGACCGGTCAGACCGGCCTCAGTAGGGCGGTCAGACCGGCGCCTACTGGGCGGTCAGACCGGTCCCAGTAGGGCGATCAGACCGGCCCCTACTAGGCGGTCAGACCGGCCCTTGGGCACCAGTCAGACCGGCCCCCTTTGTTTGGCAACTGATTTTTCCTGCTTTGTCTCATTTCTTCTCTATTTATTTTGGATGAGTTTTTGTAGGAGTTCCAGAGAATATACAACTTCTTCTTCTTCATAGATCACATATCTATTGGAGGGGAAAGTTCGGACTTGAATACTTGTAGTGGTGTTTTTTAAAGAAATGACATTCACCCCCCTCTGTCGCCGATTTCGATCCAACAGGCCGAATTATTTTGTGCTTGACAGAGTATTCTGGGCCTCCCGTCAGACAATAGAAGGCTTCAAGTGGTGCCGTCAAGTGCTAATGATGGACCGCACATTCCTATCTGGCAAGCACAAGGGTACTATCCGGACTGCGGTTGCAGCTGACGCAAATGACCAGTTATTCCCAGTGGCTTTCGCAACTGTAGAAAATGAGAATACGGATAGCTGGCTATGGTTCCTTGCCAATGTGAAGCATGACGTAGTATAAGATCGGCCCGACGTGTGTGTCATCTCGGACCGCAATGCAGGCTTGCTGTCTGCAATGCGAACGATGTAGAACGGGACACAACCCCCTTCCAGTGGAATGACATGAACAACAGGTGGTGCATGAGACATCTTGCGGCGAACTTCCATAGAATATTCCATAGGAAGGAACTAATGAAGATGTTCAAAAAGCTTTGTATGTAGAACCAGAAGAGGAAGTTCGAGGTCTTGTGGAGGCAACTTGATCAGGAGACCAGCAAGCATGTACAACATCTCGAGCAGGCTGAAGCTGGGGCCGTGGAGGGAGGCTCCACGAGAGTTGGGGAGTTCACACAATGGGTTCAGTCCAATGCACCTGACTTGGAGATGTGGTCTCTACTACATGACACCGGCGGAGCAAGGTATGGAATCATGACAACAAACATGTCCGAGGTGTACAATGGTGTTCTGAAGGGCGTGAGATCGCTACCTATCACTGCAATCGTGGAAGAGAGTTGGAACCGTTCAGTTGGATACTTTGTCAATAGAGCCATGATGGCGAAGAAGCATCTAGACGAAGGCAAAGATTTCTCCGAGGTAGCGCAGGCCTACATGGACAAGAAGATGGAGAAGGCTCGTTCGCATATTGCTCATACCATGGATGGCTTACGGAGGAAGTTCGAGGTCCGCCTCAGACAGAAGTACATGATGGGCCAGACTAGAGGGGATCGTAAGCAGGTATGCATGACTGATGAGAGAGCATCTTGCACCTACAACAAGCCGCAACTTCTACACAAGTCATGCTCCCATGTGTACGCGGCATGCGCGGTATGGCACCAGGCGCCCACGCATTACATCTCAAAATACTATGACATAAAGCACCTGTTTGAAACCTAGAGTACGGAGTTCCATTCCTATGGGGTAGAAATGCATTACAAGGACCTCTGACCAGGGCAGGTGAAGTGGGTGCCGAACGATGCACTGAAGCCAAATTTGGGTTTTTCAAGTCTCCTGCGCAGGAAGTTCAGGCTGTCGGTCTGATTTTTTGGGGAGACCGGTCAGACCGGCCTCAGTAGGGCGGTCAGACTGGCGCCTACTAGGCGGTCAGACTGGTCCCAATAGGGCGGTCAGACCGGCCCCTACTAGGCGGTCAGACCGGCCCTTGGGCACCAGTCAAACCGGCCCCCTCTGTTTGGCAACTAATTTTTCTTGCTTTGGCTCATTTTTTTCTCTATTTCTTTTGGATGAGTTTTTGTAGGAGTTCTAGAGAATATACAACTTCTTCTTCTTCATAGATCACATATCTATTGGAGGGGAAAGTTCGGACTTGAATACTTGTAGGGGTGTTTTTTTAAAGAAACGACATTCACCCCCCCCCTCTGTCGCCGATTTTGATCCAACAATTGGTATCAGAGTCGGTTAGCTCTTCCTCATAGATCTTAACCGGTCTCTAGAGCCATGGCGACAGACAAGTACTCGACCAAGCCCCCAATCTTCGATGGGATCGACTATCCCTTCTGGAAGAGCCAGATGGAGACCTACATCCAGACTCAGGGCTACGCCATCTGGCGTAAGGTCAAAGTACGGTATGTTGTTCCTGCCGATGAGAACATTAACGCTGGAAACATGTTTGATGTTGAGGCGAATGCGAAGGCAAGGAACATCATAATCCAGGGGTTGAGCAGAAGCGAGTTTGATCGCATCTCTCATCTGTCGTCGGCCTTCGACATCTGGGAGACCCTCGATGCATACCATGAGGGCACCACCCAGATTAAGACGGTTCGACAGGACCAGTCCCAAGGGCGGCGACGACTTCTCCAGCATGTGCTTCATGGCCCTTGAGGGCGAACTGAGCGACAGCGAGCTGTACTCCGACTTCGACGAGGTATACCCTTCATACGACCAGCTTAATGATGCTTTTCTTAAGCTAGGTAGATTCCATGCTAGATCTAGAGCTAGGGTTAGCGAGTTGGAGAAGGAAGTAGAGAGCTTATCACGGGAGCTTACTTCACTTAGATTTGCTCCCTCCCGTGACGATTGTGATACATGCTCTGCTTTGATTGGTGATATGGAGAAATTAAGTACCTCTCATGATAGTTTGTCTTCTGAGCTTGACACGCTTAAGGTGGAGAATGTTAGTCTTTTGGCTGAACTAGAGATGAGTAGGGTTGTCACTTCTGCATCTACTGTTGTTGAGACTACATCTTGCACCTTATGTGCGGATAAGGACAATGCGTTTAGAGGTCTTTATACCATGTTGCTCGATCTGCTCGAGACTTGTGAAAGTTGCAATAATTTGAAGATGAACCTAAAACGGGCAGATCATAAAATTGCTGAATTACAAGCTTTTCTTCTTGAGCCTATTGCTTCATGTGTGAATTGTCCTAAGCTTACTGCTGAGCTTGAATCTGTTTCTAAATAGTTTCAAGAATTAGTTGATGATAACAACAGATTGGCTCAATTTGCTTCTAAGGACCCTATTAGCTCACCATGCAAAAATTGTGACAAACTAAACTCTGACTTGATTGCATTAGATGAAAAATGTGTGAAGCTAACTAAGGACCTTCTAGAGAAGCCACCATCAGTTGCTTGTAATGTGTGTGCTGCTGAGGGGGAGAGGCCCAAGGGTAAGGTAGAGACGCCTAGCGACGTGAACCAATTGGCTAGTAGTAGTACTGTCCATTCTGAGTCGGCTGTGCGTGCACAAGCCATTCGTTCCTCTGCTGTTGGTTCTTCTTCTTCTACTCCCTTACCTTCTGCTACTCCTTCTTCCCCTTGCTCTTCTTTCACCTCTCTCTTTCGGGAGTGTCAGTATCTTATGAACACTCTCGAGAGATTTGTAGGAGGCAAGAAGAAGCTTAATCTTATTCTAGACCAGTCCAAGATTTGCAAATTTAATCAAGGTCTAGGATACGATTTTTATGACATGAGGAAGCATCCACCTGCCGTGCTCAGACCCATAGCACCAGGTGTGATGGAGACCGAGCCTAGATCTGATGAAGTTAAATTCAAGTCGGCGGGTTTTGTCCAAGGGATTTCTGACAGCAAGGTGATCCCACCTGCTGCTTCGGCCTCTCAGAAGGCGAAGTACCACTGTACCTTCTGTCAGAAGGATGGACACTCGATTGAGCGATGCTTCAGGCGCGCCAAGATCGCACGGAGAGACCGTGTTCGTGATCTTAGGCATATTCAGGGTTAGCCCTAGACCTTGAGTGCACCTAAGACCAACACGAGGTCTAGGTTTGCTTCAGCTGATGGGTTTGGGCAGCATCGAGGACTTGGTTTTTTCGAGTTTTCTGGTTTTCGTTCTCATGCTCCCTTTGGTCGTGACTTCCGCCGTTCTGAGGGTAGATCTCGCTTTCCCCATCGAGATGGCTACCCGCGGCGAGATCAGCATGTTGCCGGTGCTCCGACTCGCTCTCCCGTAGCAGTCGGACCCAGCAACAGCTTCAGGTCTACACAGAGACATTCTGCTTCTTTAAGCGACAGAGAGCATAGGGTAGACAGAGGTCATTCGTGTGTGGCTACTTCTTCTACTCAACGTGTTACTCAGTATTGGGTGACAAAATCACTTTTCATTTACCCCAGTACTGAGACTTTACTCTCTCATTGACTCAGGTTCGCCGGGCAGGGAAGAGAGAGGTTTGGCTCGTTGACTCCGGGTGTTCTCGACACATGACCGGAGACTATCATTGGTTTTCTTCTCTAGCCTGCGCTCCAGGTGATGAGACGATCACCTTCGGAGATGCTTCGTCTGGGCAAGTCATCGCCAAAGGTACAGTGCGCGTTAATGAATCTTTTATTTTGAAAGATGTTGCCTTGGTTAGTAAGCTGCAGTATAATTTGCTTTCTATTTCTCAGCTTACCGATGACGGTTTTGAGGTGAGTTTTAAGAAAAACGCTTGCAAAATTCTTGATTCTTCGGGTAGTCTGGTTTGCGGGATTTCTCGTTATGGGAGCATCTTTCGTGCTGATTTTTCTGAGTCTTCTGGTGATCCTCTCCGGTGTTTGGTTGCTTCAGAGCCCCGTGACCTTACTTTCTGGCATAGGAGACTTGGTCATATCGGATTTGACCATTTGACCCGAGTTAGCGGCGACGATCTCATTCGTGGTCTGCCGAAACTCAAGATGGTCAAAGATATTGTTTGTGCTCCATGCCGGCACGGCAAGATGGTTGCCGCTTCTCACCCTCCGGTCATAGTGACTATGACCGATGCACCGGGACAGCTGCTCCACATGGACACAGTTGGACCAGCTTGAGTGTAGTCAGCAGGAGGGAAGTGATATGTTCTTGTCGTGGTCGATGACTTCTCAAGGTATTCTTGGGTGTTTTTCTTAGTCTCGAAGGATGAGACGTTTACACATTTCCGAGGTCTTTTCAGTAGGCTTTCTGTTGAGCTTCCGGGTGCCTTACAAGCGATCCGCAATGGCAATGGCACGGAATTCAAGAATTCCTACTTTGAGAGGTTTTGTGATGAGACAGGTGTAGAGCATCAGTTCTCTTCTCCGCATGTCCCACAGCAGAATGACGTCGTGGAGAGGAAGAACCGTACCTTGGCCGAGATGGCCAGGACGATGCTTGACGAGTATTCTACACCTAGGAAGTTTGGGCTGAGGCTATTGCGACCGCGTGCCATGTTTCGAACAGAGTTTTTCTTCGGGCACACTTGCATCACACTTCCTATGAGCTGAGATATGGGCGAAAACCCAGTGTCTCTCATTTTTGTGTGTTTGGTTGCAAGTGTTTCATTCTGAAGTCTGGAAACCTAGATAAGTTCGAGTCACGTTCTTGTGATGGTATCTTTCTAGGTTACTCGGCTTCTTCGCGGGCGTATAGGGTTTGGAACTGTAAGTCTAGTAAGTTGGCAGAGACTTGTGAGGTGACCTTCGACGAGGCCAGTCCGGGGACCAGGCCCGATATCTCAGGTTCTTTAGAGCAGTCCGAGCCCATCTTTGTGGATGATGAGGACGATGGAGATGAGGGTTGTCTACCCAATCCAGTCCCTCATCCACCCCTTGAGGTGCCTTCTTCCACTGCACCTCCAGGTGATCAGCCCATGCCTTCGGCTTCCTCTGGAGCTAGTGGCTCTGTTCCTACCTCATCAGCTCATGAGGTAGAGGCCACTTCTTTCTCTCATCCAGGACCTCCCCGACATATCCAAAATGACCATCCTTCTGAGCAGATTATTGGAGACCTTTTTGGGCGAGTCACCCGCTCAAGATCCGGCATATCTCATTTCTGTCTCCATTCTACCTTTGTTGCCTCCTTTGAGCCCAAGGATGTTTGTCATGCTGTCTCTGACGAGTCTTTGGTCAATGCCATGCATGAGTTAGAAAATTTCGAGAGAAACAAGGTCTCGTCACTTGTTGAGCCCCCTTGAAGTCACAATGTCATTGGGACTAAGTGGGTGTTCAAGAACAAGCAGAGTGAGGATGGGGTTGTTATTCGGAACAAGGCTAGACTGGTAGCTCAGGGCTTCTCCCAGGTTGAGGGTCTAGATTTCGAGGAGACCTTTGCCCCTGTATCTAGACTTGAAGCCTTTAGAATCCTGCTTGCTTTTGCGGCTTCTAAGGGTTTCAAGCTTTACCAGATGGATGTCAAGAGTGCCTTCCTCAATGGCTTTATTGAGGAAGAAGTCTATGTGAGACAGCCTCCAGGTTTCGAGAACCCCAAATACCGAACCATGTCTTCAAGCTTTTCAAAGCTTTGTATGGACTTAAGAAGGCCCCTAGAGCTTGGTATGAGAGGCTTAAGTCCTATCTGTTGAGTCATGGTTTTGAGATGGGTAAGGTGGATAAGACCTTGTTCATTCGTAGGCATGGCACATACCTTCTGCTCGTCCAGATTTATGTGGATGACATTATCTTTGGCGGCTCTTCCCATGCTCTCGTTTCACAGTTCTCGAATGTCATGAGCACCGAGTTTGAGATGAGCATGATGGGTGAGTTGACCTTCTTCCTTGGCTTCCAAATCAAGCAGACTCGGGAGGGTACCTTCTTCCATTAGGGAAAGTACACTCGTGCCTCCTGAGACACTTTGACATGAGTGATGGTAAGCCCGTGTCAACTCCCATGGCGTCTACAGCTTCTCTTGACCCAGATGAGGACGGCGAGCCAGTTGATCAGAAGGAGTATCGTAGCATGATTGGCTCCCTCTTGTACCTCACTGCCTCGAGACCTGACATACACTTCGCTGTGTGTCTTTGTGCTCGATTTTAGGCTTCTCCTCACGTATCTCACCGCCAGGCGGTGAAGAGCATCCTTCGGTACCTTCAAGCTACCATTGACTATGGTATCTGGTACTCTTCCTTATCCTGTCTTTCCCTCAGGGCCTATTCAGACGCAGACTTTACTGGCTGTAGGATAGATAGGAAGAGCACTTCTGGCACCTGCTTATTCATTGGCACTTCTCTTGTTTCCTGGTATTTGAGGAAGTAGTCCGGTGTAGCACAGTCCACCGCAGAGGCCGAGTACGTTGCTGCCGCTAGTTGTTGCAGCCATGTGCTTTGGATGGTCTCGACCCTGCGAGACTTTGGGTTAGTTATCGACAGTGTTCCACTCTTTTGTGATAACACTTCTACGATTAACATTGCTAAGAACCCAATGCAGCATTCTCGGACCAAGCACATTGATATCCGATATCACTTCCTTCGAGACCATGTGGAGAAGGGTGACATTGTGCTCCAGTTTGTGGAGAGTGACCACCAGTTGGCTGATATCTTTACCAAGCTTTTGGATAGCTCTAGGTTTTTAGCTCTGCGGGGAGAGCTTGGTGTGGTTTGTCCTTATGGACTGTTGTGAGGGGGAGCTTTGTGCTTTACTGCTTTATCATGATTATTATGCTCTTACTTCTTTCTGTTGCATCGCATACGGGTGCATTGGGTTAGTCCTCCTAGCATAGATTAGAGTGCTTCTCTTGTCTAGCTATTTAGACGTCTTACTCTTATCTTGTGATTCTAGGATGCTGCTTATTAGCTGGTTCTCTTCTTACTAGGTTGAGCTCACTCACTTCTTACAGGTTCTAGCGAGGGTTGTGTAACATCCTGAAAATTTTGAAATCTGAAAATGTGAAGCTTTTGAATTTTTTTGCAATATGTTGTTATTTGAATTGGATTTTATGGTGTTTTCTGAATTTGGTTGAGGTTTCAAAATTTAAGAATTCATAAAAGACAAAGGTGGATATTAGTAATGCCATAAAAGGAAATGTGCAAATAATGAAAACTCAAGATTATAAAATTCAAATCTGGAAAGATGATCCATAAAAGGAAGGGGAGAAGAATTTGGTTTAAAAACAAAACCCCATTTTTAAAATAATGGCATGGATAACAAAGGAAGCAAGTAAATTAAATACCAAAAATTAGTTGGAAATATTTTTACTAAGACCAGAATGTCATCAGGGGCCTCTGTGAATTTTCCTGGAATTTTTGGAGGTCTTTTCATATTTTTCTGAGCTCATTGGGATTTTCTGGCAATTTCTAAAAAGCTGAAATTAAAAATCAGAAATATTAAAACTTCAACCCACCCTTCGGCCGCCACCTGGACGACCTGGATCAACCCACGTCGCTCGGGCGATCCCGCCTTTCCCCCTTCCCCGCTCGCCGCGTGGTCGGCCGCGATTCTTTTTCCCCGCGCTACGGCCCATCTGGCCCGTTCGCCTCTCGCGCCACTCTTGGCCGCCCGATCAGCCTTTCCCGCCGCGCGGTTTCATCCGCGCTGTCGCGATTCCCTTTCCCCTCTCCCGCTGACTGTTGGGCCCGCCCTGTCAGGGTCTTCTTCCCCCTTCGCCCCGACTCCTCTCTCTGCGCGGGGACAGCACCGCGCGCCTCCGTGGCGCGCATGCGACGGCTACGCCTGCCTGTGTCATCCCGTCGCCATGGTGGAAAAGCCTGCAGAGCCGACGCCATCCCTGGATCGACCGCCTCCGCCCACGGTTCGGCGCCTCCGCCCCCGGTTTCGCCCCGCCCCATCGCATCGGCCCGGCCACGTGGCGCCGGTCTTCTGCCCCGCTCCCCCTCGCGCGTGAGAGACTGCAAAAGTGGAGGAGACCGCGCGGGCGTGGGCGTGCTGCGTCATGCACAGTGCGCCTGGCATTAATGCCGCCCGCGTCACCACCTGCCTCCGCCACCTGCTCCAACGCGACCGCACGGGCGCCGCCCGTTGCCAGCTCCCCTCCGAGCGTGTATATAAGGCAGTGGACCGCCCGTTGAGTTCCCCACGTCGTACTCGCCGTCCTCCAGCAGGTAATTGAACCGAGAGCCACTCAATCGCCGGCGAGCCCCTTTCGTTTCCAACTCCGGCCGCCCGCGCAACCCATCGATCCGAGCCACCAAAACTCGATTCCTCTCACCCACACCACCTCCGAAGCACCGCGAAGTCGTCCACGGCCTCGCCCGAGCTTTCCGACACCCGTACATCGCCGTCACCGAGAGCCACCCCGAGTCGCCGCCGCTGCACGCCGCCGACCCATCTCCGGACCTCCTCGGCCCCGGGCGACTGCACCATCGTCTTCACCGCAGCTCGAGGAACGCATTTCACCTCTTCACCGGACCTCCCCGACAGCCCCTCGCCACCGGCCACCGTCGCCCCCGACTCCTCTGCCCGACCCCCTCGTCGGCGTCCTTCAAAAGGATTTCTCATCCTTATAGGGTAGGCAAAGCCTCCCCGCTCACTTGGCTATCAGCGCTCTCTTCCCCCTCCCAACTCCCCGGCCGCGCGCGTTCGAGCCTTCGGCTCCGCAGCGCCGGGTTGAGTTTTCTCAATTTTATTTCGGTCTGACAGGTGGGCCCCACCTGTCAGCCACTGCATCTCCGAGTCATCGCTGACCGCTGGGCCCCACCGGTCAGTGAGACATCTAAGCAAGGACCTTACTGACATGTGGACCCCATGAACAGTAACCGGACCCACATGTCAGTAGCACAGAAAGTAAATAAAATGGGAAATTAAAATAAATCTGAAAATGACAGTGGACCCCACATGTCAGGATTTAGTAATTTTTGGATTTGACCAAAACAGAGAACTTTGACCAATCGTAACTTCTTCATTTTAGCTCCAAATTGAATGAAACAAATTTCTAAATTTGTCTAAATTCAAGATCTATCTAATGGAACCAGAACCATAATTCTTGGAGTTCATTTGAATTTCTGGTGATATTTTGAGTGATTGATTGCTTTCTTTTGTTCGGGTATTTCGCGCGATTAAATAGCGTACGAGACTCAGGAAGAGGAGGTTGAGGCAGCCAATTTATAAGCTTCTGAAGATCAAGACCAAGACCCCCGAGACTCAGGCGAGTCAATACTTTGATCATGTTGAACCTACATTTTCTGCAAATTATTTTTGTTTTAAATTATCAAATTGCATGCTGCTATTTTATATGCAAATACATGTTTAATTTAAGAATATAGTTATATGCCCATTGTTTACCTTGAATAATATTACATCCTCCTTGGAAAATTTGAATGTGTGAACCTTGTCACCCTAGTAAAATTATAGTAGTAACTTTTAGAAATAAGTCCGTAATTATACGCCATGCTTAGTACTGCATAGATACTTGGGGGCGCTGAAATGTCCCCAAACATCATTGTCATTTTAAATCATGAGAAATTGATTTGGGCAGTCATGGTGGGAATGACTGGTATATTTTGACAGGGTTATTTTATGCTCCCAAAACTCTTAAATTGCTTACATATCTGAGCGGATGGTTTGGGGGCTGGTATGTGGTGCAGTGGAAGCACAAATTATGGAGTGTGGTAGAACCGCTCAGATAATACTAAGGACTGAATCTTGTGATGACCTCCTGATGTAAAACAGTACAACCACAAGTCTGTAAAATACAACTTGGCTAAGTAAACTTATCGAAACCCCGGACTCATCTCACTGGTTGGGGTTTGAAGGGGCTACGCTATGGCAAGGGGGCCTGAAGGGACACCAGTGGAGGGTGAAGTTTCCCAGCTGTCCTAACGTCGCGGGTAGTAGAAGTCCGATCGGCGTTAGTGGCTGTGGGAAACATCCCGCGCATAGATGGGACCCACCGCAAGTGGGAGCAGCCCATAAGGTGAGATGACAAAAGGGGCTAGATACTTTGAAAAGTCACTGTGAGGGTCTGCTCAACCACATGACTAAGGAATCGTGTGGGGGCAACGAGTTGATCATCTCTTGTGGTGAAAGTGTACAAACTCTGCAGAGTCAAAACTATTCGAATAGCCGTGCCCACGGTCAAGGGCGGACATGGGAACTTACTCGAGATAGTTCTATTTCAAAATGTTTTGTGGGTGGGATGGAAAAGTGAAGGGCAGCGGAAAGCCCTGATTTGAGTTGTCCTGGGTGTCATCCCAGTGGTAAGTTAAGCGGCTATAACACTGAAAGATGTCATATGGTGTGATGCCATAAGTATGGAAAATATTATGGTGATATTAGGCATATGGTGTGATGCCATATGCATGGAAAATCTTGTTAATATTCCTTGAACATTATGTTTTGTTGCAAAGCTGCTAGGTCTCAGGAAATTTTATGTATTGTATTTCAAATGGTGGCATTTCTATTCTTACAAAATTAAAATAGGGGTGGAATAAATGGAGTCGTAAGAAAAGAAGATGGTTGTTTATGGTAATTGCATACAGAAGTTGGTGGATTCATGTTGATCATAATAGGGATAATGATAGTGTGGATTTTGGAAATATAAATTGGTGGAGCCTAAATGAATATATAGGCTAGATAGATGATTCAAATAATCTTTGTAGAATTAGAGAGTATAAAAGTAATTGTTGGATTACAACACTGATACTTAGTATAAATTCTTGGGAGATGTCGACAATGATGGGATTAATATGATTTGATCAAATACTAGATGGATAATTTAAATCTTGGGAATTTGGAGGTATGAAAATAACTATGGGAGATTAATCTTGATCAATGATAATCTTGGTGGATATTTATTAGAGAATTCTAGATTTGATCAAGGACATTTTTGGTGAATGTATACTAGCGATTCGTAGACTTGATCAACGATATTCTTGGTGGAGGTACAATAGTGAAGTAGTTAGAGATGTATTATAAGGTGATAAGTGGAAAAGCAAATTATAGTTGTCGATCAGTAACAAAAAGGATTGGATTGTTAGGAATTAGAATACAGAAGATATTGATGGATTAAATAAATGATACTAGATAAATGATGTCACTAGCTGTTTGGAGTTTTAGGCGCCAATTGATTGCTGGATTATATAATTGATAAAATTCGCTATTTGGAGTATTTGACAACACTAAATACAGTAAGTGTGTATTTGGTGGATTAACTAAATGATATCGCTCACTATTTTGAGGGTTAAATAGTAAACAATATGGAAAGAAAGAGATCGGTGGATTAGTTAAATGATATGGCAATCGCTGTTGGGAGTCTTAGACAGCAGTTAGTAAAGAGCATGAGTCCTTGGTGGATTTAGTCGATGATGTCATTTGCGGTGAGGAGTCTTTAGGTCACAAAAACAACAATATGATATAATAATAGAAATGCTACTAGACGCGTTTTACGGCAAATAAAACAACCCGAGCCTCTCCTTTGTTAAGCCATGCATACTATTTATTTGCATTCTGTGTATTGGCTCGCGGAGCACGGGGTCGGAGTGCTCACGCTCGCTTTTGCAATAAAATTCAGACTCGGGAATCAAATCACCTCGCCTCAGCAACAAGATTGGACAAGCTGGCCGAGAAGATGAAGATGTCAAGGGCTAGGTCGCGAACCTCCAGTTGGCTGCCTGTGGGCACGTCCTGAAGGTCCCACCTGTGTGCTTCGTTCTTCCGCGGCTGCAATTTATTGATTTCGGCCTAATCGGCCCATGAGTAAGTCTACTATTAAATTTACGCTTTCCGCATGATATGTATTTTGATATTCATTACTGTAACTGTGAGCACTATCTACTGATCCAGGGAATAGTGCAGTAATCACAGAGGAATCCGGATTGTAAAATCTGGGTCCCTACAGGTTGGGCCACCCTCGGGTAGACGGGGTACGTGTTTGCTACTTAGTCTGTTAGATGATCAGTTGATAGTCCTGGAGTCATATGGGGTAGATGAGAGTCAGTCTAAACCATAGTTTCCTCTATATCTTGTCTATGCTTTAAGGACTGTCTTTTTTGATTTCTTTCCCAGCTTCTCAATTTTATTGCCTTGGTTCAGGGGGAGTTCATTTGGGAGCTTCTGGAGCTTAATATTGACATAACTCAACTTGAACTAAAAGTTGCATCACATGTTGAGGGGAGCTGGATTTTTTTCTTGCATGTCATTTGCATTGTAATATAACTCCGTGGAGCCTTGATTATTATCCTTTCATGACATGTTTTATAATGCATTACATCTTGCCATGATTTGAGCTTACTTGCTAGATTGATCATGACTTTATATGTGTAGTCAAGTCTTTGCCATGATAGGTTGATTAAAATGCACAACTTGAATTAATTCATGTCATGTTAATTTTTGAGACTAGTATGTCTTTAGTTATCCTCTTATGATTCATGCCATGTCAAATAGGCTGAGTTGAGTCTTGAATCTTTATTGAGCTTTAGATCGAGCTATTCTAGTTTCTTGATGACACATAAGTTAGTACAAGTCTTCCATTCATGTAAATGCAAAAAGATCTCTTTTGTGCGAAAAAACTGATCTCACCAATTCTTTCTCATGAGACGGCTTGCCATTGCACAAGGCATGAACTCAGGGGGAGTTTTGGATGATCAAGATCATCTCCTTAAGCTTCTTGCTTGGAGTGGTCGCATAAGGCTTGAGATCTAGCACATGTCTAAAAATGTTGGTTGGAAACAATCATGAGCTTTAAGAGAAAAACTTATGACAATTGTGCTCAATTTGCTAAAATTACAAGACTCACAAGTACTTCAACAAATGTCTCATTCTTGAACCTGAAGCACTCTAAATTGACTCAACACTAGTTTCTTGGTTTAACTTAGATTATTGACATGGCCTGCATCACCTTTGGATACCTTTAGCTAGACTATACTCATGGTTGACTTGACATGCTAAGAAATTCGATCAAATTTCAGATTATGACTTATTTGGCTTAGCTTGTCTCTACATACATTGCCATGATCTTGATAGCATGCTTATGTATTATGGCTTGATGTAATTCTTATATAGTCATTTTGGATAATTCCCATGGCTCTACATGTTCAGAATAAACCAACTTCAGCCATTTCATCCTGTATCATCACTTATTCTCTTCCTTGCACCTTGATGATTTTATTGCCAAAAGGGGGAGAATAGTGGGAGAAAAAGCCATTTTTGGAGCTTTGCGGAAAACTTGCTCTTTCTTTTGCTCCTTGTGTCAACATGGTCATTAGCATCATTTTCTTCCTTTGGACCATGTTTGACTTTCTTTCCTTTCAAACTCAACTTTGTGTTTTTTCTGAGTTTGTCAATATACTCATCAAGGGGGAGATTGAGAGACCATGTGGTTATGACCCCATGGGTGTGATGAGTAATTGACATCCGTTTAGGAAAGTCGAGTTTGGATTATGTGGTTCGGACCATGTCGTTGCGTGGTGCAATCGGCTTCGGTCGGATTTGGTCAAACCTGGTCAAGGTGATTAGGATGCATATTTTGTTGATTCGACAGGTTTGGGCTCTTTCATGTGTAAGTATGACTCTTTGATGCTATTTATGCTTACATGTGTCGAGCGGTGCTATGTGATGTGTTTCTTGTCTGTGATGGCTGCATGACGTCGAGGCAAGGCACAGAGGACCGGACTAGGCGCACGCGGTGCCGAGGTAAGAACGGTCGAGGTGTGCCGAAGACGGCGGAGACTCGAGGTGGTTGCGAGGCTTGGACGACAAGAAACGCGGAAGCTTCCCGGAAGGTGTAGGAGGGGCGTTTCGGTAAAAACGCAAAGCTGCATATGGAAGCGGGTTTGATTAGCATTAGCGGGGTAAAGGTGGAGGCTTATTAGGCAAAGCAAAAGGAAGACCCATTAGTGATGGCTATATAAAGGAGAGGGTTTCCTGCATGTAGTCATGGTCTTGGGGGTGGTTTTCACTTTGCTCTTTAGTTGGTTTTGCTTTGAGGCTTTAGTTGGTATGGGTTGTTGAGAGCAGGAGAGTAGGCTTGGGTCTGTGGTTGGTGTCTCCCGTAGCTCTCTGTATCCCCTCTCTCAAGCATGTAGTGCTCTCGAGTGTTTCTTGATCTTGAGTGAGGGAGAGGATGGATTGAGACTCTTGTAAGCATTCCTCTTGTATTCAATCGGGGTATCGGGACTCATATGTAATCCTTTTGTTTCCAGGAATGAAATCCCAGAAGTTTATTTCTCGTGCTCATGTCTGTTCTTCGTTCTTCTCTTTTTGGTGATTTTTGAGCTTTCTTGTTTTTGAGTTGTTTCTTGCCGAGAAGTCTCAAAATGGGTTGCTCTGTGATGGGAATAGGTCTCAAGATCATTTGATTGGTTTCTCCCTAGAGCAAAGTAAATGAATCAAGGATTTTCATTTCTCAGGTTCTCTGTTCTTGCTTTTCACTTCTAGGGTTTTGGTGTAGTTTGTGTTTTCCTTCATGAGGTGGCTTGAGGCTTGATATTCTAAAGTCCTGAGGTTATTATCTAGCTATTCCCAAAGTTTCTTGGCCAAAGGATCAAAGTTGAGATGGCAATTTGGAGTTTTGATGTGGCTCTCTGTAATTTTCAATTTTGGGCACAAATCTGAATTTCTTGAGCTATTGTTGATTTCTCTTGTTGAGGTGTGTCTTGCTGCTATTTAGAATAGGTGTGTGCATCCTTGGTTAAGGGCAATCAGCTAGACATGCTTCATTCAGCCAAATTAGGGTTTTTCAAGTCTCCTGCACAGGAAGTTCAGGCTGTCGGTCTGATTTTTAGGGGAGACCGGTCAGACCGGCCTCAGTAGGGCGGTCAGACCGGCGCCTACTGGGCGGTCAGACCGGTCCCAGTAGGGCGGTCAGACCGGCCCCTACTAGGCGGTCAGACCGGCCCTTGGGCACCAGTCAGACCGGCCCCCTTTGTTTGGCAACTGATTTTTCCTGCTTTGTCTCATTTCTTCTCTATTTATTTTGGATGAGTTTTTGTAGGAGTTCCAGAGAATATACAACTTCTTCTTCTTCATAGATCACATATCTATTGGAGGGGAAAGTTCGGACTTGAATACTTGTAGTGGTGTTTTTTAAAGAAATGACATTCACCCCCCTCTGTCGCCGATTTCGATCCAACAGGCCGAATTATTTTGTGCTTGACAGAGTATTCTGGGCCTCCCGTCAGACAATAGAAGGCTTCAAGTGGTGCCGTCAAGTGCTAACGATGGACCGCACATTCCTATCTGGCAAGCACAAGGGTACTATCCGGACTGCGGTTGCAGCTGACGCAAATGACCAGTTATTCCCAGTGGCATTCGCAACTGTAGAAAATGAGAATACGGATAGCTGGCTATGGTTCCTTGCCAATGTGAAGCATGCCGTAGTATAAGATCGGCCCGACGTGTGTGTCATCTCGGACCGCAATGCAGGCTTGCTGTCTGCAATGCGAACGATGTAGAACGGGACACAACCCCCTTCCAGTGGAATGACATGAACAACAGGTGGTGCATGAGACATCTTGCGGCGAACTTCCATAGAATATTCCATAGGAAGGAACTAATGAAGATGTTCAAAAAGCTTTGTATGTAGAACCAGAAGAGGAAGTTCGAGGTCTTGTGGAGGCAGCTTGATCAGGAGACCAGCAAGCATGTACAACGTCTCGAGCAGGCTGAAGCTGGGGCCGTGGAGGGAGGCTCCACGAGAGTTGGGGAGTTCACACAATGGGTTCAGTCCAATGCACCTGACTTGGAGATGTGGTCTCTACTACATGACACCGGCGGAGCAAGGTATGGAATCATGACAACAAACATGTCCGAGGTGTACAATGGTGTTCTGAAGGGCGTGAGATCACTACCTATCACTGCAATCGTGGAAGAGAGTTGGAACCGTTCAGTTGGATACTTTGTCAATAGAGCCATGATGGCGAAGAAGCATCTAGACGAAGGCAAAGATTTCTCCGAGGTAGCGCAGGCCTACATGGACAAGAAGATAGAGAAGGCTCGTTCGCATATTGCTCATACCATGGATGGCTTACGGAGGAAGTTTGAGGTCCGCCTCAGACAGAAGTACATGATGGGCCAGACTAGAGGGGATCGTAAGCAGGTATGCATGACTGATGAGAGAGCATCTTGCACCTACAACAAGCGCAACTTCTACACAAGCCATGCTCCCATGTGTACGCGGCATGCGCGGTATGGCACCAGGCGCCCACGCATTACATCTCAAAATACTATGACATAAAGCTCCTGTTTGAAACCTAGAGTACGGAGTTCCATTCCTACGGGGTAGACATGCATTACAAGGACCTCTGACCAGGGCAGGTGAAGTGGGTGCCGAACGATGCACTGAAGCACGTCGGCCATAGGCGACGACATAGTCGTCGCATTCGTAATGACATGTATGATAGCCAGCGTGGGTATCAGGTTCGGCGCCCGATGTGCGGACTATGCAAGACGGTTGGCCATTCCTTTAGGCATCAAGTAATGCTCCATAGTACGAAGCACATAGTTCTTCGTTGTTGACTGCTGATTCGGTGTTTTTTAACTACTAAGGGCCTTTGTTGTGCTCATCTTGTGTATGCGAGCACATGATCTTGCAACCTTTAACCTATGCTGAATGTATCTTATGGAAATATTTGTATGTACAATTTGTTTGAGTCATTTCTGAGAGACCATGTGGAGGTGTCCCCATGTTTGTGGTGAGTAATTGACTCGGTTTCTGGAAAGTTTGAGTTTGAGTTGGTCGGTTTGCGCCGAGTTAGTGCATGGTGCGGTCCGGTTCGGTTGGACTTGGTCGATCGCGGTTGGGAGTGCTTAGGACGCTTGTTTTCCTTCTCGATCGGTCGACTTGGGTATTTCATGCTTGAGTACCTTTTTGTTAATGTTAATGTTGTTTATACTGTTTCGTACGGTGCTATGTGACGGTTTGCTTGTCTGTGTGACTGCAAGACTTTGGAGTTAGGTCATGGTGAGGCGTGGGAGTACCGGGACTAGGCACAAGAGGTGTTGAGGTCTAGACGGTCAGAGACGTCAAAGATGATCGAGGCTGCTGAGGTGGTTATGAGTTGGGAGACAATGAACCGGAGCTAGATCTACCGGTGATGGACACGACGGGCAACGACGAGAGGACCAGGACTAGGCTCAGGGAGGAGTCGAAGGTCCAGATGGTTGGATGTCGGTTGCGGTCGTGTGCGATGGAACAGACCAGGACTAAACTCAGGAGGAGTCGGAGGTCCAATCGGTCGGAGTCGGGTGGACATGACGGGCGACGACGAGGTAGACCGGGACTAGGCTCAGGGAGGAGTCGAGGTCCAGAGGGTCAGGATGCCGGGTGCGGTCGTGCGATGACAGGAAGCTTCCAGGAAGTTGTGGCAGGGGCATTTCAGTAAAATGCGCGAGGCTGCAAAATTGGAAGCAGGTTTGGTTGAAGATAACGGGTTGGAGTTTCGTTAGTGGATAAGAAGAGGAGGTTAGGGTTTGAGTGGTGTGGTCAAATCCTAGTTTTCCCTCCTTTCTCTCATGTGAGGGTGTTTTGGCAGTTTTGCCTTTTGCGTGTGTAATTCATGGAGTGGGCATTGGCTGCCACTTCTTGAATTTCTTCTTTGAGGTGAGCTCCTGCCTATATATGTGGAGAAGGGGAGGCAGAGCTTAAAAAAGCAAGTAGAGAGCTCAGGTAGTGTGGTGTTTGCTCTGGTTGTCTCTGCGTGTGTGTTTCTCAGTGGTGGGAATGGGTTGAGAGAGTTGTAAAAGAACCATTTGTAATAGCCCATGTGTCTGAATCAATATGAAATGGATTGAGCTTGGCTATCCTTTTTCTTTGTGTCTGTATTTCAGTTCTCCTCTTTTGAAGCACTGTTGTTCTCTGTGATTTAAATGTTTTTATTGTTTCTTTGCTCAAGAGTTTGCAAAATGGATAGCTCTGAACTGGGATAAGATCTCCAAGGCATCTTGGCCAGCTTACCCGAGAGCAATAATTTCTAGAAGCAGATTTCTCTCCAAAATGTGTTTGACTCATTTCCTCTGTTTTGTTCAAATTAGGGTTTGGAGGCAAGGCACTTTAAGATTTCTTGTTTTCCCCTCAAAAGCATGGCTTCAAATTTGTGTGTTCTTGCCTTGAGGCCATTCCATGGTGTATTTCAAAATCTCTTGTGCAAAAACTTGGAGAATGACAACCAATTTGGAAATATGTCTGTAACAGCCCAGATTTTTTTTGCTAAAATAAAAATAAATAAGTAAAAGTTAATTAAAATAAAATCTAAATTAAAATAAGTATTTTTGTGCCTAAAGTTTAAATTTGGATTTGCCTTGAATTTCTGTTTTTGAAAAAGCTGGATTTGAAAAGCATTTTCAGAAAATCCTAAAATTATTATTAAATAAAATGATATTTTGATTTTATATAAAAATCTTATGTCAAATTAATTATTTGGAGTTATTTGGCTTTTATTTGGTTTCCTGGATTTTCTGGAGTTCAAAAATGTAATTTTGAAATTAAAAGGTATTTTAAAGTATGAAAATTAAATACCAATATTAGTTGAAAATATTTTTATTAAGTCCAAAATGTCTCCAGGAGATTCTCTGAATTGTTCTGGAATTTTTGGAGTTTATTTCATTTTTTTCTGAGGCTAAATGAATTTCCTGGCAATTTCTGAAAATCTGAAAAACAAAAATTAGAAAATTAAAACCCTCTCCTCCCTCCTCCGGCCGCCACGTGGACGGCCAGATTGCCGCCCACGTCGTCGCCTCCATCCCGCCTTCACCACCTCCCCGCTCGCCACGCGTACGGGCTCGATCCGAGCCACGTCGCCCCTCAGCCCATCTGGCCATCCGCCCCGCTTCCATCCTCCCCCGCCCGATCGCCATCCGACGCACGCGCGTCCCCGCTCTCTCTCTCTTCCCCCCCTGACCCACCTGTCGGCGCCCCTCTTCCCTCCCTTCGCCTCTCTCTCTGGCCGCGGACCCCACCCGGCAGCCTCCCTCTCCCCTCGCTCGCTGACCGCCCGGGCCCGCCTGTCAGGGTCATCTTCTTCGCCGCGCCTCCTTCCTTCTTCTCCTCTCCCCTTTCCTTTTCCGGCCGCTGACCGAATCTTCGCCGCGCCTCCTTTCCTTCTCCGCCTCTCTCCGGGTTTTGGTATCCGCTCGCCGCCTGGGATCAAATTCCCCAGTCCCCGCGCCCCTCTTTCCTTCTACGGCCGCCCCTTCCTTCTTTCCCCCTTCTTCCCTTTCCGCCGCCCACCGTCTCCGGCGAGGAATCCTCGCACCCCCGCTCCCCTCCGCCCCTATATAAACCCCCCACCGGCACCTCCTTTCCTCGCACCACCTCCCTCCGCTCCCTTCTTCCCTCCCCGGGCACCGTAGCGCCCTCGAGCCGTGCGCCCAAGCTTCCGAGCGCCGGAGCTACTCCGGCGAGGGATTGCGGTCGTCTCCGGCGTCCTCTGCCCCGACACCACCTCCCTCGGCCTCCCCGCGCCCGTGCGAAGATCCTCCGCCCCTCGGCTGCGCCTCTCCGCCACCGGAGCCGCCTCGCCAACGTCGACCGAGCCGCTCCGCCGCCTCTCCCTCGACGCCGGCCGCCTCCGCCTGTCGCCGCACCCCGCAGGAGGTATAGCCGTATTCCCCGTACGCCCCTCTCCCGGTTTCGACCGCCGCTGGCCGCCGCCGCACCGCCGTTCGCTGGCGAGGCTCGCTTCCCCGTATGCGCTCCGGCCGGTCCCGTCAGCGTGCCCGCGTGGCAGGTGACGCGGCGCCACGTCCTCGGCCACGTCGGCCTCCCGCTCCCCGTCAGTGCCACGCCAACCCGGCCCCGCCACCCGTGCCACCTCACCACCCCCTCTCCTCTGTGGGCTCGGTCCATGGACCCATGGCCCACCTGTTAGTGGGATTTATCCCGTGCTGACATCATGCTGATGCATTAAACCCAAATTTCCCGTTGAAAAATATTTCGGCTGAAAATGAAAATCCCTGGCTGATGCAATGCTGACGCCATAAATTCTTTTCTTTTAGAAAAATAATTCCAGAAAATCCCTTTTTCTATTTTCTCTCTTTTCAAACTTCCCGAAGCTCGTTCTCCTTCATCCTAACTCCTATTTAGCCCATTCAAATTTCTAAATTCATCAAAAATTCCCCTCTATCCATTTCTAGCCTCAATTCAAATATTTGAAGTCAATTTGAATTTAATTTGAATTTATTTGAATTTTGTGAGTTATTTTGACGTGTAGACTTCGACGATTCGGAAAATTTCTTCGACGAAGATTCAAACCAAGTTGAAGAGCAAGGCAAGTCACACTCCTTGACCATGTTGATCCCAGATTGCAAATAAAATTTTGTTGATTTAAATTATATTGCATGCATAATTTTATTCAATGTAATTCAATTCAGTTTTAATTTTAGTTAATACCTGTTTGTTATTACCTCCTTTGACATTGCAAATCCTTATACCTTGTGACCCTAGAATAAAACTCTAGTTAATACATTAGTGTTGGCTAGAGAGTTTAAATCAAATGCTTAGACCCGCTTAGTCATAATTTTGATTTTGGGATACCTTTTCATATAAAATGATAAGCTTTTGAACTGTATTCTTGACTTCGGTGAGTCAAGAAGGATTATGAAATATTTTGAAAATAAAATATAAAAACTGGTTTAGATTTAGGCAATTGGTTGCGTGGTGGGTGCAGGCATGCACTGTTGTTCGGAGACACAGTGTTGATTGTTGGGCACAGGGGGTATGTGGTCGAGCCTAAGTCAATTAAGGACCGGTCTGTGAGCTACTGTTGTAAAGCCCTATCGTACTACCACAAGGCTGGTATAGGACAGCCCTGGCTGAATAATTTGCGAGTCCCAACCTGGGTCATGTCGTAGGATGAAAGTGAGCGTGGCGTAGGCCATGAGAAGTCTCACTCGGCTCAAGAGGGGGTCCCGGTCTGGTGGATTCCTTACTGGGGTGAAACCTTAGAGTTGGCTTAGCCAGGTTGAAGGCTTTGCATTGTAAAGGCCTTGTCACGACTCCTCGCCGCACACCTAAGGAAGTGTGTAATCTAGTGGTAAAACGGGATGATCGTGTCTTGTGGGTAAAGCTGTACAACCTCTGCAGAGTGTATAACCTATCCTGGATAGCCGTGCCCACGGTCATGGGCATGCCGAGTAAAAGTTTTTCATGGATTAGACTTTGTTTTTTCAAAAATAGTTTCGAAAACCTTGTGGATGGATGAAATCCACGAGAGATGAAAACCTTGCGGATGGATGGAATCCGTGAGAGATTGAAATCTGGTGAATGGATGGAATTCATCAGAGTTGCGCAGTGAAACCGTGTGGATGGATGGAATCCATACGTGATCTTTTGGAAAAGATGGTCCGGGTGGGATGCCCGTGGATAGGTTGGTGTTTGGTTGGAGCCTGCACTGACGGTAATACTTTCAATTACAAGTACTGTTGTAGGACCGAAAAGGCAACAGAGGGGGGTGAATGGTGCCTTAAAATCTCTCCAAGTATTCACACAATCTTCTTCTCCAATAGCTACAAAGCTATGAAGGGGAAGATCGAATGTTCACTGGAGAACAGAAGATCAGACTGACACCCGAACTAGAACTGCCGCTGGCCGAGGACATAACAAGGCAGTCGAAAGGATCTATCGTGATCACTCTGACAAAGAGATAGACCGTCTGTTTCAGAGAGATCGAACGCCAACTCGTGGTCGATCAAGTCACTCGGTAAGACAGACGATCCACTGAAAACCCGAGATCTGACCGACAATAGAGACTGCACAGTAATGACCGAAAACAGAGAAGGCGCGCACGACCAACAAGACAAGCCAGAGCTCATGACCACTTGCTTTGATTTCCAAATATCTTGCGATTCACAAAGCAATCGGGTATGAGACTTTAGACAATGTTTGCTCACGTCCTTTGACAGAGAAAAACCAAGGCAGTGAAAAACTTCTTTGCTGAGATCTGGACAAACGGCGTGGTCGAAACCGAAACAGAGAATTCGGTCGACTCATGCACAAAAGTCTCAACGTGGTCGTAGCGAATGCAGAGCATGTACTCGGCGCACGACCGCGAGACGCAAACACTTCTCCGAATCAACTCTTGCTCTCGGGAATGAACTGGCCAAATAGCCTTGAGACAGATTCCCTGTTCTGAGCAAATCAAAACTAGGCCTACTCAAACCAAGAACACAAATAAACGAAGGAACAAAGAAAGCGCAAACAAATCATTCAAACACAAGACAGAGAACACAACTCAGAGTTTTCATTCCAACCATCAAGGAGTACAAGGAATCCCGATACGCCCGGAGAGCATAGAGAGGAGCTCACACCTCTTCTCTTTCTCTCTTTCTCGATTATTCATACATAGATTCTCCACTCATCCTCTCTCTCTCACACAATCCCAAGAACACACTCACAGATTCCCATGGGAGGGAGAGGCGGCTGCTTCCAAGGCCCAGCCGGCCAACTCACTCAAACTCGTGCCTCCCATCTCCCTTTTATAGCCTTACACCCGAGACTAACCCTAATGGATCCATCCATTAGTCCACACTGGGGCTAACCCGTAAACCCCCTCCTAACACCGGGTTTTACACACTGCACACACGCGGCAACCCGTTACAGCCGACAGCCGACAGGGTTACAGTGCTTTTACAGGAAACCACTTCCCTTTGCAGGCCTGAGTCAATTCTCCAAATTGCCCTCACGCACCTTCCCGGAAGCTTCCTGTTTCCTTGCTGATCACGCACGACCGAACCTACCTCCAACCGATCGGACCTCCGACTCCTCCAGAGCCTAGTCCCGGTCCGCGTACGCAACCACCTTGAGTCCCAAGTCTTCTTTGGCTTCACCCAGTCGTTCTGGACCTCAACATCTCCCATGTCTAGTCCCGACCGCTCCAAGCCTCACCAAGACTTGTCTCCGCACGTCCGCGCCTGCCTCCGACCGATCGGACCTCAACTCCTCCAGAGCCTAGTCCCAGTCTGTTTTGCTGTGCACGACCGCACCCGGCCTCCTGACCGTCTGGACCTCAGCTCCTCCCTGAGCCTAGTCCCGGTCCTTCTTGCCGTTGCACGTCGCGTCCGCCTCCGGTAGCTCTAGCTCCGGTTCCTCGTCTCCTCGGCTTGCAACCACCTCACCAGCCTCGATCATCTTCGGCGTCTCCGACCATCTGGACCTCAACACCTCCTGTGCCTAGTCCCGGTCCTCCCACGCCTCACCATGAAATAGCTCCGAAGTCCTGCAGCCACACAGACAAGCAAACCGTCACATAGCACCGCACCAGACAACAGACAAAGCATCGGTACAACCAACAAGTGTCACAGCACAAAACCTGATCGTAAACCCCCTACGACCACTCGAATGCACAACTCAAGAAATGGTCGAAGCCCTGGAACACTTCCCTGCTTCCTTCGACCACACAACATGTCGTTACGACCGTCTCACAGCTCACTACGACCATGCGGACACATGCCACAACCATCGCTAGCCGCTACGATATTATCGCATAAGGACCATACCCCATACGACCACTCTGTTGCACAGAACAGAGAAACCCTCCAGCTCACAAGAGCCTTCCTGCAGCCTACGATCACTCACTAGGCTGCTACGACCGCCAAGACACAAGCTACGACCATTGCAAGCTTGCAACGATTACCACACAGCGGCTACGACTACTTACTACCAAGACTGGTCGCTAAGATCACAAAGTCGAATCAACTCCTACGACTACCAAGTCGTAGAGCCAGACATCAAGTCATGAGCCTTTACGACCACCAAGTCGTAAAGCTCGATCGACCACCAAGTCGATCCCACGACTACATAACCAGTCACCAAGTCGAATCGGCCTCAGCCGACCACCAATCAGTCACCTAGGATCACCGATCACACAGGCTTCGACTTCTGCACCTGATCGCTACAACTACCAAGTTGTAAAGCAGATCACCAAGTCGTACCGAGCCTACGACCGCACACAACATTGCTACGACTTTATCGCTCAAAGTCTACGACCTCATCCCAAGTCGTTCTGACCGATCGAAATGATGAACCAATAAATGCACGAGGTCTACGACTTCACCACAAAGCCATACGACCGATTCCCAACTCACATGGTCGATCCTAGAGGTCATACGACCAATTCCCATGTGTCTACGACCACGTTCAAACATCTCGGGCACAACCGACCGCCTACGACCCCAGAAGACTACATCTGACGCGCTACGAGTGATTCCGACCGTTACCGAGCACTTCCGACCGAGTCCCGCTGCATTTGGACCGCGTCCGATCGCTCCTCACGCCCGTCTAACTGCATCACAACGTGGTCGTAGAGCGCCGACTACTCAACGTGGTCGTACGCCCGAGCGCCGACTTCCGACCACAGCAATCGTAGAATCGACTTACGACCTCAAACCACGGCCAACGTGGTCGTAGCTGCTTCCGATGGCCTTCGACCACAGCCAGAGTGGTCGTAAACGCCACAACATGGTCGTACAGCCTTCCGACCACGACCAAACCAGTCGTAACCTCTTCTGATGTTCTCCGTTCACACCCAAGGTGGTCGTAAAGCTATCTGGCGACCTCCGACCATGGCCAAAATGCGCTGCGGTGGTCGAAACACTTCCAGCCGCTCAAGACAACAAACAATGTGGTCGTAAGGCTATTGCCAAGCAAGTCGTAAGGGCTTAGGAACCAACAAAGAGACCCATTCTCCTCTCAAACTTCAAAAACCAAACTCAATCTCACTAGATTAAGAGTCAATTACTCATCACAACCATGAGGCGACCTCCACATGGTCTCTCAATCTCCCCCTTGATGAGTATATTGACAAACACAGAAAAAGGCAAGAAGATGGGTTTGTTTTTGAAAAGAAAAGGAAGGAGAGATACATGAGCTAGACATGGTCTAAAAGAAGTGAAGACAGAACCCATGACCATGTTGGCAAAAAGTGTCCAATCTTGCTCATGGTCCAGAGACAAGAGCTGTTGCTCTCATGACCATTGTCAGAGCAAGACGACCAAGTATTCTCCCCCTTAAAGCCCTTTTTCAATCCTTATCCCATCTCTTAATGCAAATTCCCATTCTAATGCCTTTTGCACCCCTTAATGCATTTTTCTCTATCCTTCTCCCCCTTTTGGCAATAGAGTCATCAAGATGCAAGGAAGAAAAATAGAGCATGAATTAAATGGAGTGCCGACAGTTGATTTGATGAAGGCAATGAGAGCTGAGGGAGCCATGAAAATTATCTAAACTGACTTCAACGAAAATTATACCAAGCCATAAAAGGTGACAATGCTATCTAGATCATAACAAACTATGTATTGCCAAGCTCAAGCCAAATAAATCATGATCTTTAAATTAAATGTTTAATTAGCATGTCAAGTCACTCAAGATTATAGTCTAGAAGAAGGTATCCAAACGTGAGTCAAGCCATGTCAATATTCTAAGCGAAATCAAGAAGCTATAGTTGAGTTGATTTAGAGAGCTACAAGCCCAAAAATGAGACATATTGTTCAAGCACTAGGTATCACTTGTAGCACTTTGGATACCACTTGAAGAAGATTTGTAGTTGAGTAAAATTAGCACATTAGGCTTTTATCAGAAATTCATGGTTGGTTTAAACCATTTTTCACAAGAATTTTTTTTGTTTTCATAGCCATGTGCTAGATCTCAAGCCTTATGCGATCACTCCAAGCAATAAGCTTAAGGAGGTGATCTTGGTCATCCAAAACTCCCCCTGAGTTCATGCCTAGTGCAATGGCAAACCATCTCATGAGAAAGAATTGGTGAGATCAATTTTTTCGCACAAAAGAGATCTTTTTGCATTTACTTGAGTTAGTTCATGAACAAAGAGTTAAAACTTAACTCATGCATTACTAATGAACTAACTTAGCTCAATCTAAACCTCAAAAATAGATTCAAGACTCAACTTAGCCTATTCGACATGGCCTGAATCAAGAGAGGATCACTAAAGCCAGACTAGTCACAAGATTGAACAAGACATGTTTTACTTTAAGTTGTTCACATTTAATTAAGCTAGTATGGCAAGAGCTAAGCAGCACATAGAAGGGCATGATAAATCAAGCTATCACAAGATATGGCAAGATATAAAGCATGATATCATGTCACATAAAGATAATAGTCAAGGCTCCAAAGACTGTACATGCATTCATGTGAATTTTATGCATTATGAGACAAAAGAATGCACACGAGATGAACTCCCCCTGAAAGCTAGCCCGAACAGATAGAAAGGTTCCAACTCCCCCTAGAGAAGGCAACTCGAGAAGAACCAAGAAATTTGGCGCAAAAACCAGAAAACGAGGGTTCTAACTCAAGGAGGTGATTCCCAAACACACCCTATCCACATGATCTCTAGTCTGTAACCTCATACCACGGGGCAAAAGCACACTATGTCTATGCACAAGACTCTAGTGGCCAAGAAAAGGTTCAATCTAGGTAGAAGAGAATCCTAGAGAACCAAAGCCCAAACTAGGTAGTAAATAATCCTAGAGAACCATTTGGACGAGAGGTGTGATCGAGACAATATCACCTAGAGTCGGTTCCTGTCTAACCAATCGGACCCTTCCTCCCACTAGAACAGATAAACAAAGCAAAGCCAAGTGGAGGGAAGCAAAACACTGAAAGATCACAAGGGAAAACAAACCTCTGTCATGGTCGCTTGGTTGGTAGTCGTGGTCGTAGAAGAGTACTGGTAGTAGTCGTATAGGAGTCCCGACCTCGGTTGAGTGATCGAAGTCGCCTCGGCCATGGTCGTAGATGTGTTCAGCTCATGATCGTAGTCCAATTCGGGGTGGTCGAACACGAAACCAGGTCATGGTGGTAGTTGCGTCTTGGTTGTAGTCGCAGATGAGTCTGGATCGTGGTCGTTGCGTCCTGGCCGAGGTCATAAAATGAGTTCGGCCGAGTGTCCAGACCATGGTCGTGGTAGCTACGACGTGGTCGTAATGACCAAAGGAGTGGTCGTAAAGCTGTACCAGTCTCCCCCTCACACACAGCCTGCAGTTTAAACACAGGGAACAACTGGTGTCCTAGTACTGGGGTAAATGATATACAGGCATGATCCAGTACTGAGACAAAAGACAACAAACAGTAGCATTACAAATATTAATGCATGAGAACACACCCCCCACAAGCTCAATCTAGCCCTCATCAAAAGCATCTAGAACAGCGAGCCTAGAGCCACCCAATACTAGAAGAAGCTTGTGACCTATCCACAGTTCTCATGATGTCTAAGCATAAGCACAGACTAATGCTACCAAGGTGTTGTACATTTTATGTCATGCCAAAAACCGGAATGAGAAAGATCAAGGTAAACATGTATCTCAATGAATCACAACCATGCACATAGCAGGTGACAAGGAAAGATCACAGAAGCATATGCTATCATGGATATAAGCATGTATACCAGAAAAGATAAGAAGGCATGAATAAACAAAACATCATGACATAGAAAATCTATCCAAGATATACTCAAGCTCATACTGTCCATACATGTGCATACATCATGTAGACATACAACATGACAAATTAGAATCATGAAAAGTATGCTAACATGTATAAATAATGATGAATGAACATAAGGAGCAAGATGTGAACCATGATAGATACTACAGAGCACAAGGTCATGATGATACTTGACTTCTAATATACACATTCTACTTCGCTCAAGAAGTCAAGTCAAAGCTTAAGCATCTAACAAATATGACAAGATATATGGATACTTAAGCAACATACACATTAAGGCATAACATGAAAGTATTGAAGAAAGAACATGCCAGTATGGTATAAGTGAGCACCTGAACAAGCACAACATGCCAATTAAGACTAACACATGTATATAGAGACATGAAGGTAAAGAATAGCTCACAAAGTAGGTGAAGACGCCAACGTGAGAGCATATGCCTCTTGGAGGCCATGAAGTGGATAACCAATAAATGTTCTAGTCATATGATGAGGCAGAAGACTAAAACTCCAATCAATTCCATGTTCTCCAACAAGCGTCTAGAGACCTACAAATGACAAGAACAGAGTGCCCAAGTCTTGGGTCTCGAAGAGTTAGCAAGCAAATACTTGAGAACCCAAGACTTTGACACACGACCACTCAGCAGAAATGAGTGATCGTTACGTGCTACGACTACGGCCGAGAAGACATGAGCGTGGCCGTAGCACAAGAGGCATAGTCTTGAATGACTACAGCCGAGAGACAGGGTCGTAAAGCCTTTCAGCCACAGTTGGGAATTGCAGGCGTGATCAAAATGCAGTTACGACCATGGCGACCGAGCAGCAACGTGCTAAGAAGCAGCAGACATAGTCGTATGGACTTACGACCATGAAGACAGGTAAGAGTGTCCGCCAGAAGACGTGGTCGTATGAAGCTACGACTACATCCGAGAAGCCGAAGCTGTGATCGTAAGACATTACGACTACAATGACGACACAGTAGAGGAACTTGGCTTTTACTAAACCAGATTCTAGCAGAAACAAGCTCCTCTACACAAGTGTGGTGAGTCAAAATTTTAATTTCTCATTTTTAGATTTTAACATGCAAGAAGGGAAATTAAATTATCGCCATCTGTAGTGGAAGACTCACAACCTATACATGCTAAATGAGATTTCAACCTAGCAAGAACGATCTAGCAGTTTACCATCTAGGCATCTCATATTATCCCTAAGAGCAAGTATATTCATCTTGGACAAGGCCAAGGTCATATTGACATTTTACCTTGCTCATGATGAGTTGTTGTTCGTCCCCCTTAGCATTATCATCCGTGTGTTCTTTCAAGACTTTCTTGATCCTGGCACATGAACAACCAAGAAAAGAACCAACCAACGCATCAAAGGAGACTCACACCTTCTCACTGTAGGTGCGCACCTCGTTTGGGCGAACAAGGTCTACCAATTAAGAAGCGGTGGAAGTCCTTCCTCAGGTCAGCACGCAGACAAAGAGTAACAACAAAAGAAACAAGTCTGCGATGCTGAAGATGTCCATCCTTCTCACAAAATGAGCATTGATGTAAGTGTCCTCCATGAAACATGGTCAAAAGGACAAAGCACCATCCTTGCTCAAAAAAGAGAAATCCCTTGGACTAACCGAGAAGAGCCAACAAGAAAAGCACTAGCCAAAAAAAAAGAAGCAACTAAGCAAAAGGCACAAGTGCTGACAACAAAAGAACTATGCTCAAGGAAGGGTCCACCTCTTAAATGAAAGAGGTGACAAAGTCTCAAGATGCAGTGCTCGTATCATTGCACTCCTCTCCTCAAAGAATTTTCATCATCTGGTCGGAGAACAGGGTAAATCAAGACAAACCAAAGTACTGAGAGCTACGCACCGAGGGAAAGCACCAGGTCGACGAAGTGTAGTCGCAGATGGGGCCATTGAGACTGTGGTCATAACTCTTAATGACCATGTCCCAGCACCTGCGAATACTGCTCTCGTCGCCGTTCTCAGTACGGTGACTGTGCTTGCAAATAACATCACCCTCCAACCGAAATCAGCCTCTTGTCGCAAAGGACATCATTGGCAAAACACCCCAAGCAAGATGCAAAGAAAAGCTCACAAGATCCCCTACTAGTTGCCATGCTCTAGATCGGTTAAGATCAAATATAGAGCAAACCTTGCTCTGATACCAATTGTAGGACCGAAAAGGCAACAGAGGGGGGGTGAATGGTGCCTTAAAATCTCTCCAAGTATTCACACAATCTTCTTCTCCAATAGCTACAAAGCTATGAAGGGGAAGATCGAATGTTCACTGGAGAACAGAAGATCAGACTGACACCCGAACTAGAACTGCCGCTGGCCGAGGACATAACAAGGCAGTCGAAAGGATCTATCGTGATCACTCTGACAAAGAGATAGACCGTCTGTTTCAGAGAGATCGAACGCCAACTCGTGGTCGATCAAGTCACTCGGTAAGACAGACGATCCACTGAAAACCCGAGATCTGACCGACAATAGAGACTGCACAGTAATGACCGAAAACAGAGAAGGCGCGCACGACCAACAAGACAAGCCAGAGCTCATGACCACTTGCTTTGATTTCCAAATATCTTGCGATTCACAAAGCAATCGGGTATGAGACTTTAGACAATGTTTGCTCACGTCCTTTGACAGAGAAAAACCAAGGCAGTGAAAAACTTCTTTGCTGAGATCTGGACAAACGGCGTGGTCGAAACCGAAACAGAGAATTCGGTCGACTCATGCACAAAAGTCTCAACGTGGTCGTAGCGAATGCAGAGCATGTACTCGGCGCACGACCGCGAGACGAAAACACTTCTCCGAATCAACTCTTGCTCTCGGGAATGAACTGGCCAAATAGCCTTGAGACAGATTCCCTGTTCTGAGCAAATCAAAACTAGGCCTACTCAAACCAAGAACACAAATAAACGAAGGAACAAAGAAAGCGCAAACAAATCATTCAAACACAAGACAGAGAACACAACTCAGAGTTTTCATTCCAACCATCAAGGAGTACAAGGAATCCCGATACGCCCGGAGAGCATAGAGAGGAGCTCACACCTCTTCTCTTTCTCTCTTTCTCGATTATTCATACATAGATTCTCCACTCATCCTCTCTCTCTCACACAATCCCAAGAACACACTCACAGATTCCCATGGGAGGGAGAGGCGGCTGCTTCCAAGGCCCAGCCGGCCAACTCACTCAAACTCGTGCCTCCCATCTCCCTTTTATAGCCTTACACCCGAGACTAACCCTAATGGATCCATCCATTAGTCCACACTGGGGCTAACCCGTAAACCCCCTCCTAACACCGGGTTTTACACACTGCACACACGCGGCAACCCGTTACAGCCGACAGCCGACAGGGTTACAGTGCTTTTACAGGAAACCACTTCCCTTTGCAGGCCTGAGTCAATTCTCCAAATTGCCCTCACGCACCTTCCCGGAAGCTTCCCGTTTCCTTGCTGATCACGCACGACCGAACCTACCTCCAACCGATCGGACCTCCGACTCCTCCAGAGCCTAGTCCCGGTCCGCGTACGCAACCACCTTGAGTCCCAAGTCTTCTTTGGCTTCACCCAGTCGTTCTGGACCTCAACATCTCCCATGTCTAGTCCCGACCGCTCCAAGCCTCACCAAGACTTGTCTCCGCACGTCCGCGCCTGCCTCCGACCAATCGGACCTCAACTCCTCCAGAGCCTAGTCCCAGTCTGTTTTGCTGTGCACGACCGCACCCGGCCTCCTGACCGTCTGGACCTCAGCTCCTCCCTGAGCCTAGTCCCGGTCCTTCTTGTCGTTGCACGTCGCGTCCGCCTCCGGTAGCTCTAGCTCCGGTTCCTCGTCTCCTCGGCTTGCAACCACCTCACCAGCCTCGATCATCTTCGGCGTCTCCGACCGTCTGGACCTCAACACCTCCTGTGCCTAGTCCCGGTCCTCCCACGCCTCACCATGAAATAGCTCCGAAGTCCTGCAGCCACACAGACAAGCAAACCGTCACATAGCACCGCACCAGACAACAGACAAAGCATCGGTACAACCAACAAGTGTCACAGCACAAAACCTGATCGTAAACCCCCTACGACCACTCGAATGCACAACTCAAGAAATGGTCGAAGCCCTGGAACACTTCCCTGCTTCCTTCGACCACACAACATGTCGTTACGACCGTCTCACAGCTCACTACGACCATGCGGACACATGCCACAACCATCGCTAGCCGCTACGATATTATCGCATAAGGACCATACCCCATACGACCACTCTGTTGCACAGAACAGAGAAACCCTCCAGCTCACAAGAGCCTTCCTGCAGCCTACGACCACTCACTAGGCTGCTACGACCGCCAAGACACAAGCTACGACCATTGCAAGCTTGCAACGATTACCACACAGCGGCTACGACTACTTACTACCAAGACTGGTCGCTAAGATCACAAAGTCGAATCAACTCCTACGACTACCAAGTCGTAGAGCCAGACATCAAGTCATAAGCCTTTACGACCACCAAGTCGTAAAGCTCGATCGACCACCAAGTCGATCCCACGACTACATAACCAGTCACCAAGTCGAATCGGCCTCAGCCGACCACCAATCAGTCGCCTAGGATCATCGATCACACAGGCTTCGACTTCTGCACCTGATCGCTACAACTACCAAGTTGTAAAGCAGATCACCAAGTCGTACCGGGCCTACGACCGCACACAACATTGCTACGACTTTATCGCTCAAAGTCTACGACCTCATCCCAAGTCGTTCTGACCGATCGAAATGATGAACCAATAAATGCACGAGGTCTACGACTTCACCACAAAGCCATACGACCGATTCCCAACTCACATGGTCGATCCTAGAGGTCATACGACCAATTCCCATGTGTCTACGACCACGTTCAAACATCTCGGGCACAACCGACCGCCTATGACCCCAGAAGACTGCATCTGACGCGCTACGAGTGATTCCGACCGTTACCGAGCACTTCCGACCGAGTCCCGCTGCATTTGGACCGCGTCCGATCGCTCCTCACGCCCGTCTAACTGCATCACAACGTGGTCGTAGAGCGCCGACTACTCAACGTGGTCGTACGCCCGAGCGCCGACTTCCGACCACAGCAATCGTAGAATCGACTTACGACCTCAAACCACGGCCAATGTGGTCGTAGCTGCTTCCGATGGCCTTCGACCACAGCCAGAGTGGTCGTAAACGCCACAACATGGTCGTACAGCCTTCCGACCACGACCAAACCAGTCGTAACCTCTTCTGATGTTCTCCGTTCACACCCAAGGTGGTCGTAAAGCTATCTAGCGACCTCCGACCATGGCCAAAATGCGCTGCGGTGGTCGAAACACTTCCAGCCGCTCAAGACAACAAACAATGTGGTCGTAAGGCTATTGCCAAGCAAGTCGTAAGGGCTTAGGAACCAACAAAGAGACCCATTCTCCTCTCAAACTTCAAAAACCAAACTCAATCTCACTAGATTAAGAGTCAATTACTCATCACAACCATGAGGCGACCTCCACATGGTCTCTCAACTGTCTTTACGTATTGTATTAAATTCAGCAATTTCAATCTATTTATTGTATTTCATTAAATGTTGTTTTATGCAAACTAACCCTATGAGCCTTCCATTGAAGCCTTTATCATTATATTGCATTTCTCCGTGTGACTTGCGGAGTACAAGTTTGTACTCACGTTGCTATCTCCACACAGAGGAAGACGACTTCGACTACGGTGAAGACCAGAACGAGTAGGCCACGTCTTGCAGTTGTTTGCCTGTGGGCAGGCTTGGGCTTCGCTTCCGCAGTTTCTTTTGTTATATTTGCCAATGTGCGATGATGTAAACGCTGGCCATAAGGCCGTACTCTTTAACTTAAATAAATATCATTATGGTTGATATTTATCTTTGTTGTTCACTCTGTGCACTAGCTGATCCTGGACTAGTGCGATTTACACAGAGGATCCAGGAGTTGTTGCTCCGGGTTCCGACAA
Organism: Dendrocalamus latiflorus; assembly: GCA_017311315.1. Classification (NCBI taxonomy): domain Eukaryota; kingdom Viridiplantae; phylum Streptophyta; class Magnoliopsida; order Poales; family Poaceae; genus Dendrocalamus; species Dendrocalamus latiflorus. Next base: position 915,447 of record CM029671.1, on the reverse strand, counting down.
TGTCTCATTTTCAGTTCAATGTCAGATTTTAGCTCAGATTTCTTTCTCTTGCTCCTTGTCTGAAATTTCTTCTTTCCCTAAGGTTCATTTGCTATTTAACATGAAATGCAGATCAATTGACTTAAAGAGAATAGCCCTTGGTTGATCATCATTTCAGTTTTAGCTTTCCTCTGCTGTAGTTACTATGTTGACAATATTTTAGCAGCTGCCGTTTGCTTTCTGCAGAATTTCAGCCTGTCAATTTTCAGATTCAGGTTCACTACCGATTACACTATCTGTCTGAATTTTCTGCAATCTCTTTTTGGTTCTCTGCATTAATTTCTCTAGATGCTGCTTTTAGTTTTCTGTTGCAGCGTCTATTTTCAGTCAATAGCTCGCAGCTCTCCTCTTGGCAAACTCAATTTTCAGTTTGGTCAGCTCTATTCAGTTTACACTGCCGACAATTTTCAGTCTGCATTTCTCTTCTTCATGTTTCTGCATTTTCGGCTGCAGTTTCATTCGGTCAGCTCTATTCAGGTTCGGTTTTTACTGTTTTTGCCGAATGTGTTATGTTCTCTGCTGCTCATTTCCATTTTGGTTTTATAGCTCTCGGTTCAGTCTTCTGTCCTCTGCAGTAGTTGTTGTTCGGTAGCAGCTCCAGTTTACTAGCTTTTAGTTCTTAGTCATTGCAGTCTTTTGTCTATTTATTTGCTCTTCAGTGAAGTTCTTTTGAGTTTGATCTCCAGAGAAGTATTCGTCAAGTCTAAACTATTTTTCTTAGTCTTTGGGCAAGTTGGTTCTCGAGGCACCAAGTCATTTCAGTTTCTCGGCAAATTTGTTTTTAGATTCTAGTGAGCAAATTTATTCTTCTTCCTAGCTGCTATAGCTATTGGAGAAGAAGAAAAATGAGAATACTTTTGGGGCGACTTTAAAAGGCACCATTCACCCCCTGTTGCCGTTTCCGATCCTACAATTTCTTGGAAATTATGTTGTGACTTATTCGATATTTCATTGTCACTTGTTGTCATTCGCTACAAATTAGGTTTGTTGGAAATTATGTTGCCATCTGTTGCACACTTTATTGTCATTCGCTGCAAATTACGTTTGTTGCATATTATATTGTCATTCGCTGCAAATTACGTCTGTTGCATATTCTCTTGTCACTGCGTATTGACTTGTTTTCATTCATCGGCAGGACATGGCGTACGAGCTGCTAGAGCCCCTTTGGGATAACTAGCACCGATGCGCGGCGTGGTCATCTGGTGCCGGCCCTCCAAGTTTGATCCTTAGGAGCCCCCGAGGGCACTGGCCTCTAGACCATTGGTACATCCCACCGCTGTGACACACCGGCCTTTTGTCCATTGCTCGCATGCTGGATGTGTCGTATGTGTTGCAGTTCGATGCGGTGTTGCTGTCCGCACTCGTGGATCGTCGGAGACCGGAAACTCACACCTTCCACTTCTGGTGGGGCGAGATGACTGTTACACTTCAGTAGTGCCACCCCTAAGGCGGCAAATTGGAAGGTCGCCCTGGTGTCCGGTTCGATCACGCGATCCCAGACAACGTGTCTGGAGTGCCACATTCGTGGCTATGACAGTTCATGACCTGCCCCGTGCATGCTCCTTAAGAGGTTGTGCGGATGCACCTCATCGCATACCTCCTGTTTTTGTTTGGGTGGGTCTTGTTTCCTACGACCACTGGAGACTCTGTGCACCCTAGCTACATACACCTTGTGGAGTACTGAGGCTTGTGTGATGCCTCACAGTGTACTACGGCCAGCGAGCTGGTCTTGGCAGTGTGCTATGTGCTCCTACAGTTCTGGTCTTGGGAGCACTTCCCTGTTGGGAGGCCTTACTTTGGGAGTGTCGTGCACCCTTAAGAGTTCAGCCCGGTGTTTTACGATCAGGCTGATGGCGATGACCCCCATTAATGGGCCGACAATGGGGACGTGTTGGACATATGGTCAGCTGCGGTGGGCCTGGGAGAGACCGAGGCGTGTATACCCAGAGTTCCATAACCAATTCGAGACTCTTCATGAGGGCGAGATAGTCTGGTGGCCATGGACTTCAGAGTTCATTTAGAACATAGCCCCCACGGGTTGTCATCTCAGCGCCACCAAGACCACACGTACAGTTTGACGACCTGCCATCTCGTCTTCTCCCACTTCGTCGAGCCATACAACCCGCAGAGAGTCATGAGGCAGTTTAGCCTCCACCAACACGTGCCACCCCTCCTAGGACGGCCACTAGCACCGAAGGTCCACCAGTAAGTCATTGCACGGTAACTGTACGCAATGTAGTTTTGTGTTAACTTGCAGGCAAACAAGAAGAGGGCACCGGGATGACGACTGGAGGGGCACACAGCGGCTGTGGACAGACCTGTGGCGTGACTCAGCGAGCACAGAGGTTGTGGACGAGACTCGGCCATACGACCTCGACACGTACAATACGTACCTAGAGTGGTACGTTCCACGCACCTGCAGCAGGCTTACTGGGCCTGCCCCACACCGTCCTGCAGAGGTCGCGCATGAGGCTACCATACGGGCAGGGCCAGACCATCATCAAGCAGCACGGCACGACGAGACGGTACAAGACTACTCTCAGTGTACCCTGTGCGGCAAGACGTTTTAACTCATTCTTTCTTTACCTGCAGTACATTTTACACATTCTTTGTTGACCTCTAGTACGAGCGCCTGCATCGTATCCAGGACGAGACTGCTCAGATTCTCCAGCGTGGGAGGGCCAGCTCCATCGATCGGCTGCTAGCTTCGGTGCGTAACATCTACGATGACGCAAGGTCTGCGATCAGGACCATTAGCTGTAGTCGGCACATGGATGATGTACATGCACCACGCATCCACAGAGGACAGCAGGCAGCGCCACTCCCGTCAGCACCACCATCAGCACGTCAATCGCAGTCCGGCGGTCGTCCCAGCTGCGCTCGCTCGTCCTCCCAGTACTTCGGACCAGCGGTACGACATTTGCCAACAGTTTGTTCACGCACTCGATTGCCAGTTATCTCTAACCGCAGTTTTTCCTGCAGCACTTGCGACAAGATAGCACGTTGCTACAACCATCGTCATCACAAAGGGCGGCGGAGGACCGAACATTCCCTGCAGGGCGACAAGATAGCACGTTGCTATAGCCATCGTCATCACGGAGGGCGGCAGAGGACAGAACATTCCCTGCAGGGCGACAGGAGCTCTCTGCAGAAAGCGACCTTGACTCGCAGCAACCGGCGGTGACGTTCCCCACATTCGCGCATGGCGTTTAGTCCACCCTCCAGGGGCAGGACGAGTGGTTCGGGCAGACCTACCAAGGTTACACAGCGCAGGAGTACATACATGATTTCCCTACGTCATCGTCATTCGGACAGTCGCATGCACCGGTATGTACTAACGTAGTAAACAAAATATGTGTATTTTAATGTCATATAAATCGCATCGCAAAAAAAATTGCAAAGAGTCACGGAGCAACAGGGCCACGAAGTTCACGGTGGGCCATCTGCGTTTCACACTTCCCAGGTAAATGCCTTCTGATATTACTACTCATTATAAACATTTTATATTTCCCATGGCCTAATTCAGCTGTACCATCTGAGCAGGACGTTGACCCCTCCTCCAAATGGCTGAGCTCTATTTTCGACTATCCGTCGCAACTCTCCACGAAGTTGTACGCACCACCACCTCCGACGCAGGCCTCGCAGTACGACCTTCGAGATGCACCACACTCCCCTAGCAGGTTCACCTTCTCAGAGGATCACATACACCGTCCGGGGAGGCGACGATGAGATGCACAATGAATTTTTGTAATTGAGTTGTTCTAACGTTGCATGGTTTCCTGCAATCATTTATGACAATTCTTGTGTTCGTACTGTAATGTGCTTCTGAAATTATTTTAACTACGATTAAGGCGTCATTCTAATATGAAAAACATGCATTACACATACATAGATTAACTCTCCAGCCGGAGAAGACACGATAACAACAAACACAAGATACAACATAACATAAAATATTACCAACATAGACAAGAACAACCTCCAGCACTACAACTTCACGATAACAATAAACACAAGAAAAAAATAACACACAACATTAAATTTATCTTCCACTGCAGTCTATCAAAATGATGCCGCATCTCGACAGGGTCGCTACCCCCATGACAACTCTCTCATGGCGAACTATTAGCAATTTGTACCTCGGAGCATGGGCATCGGAAGAAACGTCGCCCGCAATCGAACTGGCCTTCCAGGACTTGCACGACCGCGTCCTCATTGTGTCTGCATTTTGGCCATGCTGGTTGAGCACACCGGCTTGGTATCAAGCGGTAGTGTGGACCGAAGATCTCCCTCCTTTCCAAGGGAAGGTCTTCCTTCGGTGACCCATATCCGACTGACCCCTCGGCTTCCGACATGGTATGTTTTACCACGAAAGAGAATGTACTTCTTTGTTCAATTTACAAGGTTTTCTGCCTACAATGTCATGGGACCTGATGAGGACATCCTTTCCATAGATACAATTGTGCCGACTCCACAACAAGCTCAACAAACTGAAACTATGATACAAGGACCAATGACTAGAGCACGAGCACGTCAACTTAACCATCAGGTGAATGCGTTCCTAAGTTTGCATACAAATTTTTCAAAGAATGGAATACTACTTAATTCTTGTGATGATTTAATCGTCCTTAGGAACCATGGGGAAGAACCACGTGAGCTCAAGTATAGAAGTGGAACCGTCAAGCGCAACCCAAGTCCTGTTCGCGAGTTTGACTCGGATTCGGCCTTCCCAACAGTGTCTACTTAAAATGGCCATAACTTTTGATCCAGAAGGTTACTCAGGGCCCGTGAGTACTCGTTGGAAAGCTCTTGAAGTCTACTTTCAGATGGATCCAGTCTCACCTCCAAATTCCATCTGATCCGGTCAAAAACTGCCAAACAAGTCACGTCACTTTTCCAGTCCGAGTCAAAGTGGGCCTTGGGCCTTGTAATCGAGTCTTGTTCGGCTTCTATGTGTTTTGGCCGACCCTCCACCTCCTGTGTCTCTTAAATAGGCAGCCGCACCCCTCTTCTAGGGTTCTGGTTTTGATAGACTAAGTTAGTTTTTGCTACTTTGCCTTGTATTCGCGCGTGTCAGCAAGACTGCCCGAATACTTGTCTTTGGAACCCCACTGTTTTTCTGTTTTCGATTGAAACCTACATCTTTTATTCACAATTGAGTTGTTGTTTATATTGTTCTTGTCTGTTCTTCGATTGCTTGCAAGAATAAGTACCCTCGTGGTTAGGTTGATTGTGCGCCGATAAGATCACAAACAACCTCTGGAGTTGGTGTATCGATTGCTAAGGTGCAACGTCCTTGGATGGTTGTAGTCGGGTCATCAACGTCATCTCCTTCTCCAATTGAATCTACCACATTCATCGAAAGATCGCGATCGCTAGTGCTATCAGGACCCCAACCGTGCTATTTATATCAAACGAGAGAACTTACTCCAGTTACCACATGACGAAAGAGGGCAACTTTTGCGCAGATAAATGACAAAAGCGGGCAACTTTGCGCAGAGAAATGACAAAAGAGGGCAGCTTTGCGCAGTGACATGACAAAAGAGGGCATCTTTGCGCAGAGACATGACAAAAGAGGCCAGCTTTGCGCAGAGAAATGACAAAAGCGGGCAGCTTTACGCAGTGACATGACAAAAGAGTCCAGCTTTGCGCAGTGACATGATAAAAAAAGGCCAGCTTTGTGCAAAGAAATGAGAAAAGTAGGCAGCTTTGCACAGTGACATGACAAAAGAGGCCAGCTTTGTGCAGTGACATGACAAAAGAGGTCAGCTGTGCGCAGAGAAATGACAAAAGCGGGCAGCTTTGCGCAGTGACGTGACAAAAGAGGCTAGCTTTGCGTAGTGACATGACAAAAGAGGCCAGCTTTGCGTAAAGAAATGACAAAAGCGGGCAGCTTTGCGCAGTGACATGACAAAAGTGGGCAGCTTTGCGCAGTGACATGACAAAAGAGGCCAGTTTTGTGCAGTGACATGACAAAAGAGGTTAGCTTTGCACAGAGACATGACAAAAATAGTCAGCTTTGCACAGTGACATGACCAAAGAGGCCAGCTTTGCCTACAGACATGACAAAAGTGGGCTGTTTTGCGCAATGACATGACAAAAGAGGGCAGCTTTGCACAGTGACATGACAAAAGAGTGCATCTTTGTGCAGAGACATGACAAAAGAGGGTAGCTTTGTTAAGTGACATGACAAAAGATGGCAGCTTTGCGTAGCGACCAAAAATAAATCACATGCCTACCCTTTGGCTTATAAAATGAGGTGAAATGCATCTGCGAGAGAATACTATACAATCTAACACTACATCATATCTTCCTTCTCCACATCGGGATGGACAAGAAGCAGACCACCAAAGCTATGGGAGAAATTGATGAAGAATTGGGAGGAGACCCGCAAGATCGCAAAATGGGAGGAGACCTGCAAGATAGCAAGGTCTGCTGCGGCTCGCAAGGAACAAGCAAGGGTTGCTGCGGCCAGGGCCAAACAAGCGGAGCGTGCCACGAGGTCACAGCCACCTAACGATGTCCCACGTAAGAGAATGTTCATACTAAACGTTCCAACTGAATGTTCGCCACAACACCCCCCCCCCCCGAGGGGGAGACGCCGCCCCCTGCTAGTGCAGAGACCCATGTAAATTCTTCAAGTCAAAGCAGCACCTTAGCCTTGGCATGCGTTATTGGGGTTGTGGGAACTACTCATCTGACTATCCTGACCGTCGTTTCGACACCATTAGCTATCGGCTACCGGTAAGCACTACTTGCAATGTGTTCCCCCATTATTTCTAACTAACAGTACGTAATAACAAACTTTCCCGTCTGCCCGCAGTCCCCGGAGCCGCTATGTGGCTACCGCGAGTGGATCGACCTAGAGATTCACCCACACGACCAGTGGACTCTGGACTATGACAAGTGGAACGACAAAAGGGCATGCGAGATCCGCGAGGAGGAGCGTTGCCAAGACGAGCAAACCGAACGTATACGTCGGGAGACACAAGCTCATCTCGAGGCGTGCACGCGCAGGCAGCACGAGGCTCGCGAGAGGGAGCGTGAGAAAACAAAAAGAGAAATGGCGGCCAAGGCCAAATAGGAATCTGAGGATTACAACGACGAGCTCGTAAGGAAGGGAAAATGGCCCCGGTCTACGTAGTAGGTTGGGCCATTCCGTAGTAGGTTAATCTAAGCATGATTCATACAACATGCATGCCATATGACAGAACCACAAAACTCAAACCATGACTAATTTCCATAAAATCCCAAAACGCACTCAGCTAAAAACAAGTCATGGCCTATCTGACCAACATTGGGCGGTCGATCAGGCGGCCAGCCTAGTCTGACTGCCATGATCATGCCGGTCAGACTGCGAGGGTAGATCATCATAATAACCCTCTCTAAAAATTTGGTATTTCATTATCTAGTTTTAGCTCAGACCTCTATTTGAGGTGACACCTAGTGCAAAGACATCTCAAGACACTCTTACACAAGTGTTTGGTGTCCAAGAGCCAAAAGCATGCAGAGTCGGTTTGACCGTTTGACCCAAGCCGGTCAGACCGCCACTGGCAAACATGACCATGGGGCAACTAACTAGTCTGACTGGCTCTGCATAGTGGTCAGACAGCATCTACATAGCAGTCAGACCACCCCTGGTAGAAGATATTCGCAAATGCAAATTTCAGCTAGACATAAAATGCCCATTGCCAATTATTCAGCATAAAGAAACCATAGAACATTCGCAAATATAGTTCTTTAAAAACAAATAAATTATTAACTCTTTTGTTCTTTGTGGATAAAGCTGAAAGTGAAAACTAGTTGGGACCAAATGCTGCACCCACCAACTCCTTTGCATCGTGCTTTCTTGTATCGTACCCTTGTTCCTTCTTAGATCCAGGCCCCCCTCCTGTATAACCTCCGTAGCAGCGACTAGGAGAGGGTCCCACCCTACGTTACTTTTATGCTTTTGATAGAGGAGGTACTTGTTCGCCTTTGCTCACTCGCCGTGGAGCTCCGTATCTCATTGCTAATGGCTTTGTTCTTTACCGGCATTGGGATGCAAGGTACTCCGCTACCACAAATAAAACACGTACCCATGTCCGAGCTTTGGATTTGGCCATGTGACCTAACGAGTGAGTGAGGAGGATTTGGCCCAGATTGGTCCTTAATTTTTTTTGGATCGATCTATTCCCATTGGTGCAGCCAACCCGTCCATTCTCGTATAAATGAAGTCACTATAGTGCATACTACGTGAACTAGTAGATCTCGTGTTAAAAAGACACACCTTTTAAAAGATTATTACTATAGAAAAAACAAAAAATAGCTTTTAGAAACTGAAAAGAGTAGACCCATAGCTTGTAGAACTAGAAGCAGACATGTTCAAATGGCTACCCAGCACAGCAGGGCACGGTATGATAAGGTTTGGCAAGACACGTACCTGCGATTCGACCTAGGTCCGTTGATTTTACTACTAGCCACATGTATTTTTACTACTAGTTACTAAGTCGCAAGTATTTTACTGCTAACTATAAGTAATTTTACTACCAATCACAAGTAATTTTACTGTCAAATCACCTTCTGTGTTCAGAAAAGTGTAGTAACTCTAACACAAATAATTTTACTATCAATCATAAGTAATTTTACTGTACTACTATAGAACAATTACTATAAATATCATATTAAGGTGTCGGCCCAAGCATAACATGTTGATCGACCTGGACCGGTATATACCGTTTACTATTTATACGGGCCTGTTCTTTTTGGCTGTAGCTTGTGGTTTTTGGTTGCGGCTTGTGACTTTTGGGCTGTTTCTACAAGAGATTACAGAGTAACAGAAACTCACATACGGTTTTTGCCAATATAAATGAAGTCAGTAAAGTATGTACTACAATTAACTAATAAACTCTATTTTGAAAAAATACTTCATTTAAAAGTTAGTTACTGTAGAAAAACCGAAAAACAACTTTTAGAAGCCGAAAAGAACGGGCTCTAATCACGCTTGTATCGAATCAACAGTACGGCCGGTCCTTTGGCCAGGTCTAACTGGAAGTGCCGATCGCCGACTGTGAAAGCAAGAAGCCAAAAGAGCTTCGTGCTCACTCCGCTACTCCCTGTGTGAGCGCGTGCTTCCTTCCTCGCCCGAGCCTTTCTCCATTTTCTTATAGAATGCGGGAATTTTTCTCGATTTCTGCGAAAATTGAACTGTTTTCTGTAAAATTTCTGCAAAATTCCTGTGAAATTCCTCTGTTCCAAATAGACCCTAAGCCTTTTTTCCCCCTCCGCCCGTCTTTTCCTCCTCATTCGCCCCCAATATTTTTCTCTCTCGAAAAGATTTCCTTCTTTTTCTCTATCTTTCCCCTAAAATTTTCTAATTCCTGCTTGAATCATTCTTCCACAGGACAACAAAGCTGCTGGATTGTGGTAGATTGCATCCCGAATACCCGATTAATTACACGCGAGATAGTTCTTTGTTGCAAGAACCATCTGATGCAAGATTCTTGCAAAAGAAACCCCCTATCCTGCACATTTGAAGCTAAAGATCAAAGATAGTTTCCTTTCCCCCAACAGAAATCCAGCATCCTGGTACGCTAGTGGAGTTGGTTCGATAGGTGGGTGTGGTCGGAGAGATGATTCAGCTGCTGTTCCTGCTGCTGTTCGCGGAGGGCGCCGTGGCGTTGCTGCTGATGGTGAAGATCGGGCTGCTGCGGGAGCTGGCCATGCGCGCCGTCGACCAGGCGAAGGAGGGCAAGGGCCCGGCGGCGGTGAAGACGCTGGCGTGCACGCTCCTGGTCATCTTCATGTCCAGTGTTGCTAGCATCCTGAAGATCCAGAACCGCGGTCTCAAGCTCGGCACCGTCAGCCCCATGGACCAGGTCCTCTGGCGGACGCACCTCCTCGAGGCATCGCTCATCGGTACGGGTCACTCTCCTCCATCAACTCTGCTTTCTATAATAGCATAACATTGGTTTTTTCGTGGTAAATATGGTGTTGGCACTAGGCAATGAGGTTTTGGGGGGGTTTTAAACCATGTATTTAACTGTCAATTATTATGTTTTGGCAACTTAGATTCTAAGAGGTGAATCAAACTGTTGTTCTGAAAGAATGTTGTTGGGTATCTTTGTTTGTTAATAGCTAGCCTTCTTCGTTAAACTAGATTGTTATGCATCTGGATCTGGGGGTCAACATGTCAAGAATATATAATGGTGGTTTGGGCTTTTGATATGATTTGTTGCTTTTGGTAGCATTGTTCTTTTGACTATATGTTGTTCCACTGGTGGTCACCAGGTGAAGAATAGATAATAGTCTTGGGTTTTGATGTGATTGGCTATGTGATGTCTTGAACCAGTACTAGTTACTGTTCCTTCGTGCATAGCTGGGAAAAGGGTGCCACTAGAAAGAAAATGATGTCTAGTTTGAGCAATCGATGTCTTCGAGGAATGACTTGATGTTATTAGAATTTGACTATGGTGGACAGCTTGGTAGGGATTATGGATGATGAACAACTTAGTTGATGGAAAAAACTCCAAGGGCAAAAATGTTTTGGCTAACTACATCCTACATTATTCATGTCTTGTTTGGCTGGAAGGTGGCTGGGGAAATGGAGAGAAATTTGTTTAGCATACAGAAAGGTTAACATAGTGGTTAATAGGGCACACAATATTTTTATAGGATGTTATTTGTTCCCTGAGAGGAGTTCAATGGTTGTGATTGCATTGGTGGGGGTGGGACTCTATATTTGGTTATAAAGTTGTCTGATTTCATGGGGACATGAGTCTCAACTCTGAGAATCTATTAATTGAAGGATTTCTACACTTTGTGAGAAAATCAATTTGACCAGCTCATGCAACTTTGTGGTTCGTATATCATGTATACAGAGTATAAAAACAGTAGAGGGCCATGTCATTTCTGTCAACAGAAAGTAAGATCAAGGTGCCTTGGCACTAAAATAGAAACTCACTGACTTGTTTCCAAATGCATATCACATTTGCTACCTTTGTTCATGGATGCATATCCAAACAGCAAAAAATTGCTACCTATGTTCTGCTTTACAGCTTATGCATCTTTTGGTTTTTTTGCATGGGTAATGGACCTTTTGGTTTGTTAAATTGTATCTAAAATAAACAAGACATTGTGATGTGTTATTTGACCACTAGTTCTTTGTGATCAACACCTAGACAGATTTTTTATTCATCTTTGAGCTCATCATGTCTACCTTCAATATTCTGGTCAATTCTTCGGAGGACGACTTAATATTTTGTTATCCATTTCCATTCAGAAAATAGATCTAATCCAATATGCCACTATTTTCTTATCTCTGTTTTTTAATTTATCATAATTCGACTTTTGAGCAACACTGTGCTAAAAATCTGAATGAAGCATCAAACCCTAAGTGCCCAGAGCCCCATATAGCAAGATTAGACCGTTAATATTAAGCATATTAACGGTCTAACCATAACATGAGAACGTTAGCTTGAGTTTGTGTGTTTGACTATGGAATGGAAGGAACATAAGTCCGAAGATATGTGAGTTTACATTAGAAGGTAGACCGGTCAATTCTAATCTCTGGTAGGTCATAAATAAAAACGAAAAATTCTTGCGGTACCTTCATATACATTTATCCATTGAGGACTGAACATCCTGAAGTTTAGTCCCTTATAAATATTAAGTTGCATACCAGAGACATAGTTTCTGTCTTTTGCTGGGTTTTATATGCTGTACAAAACTCGACCTGCGGGGGGGAAGACGTCCCCCCGGGCATTATAAGGAGAAGATCTTCTCACGCAGATCGAGAAAACCCCCGAACCCCTGCTCCACCCTTACACAGCGGCACCATTGCCCGTTTTTTGTTAGACGACCAGGCGGATCCTTTGGATCAACGCCAACGACCTGGGCAGGTCCTTAGTCCTGTGCTTTGGTGTGGTAGCAGGCGAGGGGATTTTTTCCCCAGCCTGAAATTTGCTCCCACTGGGAGTCGAACCCAGGACCGGGGGGGGGGGGGGTGCTATTGAGGCGCTTTAACCGCTAGGCTAGAGGCCCGTTCGCATGCTGTACAAAACTAACGGTTCACTTTAGAATAAAACCTATGTTGATTGAACTTGCTTTCTATCTTAGAGAATCTTAGAACATATCATCTGTTTTCTGGCTTTTCAAAAATCTTTGAGGTCCCAAATTAAGTTATGTGCAGTAATTGGAACTGATGGCATACGTCATTAAATCTTTGTTTTCCCTTTGATGAGAAGCAGCTAGTGCCAAATCAAATTTCTTACAGCTTCATCAAAAGATGGTTTCAAGCAAACAAAATGCAATTGGACAAATTGATCCCCCAAGTATGTCTTTAATGCTCCTGTTGTAGGGGTGGCCCCCACCTAAACCCAGCAGGCCTGTTAGAAGGTTATAGGGCCCAAAATGGGACATATGTAATGACTTAAATACCCCTGACAGGGAGGTACCGATGTAAGGGCGCAATTGTAAAAGCACAGCCCATATGAATATATATACCAAGGGAAGGCCAGGAGGGAGACCGAAGGTCATCACTTTCTCCCAACTCCACTACCACATCTCTCTGTTTGGTCTGTAACCACAACAGTTGGCGCCGTCCGTGGGGAGGACAGGAGAAGCCTGAAATCCGAAGAAGGATGGCGCCGAAAAAAGCTTCGTCGACGGCGCCAAAGGGAAAAAAAGTGGCTGGGTCGGAGCGTTGCGTGGGTACCAAGGCTTCGGCATCGGCTGTCGCGGGCGCGGGTGACGGCGCGGGCGTGGTGTTTGCGGACGTCGACGCTCACACTGAGACGACCGACCCCACCACTGGCGCGGCGACGACCGACCCCGCCACTGGCGCTGCGACGACCAACCCCGCCACCCTCGCCGCAACGCTCGCCGGTAGCGCGGACCGGACGGTTGGAGATAGCCACAACGGAGCGACTGACAGCTCGGGAGCTCGCGAGGCGATCGTACCCATGCCGACCCGTCCGCTGGGCGCGCCGGCGGCCCCGCCCGCACCAGCGGTGGAAAGCACCCTGCTGGCGGCCCTCAACGCGTTCCAGCGAGAGCTAGGGGATCTTCGCGGGGCTGTCCGAGACATGCAAGAGGCTCGGAGCCAGCAGGCCGCGCCAGTAGTTGCGCCAGAGCCCGCGCCGGAAAGGGCAGACAGCCGCGACGCCCTCACATCCAGCCGTGTGCCGCGACGACGCGTCGACCCAGAGTCCCCGCTTTCGGCATGACTACAGCAGGCGGCGTGGCCCGAAGACTTCAAATTTCCCAGCGTCATCGAGCCATATAAAGGCAATACGAACCCCCATGAGTTCGTGCGCGTGTACGAAACCGCAATCGAGGCCGCGGGTGGAGACGACACCACAAAGGCGAAGGGACTCCCCCTCGCGTTGCAAGGAGTGGCGCTTTCCTGGTTTTTTGCCATAGAGCCAAACTCCATCTACGTGTGGGAGCAGATCCGCGACCGCCTTCACAACAACTTTCAAGGAAATTATGTTGAGCGGGTCGACGCGGACCAGCTCTTCGCCGTAAAGTAGAAACCCTCGGAGAAGCTCCGGGACTACTCCAAGCGCTTCGCGAAGGTGCGCTGCCAAGTCAAAGACATTAATGAGACAACCGTCATCAACACGGCCATACAGGGCCTTCGTCCGGGCCCCATGGCCGAATACAACGCGCGGAAGCCCATCAAGACAGTCGCCAAGCTCTTCGACAAAATGGAGGAGTATGCGAGGGCAGAGGAAGAGGCGCGGAGACGCAGCGCCGCCGCCCCCAACCTCGCCCAAGCGAAGCACTTGCCACACGAGGGGGGGGGGGGGGGCGGGTGATGATTCCCCGAAGCAGGGCCGCAGACGAGAACCCCGGGGAGACACTCCCAGCGGTAGCGATACCGGGGAGCAGGAAGGCTCTTCAAGGGGTAGGTGCAAGCCCCGACGTCGCCAGCACAGGCCACAAAAAGTCCGCCATATCCTCGGCGTCGAGAACACTCCTTGAGGACCTGCCCCCACCTCCCGGGGAGGGGGCCGGGGATGGGAAGGTGGACCAGATCGCGACGGGCGACCCCGCGCGGAACAAGAAATTCTAGATTACGGCAAGTGGTGTGAGGTGCACGGTTACGGCGATCACCACACGAAGACGTGCATCGAGGTCATGGAGTTGCGACGGATGACGGCCGGAGCTCGTGCCTCATCCGGGGAAGGCACGTGGTGCCGCTCCATCAGCGTCATCATCGGAGGGTCCCTATCGGGGCCCCCCTTGGAGCAGCCGCAACCGTGGGTGCCGCCCCGCGACATCACCTTCACTCTGAATCACGCCAGGGGTGTGGAGTTCCCTCACCAAGACCCTTTGGTCATTCAGGCTCGCATCGCAGGCCATGACGTCAGGCGCGTCCTCGTCGACAGGGGGAGTTCTGCGAACATTCTGTTCGCGGGGGCCCTCGATCGTATGGGAATCCCCCGAAGCCGCTTAGAGCAGTCAGGAGCTCCACTTCAAGGCTTCGGAGGTCAACCGCTGGAGGCCATAGGATACGTGTCCCTTCCAGTTACATTCCGCCAGGAGGGTAACACCCGAAGCGCGCACGTCGTCTTCGATGTCGTAGACATCCCGCACCCCTACAACGTCATATTGGGACGGCCCGCCATCAACTCCCTCGAGGCGATCCCGCACCACACCTTCTTATGTATGAAGCTCCCAGGCCCGGAGGGCGTGATCACTGTCTTTGGCGACCAGGACCTCGCCAGGCGCGTCGAAGTCAGCAGCCGGGACTTACACCGCCCGGTCCACGCCCTCTCAGGCATGCTCGGCGATACGCCCTCCGCTCCGGGATGGACACCTAAGCCTCGGCCCGAAGGTGGAGTCAAAAAGGTGCCGCTCCAGGCGGAGGGGCAGTTTGTGTCCATTGGCGAGGGGCTCCCTACGGAGGTCGAGCGAGATCTACTCCAAGTGCTTCAGAACAACGCCGACATTTTTGCATGGTCACCGGAGGACATTAAGGGCATAGACCGCGCAATAATCGAGCATCGCTTGGCGGTCCGCCCTGACGCCAAGCCGGTCAAGCAAAAGCTTCGTCGCATGTCCATGGATCGGCTGCAGGCGGCCAAGGTGGAGGTGGCGAAGCTTCTCCGGGCCGGGGTCATTCGCGAGGTCCACCACCCAGAGTGGCTCGCCAACCCTGTATTGGTCAAAAAGGCCAGCGGGGCCTGGCGTATGTGCATTGATTTCACGGCACTCAACAAGGCGTGCCCAAAAGACAATTACCCCCTGCCACGCATCGATCAACTGGTCGACGCTACCGCCGGGTGCGAGCTAATGAGTTTCCTGGATGCCTACTCTGGCTACCACAAGGTATACATGGCCGAGGACGACGAGGACAAGACCAGTTTCATCACACCGATTGGGACTTTCTGCTTCATCAGGATGCCCTTCGGCTTGAAGAACGCAGGCGCTACCTTTACCCGCCTCGTCGCACTTGCCCTCGCCGCCCAGCTCGGGAGGAATGTGGAAGCCTACGTCGACGACGTGGTAGTCAAAACCCGGCGGCTCGCTTCGCACAGCCGGGACCTCTAGGAGACCTTTGACAACCTCAGGAAGGCCGGCATCAAGCTCAACCCCAACAAATGCGTCTTCGGCGTACAGGCGGGCAAACTACTGGGCTTCCTCGTATCCGGACGGGGCATCCAGGCGAATCCCGACAAAGTTGAGGCCATTCTGGGTATGGAGCCGCCCAAGACGACGCGGGAGGTCCAGAGGCTGGCGGGCCGCATGGCAGCCCTAAGCCGCTTCCTATCTAGGGCGGCGGAGCGGGGTCTGCCATTCTTTAAGACACTCCACGGGTGCGACGGATTTCCTTGGGGTAGCGACTGTGCGGAGGCCTTCAACGAGCTCAAGAAACACCTGGCGAGCCTCCCCACTCTGGTCGCCCCGACACCAGAGGCTCCCCTCTTGCTCTATCTGGCCGCGTCGGTTACAGCGGTCAGCGCCGTCCTCGTCCTAGAGGAAGGCGCCGTACAGCGGCCCGTATACTTTGTCTCCGAAGCCCTCCAAGGCGCCAGACGAGATATACGGAGCTTGAAAAGCTCGCTTACGCGTTGTTCATGGCCTCCAGAAAGCTTCGACATTATTTTTTGGCCCACCCAATCACAGTGTCTTCCTCATTCCCCCTGGCGGAGATGTTACACAACAAGGAATCCACGGGGCGCATCGGCAAGTGGGCTGCCGAGCTCGCCCCGTTCTCCCTGACATACGCCTCGCGGACGGCAATCAAATCTCAAGTTCTCGCCGACTTCCTCGCAGAATGGATTGCGCCGGCCCAGCCCGCCCAGAAGCACGCCGACCCGGTATGGACGCTCACCATCGACGGAGCCTACGGCGTCGCGGGCGCGGGCGTGGGCGCAGTGATTGTTACGCCCGAGTGACAGCGCCTGCTATATTCGGCGCGCCTCGCGTTTCCGGCCACCAATAACACAGCTGAGTATGAAGCGCTGCTCTTCAGCCTGACAAAGCTTAAGGCAATGGGTGCACGGCGAGTGCTCGTCCGCACGGACTCGCGGTTGGTGGCAGGCCACGTGGACAAGTCATATCAAGCCAAGGACCCTGAGGTGGCCAAATACCTCGCGGCCGTAAGAGCGAGGGAAAGACATTTCTTGGGCGTCACGGTCAAGGCCATCCCTCACGCGGAAAATGAGCAGGCCGACGCCCTCGCAAAGGCGGCCAGCCAACAACTGCCACCCCCTGACGGGGCATTTTACGAAGTATTACCGCAGGCGGCCATCACGCAGGACAACCGGGACGCGGCCCTCGTTCACCACATCGTCCAGCAGGGCGACTGGCTTCGACTGGCGCCAGCTCCGCTGCCACCCGTTCGAAGGGTAGGGGACGGAGCGCGCGCGCGCCTACCTTAGCTGCCAATCCAGGCATCGGCTTCGGCTACGGCCTCAGACCCCGGGACCCGCTGCACACCAAGGCTCCGCAAGTTCGGAGAAGTTCACAGGCCGCAGGAACGGAGGGGCCCAAAGGACTCGGCAACATGGCTTCGGCCCTGTGAAACCCTTCACCATGAGAGACTCCTGTTGTAGGGGTGGCCCCCACCTAAACCCAGCAGGCCTGTTAGAAGGTTATAGGGCCCAAAATGGGACATATGTAATGACTTAAATACCCCTGACAGGGAGGTACCGATGTAAGGGCGCAATTGTAAAAGCACAGCCCATAAGAATATATATACCAAGGGAAGGCCAGGAGGGAGACCGAAGGTCATCACTTTCTCCCAACTCTCCACTACCATATCTCTCTCTGTTTGGTCTGTAACCACAACAGCTCCGTTTCGCATAATACCGGTGAGGCAGTGAGTATTTCAATTAGCAATAGTCATTTCTCAGTGGCCACACAAGACTTAAGCTCACTACTCCTTTTGTATGGTGTACGCTGACATGTGTCTGATGATGATCTTAAAATTTGCAAATAAGGAATTTTAGATAAGAAGCTAACTTCTCTTAAGAGTTAACTTATAGTGCTTGTGTTAGTAAAAAGGATACCAGTTGATATGTAAAATTAAGGTAGGTGCTATCTTACTCAAACATACATGATTGGATCATTGAATTTCATATTTAAAGAGTAATACAGGAATTGGTGAGCTAAGGTTGTAGTGGTACATTTTACAGTCACTGAACACATCCTCCATTATCTTGAGGTTTGAATTATAGAACCAAATCAAGATAATGTGTAGTTTTATATTCATCAGTGGCTAAATTGCAAATTTTAGAGTATGTCGAAGGGAGTCCTTTTTTTGGTGGGTAGAGACTTGATCCAGAATTCCAGATATCTTTGATTGTATCTGTATACTCCATGTTCTATTACAACTTTCTAGTTGTAATTTGTAGATGGTATTCACTGAAGTGATCTTGAAAGAAGAATGGAAAAGGGAAGATAGTCAGTAAAGCAGTACATAATCAAACTTGATTCTCTTATTCAGAAACGTAGTTTTTGGGCTTTGCTAGATTGTCCATTTTGCTTCAAATGAAAATATATTACCCTAATTAAGGACATGTACGAAAATGCTGTGAATATTGTCAGAACATGTGGTAGTGTTACTAATGACTTTTCTATTAAGATAGACACCGAGGGTCAGCGTTGAGCCTGTACTTTTTTGCCCTAGTGATGGATGAGATCACACGAGATATACAAGGAGATATCCCTTGGTGTATGCTTTTCGGTAATGATGTGGTGCTGGTTGATGAGAGTAGAATATGTGTTGATAGGAAGTTCGAATTGTGGAGGAAGATCTTAAAATTGAAGGGTTTTAGACTTAGTAGGCCTAAAACTGAGTATATGAGGTTTGATTTCAGTGATGCTAGGGTAGATGATGAAGATGTTAGATTAGACGGACAAGTAGTGCCTAAGAAGGACACGTTTCGTTATTTGGGATCGATACTACAGTGGGACGGTGAGATTGATGAAGACATGAGCCACAGGATAGGAGCGGGGTAGGTGAAATGGCGTCAAGCATCTAGTATCCTGTGTGACAAAAAAGTCCCTCAAAGGTTAAAGAGTAAGTTCTATAGGACGGCGATCAGACCCGCGATGCTATATGGAGCAGAATGTTGGGCGACTAAAAGACAATATATACAGAAAATGAGTGTAGCGGAGATCGCATCCGCAATGATGATATACGTAATAGGGTGGAGATAGCACCAATTGAAAGAAACTTGTCCAACATCGCTTGAGATGTTTTGAACATCTCCAACGAAGGCATCCTGAGGCACCGGTACGTAGTGACATTTTAAGGTATACTGAAAATGTAAGAAGAGGTAGAGGTTAACTAAGACTGACGTAGGAGAAATCAGTTAAAAGAGACTTGAGGGATTGGAATGTATCTAAAGAATTAGCTTTGGATAGAAGCACATGGAAGTTAGCGATCCACGTATCGGAACCATAAAAAAGTTAGGGGTAGTGTTTTAGGCTCTCGGCTTCGATAGCAGGATGCACGGCTTAGGGTTTTAGAATGGTAGGCTTTTATTTTAGGGCTCTCATCTCTTTGATCTTGAGAAGATTTCATTCCTAATCTACCTCAACTTATTTAGGATAAAAGGCTTTGTTGTTGTTGTATTGATATATCTGGTAGACATGTCACTTATCTGCATGCAACATTGAAAGATCATGTTGGAAACTGTGAGGTAACAAAGTTTTTTCGATCTATAGTATCTTTATTTTGCTCTATGCTAGACAATTGCACTGTTCCATGAAACTGAAAAGTACCACCATTCCTGTAAACATTTTTTTTTTGTGGCACCATTCCATGTTTATCTCCTGAGGAATGTAATCGGAAATGTGCAGTCAAGCACTTACCAGTACTCTATGTAGAAGAGTTTAGAATGACCACTTGAAAATAATATTAATGGATTTTTCATCTGAAGCACTTTGCTAATATTAAATCTTTTACAATTTTTACTAACATATTATCTATAAATTAATGGTCAAAGTTGCATCTTCAAGACACGAAATGTAAAAAAAAACTACACTTATTTTGTAACAGATGGAGTAGCTTATGATTGCTGCACTAAGGGCTTGACTCATTTAACACCTGTTTACGTGGTACGCCACCAACAGTTGTCCACACAACATCTAAGTTGAACTTTTCTGGAACTGAGTAACTAGCTTAAAATTAATTGAAATTCGCCTGGTCTTTGTAAACCATTCAAAATGCTGCCTTTAAATATTCATTTCGTTATTTAAAGTAGAATTGTGAAATGTGTCCTGTTGAAGTACTTTACTCAAAATCATCCAGACTAATTGAGACACGACTATGATTTCAAGACCCAGTCTCATTTAGACTAGTTGAGACATGACTATGATTTCGAGACCCAGTCTAACTCGACGATACATCAGCTCATGTTTGTCAAATCCTGCTCTTTGCTGGGAAATCTCGGAACCAGCTGGTTCCTGTGAGTTTTCTGTTTTGTGGCTAACTGACTTGCTTCAGTTTTGAGAACCAAATACGAATCACTTGAGCTACATTTCTTTGCTGTTTATTTGGGGAACATGCTTTGATGTCTCAAAATTTGTATATTCTACAATTTTCCAAACAATATCGAATACCTTTACTGTATCAATCCTGCCAAACTTTAAAAAATGGTTACTTGCATGCTTAAATTGGAATGTAGAACATATTTGAGGCCAAGGTTGATCTTGTTGTTCATTGAGGGTACTGGACAGTGGACACATTTGTAGATCATTTGACGTAGTTAGACTTGGCATGAAATTCTGTTTGTTCGATGGTTTACCGGTTGTTCCAGGGTACATACTTTTCCTTGCATTTGTCATCGATCAGTTACACCACTACCATCGGAAGCTGATTATGCTGAAGAAAACCGCCAACACATCCAGAGAGGAGGTTGAGAAACTACAAATTGAGCTCCAAGGGAAGGACGAGAAATCATCCAAGGAAATCAAGAAGCTTCGTGGGGAATTAGTCAACATTTCTGAAAAGATGAAGAAGCTAAAATCGGAATCTGAAGAGCACGAAAGGCGTAGATCGGAGGCCGAAGCCCATGTCAGTGCCCTACAGAAGCAGTGCGAGGGGCTCTTGCTGGAATATGACCGAATGCTGGAATACAACGAGGTATTACAAACTCAGCTTCTTTCTCTGAGAAGCTGGAACTGAAGATGTCAACTTCTGCAATGGCCACTCTCTCACAAAGGGGCATTGAACTGCCATGCTTTTGTTCAGCTCATATGTTGGTAGCTCGTCGTGCCACATGTCTCCCGTTGCCCAAAGTTTTATGCATCAATTTTAACCAGGCAACATGTCCTAGTTCCTTTGTCCAAAGTTCAAAAAATCATTGCTAATTAGTGGCGTCATCTTGCCCATGCCTACTCATGAGTTTGAAATGTAGTTGTCTAGCTTGTATTTAGGTCTCTTTATTTTTTTTTTATTTGGATTATGGCGGAGTACAAACTACGAAGTGTGTAAGAAGAAAATGGATATTGGGCTGTTATTTTTAGCTTGGGTTGGCGGCTTTTGGTTGATAAGCAAGTGTTTTTTGGACAGTAGCTTATAGCTTTTTGCTGATTAAGTTGAATTACATATAAATACAATAATGGCAATCAAGAATTAGTTGAACCGACAATTTTTGGATTCCCGGGCAGGGAGCTGTCCACGCCAGCCATGCTTAGCAAGACCAAGCCGTGCTTTCCTTCAAGGCTAATTAGCCGTGCTTATTTGAGTGATCCGGCCGGCCGTCCTACTTGAAAACTACAACAGCACGCATAATATACGAAAGTACGAGTACGAATATATTGCATGCATACAATATACGGAAGTGTGCATGCGTTGCATGCGTACAATATACGGAACTGGGCATGCTGTGCATGCGTTTGTTACGTGGCGAATAGCGTACAATCTTACAAATCATACGTGGTGAACGTGTCACAACGACATACATAACAGTACAGGCATATATAACCCTCTACAAGCATATGCACATCCGAAGGCACTACAACGGCGAAAATATATAGTGGCCAAAATATAGTGGTGAAAGCAGATTCGGATTTGGTCGAGTTATCTAGCTACTAAATTCGGATACTTAATATACGGATCCGAGTAAAAAACGGATCCGAAATCGAATATCGAACTGGCGAAGTCTCGGTGTCAGATGTGAATCCAGTATGGTCTGGTGGATTCGAAGCTTGTTATTCAAATAATATCTAGATTCAAAGTCAGATATCCAGATAATATCTGGATTTGGCAAATATAATAGCAGCAGCTAGCTAATACGTTTTTTTTGCATTTGATCTTCAAATTAGGCATATTATATATGTATTTCAATTATCTCAATAAGCCAGTTATCATGCTAGACTCTAATTTGGCATTTCATGCTTTTCATTTTAGCACATCCCCCAATAAAGATTTTTGCATGCTCTTTTTAGCCAAATTTAATACGTTTACAACCGATTTATTTGCAGTATTCTAGAATTAGTTAGGATTAATAGAAAAATGACACCAATGATCAATGATTATGTGATAAACTAGAGAAAAAGGGGCATAAATATTACTACAAACTGGTGTCAATTTGCTAACTTCATTATGCCATAGGATATGAAGTTGTCTTCAGAAGCTGTATTATATAAATACATGAGATGAATTATTCATTTATTGTTGTCAACATTTAACACGCAGTTACATGTTAAAGTCAATTATTTATTAATTTAAAATGTTAGAATAATTTGGTGTCATGTTTTAAATAGGAGAGGCCACGAATAATTATAGGAATCTAAAAAATAATAGTCAAATTCAATCCACTTTTGTGTATAATTCGATCCAAATTCATATTCGATATTTGTCCGATCCATATTCGTATCCAACGTTTGTCCGATTTGTATTCCAATCCGAGAAAAAAATATAGATGCGAATATACTTTGAGCATTATCTAATCCATTTTCACCCCTAAAAATATGTCATGCGGCTAGAGAGTCTGCTATCGCCTCACATACCTGATTCATGTGTACAACACCTGTATCCAGAATGGCATCTACTCTGGAGGAGCCGTGATCCGCGCCCATGTGAGCATTGGCAAATTCCACATTGCCCCTCCTAGCGTCAATTATGAAGTTATGCATCGCCATAGTAGTAGCATGATATGGGGGTGCCCGATTTTCACGACGCAGGATCTCTCTTGAAGGGTAAATATGTGGCTAACCTGATCCAGTGGATTCTGATGAATGAAAGTACATGATTGTCTATCTCGATTACAAACTCCCATGTACTGGAATTCAATTAGTAACATGCTCTGAATCTCCGTCTTCTCACTACACTAAGATAGATGACTTGTTGGTTCATGAAGAACAATAAGAACATTGGTAAACGGTAATTTGGTGAAACTCTAACTAGTCGACTTCCCAACTCTTGTGGTAGTGCACAGCACAAACCAAAGAGCAAAAAATTGCTTTGACTTAAAATTAATGTTCGAGTGTTACAAGAGATAGTAGCCAAGGCTTTATACCCTCGTACAAGCCTAGCCAGACCCAAAGAAGGAAAATAACTCAAATCCGATTCTAATTCTATTTTCCTAATTTAGAGAACTCTTGCCTAACTTAAACCGAAAGCAATAAGAAGTGGCTGGCTGGTTGCCTTGGTTTGTGCGCCCATGAGGTGGGCCCCGCGTGGTGAATGGCCCATGAGGGTGGCGCACAACTCCCTTGATAACAGCCCAACTTCCCTTACGGCCCAAGTATCCATTTTCAGCCCATTTGAAGATTCGACATCACCATCACCTCAAAACTGAACCAAAACGAATACTAAAGCCCAAAACATACTTAATATGTCTTATTTTAGATACAAACTAGCTCATGACATATGGAACTTAGCCAAAAACTCTAACGAACTCAGAATTAAAGATTGGACACAATCGAGCTTCCGAAGCATAGTCTTCTCCAATCTTTAATTAAGAACTTGGAAACTTGATTCCAGTAACTTGGTGGCTTTTCCCACTGATATAAGTGAAGTGTCATCATCTCCTCCTTTTAGGCCATCTCTTGGTACGTCGGCCTCTTTCACCTAATAACTTAAGAATACACAAAATGGAAGGATTAGGTAGCAAACTATTCTTAGCAGTGAAAGCAAAGAAACTTAGGATTAGATTCACCTGTTTAGTGAGTTCGCTTGCTCTAGCTCAAGTGATTGGTCTCTTGTATAATTGTTGCAAAGCTTCAGCTATAGGAGCAACACTAGTCTTGTCATTGTCATAGTTATTTGAATCTGATGATGGAGGTGATGATGATGTAGATGAAACTTGCTTGATAGTGATGTCCTCATCACAACAATTATCTTCTGCTACATGGTGTGGTTAAAGCTAGAGATGTGTTCTAGGGTGTGCCATTTGTTCTTCCATACAACGAAGGCTCGCTCAATGACGTTGTGCAGGGAGGAATGCAGACAATTAAATGACTCGTTGCACCCCCGGGTTGACCTCCACGGGCGAAGTCAGCTACGTGGTATCGATTGTTCTAAAATGGTTCAAGGTACCCTATCCTGTTAGGATATCCCGAGTTGATGAAGTAGTACTTTCCCACGTTACAAATTAGCAATCAAGTCTATTGTTGTAGGGGCGGCCCCCACCTAAGCCCAACCAGCCTGTTAGAAGGTTGTAAGGCCCAAAATAGGACATGTATAACGACATAAGTGCCTCTGAGGGGGATAATTGAGTGTAAGGGCATAAGTGTAAAACACTCCCCATGTGAATATATATAGGCCATCCAGGCCATGGGGGAACCCTAAGTATTGCTCACCTAACTCTCCACTACCATACCACTCTCTCTCTCTCTGTTTGGTTGGTAACCACAACAGTTGGCGCCGTCCGTGGAGAGGACAAGAGCAAGTTCCAAGATCTGGAGAAGGATGGCACCCAAGAAAGCTTCATCATCGGTGGAGAAGAAGAAGAAGAGGGGCGCGACGGGGCCCCGCGTCAACACCAGAGCTTCAGCGTTGGCAGTTGTGAGCGCGAACGTTGGCACGGGCGCGGCAGCTACGAACATCGACGCTCATGGCGTGAAGATCGACCCCACCGCTAGCGCGACGATCAACACCGGCAGCGCCGATCGGGTTATCGGGAGCGGTGACGTCGATGCCTACGCTGGCATGGCCATCGTCCCTACATCCAGTGCAGGGGCAGCGGACGGCTCCGGCGACCATGTCGGCCTCATCATCGACCCCGAAGTCCACCGCACTACCGCGTCGGGCGACCCGGGAGTGCAGGCCGTGGTTGGTGCTACCACTCCGGCGGTGCAACCAGGCACGCCAATAGCCCCGGCCGTGGTAACAGTGGAAAGCGCTTTACTGACGGCCATCGGTACGCTCCAGCATGAGCTAGCGGACCTCCGCGGAGGTGTGCGGGACATGCAAGAGGCTCGGGGCCAGTAGATCCCGCCAATGGCCACACCGGAGCCCACCCCAGAGCGGGAGGACAGCCGCAAGGCCCCTACCTCGAGTCACGTTCCACTGCGGTGTGTGGATCCGGAGTCCCCTCTCTCCGCGGGCCTGCAGCAGTCGGCGTGGCCGGAGGGCTTCAAGTTCCCCAACGCCATCGAGCCGTACAAGGGCGACACGGACCCTCGGGAGTTCGTGCGCGTGTATGAGACTGCCATAGAAGCTGCAAGCGGAGACGATACCACCAAGGCGAAGGGGCTCCCCCTTGCACTGCGGGAAGTGGCGCTCTTTTGGTTTTTCACTATAGAGCCAAACTCCATCTACGCGTGGGAGAAGATCCGTGACCATCTCTACAACAACTTCCAAGGGAACTACGTCGAGCGCGTTGACATGGATCAGCTCTTCACCGTCAAGCAAAAACCCTCGGAGAAACTATGGGAGTAGTTCAAGCGCTTCGCTAAGTTACGCTGCCAAGTTTAAATACAGCAATGAGACAACCATTATCAATGCAGCTGTGCAGGGCCTCCGCCCGGGGCCGTTGGCTGAATACAATGCGCGCAAGCCGATCAAGACGGCCGTGAAGCTCTTTGGCAAGATGGAAGAGTATGGGCGGGCGGAGGAGGACGCGCGGCGGCGCAAGGGCGACGACTCCGACACCAGTCAGGTGGAGGACTCGTCGCAAAAAGGAGACCCACCGGCAGGGGACGACTCCCTGAAAGGCAAGCGCAAGCAAGGGTCCTCGATAGAAGCCCCTGAGCGCAAGGATTCCAAGTACAGTCAGGGCGCGTCAAGCGGCAAGCCCAAGCCCAAGCGTAGCCAGCGCAGGCCCCACAAGTCCCAATATGTCTTCGACATAGAGAGCGCCTCCAAGGACGTCGCCCCCGCTCTATGCGAGCGGGGCCGCGGAGGCCGGGGGCGGGGACACGGTCGCGCACGCGATGATAAGCCCCGCACAAAGCAGGAGAGCCAGGGTTATGGCATGTGGTGCGAGGTGCACGGTTGTGGTGACCATTTCACGCGGGCGTGGACCGCCATCGCAGCGCTGCGTCAGCATGCTGGCGGAGATAAAACTATAGCAGCAGCACCTCCCACCATAGCCCACGTACAGCAGCCCCAAGAGGGCCCCTGCAAATGCAAGCCCCAGAGGGAACCCAGCGGCGAATCATAAACATCATCTCCGGGGGCTCCGCATAGGAGTTCTCGGTGCAGGCACCGCCAGCCTGGGCGCAGCGTGAGATTACCTTCACGCCTGCCGACGCCGAGGGCGTGGAGTTTCCTCACCAGGATCCCCTGGTCATCCAGGCCACCATCGTAGGATACGACGTCAAACGCGTCCTGGTCGATGGAGGTAGCTCCGTGAACTTTTTATTTGCGGCGGCCTTTGACCAGATGGAGATCCCTCGGACTCGACTGGCCCCCTCAGAGACCCCGCTGTAGTTCTTCGGGGGACAGCCGCTGAATGCATTGGGCCAGGTACGCCTCCAAATCTTCTTTGGCCAGGGCGACAACGCGAGGAGCGAAGATGTCACTTTCGATGTTGTTGACGTCCCGCACCCATGCAACACCATATTAGGGCATCTAGCCCTCAACTCCTTTGGGGCGGTGCTACACCACTGCTTCTTATGCATGAAGCTCCCCGGCCCGCAAGGTGTTATTACCATCTTCGGTGACCAGGACCTTGCTCGGCGTGTGGAGTCTGGTTCTAGAGGCCCGCCCCGTAGGGTGCATGTCCTCACTGACAAGGCAAAGGCTGACACGCCGTCCGCTCCGAGATGGACGCCCAAGCCCCGACTGGAGGGTGGGGTCAAGAGGACACCTCTCCAAGCCGAAGGTCAGTTCGTGTCCATCGACGAGGGCCTTCCCCCGGAGGTGGAGCAAGACTTACTCCGGGTTCTCCGGGACAACGCGGATGTCTTCGCATGGTCCCCGGAAGACATTAAGGGTGTAGGCCGCGTCCTTATTGAGCACAACCTAGCGGTCCGCCCTAACGCCAAGCCAGTCAAGCAGAGGCTTCGGCACATGTCCATTAACTGGCAGCAAGCAACTAAGGTGGAGGTGACGAAGCTTCTCCAGGCCGAAGTCATCTGCGAGGTTCAACATCCGGATTGGCTTGCCAACCCAGTGCTGGTTAAAAAGGCCAACGACGCCTGGCGTATGTGCATCGATTTTACCGCCCTTAACAAGGCGTGCCCGAAGAACGATTACCCTTTGTCGCGCATAGATCAGTTGGTGGATGCAACAACGGGGTGCAAGCTCATGAGCTTCCTGGACGCATACTCAGGAATGTGGAGGCTTACGTCGACGACGTAGTCATCAAAACCAGGCAGCTCACCTCCCACGGTCAGGATCTCCAAGAGACCTTCTACAACCTTAGGAAGGCAGGCATCAAGCTCAATCTGGACAAGTGTATCTTCGGCGTGCAAGCAGGCAAGCTCCTGGGCGTCCTCGTATCTGGACGTGGCATCCAGGTGAACCCCGACAAAGTCGACGCGATCCTCGCTATGGAGCCGCCTAAGACAACAAGGGAGGTCTAAAGGCTCACTGGCCGCATGGCCGCGCTGAGCCGCTTTCTGTCTAGGGCAGCGGAACGGGGCCTGCCGTTCTTCAAGACCCTTCGCGGATGCGACGGGTTTCACTGGGACGACGACTGCACGAAGGCCTTCGACGACCTCAAGAGGCACCTCGTAACCTCCTCACTTTGGTCGCCCCAGCGCCAGAGGCTCCCCTCCTACTTTACCTTGCTGCGACAACAACTACGGTCAGCGCCGTCCTTGTCCTCGAGGAGGGCGCCCTCCAGCGCCCTGTATACTTCGTCTCCGAAGCCCTCTAGGGCACCAAGATGCGGTATACGGAGCTTGAGAAGTTGGCATATGCGCTGGTCATGGCCTCGAGGAAGCTCTGGCATTACATCCTGGCCCATCCAATCATGGTGCCATCCTCGTTCCCTTTGGCGGAGATGCTACATAATAAGGAGTCTACGGGGCGCATTGGCAAGTGGACGGCCGAGCTCGCGCCGTTCTCTTTGACATACGCCTCGCGAACGACAATCAAGTCTCAGGTCCTCGTGGACTTCCTCGTGGAATGGACCCCGCCGGCCCAGCACATCCAACAGCCAGAGGACCTGATGTGGATGCTCAACACCGATGGAGCGTACGGGGCTTCGGGTCTTGGAGTGGGCGCAGTGGTTACTACGCCGGAGGGGCACAGCCTGCTGTACTCAGCGCGACTCGGATTTTCGACCACCAATAACACTGCCGAATATGAGGTGCTGCTCTTCGGCCTCACCAAGCTCAGAGCTCTTGGCGCACGACGAGTCCTTGTCCGCACCGACTCACGGCTGGTAGCGGGCCACGTTGACAAATCTTATCAAGCCAAGGACCCTGAGCTGGCCAAGTACCTGGCAGCCGTAAGAGCGAAGGAGTGACACTTCCTGGGCATCACGGTTAAGGCCATCCCTCGCGCGGATAATGAACAAGCCAACGTCCTCGTGAAGGCCGCCAGCCAACAGCTTCCCCTTCCTGAAGGAGCATTCTACGAAGTCCAACCCGCGGTAGCCATCGCTTAAGACAACCGCGATGTTGCCCTCATCCACCAAATTGCACGGAAGGGCGACTGGCGGGAACCCATCTACGGTTTCTTGCAGGGTATCACGGAGCCAGACGACCCCCTGGAGCTCCGACGCCTACAGCATCACGCCAGGTCCTTCCAGGTGCTCGACGGTGTATTCTACAAAAAGGGAGTCTACGCCCCGCTCCTGCGATGCCTTTCGCGCGACGAGGGAAAGAGCCTCCTTGCGGAGATTCATGCGGGGCTCTGCGGCTCGCACCTAGCGTCGAGGTCGCTAGTTGGCAAGGCATTCAGGCAAGGTTTCTACAGGCCAACCGCCGTTGCCGACGCCCAAGACCTCGTGCGCTGGTGGCAAGGTTGCCAATGGATGGGGCGGGTTATCGACAGACCCCCGATGAGCTTGCAGCCCATTCCCCCAGTGTGGCCACTAGCACGTTGGGGCATCGACGTTGTGGGGCCACTTCCCCGGGCCCCAGGAGACCTTCGGTTCGTGGTAGTCGCCTTGGAGTATTTCTCCGTGTGGCCAGAGGCTATCGCTCTAGCCAAGATAACCTCCGCGGCCATGCAGCGCTTTCTCTTGTAGAACATCATATGCCGCTTCGGAGTACCTAGGGAGCTCACTATCGACAATGGCTTGCAATTTGACTCCGCCTCATTCAAGGAATTCTGTGACAGTATGGGCATCACACTCCGATTCGCTTCAGTCGGGCACCTGCAGTCTAATGGAGCCGTCGAGTGGGCGAATGGCGCCATCTCCACCGGAGTCAAGAAGCACCTCGTCGGGCTGCCAAAGGGAAAGTGGCCAGGCGAGCTCCATAGCGTCCTCTGGTCCCTTCGCACAACGGTGACACGCCCGACGGGATTCACGCCATTCAAACTCCTCTTCGGCGATGAGGCAATGACGCCCGAAGAAATTAAGGTGTGATCGATGAGGGTCCTCATCCAAGCGCCAGCGGAGGAGCGCCAATTGTCCCTGGACCTCCTCGACGGAGATCGAGTAAGTGCCACCCAGCACGTTGTGAAGTATGTGCGTCAAATGGCGCGCGCGCGACCGCACCATATATTCACGGGAGTTCCAGCCAGGAAACCTCGTCCTCAAAATGGCGCTCCATTCGGAGACTATCAGCAAGCTGGAATCCATGTGGGAGGGCCCATACATCGTCGCTGCAGCTTTGCAACGGGGAGCCTACCGCCTCGCAACGCTGGAAGGGCAGACACTTTGCCACACATGGAATGCGGACAGGCTGCGGCGGTACTATGTCTAGGGCTGAAGGGAAGCCTGTAGCAAGGTTAGCATCCTGCCTGTTGTAAGACGCTCGCCCACGTAAATGGGAGATTAATAAAGACAATCGTCTGCAAAACTGTCTCATTTTGAACAAAGACGTGCAGAGGCACACCTCTGCGTGCACTCTCCAGAGTATAAAAAATAAAATAAAAAAGACGCAGATGTTGTTCCCGCGCACGCGTCGATGTTGTCCCTACGTGTACTCTCTAGAGTATAAAAAAAGACGCGGATGTTATTCCCGCGCACGCGTGGATGTTGTCCCTATGCGTACTCTCTGGAGTATAAAACAAAGACGCGGATGTTGTTCCCGCGCATACGTGGATGTTGTCCCTATGCGTACTCTCCGGAGTATAAAAAGACGTGCGAAGGGACGCCTCCACGCGTGCGCACTTTCTGGAGTATAAATAAGACGCGGATGTTGTCCTTGCACACTCTCTAGAGTATAAATAAGATGCGGATGTTGTCCCTGCTCACTCTACGGAGTATAAATAAGACACGGATGTTGTCCCTGCGCACTCTCCAGAGTACAAATAAGATGTGGATGTTGTCCCTACGCACTCTACGGAGTATAAATAAGATGCGGATGTTGTCCCTGCGCACTCTCCGAAGTATAAATAAGACGCGAATGTTGTCCCCGCGCACTCTACGGAGTATAAATAAGACGTGCGGATGTTGTCCCTGCACGTACTCTGCGGAGTATATATAAGACACGCGAGCGCTCGAGCATCTACTTCGACTAGGCGCCAGCTCTGCTGCCACCACTTCAAGGGGTAGGGGACGGAGCGCTCGAGCGTCTACTTCGAGTAGGCGCCAGCTCCACTGCCACCACTTCGAGGGGTAGGGGATGGAGCGCTCGAGCGTCTAGTTTGACTAGGCACCAGCTCCGCTGCCTCCACTTTGAGCGTGCTTCTGCGTCGAAGTATCACCCGTCGAAGTACGGGTCACCCAGAAGTCCCAGGCCTCCTCTGCCCATGCCCAACGCCCAAGATGCCGTCGAATCGGATAATTTAATTATTTGCCACTCTTATGAGTAGGGTGGCAACAGATTTGCCACCCTGGCCCGTTGTCAGTGACTCAGGCGGCCCCGTATGTAAGTGAGAAAGGTAATTGGCCAATCTTCAGAGTGGCAAAAAGTTGAATGCCCCCCGTTGAATCAGGTGGTCCGAAAGTACTAATCGACCTCTATCAAACATCTGCCTGGAGCAAAAATAGTATGCATTGTCAGAACGTTTGGGGCATTACCATTTCATTAATGCCAAGGGGAGCGGTCCATAGGGCATCGGCTTACAAAAACAGACGCACACCAACACACGCCTACACATGTCGGGACCCCGGATTTCCGAACCCGGACCCTCTGTGTATTACAGCACTAGTCCCAGATCAAAGCTAGTGCACACAGTCAAACAGAAATGATTACATAACCAACAACGCTTTATTACAATAATAAAGAGTACAGACCGAAAGGTCTCATTATTACAACTGAGGTTTCAAGACCTCACACACACACAAAACACAGCGGAAGCAGAAGATAAATCCAGCGATGACCCATCAATACGCCACAGGCAATTGACTGGGGAAGCGCGACCTAGTCCTCCGGGAAGAATCCATCACAGCCACAAGCGAAGCAGTAGTCGTAGGCACCTTCTTGAGCTTCAACTTCCTCTGAGATTTATTTTTAAGTGTAGCATGTGAGTACATAAAGTACTCCGCAAGTCTTGGGAAAAATGCATAGATGCAAGGCTTAACAAAGGAAGGCCATATGGTTCTTTTGCACAAAGCAATATTTGAAATCTCAATTACTACTAATTATTTTCAAAGGCATCAGTTTAATGAAGTAAATGTTTTAACAGAATTAACTTTCTAGTGAAGGTTCCAACTACCAACACTAGCTAACCAATTATCATTGGTCAAGTTTTAAACTGCGGGTTCCATCCACCCTCTCTGGCTCCATCCGCCAGGATTCCCTTCCGAGAGTTCCCTCCACTCTCGGAATACAAAATTTTCATTTTAAAATCAAAACCAGAAATCTACCATGTGAATGCATTCCTTGCCCGCCCTTGACCATGGGCACGGCTACTCGAATAGTTTTACACTCTGCAGAGGTTGTACAACTTTACCCACAAGAGATAAATTATCCTAAAAGTCAACACGCTTCCTTTGGCATGAGACCCAGATAAAATATCACAATGCCTTTACCTTAATCTAATCTAGCTTGATACCACCCGCTGAGGTTTCACCGCAGGTAGGCTAACCGCCCGAACCGAAGCCCCCTCTTGCGCCATATGAGTACAGTAAATCCCTGTCCCTCACTGTGAATAACCAGTCCATCCCTGGCATCCACTTTCCACTGGTGGCACCTAAACTAGACTATCATAAGTTAGTTAGCTAGGTCGTACCCATATAGACTTGTGGTTGTACGGTTAATGCTCAGTTTGGACAAACACAAGCGTCGGTCCTTAATTGACTAGGGTGGAACATACACTTAACAAGTTCTCGTGCTTACTGCACCAACCCAAACAACCATCCACCCTAATCTAAACCAACTTTCACATTTTTATTTTATTTTGAAAGATCAGTGGCAACTCCAATTACCACTACTCTTACAAACACAAGGGTTTAATAATAAATCATAATTTCGCATTTTCAAGATTTTCCAAAGTTATTAGATAGCATGACTAAGCATTATCCTACCATTATACTATTCACAAAGATTAATATTAATCTCATTATTGAGACAAAGGGAGTTCTAAGGTGACAAGGTACATGGCAATCAATGTCAAATGAGGGCATAACAAAGTTGGAATAACTAATTCCTAAAGATTTGAACTAGGGATTTTATGTAAATAGCAATGCATACAATTTAAAATAATTAAAACATTTCGAAATCATAGGTTCAAGATGATCAAAGGAGACTTGCCTTCTTGCAGGGTTTCTGGGTCTTCTTGTTGCTGTGAAGAGGGATCGTCGACAACGTTGGAATCTACGCGAGAAAAGATGAAGCAAACAAAGCAAATAAATACAAATCAAATCAAATAAACTCAAAAACTCAAATAGAGGCCATACTTGGATAGATTATGATTTTAGATGAAAGGTTTAGCGGATTTGGGGTTCACACGAGGGAGAACGAATATCTGGAAGATCGGTTGGGAAAAGAAATTACTGAGACAATATTTGGACCAAGGAAAATAGAATGGATTTTATGGAGAATTTCCCAAGATTTGAATTTGAATTTTGAAAGCGCACAGAAAATTTGGAATGGAACTGAGGCTTTGAAATTAAACTAGGCATTGGAATTTGAAATTTAAATATTTGAAATATCAAATAAATTTCAAATATTTGAAAGGATGGAAGAAATGGATAGTTTGGAATTTTTGATGGATTTAGAAATTTGAATGGGCTCAAACGGAGTTAAAACGAGGGAGAACGGGCTCCGGAAAGTTTGAAAAGAGAGAAAATGGAAAAGATTGATTTCTGGAATTATTTTTCTACTGAAAAAGGATTTATGACGTCAGCAGGGATTAAAGGAATTATTTTCCTGAAAGAAACTCGGATTTATGGCGTCAGCCCTGCCTCAGAGGGACTGACAGTGGGCCCGGTCCATGTGGACTGAGTCCATGGACTCGGGAAACCGGTGAGGTGGCACGGGTGGGGGCGTGGCGCTGACGGGGCTCGGTCAGGGCGAGGTGGCGCTGGCGTGGCGCCAACTGGGCGGGGCTGGCTGAGGTGGCGCGGTCACCGGCGGGAGCGCACGGGCCCCTAGGGTCGCCGGCGGCAGAGGCCACAGCGGAGGACGGCGAGGGCACCGGAGGCAAGAGGAGGGTGAGGGCAACTCGGGGGTGGCCAGCATTTTACCAGAGGGGGCCGAGGTTGCGCCGGCGGTGAGGAGAGGCGGCGGCGTGGCTCAAGCGTCGGTGGCGAGGGGGCTCCGGTGGGGTTGCGGTCCAGCTGAGGAGCGAGCGAGGCCGAGGGCGATGCGGCGAAGCTAAATGCGGCGTCGACGAGGCTCGGGAGCGACCGGAGCGGTGAGGGGAGCTCGTCGGAGTTGGAGGTGACGGTGGCGACGAGTGCGCACGGCGCGGGGGCGAGGGGAAGCTCGGGAGAGGGAGAAGGAGGTGGAGCGAGGTGGGGCGAGGAGAAACGGGCCTGGGGAGGGGCTTTTATAGGGGCGGAGGAGGGCGTGGCCGCGGGGATTCCTCGCCGGCGATCGCGGGCGGCGGGGATTGAGGAGAGGGGAAAAAGGGAAAGCGGCGCCGTAGAAGGAAGGGAATCGGGGAGGGAGAAGAAGGAAAGGGCGCGGGTCGCACGGGCGGCGGGAAAGGAAAGGAGACCCGAGGGGCGGCGGGGAAGGCGCGGCCGAGCGGGAGGAAGGGGACGGCGCGTGGGGAAGACGACCCCGACAGGCGGGCCCGGGCGGCAGCGAGAGGGGGCGGTGGGGAGGCTGACGGGCGGGGCCCACGGGCAGAGAGACGGAGGCGGAGGGGAGGCGCGCCGACAGGTGGGCCGGGGGCGCGTGGAGAGAGAGAGAGAGTAGGGAGCGGGGGCGCGCATGCATCGGATGGAGATCGGGCGGTGGAGGATGAGGGCGGGGCGGACGGGTGGATGGGAGTGAGGGGCGACGTGGCGGCCATCGGGGAGGGGTAGGCGGGATGGAGCGGATGGCTGAGGGGGCGACGTGGCGAGATCCAGGCCGTCCACGTGGCGGCCGGGGGCGGGAAGAGAGAATTTTAATTTTAATTTTTGATTTAGGATTTTCAGAAAAGCCCAGAAAATTCAAATAAGCTCAGAAAAATATGAAATAAATTCCAAAATTTCCAGAAAAATTCACAGAAGTTCCTGGATAAGTTTTGGACTTAATAAAAATACTTCCAACTAATGTTGGTATTTAATTTTCATACTTAAAATACTTTTTATTTTCAAAAATAGGTTTTAAACTCCAGAAAATCCAGGAAACCAAATAAAAGCCAATAACTCCAAATATTTAATTTGAATTAGGATTTTCATAGAAATTCAAAATATCTTTTTATTTAATAATAATTTTAGGTTTTTCTTGAAATACTTTTCAAATCTAGTTTTTTAAAAAACAGAAATTCAGGGCAAATCCAAATAAAACTCAAATACTTTAAAATAATTAATTTGAACTTAAATTTTTCAGAAAGAGAATTTTTGGGATGTTACAAATCTACCCCCCTTAGAGAGAATCTCGTCCCCGAGATTCGGACGGACTGGGAACAAGAAAGGAGAGGAAAACGCAACTCTTGATTCTTTGCTGTGCTCTCAAGCTGCCTCTTTCTTTGAACCAAATTGGAACTTACCAAGCATGACTGCTGCACCTGGGGCACCTTTTGTGGTGATGTTGTTAACTCGTCCTCTTCCTTGTGATTGCGGAGTTCTTCGAGCTTTTCCTGTAGTTGGAGATACTCCCCGTCCTTGTCCTACAACTGGAGTTCGCGCTGGTGTATTTCCCAAATTGAAAGGAATTGGGGTGTTAATCTGAGGCTTCTGTGGGCAATTGCTTGCATAATGCCCCATCTCGTGATATCGAAAACATTGCACTCCAAAGGCTGAGGTGATGCTTTTCTGAGGTCGGACTCCGGTAAAGATGTAGGGTTCTTGCATCTCTGAACGAGGCGCAGATCCTGGAGTTCTTGGTGCATCTATTGCAGTTGGAGTTTTGTTGAACTGGGGTGGATTCATTCGGAGTCTTGAACTGCTTGCATTATACTGTGTCTGAAAAGCCATCTTTCTCTTACGAGAGTCCTGTAATTGATATTGAGCATCTTCCTGGACAAGGGCCTTGTTTACCATATGCTGAAATGTCGGAAAATCTTTGGACACCAACTGCACCTTGAGGTTGGGATCAAGTCCTTGCATAAACCTCCAAATCTTCGTTGACTCTGATGCAACATCTTCTGACGCATACCTGGACAGTTGGGTGAACTGGTTCAGGTATTCCGAGACGCTGAGGTTTCCTTGCTGCAGTTGATAGAATTCCCTTTTCTTCATTTCCATTACTCCCGTAGGAATATGCGCAGTGCGGAAAGCCTCAACAAACTCATCCCAAGTGATGGTTTGTGCGCTTTGATGGGCGACGCGGTAGTTATCCCACCAGTTAGCAGCAATCCCCTTGAGCTGGTGAGCAGCATACAACACCTTCTCGTTGTCGTTGCACTGAGCTAGGACCAACTTCCTCTCTACATCCTTGATCCAATCGTCTGCCTCCAGGGGATCCACTGATCCAGCAAAAGTGGGAGGCCTTGTCCTCATGAATTCTTCCAACTTAGACTGGGGTGCCTGGTTGGGTGCCTGCTGGGCTGGCTGCACTTGGTTTTGTGCCAAAGCTTGAAGAAGCTGAAGTTGCATGGCCATCATTTGTTCCAAGTTGGGGGCCTGAGCAGGAGGTGGTGGAATGTTGTCCTCTAGCTGATTGTTGGCGTCACGGCTGTTGCCAGGGTTGCTCCTTGTGTTCACCATCTGAAGTGATTTAGGTTAGCAGAAGGTAAGAGGGAAATAGCAAAGGTAAGAGATTAGGGAAACTAAATCACATCCCAAGCCACACACAAGAAGAAACCAGCAAAGACTTGGAAGAAACTTAGCTTGAATTCAAAATAGTTTTTTTCTTTAAGGATAACTGTACTACAAGTATACAAAGACTTGGTACAGTCCACCTAACACACAAGCAAGTAATATATAAGCGTTCCAAAATCGTAGGACTTTACTTGGGTACTACAACTAAAGAACTAGTCCTCGCTCTTCATGATGACGAGCTTCTCCAAGTGCTTCTTAGACGCAGCCTTACTGAGCCATCTATAGAAATTACCAAGGGAAGGGGGTACAATTACCATTCCAAAAAGGAAATAAGCAGATAGATAAGGAAGAATACCATGACGAAGGTAAGGATAGAAAGACAAGAAAAGACAAGGATAGCACATGATTAAATTTTTATTTTATAAAATAAATTTTGAAGCTTTTTTACTAACGACCATTCTAACTAGGTCACGTCCTACAGTCAAATTGGCTCTGATACCACCTCTGTCGGGACCCCGGATTTCCGAACCCGGACCCTCTGTGTATTACAGCACTAGTCCCAGATCAAAGCTAGTGCACACAGTCAAACAGAAATGATTACATAACCAACAACGCTTTATTACAATAATAAAGAGTACAGACCGAAAGGTCTCATTATTACAACTGAGGTTTCAAGACCTCACACACACACAAAACACAGCGGAAGCAGAAGATAAATCCAGCGATGACCCATCAATACGCCACAGGCAATTGACTGGGGAAGCGCGACCTAGTCCTCCGGGAAGAATCCATCACAGCCACAAGCGAAGCAGTAGTCGTAGGCACCTTCTTGAGCTTCAACTTCCTCTGAGATTTATTTTTAAGTGTAGCATGTGAGTACATAAAGTACTCCGCAAGTCTTGGGAAAAATGCATAGATGCAAGGCTTAACAAAGGAAGGCCATATGGTTCTTTTGCACAAAGCAATATTTGAAATCTCAATTATTACTAATTATTTTCAAAGGCATCAATTTAATGAAGTAAATGTTTTAATAGAATTAACTTTCTAGTGAAGGTTCCAACTACCAACACTAGCTAACCAATTATCATTGGTCAAGTTTTAAACTGCGGGTTCCATCCACCCTCTCTGGCTCCATCCGCCAGGATTCCCTTCCGAGAGTTCCCTCCACTCTCGGAATACAAAATTTTCATTTTAAAATCAAAACCAGAAATCTACCATGTGAATGCATTCCTTGCCCGCCCTTGACCGTGGGCACGGCTACTCGAATAGTTTTACACTCTGCAGAGGTTGTACAACTTTA
This sequence comes from Dendrocalamus latiflorus, assembly GCA_017311315.1. NCBI lineage: Eukaryota > Viridiplantae > Streptophyta > Magnoliopsida > Poales > Poaceae > Dendrocalamus > Dendrocalamus latiflorus. The sequence continues at coordinate 877,845 of CM029671.1, read as the reverse complement.
CCCACAAGAGATAAATTATCCTAAAAGTCAACACGCTTCCTTTGGCATGAGACCCAGATAAAATATCACAATGCCTTTACCTTAATCCAATCTAGCTAGATACCACCCGCTGAGGTTTCACCGCAGGTAGGCTAACCGCCCGAACCGAAGCCCCCTCTTGCGCCATATGAGTACAGTAAATCCCTGTCCCTCACTGTGAATAACCAGTCCATCCCTGGCATCCACTTTCCACTGGTGGCATCTAAACTAGACTATCATAAGTTAGTTAGCTAGGTCGTACCCATATAGACTTGTGGTTGTACGGTTAATGCTCAGTTTGGACAAACACAAGCGTCGGTCCTTAATTGACTAGGGTGGAACATACACTTAACAAGTTCTCGTGCTTACTGCACCAACCCAAACAACCATCCACCCTAATCTAAACCAACTTTCACATTTTTATTTTATTTTGAAAGATCAGTGGCAACTCCAATTACCACTACTCTTACAAACACAAGGGTTTAATAATAAATCATAATTTCGCATTTTCAAGATTTTCCAAAGTTATTAGATAGCATGACTAAGCATTATCCTACCATTATACTATTCACAAAGATTAATATTAATCTCATTATTGAGACAAAGGGAGTTCTAAGGTGACATGGTACACGGCAATCAATGTCAAATGAGGGCATAACAAAGTTGGAATAACTAATTCCTAAAGATTTGAACTAGGGATTTTATGTAAATAGCAATGCATACAATTTAAAATAGTTAAAATATTTCAAAATCATAGGTTCAAGATGATCAAAGGAGACTTGCCTTCTTGCAGGGTTTCTGGGTCTTCTTGTTGCTGTGAAGAGGGATCGTCGACAACGTTGGAATCTACGCGAGAAAAGACGAAGCAAACAAAGCAAATAAATACAAATCAAATCAAATAAACTCAAAAACTCAAATAGAGGCCATACTTGGATAGATTATGATTTTAGATGAAAGGTTTAGCGGATTTGGGGTTCACACGAGGGAGAACGAATATCTGGAAGATCGATTGGGAAAAGAAATTACTGAGACAATATTTGGACCAAGGAAAATAGAATGGATTTTATGGAGAATTTTCCAAGATTTGAATTTGAATTTTGAAAGCGCACAGAAAATTTGGAATGGAACTGAGGCTTTGAAATTAAACTAGGCATTGGAATTTGAAATTTAAATATTTGAAATATCAAATAAATTTCAAATATTTGAAAGGATGGAAGAAATGGATAGTTTGGAATTTTTGATGGATTTAGAAATTTGAATGGGCTCAAACGGAGTTAAAACGAGGGAGAACGGGCTTCGGAAAGTTTGAAAAGAGAGAAAATGGAAAAGATTGATTTCTGGAATTATTTTTCTACTGAAAAAGGATTTATGACGTCAGCAGGGATTAAAGGAATTATTTTCCTGAAAGAAACTCGGATTTATGGCGTCAGCCCTGCCTCAGAGGGACTGACAGTGGGCCCGGTCCATGTGGACTGAGTCCATGGACTCGGGAAACCGGTGAGGTGGCACGGGTGGGGGCGTGGCGCTGACGGGGCTCGGTCAGGGCGAGGTGGCGCTGGCGTGGCGCCAACTGGGCGGGGCTGGCTGAGGTGGCGCGGTCACCGGCGGGAGCGCACGGGCCCCTAGGGTCGCCGGCGGCAGAGGCCACGGCGGAGGACGGCGAGGGCACCGGAGGCAAGAGGAGGGTGAGGGCAACTCGGGGGTGGCCAGCATTTTACCAGAGGGGGCCGAGGTTGCGCCGGCGGCGAGGAGAGGCGGCGGCGTGGCTCGAGCGTCGGTGGCGAGGGGGCTCCGGTGGGGTTGCGGTCCAGCTGAGGAGCGAGCGAGGCCGAGGGCGATGCGGCGAAGCTAAATGCGGCGTCGGCGAGGCTCGGGAGCGACCGGAGCGGTGAGGGGAGCTCGCCGGAGTTGGAGGTGACGGTGGCGACGAGTGCGCACGGCGCTGGGGCGAGGGGAAGCTCGGGAGAAGGAGGTGGAGCGAGGTGGGGCGAGGAGAAACGGGGCCGGGGAGGGGCTTTTATAGGGGCGGAGGAGGGCGTGGCCGCGGGGATTCCTCGCCGGCGATCGCGGGCGGCGGGGATTGAGGAGAGGGGAAAAAGGGAAAGCGGCGCCGTAGAAGGAAGGGAATCGGGGAGGGAGAAGAAGGAAAGGGCGCGGGTCGCACGGGCGGCGGGAAAGGAAAGGAGACCCGAGGGGCGGCGGGGAAGGCGCGGCCGAGCGGGAGGAAGGGGACGGCGCGTGGGGAAGACGACCCCGACAGGCGGGCCCGGGCGGCAGCGAGAGGGGGCGGTGGGGAGGCTGACGGGCGGGGCCCACGGGCAGAGAGACGGAGGCGGAGGGGAGGCGCGCCGACAGGTGGGCCGGGGGCGCGTGGAGAGAGAGAGAGTAGGGAGCGGGGGCGCGCGTGCGTCGGATGGAGATCGGGCGGTGGAGGATGAGGGCGGGGAGGACGGGTGGATGGGAGTGAGGGGCGACGTGGCGGCCATCGGGGAGGGGTAGGCGGGATGGAGCGGATGGCCGAGGGGGCGACGTGGCGAGATCCAGGCCGTCCACGTGGCGGCCGGGGGCGGGAAGAGAGAATTTTAATTTTAATTTTTGATTTAGGATTTTCAGAAAAGCCCAGAAAATTCAAATAAGCTCAGAAAAATATGAAATAAATTCCAAAATTTCCAGAAAAATTCACAGAAGTTCCTGGATAAGTTTTGGACTTAATAAAAATACTTCCAACTAATGTTGGTATTTAATTTTCATACTTAAAATACTTTTTATTTTCAAAAATAGGTTTTAAACTCCAGAAAATCCAGGAAACCAAATAAAAGCCAAGTAACTCCAAATAATTAATTTGAATTAGGATTTTCATAGAAATTCAAAATATCTTTTTATTTAATAATAATTTTAGGTTTTTCTTGAAATACTTTTCAAATCTAGTTTTTTAAAAACAGAAATTCAGGGCAAATCCAAATAAAACTCAAATACTTTAAAATAATTAATTTGAACTTAAATTTTTCAGAAAGAGAATTTTTGGGATGTTACAACACACCAAACCCCAGCCTCACATTGTAGGTCCGCACCGAGCCCCGGAGCGGCGGCATCATCTTCGTTGCGCCGGGGGACTTTGTCGAGGCACTAGCCGAAGTTTCCCTCCCTACGCAGCGTCCACCGCAGCGCCACCTTGGCCGCGCCCTCCCCGACATAGCCCCAAATCTGGTCGTAGAAGGCCCGGACGGCGTGAACGGCATGCGACAGCGCCCCAGTTCCGGCTGGTAGCTCCAGCTAGGGGTTCTCCAGCTCGTTGATGTGCTGGCACCCTCGGTGGTGGAGCATGGCGAAGGCAATACAAGCACTGGCGAAGCCGTAGTGGTCGCCAAAGGTCTTGGCGCCGCGGAGGGCTAGGTCCGAACCCTCTCCGATTCGCCGAAGCATTCGCACCAAGTCCTCGGGACCGAACTTTAGGTCTGGCACGTCGACGGAAAGGTCCACGAGGGCACCCTCCAAGAACTCCATCGCCTCCCACGCCGCCACCGATGCGTCTCCCAAAGTTCAGTTCCTCTCCTCAAGGGATGCGGTGAGCTGGGCCTTCTCCTCCTCCAGCGCTACAATCTGTTGTAGCAGGCCATCGTGCTCCTTTGCCGCTGCACGCTGGGCCTCCGCTGTGGCACGTTGCACCTCCGACGTCGCGCACTCCGCTTCCGCAATGCGTATCTACGCGTTGGAGACTGCCCTCACCCTTTCCATCTCCAGCAAGCGGATGTGCTCATCCTTGGCAGCATGGGCCTCCTCGGCAGCTCGGAGCTGGCCTTCCAGCATCCTCCGCTCACGGATGCGTGCGTCCTCTAAGGCTCGGCTGAGTGCAAGGGTCTACAAAATGTGTGGGTGTTGCGGCATAGGTCGTGAACTTAAGCACCTACCCTCATCTTCGAGGCCTCCAACGCGCCTGCTAGGAGCTTGGTCCCGCACCTCAACAGCGCCCGCCGATCTAGGTTGGAGTCGGCGCACTCTACGACCTCGTGAAAGACCCAAAGCATCTCCGACTGGGGAATGAAGTCAGAGACGGCTGACCACGAGCCTTCATGCCAGCGACTTCGGCAGCACCTGGTGTGGACATCGTGTCCTGGGCAAGAAGGCCGGGAACTTCGTGGCCGTCTTCGTTGCTCGATCCTTGGCCGCATCTGGGAGAGCTCATCTCGCCTGATGTCGACGACGGAATGAGCGAGCAAATCGGAGAGAGCCTCGCGAAGTCGCGGGAGGAGAAAGAATTGCACCTACCTTCGACGTCCTCAACTGGTGCACGGGGGGTGTCACCCCCGCTCCGGTTGGCTCCATGGCACGGGGGGTGTCCGCCCCGCCTTGAGCTGGGCCATGGGGGCTTTATCTGCGATGGGGGTGGCGAGTTCCTCCTTAGCCTGGAGGGTTTCCCCATCGGATTCCAAATCCCCGGTGACACCGCCCGCCACGTTGAACCCTCTTTAGAGGGGGACGGTGATCGTATCCACAAGCGTTTTGCCCTCGGAGACTTCGGGGACGCTCCCTCGGCCGCTTCCACAGCCGCGACAATTGGCGCAGGCAATGAGGCCGCGGCGGTCGGTGTAGGCGATGAGACCTCGCCCTTCTGACCGTCTGGGCCACGGCCCGTCTCCTCAGCGCCTCCCGGAGCTCCCTCGGTGGGGGAAATGTCCTCCTCCGAGCCGGCGAGTTTGGACTCTGCGCTGATCGTACCACCGGTCTCGATGGTCACCGCCGGGGACACGGCCGATGGGCTGGATATGGCAGCATGAGACCGGGCTATGCGCCGGGATGGAGATGCACCCGCCTTGCCATCACCATCACGGCGGCGAGTCCGGGTCGGGGCCGGTGCTGCGCGCTCTGGCACGGGGATGTCCAGAGCTTCGTAGACTCGATTTATCCGCCCCAGCTTCGCCGAGGCGGTTGCGGCTTCACGCAGCTCGTGCTCCTTGGCCGTGTACGACCCAAGGAACGCAACGACTGCGCGCTCCGCATCCTCCAGCTGAAGCCCTACATGCGAGGTGAAGCATCATTCACAAAAAGGTTACATGCATACATATATACGCAGCCTATGGCCGAAGAACTTACAAGGTGCAGAGGGCTTCGGAAGAGAAGATACTATTGGGTGAACGCCATCTCGCCGGGTGCGACCTCGCTCGTACTTCCACTGGTCGGAGAGTGGCGCCACTCCGTACATAGTGAACTCCTCAGCGAGGTCGCGCATGTTGAACCAGAGGGCGATACCGGCAAGCCTCCGCGCCTTCTGTTCGTCGTGGCCCTTCAGCCTTACACCCGGTGAACTGTTTAAAGATATTGGCTCTTCTCAGCACCGAAGACCGCTGGTGCTCGTCACGCGGTCGTAGAACCACCGTTGCATCTAGCCGGACTCCCACTTCCCTCACGTCGCCAATGAGGGGAAGAGCGTCGTGCAGTGTACCTCAACACGAAGTTGACGCCGCCAAAGTTCGATAGCGCCCCCCTGCAACCCTCTTCGGCTGACACCGCGCGTCATGAAGAAGGGAGAATAGGTTCGCGCTGGGACGGACACCTTCTGTTCGCGCCGCACAGATGTAAACAGCTAGACGAGCTATCACGTTTGGGGTCAGCTGCGCCAGCTCCAACCCATAAGCCCGCAGGACCTTGCCGATGAAGAGCGTTGCGGGCATCCGAAGCCCGACCTCGAAAAATGCGACGAAGACAATCGCCTCCGACCCCTCCGGGTGCGGCTCCGTCTCATCACGGGCAGGCAGCGAACCCCTACACGGTCGTCCAGCTTTTTCTCCCAAAGGAGAGTCTGAATCATCTCCTCCGTAGCCAAACTTCACCCTAGCACACGGGAGCAGCGGCCTCCCGACTTCTCCATGGCCTCCCACCGCTTGTCGACCTGCGGTGGCTCGCAAACCACTAGAGAGTATTCCGCCGGTGGGGCGTCAAACCGCGCTAGCTAGATGAGGCGCTGTTGCTGAGCCGGTGAGCGGGATCTTCGCGGCAAGCCATTCTCCTTCAAAGTGCAACGCCAAGTGAACAGGGGAGAGGCAAATCGCGCCAGCAAGTGGGGACAAAAGATAGTGAACCAGTGGCAAGCAAGCAAATGAGCAAACGGGAAGAACGCTCGCAGGCCGGTGGCAAGGGTATATAAAGCCCTCTCACCTCCCCCACGATAGGGAGGGCAACCGGCGGTAGTCCAGCGGTTCGGCTCCCCACGAGCCCTCTTACCTCCCCCATAATCGGGAGGGCAACCGGCGGTAGCCCAGCGGTTCGGCTCCCCATGATCGGGAAACGCAATCGCTGCGCAGTTGCAGGCCGCCTGACAGCGCACGACGTGCTAATTGTGTCCTGCCACGCGTTCCCCCCTTCGGGAAGGAATGCGCGATCATGGTCGTGCGACCGCTGACAACGCACGACGCGCCAGTCGCGTCCCGCCATGTGTACCTTTCCATCGGGACAGCACGTACGGCCGCAGCCGCTCGACCTTAACGCCTCCGGGGTCGACGCGATTCTCACTACCATTAAGACGTCGACTTTGGATCGCGAAGCTGTCAGGCCGCATGTCGATTCCGCTGTCGGACCTCGGAAGGCACCTCCGCAACGAGCTCGCTTCAGACCCATCTCCGTTGGTGGACCCCGCCCTCGGCGTGTTCGCAGCACAAGCCCGTCTCCGCTTCGACTTCGGCTCCACCACGGAAGGGCCCCGTGGTCAAGGACGGCTTCAGCAACCCGCTCGACGTTGTATCCTTGGTGCGAGACGGGGACTTCACTAGACAATGCGACTCCATCTAACAATATAGAAGTTCATAGGCCGCGGGGACGGAGGGGGCCAAATGGCTCGGCAACATGGCTTCGGCCTGTGAAGCCCTTCACTATGAGAGGCTCCAGTTGTAGGGACGGCCCCCACCTAAGCCCAGCCAGCCTGTTAGAAGGTTGTAAGGCCTAAAATGGGACATGAATAATGACATAAGTGCCTCTGAGGGGGATAATTGAGTGTAAGGGCATAAGTGTAAAACACTCCCCAAGTGAATATATATATATATATATATATATATATATATATATATAGGCATCCAGGCCATGTGGGAAACCCTAAGCATTGCTCACCTAACTTTCCACTACCATACCACTCTCTCTTTCTCTCTCTGTTTGGTCGGTACCACAACATCTATCATATGGATGTACATAAAAGACGTATTTTTGAATTGTAATAAGGGTGCGAGTAGTACCTGCGGGAGGATGCAGAAACGCGTGGCCATAACTAGCAATGTGTCAAGCAAGATGTGCATGTAGTGGGCTGAACCGGCCCATCATGTAACCACAAACGTGAACTACATGTCAAAGTCACATATGGCCATTACGTTCTAGCTAGTGTACTAGTGTGCATGACACACCTCGCGGCAGGGGCTACGACTAGGATATGGGTATCGTCGATGGCACCTATGGCCCATGAAAAGTGAGAATAAAACCTGGGTTTCGTCAATCTATCATGCATTACACAAACTTAGATCCATCGCCTTCACATAGTCTTTCGCCATGTCGTACACGTAGTCCAGCACATGTTGAAATTTGGTGCTCACTATGGATCCTGAGTATGCAAACTAGTTGCACACTGGGTGTTGGATTGTGGCACCCCCATGGTCCAACCCGTAATGTGTGACGAGGGTGTCATGTAGCATGTGAAAACTGTTCGGATCTATCCTGAACATGTCATGGCACAACTGTTTCTCGAAGTATCTACTTATATGCGCCCGAGCACGTTTTGGCGTGGCTTTCGAATTCATCCGAATCGGTGTGAATGTTTTCTCCGCAACGGGCTTCGATTGGTACTATAAACTCCAAGTGTACGTTATCGAGGTACAAAAATGAAACCGAGTTCCAAAAACCTCGACGGGACTTCATATGCACCCTAGCTCATGTCGTCACGCATTTTGAACTCGTCCGAGTTGGTGTGAAACTTTCCTGCAGGATGGGTACAATACACTGCATGTGCACGAAATAACGGCATGAAATGGAAATGAGTGCAAGCACTGTCTATCAATGGAGTTCATATATGTCCTAGCACTTTTCCACACGCATTTCGAGTTGTCGGAGTCGGTGTGAAACTTTACTGCAGAACAAGTTCTGACAAGAACAATAAACTCCACATGGACGAATTCATGGTATGAAATGACTTCATATGTGCTCGAGCACACTTCGGCATGTATTTTGAATCCATCCGAGTCAGTGTGAAACGCTGCTCTACTATGGGTTCTGACGGGTACAACATACTCCATGCGGACGAAGTTATGCCACAAAACGAAACTAAGTGCCTAACACCTCGAATGGATTTCATATGCGCCCTAGAACATCATGGCATGCCTTTCGAATCCGTCCGAGTTGGTATGAAAAGTTCCCGCACAACGGGTTTTAATGGGTACAATAAACTCTATATGGACGAATTCATGGCACAAAATGAAACCGAGTGCAAAACACCCTGAATGGATTTCATATACACCCAAGCACATTTCTTCATGCATTTTGAATTCGTCCGAGTTGGTGTGGTACTTTCCTCCACAACGGTTTCTGACAACAACTATAAACTCAATGCGAATGAAATTGTGCGACGAATTGAAATTGAGTGCCAAACACCGCGAATAGGCTTCACACGCACTCGAGGAAATTTTTTCATGCATTTTGAAGCCGTCTAAGTTGGTGTGAATCTTTCCGCCACGTGTCCCGGCAGGTAACTCCAAGCGTACGTAAAAATCGCACGAAATGAAACTTAGTGCCAACACCCCGAAAGAACTTGATATGCACACTAGCTCATTTCGCCATGCTTTTTGAATCCGTCCGAGTCGGTGTTAAACATTCCTCTATGACGGGTACAATAAACTCCACGTGCACGATATCGTGGCACGAAATAAAGCTGAGTGCCAAACACTTCGAATAGACATCATATGTGCCCCAGCACATTTCAGCGTGCATTTCACACTTGTCCAAGTTGGTGTGAAACTTTACTCCACAACGGGTTCTGACAGGTACAATAAACTCCGTGCGGTTGAAATCTTGCTACGAAATAAAACTAGGTGGCAAACACCCCGAATGGACTTCATATGCACCCTAGCACATTTCGTCATGCCTTTCGAATCCGTCCAAGTTGGTGTAATACTTTCCTCGCCAGCCTCCCTCTCGGTTCGAAAGTATTCCATTTGTTAAATCTGAGAATGAACAAAGTAGTGACATAAGCTAGTATTTTATTCTCGTGAATAACATTGATAGTAATAGATAGAAACGAATTCACCTTTTGTTCAATCTTAATATTAGGTGCTATAGTCGTATGCATTTGTGGCAGGGTCACATCACTATATGTGGTAGTATTTTATTCTCATGTATAACATTGGTAGTAATAAATAAAAATGAATTCACCTTTTGTTCAATCTTAATATTAGGTGCTATGGTCGTATGCATTTGTGGCATGGTCACATCATTCTCCCCTTCTTGACAAAAAACTGTCCTCGGTTTTAACAAATGTGTAGCCTCACGTATTGCATGATCTTGATCATAAATCTCAGTATATAACAATAGGCGCAACAAACTCTCATTATGTAATATCATAAGTTCTTTGTCAAACAAAGTGAAACCTATTTGAAATGAACTCACCTGATAATTTAAGTGATGCGTAGGAGTTCTTGTAATTGGAACATCAAGTATAGCAAATATGGTTATATCCATAGAGTACATGTTCTCATCATCCTCCCTTTCATGCAAACAAAGCCGTCCTCGGCTTTTGATAAACTTAAAGTATGGTAACAAAGAAGCCAAGGTGTATGCATGGTATATGTATATGTCATCCGTTTTAACAGTTCTTTGTTGTTGCACAATTAATGTTATAAGACAGCAGCAATCATAAAAGCTCATTGTATTATTAACCCAAAAGTAATCATATATGTTGATGAGCAAACCAAATTTTCTCACATAGCAATTATTGCAACTAGTTTTGCAAATGTAAGTGAAGCATTTATGCAATTCAAATATCTGAAGTTGTAAACTTGTAGTGGTGGCACATATGGAGAAAGCTACAACTTTTGGAATCAAACAAAGTTCATTCATATAATCATATCTCAATCGAGCAATAGCAAATTCATCTAGCACGGGTGAAGTGATGTGTAAGTTCTTACATAATTCATCATCTTTATTCAAATTGTCCATACTAGATGATGCAAAAAGAGATGAACACATAGCCATTGGTTGAGTACTAAATTTTACTTTCCTCTCCTATTGAACAAGATTTAGCATACAAGAATTGTTGTCCAAAATAGCAAGCTTCAATTATCCATGTGATCACAAGTTATGCATATTCGATATACAAAAAATTGATTTTTCACACCATAATCTCCAATCAAATTAAACTTATGCCCAGGGGTTGTAGGCACTAAACAAGAATTTTGAACATGCAAGTTCAGAAAATTTCTCCATACCATGTGATAATTTCATAGGTAGATCGAACATGATGTAACACAATGAATTAGCAGGAGAAATGCTAGTCAAAACTTCTTTATATCTAACCAAAACCACATGATCATTGTATGTGATTAATTCATCACATGAATCACTCAAAACAGCAGGCAATTCAATTATTCTTTGACAAGGTGCACTTAACTCGTTCTCAACACTCAAATCAATGCAGTGTGAATTCTCTACTTGAAATATGGGCATGTCAGAATTGTTTTCCATTAAGTTTTGCTCTAAAATAGCATGAACAGTGCATAATTGTAGTTCTTCACAAGCAAATAATCAGCATGATATTTAGGAACAAAGTGATCTCTCAAAAGTTTCTTTAATGCATGCCATGTTTGAGGCACTCTTCCATGTCTACTTAAGTACTTCCACCAAAGTATTATATCATCAATAAAAACACTAGTGGCAGTTCTAATCTTTTTCCAATCAGACAAATCATAATATTCAAATTCTTTATCTAGCGCTATCTTCCAGTCAATATATGCATCAGGATCAAATTCACCAGCAAAGGATGGCAAAGTGATTTTAGTTTTACTGGATGTACTATCACGATCATATACCTCCCGTGGTGAAGAAACTTGTCTCAAGCGTGCATCTTCCACACGAATTTTTTTGAGCTCCTGGTCAATGGCTCGAAGATATGGATCTATCTCGTAATCATCCTGTGAACTTGCCATGGTTAGTAGAAAACAAGGAAACAAATCACAAGTATATGTTCGTATCAACTACTAGGATATGGAGGCTCAAATCAAGTAACGCATCACTCAAGCTCTTACCAAATTCTTACAAGTTCTTACCAAAGCAAACAGGTGGTGCAACCAGTGGCTGGTTCGTGATAAATCTGACTTAGGTGATAAGTAAAGCGATTGCAAGGGACGATTCGACATGATTTACTGCTTGGTTAGTATAAGGTGTAGCTTGGAAAGCTCGATATGTAACAATGAAGAATAATCAGTTAATTTTAGAGATAGTATAGAATTGAATTATAGTTCATATCTAGCCCTTAGCATATGTTGCAGATCAACCAAGGATGGAAGAAGGCTAAAAGAAATGAATGGAAATGTATAGAAGTGGTAAATACAAGATAATTCAATCGAATGCAATCTGGAATTGAAGAACACAAGGATTGACCCAAAACTTGAAAACTGAAGATTTCTGTCTACTGGACAGCACATCGGTATTTCGGCCGTAACTTTTTGTCAGTTATCTTTTTTTCAATGCTTCTTTTTTCCGTTTCCTGATGGCTTTCTCTACAACTTTTGTTTTGGGGCCAAGTTCTGGAAACCGACTGAAAAATTCACACAAAATTCACAAGTACCGACTGTTGCAGATTCAAACTGGAATTTTAGGTCAACTTTCACCACAGATATCTTATTACTGCAATACTGGAATGAAGCAAAATTTTACAAGAAGATAGATAACGAAGTTATGAATCCAATGGCGGTGGTTTCAACAAAAAGGATCACGGAGTCAAAAGTTATGGCTTTTTTGGTGGCGGCTGCAGAGAAAGGAAAAAATCAGCCGAATTGGAATTAGGGTTTGTGGTGGGGGAATTTTTTTTGTTTGGATTTTTATAGGAACAAAGATATGACCAGCAACTAGACAATGCTAGGATGGATACAAATTCAATTTAGCAAACCAAAACTAACATATTGAAAGGCACAACGAGGTTTGGACATCGGGAATTAACTCTTTTTGTGGGACAATTTTTCTAAACTATGGGAATAAACTTTTTTTGTTGGGTACTTTTTTCTAAATATTTTTATATTGAAACTTTTCTAAACCAGAAATAACAAAAACAAATTTTTTTGATTTTACTGTAGAAACTACTGTACTACATTGCAGAGATTTACCGTAGCAATTACTGTAGCAGTTACTGTAGCGCCAAAAAATCTGATTGATGTCTGCTTCGGATCTCAGCGTTACACATTTTTTATCTAATCTAGAAATCGATTTTTAATCAAAATTAATTCATGTATGTATGCAACAAAAATACCTAGACATAGATCAATGCATGGAGAATCTATAGCAATCAAAAAACCAAGAAAAAGAATAATAAATGCGAAATAAAAACTCACAAATTTTAATTGAAAGTATGTATACTGTTCATCCATCCATCAGCATCCTACACCCCACTACAGTCTTAAATCTACCCATAGGTCTGGCGTGGCTCATGGAACTTGCTTAATAAATATAAAAGTAATAAAAGAGATTATTAATAAAAAGATCAAGTCATCGTATTCTACCACCAGCCCTGTCTCAAATCACCCGAATCACCCATTAACTCATAATAAAACTAAAATTGAGTTTATTCGGATTTATTTGGATCTTTTGAGTTATTTGCTTTCATTTGGATTCAGTCGGTTGTCGCGTAATTAGAAATTGGGAGTTGTGAAGATTCAGTGGATCTAGCGAGATCAAGTTCGAAGTGAAGATAGAGACCAAAAGCTCAAGAGAAAGCATTGTGTGAGCTCTAAGACCGTGGTAAACCACGCCAGGCGAGTCAATACTTTGATCATGTTGAAACTACATTTTCTGCAAACTACTTTGGATTAAATTATCAAATTGCATGCTGTTATTTTATATGCAAATACACGTTTAATTTAATATTCTAGTTATATACTCATTGTTTGCCTTGAATAATATTACACCTCCTTTGGAATACTTGAATATGTGAACCTTGTCGCCCTAGAAAAATTATAATGGTAACTTTTCGAAAGTAAGTCCGTAACTATACGCCATGCTTAGTACTGCTTAGATACACAGGGGCGCTGAAATGTCCCAAACATCATTATCATTTTTAATCATGAAAAATTGGTTTGGATAGTTATGGTGGGAATGACTGGTATATTTTGATATGATTATTTTATGCTCCCAAAAATCCTAACTTGCTTAAATATCTGAGCGGACGATTTGGGGGCTGGTATGTGGTGCAGTGAAAGCACAAATTATGGAGTGTGGTAGAACCGCTCAGATACCCCTAAAGACTGAATCTTGTCATGACCTCCTGTGTAAAACAGTACAACCACAAGTCTGTAAAGTACAACTTGGCTAAGTAAATTTATCGAAACCCCCGGACTCATCTCACTGATAGTGGATAGGAGTGGATACGCAAGGGCAAGAGAAGGCCTAAAGGGACACCAAGTGGAGGGTGAAGTTTCCCAGTCGTACTAGCGCTGAGGGGAGTGGAGCCCGAATAACGCTAGTAACCGTGGGGAACATCCCGTGCATAGATGGGACCCACCGCAAGTGGGAGCAGCCCATAAGGTGAGATGACAAAAGCAATTAGCTACTTTGAAAAGTCACTGTGGTGGTCTGCTCAACCACATGACTAAGGAATCATGTGAGGCAACGAGTTGATTGTCTCTTGTGGTGAAAGTGTACAAACTCTGCAGAGTGAAAACTATTCGAATAGCCGTGCCCACGGTCAAGGGCGGACATGGAACTTAACCAGATATAGTTCTATTTCAAATTGCTTTATGGATGGGATTGGAAAAGTTGAGGGCAGCGCAAAGCCCTGATTTGAGTTGTCCTGGGTGTCGTCCCTGTGGTAATGTAAGCGGTAATAACGTTGAAATGTTAGCATATGGTGCAGATGCCATGTAACGGTGGATGGAAATTTGGATCACTATTACTGTTATTGCATTCTTTACACACATTATGCTTTTGTTCAAAACTGCTAGGTCTCAGGAAATTTTTATGTATTATATTTCAAATAGTAACACTACTGTTCATACAAAATAAAAACATAGGGAGAAATAAATAAGAGTTGTGAGTAAAGAAGATGGATGTTTTTAGTATACACATAAAGGTATTGGTGGATTCATGTCGATCATAAATAGGAAACGATAGTGTGGATTCTGGAAGAAATAAATTGGTGGAGCCTAAATGAATATATAGACCAGTTAGATGATTTAAATGATTTTTGGAGAATTAGGGAGTGCAAAGGTAATTGCTGGATTAATTCTTGGAAGTTGTTGACAATATTGGGATTAATAGAACCGATTACTAGATAAGTCAATTGGATTTTTGGGAATTGGAGGTATGATAACAATTCTTGGAGTATAGACTTGATCAAAGATATTCTTGGTGGAGGTATACTAGTGAATTAGTTAGAGATAGATAATGGAAAATAAGGTCAATTATTGGAATAGCAAATTATGGTTGTGGATCAATAACAAAAGGATTGGATTGTTAGGAAATTAGATTACAAAAGATATTGGTGGATTAACTAGATAAATGATGTCACTAGCTGATAGGAGTGTCGTAGCTACAGGCTAAACAGGAAGAGAGGGGGAATCGGTAGAAGAAGAAGAGAGCTAGATCTGGAGAGGTGTGGTAATGAGAGGATGTCCCCCCCTTTGCCCCTCCTGGGGGTTTATATATATATGAGCGGGGTAGAATGGGAAATCCCCATTCTACCCCTTAGTGCTTACAATGGATGAGGGTACACTGGTATATTTACACTGTTATAATCTTCTACACTATTGGGCCTATTACATGTTGGATTAGTTGCACGGCCCAGTCACGGGGGGTTGGGCCACCCCTACAACAGTACTCCCTCGACAGCAAGCGCTGAGGTCCCGATGGGCGAGCTGACGTGTTCAACCACCCCAGCCCCCCATTCCCTAACAGCAAGCGCGAGGGTGCCGATGCAACTGGTAGCTCGCAGACCCTTGAGGCAATGCCTATGAAGAAATCCGTGAAGCGCCGAAGGCGTCGTCGAGCGCCGAAGCCGTGCCGTCCTGCCGAGGCGAGTCGAGCGCCGAGGACGTGCCGTCCCGCCGAGGCGATGCCTACGAGGCGGACGGCGGAGTCGAGCGCCGAAGACGTGCCGACACTGTCGTTCCCCTACCTTCAAAAAGAGTGCCAAACCCGCGGTGCACTGCCTAGTGCAACGCGCGCGCGGGCGCGATATCAAAGCGGTGCGCCGCTTAAAGTGAGGCACTCCCTAGTGTCTCGGCCATGTAGTAATTTTTATACTCCGTAGAGTGCGTGGGAACTTCAACCACGTCCATTTATACTCCGGAGAGTACGTGCGGGAGCAACGCCGACACGTGCGTGGGACATCCGCGTCTTGTTTATACTCGGTAGAGTGGGCAGGGAGAACATCCGCGTCTTATTTATACTCCGTGGAGTGCGCGCGGGGGCGTCCCCTCGCTGCGTCTTATTTAGAGTCCGTAGACTGGTGCGTGCGGAGCTAGGCTCGACGCTACGTCTTATTTATAGTCCGTAGACTGTCGCGTGCGGAGCTAGGCTCGACGCTATGTCTTATTTAAAGTCCGTAGACTGTCGCGTGCGGAGCTAGGCTCGACGCTACGTCTTATTTAAAGTCCGTAGACTGGTGCGTGCGGAGCTAGGCTCGACGCTACGTCTTATTTAAAGTCCGTAGACTGGTGCGTGCGGAGCTAGGCTCGACGCTACGTCTTATTTATAGTCCGTAGACTGGTGCGTGCGGAGCTAGGCTCAACGCTACGTCTTATTTATAGTCCGTAGACTGTCGCGTGCGGAGCTAGGCTCGATGCTACGTCTTATTTATAGTCCGTAGACTGGTGCGTGCGGAGCTAGGCTCGACGCTACGTCTTATTTATAGTCCGTAGACTGTCGCGTGCGGAGCTAGGCTCGACGCTACGTCTTATTTAAAGTCCGTAGACTGGTGCGTGCAGAACTAGGCTCGACGCTACGTCTTATTTAAAGTCCGTAGACTGGTGTGTGCGGAGCTAGGCTCGACGCTACGTCTTATTTAATGTCCGTAGACTGGTGCGTGCGGAGCTAGGCTCGACGCTACGTCTTATTTATAGTCCGTAGACTGGTGCGTGCGGAGCTAGGCTCGACGCTACGTCTTATTTATAGTCCGTAGACTGGTGCGTGCGGAGCTAGGCTCGACACTACGTCTTATTTATAGTCCGTAGACTGTCGCGTGCGGAGCTAGGCTTAGCTACAGGCTAAACAGGAAGAGAGGGGGGATCGGTAGAAGAGGAAGAGAGCTAGATCTGGAGAGGTGTGGTAATGAGAGGATGTCCCCCCCTTTGCCCCTCCTGGGGGTTTATATATATATGAGTGGGGTAGAATGGGAAATCCCCATTCTACCCCTTAGTGCTTACAAGGGATGAGGGTACACTGGTATATTTACACTGTTAAAATCTTCTACACTATTAGGCCTATTACATGTTGGATTAGTTGCACGGCCCAGTCACGGGGGGTTGGGCCACCCCTACAACAAGGAGATTTAGGCAGCAATTGATCGGTCGATTATATATATTATGATACTCGCTCTTTGGGGAATTAGGCAGCAATTGATTGGTGGATTGTATAAATGATGATATTCGCTGTTTGGAGTTTTAGACAACAAACAATATAGAAAGTATATGATCAATGAATTAATTAAATGATGTCGCTAACTGTTTGGAGTCTTTGATAGCGATCGATATAGAAAGAGTAAGATCGGTGGACTAGTTAAATGATGTCACTCGCTGTTGGAGTCTTAGACAGCAACCGAATAAAGAAAGTGTATTTCCGGTGGATTAAGTCAATTATGGCAATCGTTGTGTGGAGTCTAGGTAGCAACCATAACACCATGATTAAATAATAATGCTACCAAAAGCGATTTTTGCAAATAAAATAACCCGAGCCTTTCCTTTGATAAGCCATGCATACTATTTATTTGCATTCTGTGTATTGGCTCGCAGAGCACGGTGGTTTGTGCTCACACTCGCTTTCACAACAAATCCAGAAATCAGGAATCAGAACACTACAAATCGGCAACACTATCTACTGATCTAGGTAATAGTGCAGTAGAATCACAGAGGAATCCGGATTGTAAAATCTGGGTACTACAGGCTTGAGGAAATTCCGAATTGGGCTTTGAAACCTCATCCAAAACATGGGCTTTAAGTTCTTGGACCTCTCCCTTTTTGCTCTCCCACTGCATGGCTTTTCCTTGGCTTTATTCTTCCTTATTTTTCTCCATTACTTTGGCGCCGGCCTCCCTCTCAGTTCGAAAGTATTCCATTTGTCAAACCTGAGAATGAACAATGTATTGACATGTGGTAGTATTTTATTTTCGTGAATAATATTGGTAGTAATAGATAGAAACGAATTACCTTTTGTTCAAAATTAATATTAGGTGCTATGGTCGTATGCGTTTGTGGCACAGTCACATCATCCTCCCCTTCTTGACAAAAAACCGTCCTCGGTTTTAACAAATGTTTAGCCTCATGTATTGCATGATCTTGATCACAAATCTCAGTATATAACAATAGGTGCAACAATCTCTCATTATGTAATATCATAAGTTCTTTGTCAAACTGATATGGGCGGCCCTGATCTTCTCGACGTAGGATCACGATAACTAGTGTCTCTCAACCAATCTCTCTAGCTGTACACCCGTGCCAATGCAAGGACTCATAGCTCTTTGAAAATTCGCCAAGATACACCAAAGGATTTCTCCACGAGACCACGAGTGGAGAAACGCCGTGCTATCAATTCCCAATGGAAAACCAAACACGACCTTGATTCAAGAACGATCGCTCAATTCCTCTCAACTAATCCTCGCATGGATACTTTGGTGAAAAGAAACAAGCAATGTGCTGTTCTAATTTCAATCTGAAAAAAACGTGGTCCCCTAACAATAAAACTATGCCTGGCCTTATATCGGCACCACAAGGTGCGGCCCTAGATAGAAACTAATTCAAAATAGAAAGCAATTCGGATCAAGAATCCGTAACAAACTCTACTTTACAAACTTCGATCAATCTCTTAACAGTCTGGACCGAACACGCCTCTTGATTCGGACGGTCCGAACGTTCAAAGGAAAACGTCGAGACGGGTCCGAACGTCTCCGTCTGGGATTCTTGCGACGCACCGCTTGTGGAGGCTATTCGGACGGTCCGAACGTTCGAGGAGAACAGTCCAGACGGTCCGAACGTCTCTGCCTGGAATTCTTTGCAGCGCACAGTTCGTTGAAGTTAGAACTTCCCTTGTCCGACACGCATCGACCTTCATGAGTAAGATCCTCTTCATACCTAAGTACGCACCGTACACTAGAATTAGGTAGTAGCATATTCTCATCAAAATTATATTCTTTAAAGAACAAAGTCACCTGTTGTTGGAGTTTCTTGGCTCGTGCTCGCGTAATCGGTTCTGTTGGTTCAATTGGAGGAGTTAGGGCAAGGGTGACCTCATCATCCTCCCCCTCTTGAAAAGACGTCGCCCTTGACGTTGTATGATATGAATCCTCCGGACCAAAGAATGGTTTTAAATCAGCAACATTAAAGGTTGAACTAACTCCATAGTCTTCACCCAGTAACTCAATCTTGTACGCATTGTCATTGACCTTTTCAAGCACTCTAAAAGGCCCATCTCCCCATGGCATCAATTTGGACTTGCGTCGTTCAGGAAAACGATCCTTGCGGTAATGAACCCAAACTAAGTCTCCTGGCTGTAACAACATCTTCTTGCGGTGTTTGTTAGCCTTCTCAGTGTAATACTTTGCTTTCTTCTCAATCTCTTCTTTAGTCTTCAAGTGAATCTTCTTCACAAATTCTGCACACATGGAGGCTTCCATATTACCTCTTTCTTGACTTGGAAGTGGAAGCAAATCAAGTGGTGTAAGTGGTTTGAAGCCATACACCACTTCAAATGGACACAATTGAGTAGTGGAATGCACAGCCCGGTTATAAGCGAACTCCACGTGCGGCAAACAATCTTCCCACTCTTTGAGGTTCTTCTTGATCATTGTCCGTAGCAGCATAGAAAGGGTGCGGTTTACAACCTCCGTCTGTCCATCAGTTTGGGGATGACAAGTTGTGCTGAAAAGAAGCTTTGTCCCCAATTTTCCCCATAACGTCTTCCAAAAATAGCTCATGAATTTGACATCGCGATCTGACACAATGGTTCTCAGCACACCATGCAATCGAACTATCTCCCTGAAAAACAACTTAGCTATATGCGACACATCGTCGCTCTTATGACAGGGAATGAAATACGCCATTTTGGAAAAATGATCCACAACGACAAAAACAGAATCTCTCCCCCTCTTAGTCCTAGGTAATCCCAACACAAAGTCCATGTTAATATCTTCCCAAGGAGCATCAGGAACAGGAAGAGGAGTATACAAACCGTGTGGATTGAGCTTTGATTTTGCCTTTTGACAAGTCATGCAGCGTTGCACATACTTGTCCACATCATGCCTCATCTTAGGCCAGTAAAAATGATTGCTTAACATAAGCAGTGTCTTGTCACGTCCAAAATGCCCATTAGGCCCCCTGCATGAGATTCTGCAACAAAAACAAACGAGCGGACTATTCTGGAACACAAAGCTTGTTAGCTCGAAACAAGAACTCATCATGTATATGAAACTTATCCCAACCTTTCCCATCTGTGCAATGTGAATAAGGAACAGCAAAATCATGGTCATTACCATATAAATCATGCAAACTCTCCAGACCAGGAACTTGTACTCCTAATTGAGTTAAAAGCACATGCTTCTTAGAAAGAGCATCAGCAACCACGTTTTCCTTCCCTTTCTTGTATTTGACAACATATGGAAAAGATTCAATGAATTCAACCCATTTAGCATGATGTCGGTTCAATTTGGTTTAACCACACAAATACTTTAAAACCTCATGATCTGAGTGAATAACAAATTCCTTGGGCCACAAGTAATGTTGCCAAGTCTCCAAAACTCGCACTAACGCATAAAGCTCTTTGTCATAGACTGGATAGTTCAATTGAGCACCGTTCAATTTCTCACTAAAATAAGCAACCGGTCTACCCTCTTGCATCAATACACCCCCTATACCAATTCCACTAGCATCACATTCAATCTCAAAGCTTTTAGTGAAATCAGGTAAGACAAGCAACGGGGCTTCAATCAAACGTTTCTTAAGTTCGGCAAAAGCTTTTTGTTGTGCCACCCCCCACACAAATGCAACTCCCTTCTTGGTTAGCTCATTTAATGGGGCAGCTACAGTACTGAAGTCGTTCACAAATCTCCTATAGAAACTAGCCAACCCATGAAAACTTCTAACTTGACTTACATTGATGTGAGTCGGCCAATTTCGAATTGATTCAACTTTTGATTCATCTACCTCTATGCCATGTGCTGAAACAACATATCCCAAGAAAACAACTTTGTCTTTGCAAAAAATGCACTTTTCTAGATTACCAAATAACCTAGCTGTTCGCAAAACTTGTAGCACTTGCCTAATATGTTCAATATGTTCAGATTCATTGCGGCTATAGATTAAAATGTCATCAAAGTAAACAACCACAAATTTAACAATGAATTGCCTTAAAACATGGTTCATCAATCTCATGAACGTACTAGGTGCATTAGTTAGACCAAAAGGCATCACTAACCACTCATACAACCCAAATTTTGTTTTAAAAGCGTCTTCCATTCATCCCCTTCTTTCATTCTAATTTGATGATATCCACTACGCAAGTCAATTTTTGAGAAGATAACTGCACCACTCAATTCATCAAGCATGTCATCTAGGCGAGGGATGGGATGACAATATCGAATAGTGATGTTATTATGCGCCATGAACCATCTTTCTTAGGAACTAAAATCACAGGAACAACACAAGGACTTAAGCTTTCTCGTACATACCCTTTGGAAAGAAGTTCTTGGACTTGTTTCTGGATTTTCTTTGTTTCTTCGGGATTGACACGGTATGGTGGTCGATTGGGCAGCGTTGCTCCTGGAATTGAGTCGATTTGATGTTCTATCCCACGAATTGGTGGCAAACCTACCAGAACCTCCTCTGGGAACACGTCATTGTACTCCTGCAAAACATGTTTCACAGCACTCGGAAGAGAGATTATATTGTTAGTGGAAATCAATGCATCTTTGTACAATAGCACAAAGTGCGTTGTGCTAGGATCCTCACTCAACTCTCGAATCTCAGCTCTTGTAGCTAGCTAATGAGGACATGACCCCTATGGATACAACCATATTTGCTATACTTGTTGTCCCAATTACAAGAGCTACTACACATCGCTTAAATTATCAGGTGCGCTCGTTTCAAAGAGGTTTTACTTTGCTTGATAAAGAACTTATGATATTACATAATGAGGGTTTGTTGCGTTTGTTATCATATACCGAGATTTATGATCAAGATCATGCAATACGTGAGGCTACACATATGTTAAAACCGAGGACGGTTTTCTGTCAAGAAGGGGAGGATGATGTGACCACGCCACAAACACGTACGACAATAGCGCCCAATATCAAGATTGAACTAAAGGTGAATTCGTTTCTTCAGCCTCAACATATTTTAAATGAGAATATGATGCTACCTAATGATAAAAATATATATTTTTACATCAGCACGTCACTTTTACACCAATTCAAGCAAGAGTTCAAGATGGACACGTTTTGGAATCCAATTCGACATCCAGATCAATTCAGATTCAGCCTGACAGGCCCAACTTCAAATGTGCATAACTTTCACATATGAAGTCCGTTTGAGGTCCACGAGTACTTGTTGGAAAGATTTTCTCTTCCGCTTTCCAATGGATCTAGTATCACCTCTAAATTTGTTTTGTGCGCACCGCAATCATCAAAAGAGTCCGTGTTGGACACGTACTGGAATCGGATTCGGACTGCTGCAATGATGCAAGTTTAAACGGACGTAACTTTCTCATACGGACTCCGTTTGGGACGTTCTTGGACTTGATGGAAAGCTTATCAAGTCTAATTTCTAAAGGAGTCAACCTAATCTTCAAATTCTATCCGAGCTGGTCGCAATTGTCAAAAGGGTCCGCGTTGGTTTCTGAGTCCGAGTCAAAAGGGTGCTGCGCCACCTCCACTTGGGCCTTGTAACCCTAGGGGTGTGCACCTTGGCCGCCACCCCTGGCCGTTCTCTCTATATAAGAGCCTCCATCTCCTCAGTTAGAACTTGGATTTTGTTGAGTTTAGGTTTAGCCATTATGCAAACTTCTGTTCTTCAGTTGTGTCGGACGACCACCTGTCAAGACAGCCTTCGGAGTCCTACCTTTTGAATTCAATAGAAATATTTGCAATTTCAGATTGCTTGTTTTGGAGAAAGTTTCTGAATTTGCATGTTCTGAACTTGCAATTTTAGATTACTTGTCATTGGCACCACATCACAATCCACAGTGTCACTATACTGGCCAATAGAAAACTTGACTCAAACCATATGGCTTACTTTTACCTCACCTCAGTCGCTTAGCCACTGCACATGATATGGAGAGGGTGTGGTAAGTATTTCAAACCCAACTTCGAGCATAACTCTTTACTGGCCAAGTTGTGACAACTTCATGTTAGTGATATGCCCTGAGGCAACATGGAGATGTTGTGTATATCACATACTATGTTTATGATACATTACTTTGTTCCTTGAAATAGACATTATCATTATTGATCAATGAGTATGTGACTTATTCATGAGACTCTTAATGCTAAAATGTTGCTATTTCTAAATGATCCCTGATCATATATCATATAAGGAACAAATATGATTCAAAGATCAGCATATGTATTGATTGATGATCATGTCTCATGGATCATGGTATGGTGATACCAAATCAATAATATGGACATGTGTTAGTGAACATATGTTGGATAGACCCGCCATGAGACACTGCAGAGATTCCATGTGTCATCAGTTGGTCTCAAGTAGTGTTTATGTGGAATCCTTAGACTTGAGATCATCATGGTTCCCAACGTGCGTAGTAGCTTATTTTGGGACTACTAAACACTACTCCGTAACTAGGTAGTCATAAAAGTAGTCTTCGGGTTTGCCATGAAACATGTAGTGGGATGTGAATGATCAAGATAGAATTTGCCCCTCCTTATGTGAGAGATATCTTTGGGCCCCTCGATGTAATGGATTATGAAAGTGCATGGCCATGCCAAGGTGATTTAGGAGTCAATCACAAGTTTATAATCCATCACGGAATCGAGAGAGTGATTGAGCTATTAAGAGGATGACACAGGTCTCGCCTTGAGCTCAATCTATATCGTGAGGCAAAGGGATTCGTACATGAGAACATTACAGGTTCAACCGATATGATCTTTACGTATACTGTGGGGTTAATATGTCTTACTAGAGGCCGCTATTAACAGGGTGACCGGAAAGGCATTTCCAGGTCGCGACCAAGTATACGTGAACCTACAAGGTCGCACACTTAACGGGTTGGAACACTAATTCGAATATGATTCGGATGGGGGCTCAATTCGGATAGAGATCCGAATAGACTCCTATTGGGCCTCGGTCCACAAGGCCCAAGTGAGGAGTTCTATATATATGGAGGCGAGGGGCTTAGGAACATACGTTTTCTGTGAACCTCTAGCAAACCCTAGCCGCCACCTCTCGAGCCAAACCCTAGCCGCTCACAAGTGCTAGTACACTCGCGATCGGCGTTCCAGCCCCAGACGTGTGGATATCGGTGGAGGCGCTGCTCGTTGCGGTGCTGATCGGCATCAACAACCTACAGAATGGATCTGCTCGTGGTGTGGTTAATTGCATGGAGGAGACGACCTGTTCGGGACGGTTGGCTAATTCCACTACTACCTCGACGCGCGTGGTTGGATCGGCTTCTCCAACTCTTCTTCCGCTGCGCTGCGCGTCTAGTGGTAACGATCCATGATCCCTCCTTAAGCATGATGTCCTTGTGTGCGCGGTAGAAAAGTTTTGTTTTCTGCTTTCGTAGCCTATGCGCATTCCTTTACTTCTTCCATCTATAATAACTTTGCATGCTTTACCTTCACCCACCTTTGCCCAAATTTGGAACAGATTGCATCTTTGTTCATGCGCAACTTGGGCATGCACACTGAGGGTTTTGGGCGTACATACTATGGAAGGTAAACATTTTGATGTGCATACCATCACATTTTCTTCATCTGCACTCTCGCTTCCCGCATAAGGTTCTTGAGCAATACACAGATCATCCTCCTCACTTGCGGATTTGTATTCTCCCGTTCCAGTGTAAATCATGGTTTTAGTGTTTGGACACTCCTTCTGCATATGCCCACGACCTTGGCATTTGAAACACAATGTCCCTACTCCTTCCTGTGGATCCGGTGGAGGATAGACCACTTGTGGCAGGGACAGCACTTCGACGAGACTGTGGAGGCGTCATCTCTTCTTTATTACTTATTGTTTGATATGATGAATTGCCTCCGGTGGTGATACTTTTACTTGGTTGTGTCCGAGGAATAAACTTGCTGCGTGTAGAGGTGGTACGGTTATTAAACCTAGCATCTTCAGTCACTTGTCGTTCAGCTTCTCTAGCTTGATGGAGCAACTCATTCATGTTCTCATATGGATGATGGTTGACGATGCGCTTGATGTGGTGGTTCAAACCAGCAAGGAAACGGGCCATGGTTTGCTCTTCATGTTCACGTACATCGGCATGAATCATGGCTTGTTCCATCTCCTTGTAATATTCCTCTACCAGCTGCGTTCCCTATTTCAAATGATGCAATTTTTCATACAGTGAACGTTTGTAATGACGAGGAACAAATCTGCCACGCATTTCTTGTTTCATCTCACTCAGGTGACAATGGGGTGTTCATGCCTCTCCATACGTGCTCGCACAACTTGTTCCCACCAATGCATAGCATACCCGTCAAAACCCATTGACGCAAGTTTCAACTTCTTGTCTTCGGTGTAACGGTTCAAACGGAATAGCTTGTCAACCTTGAGTTCCTAAGTGAGATAATCCTCTACATCGGTACCTCCTGTGAAGGTAGGCTTGTTGAATTTTGGTTTAGCCAAAGCTTCCTCATCATCATCGTTACGTCGAACACCGCGACCTCCTTGACCATCATCACGACCATGATACGGAGGGCGTCCTCCATGGCCAACAGCAGGTGGTGCTCGGCGTCGTGGCTCCTCACGTCGCATGGCATCGAACTCCTCATCAGTATCATCCAAAGGGACGCTTTACTGACTTAAGTCATCACCTCTTGCTCCATGTCGTATCAAAGTGGTAAGGTTGTTGATGGAGTCTTGTAACACATGAACATTGTCATCCAATCGTACTCCCATGTCTTGGATGTCCCTTCCTAGATTGTCATGCACCATCTCTAGTTGACGATCAAAGTGTTGTTTCAATGCTCGTTGTTGTAAACGAGTGACAGGTGCTTCAAGATTTCCTTCAAAATCCGCTAGAACTTCATCACCTTCTGCAGCCATGGTTAGTGCACGAATAGCAAGTATGTGTATGAAACACTAAACTCACTATCTCGAATCAATGAATGTTTTATCGTTCCAGAAGCAATTGAAAACAACAGATTCTTACCTCGTGGTTACAGAAAATTATCAAAGGTGATATACTTAGCAAATTTCTAGAGTGGAAGCAATGCACAACACAAGGTGTTTGGATGGAGCTTGGAAGGTTTAATCTTAGGCAATCTGGAATTTAGGCTGTTGTCAAATTAAGTAATAATCCAAGCTAGAATATTTTTTGCCTAGGTGCTGATCCAAATGATATAAGTGAAGTATATGAACACACGCGCAAAGATTAATGGGACTCAATGCATAGAAAGGAATGAGTTAAAAGAAATAATTAAGAATAGATAGCTCGTTTTGCACCAAGTACAAGGAGAGACACTAGCCAATTGCAATAATATGAAATTTTTTTAAGGGCACAAGATTGCTCAAGGAAATTAAATACACAATCTGAATTTGTGGATTAGGATTGATTCACCCAAATTCGGCCAATGATTTCTTTTCTCTCTCTTTTTTTGTACTCAAGCCGAGGCTTCTCTTTCTCCTCCTTTTTTTTATACTCAAGGCCGAACTAGATTTAACTGTTCCTTAATCGTAAATCCAAAGTTTGTTCAGCTATGTGTGAATAATACTAGAGCAGCCCTAAAGTAATTATCAAAGACAAGTCTCAAGGATCAAAGGATTTAAGTGAAGCTCTCAAACAGGCGCGCAAAAGTTCAACTCGTCAAACTTTCGGTTGGTCCGAACGTTCCCACCGCTTTGAACAGTTCGATCGAAATCAGACGGCGTGGTTGTAGCGAGCGCGTTCAGACAATCCGAACGTTCATGCGGCTCTGGGCGGTCCGATCAGGATCCGACGATGCGGCTGGGGACGGGTGCTTTGGACGGTCCGAACGTCTCGGCATCTTTGGATGGTCCGATTGGAATCCGTCGGCGCGGTTGGTCACTGAGCGCGTTCGGATGGTCCGAACGTTCTCAAGAGGATTTTGAGTGGCCGATAAAAATCGGATGGCCATGGACGTTCGGCGGAAAACTCCGGCCGACCGAACGTGTCCGGCTAGGATTCTTTGTGGCAACAGGAAGAAAAAAGGAAACCCTGTTGTGTTCGGATATGAAATATGTTCAAGATGCACCAAGATTTTATGTGGATAGCCAGAGTAGGAATTTAGAAAGTAAATTGAATCTACTATTTTTGGGATACTAATTGAAAGATCAACTAGCAGATTTTCAAGAAAATTTGATATGCTTATTAAGCTACGCGAAAGAAACACAACGATCAGCACTTAAACAAAATTTCTAAATGGATTAAGACTTAATAAGACTCACGAAAATAACAGATGCAAACTAGGGTTTGGATTTTTTTCGAGACAGTTTTCAGCTATATGGACTATAGGACATAAAGTAAAAACTAAAATTAAAAAGGATAAGATCCTACCGAGTAAACCGACGCTCTGATACCAAGATGATACGGGCGGCCCTGATCTTCTCGACGTAGGATCACGATAACTAGTGTCTCTCAACCAATCTCTCTAGCTGTACACCCGTGCCAATGCAAGGACTCATATCTCTTTGGAAATTCGTCAAGATACACCAAAGGATTTCTCCACGAGACCACGAGTGGAGAAACGCCGTGCTATCAATTCCCAATGGAAAAGCAAACACGACCTTGATTCAAAAACGATCGCTCAATTCCTCTCAAGTAATCCTCGCATGGATACTTTGATGAAAAGAAACAAGCAATGTGCTGTTCTAATTTCAATCTGAAAAAATGTGGTCCCCTAACAATGAAACTATGCCTAGCCTTATATTGGCACCACAAGGTGTGGCCTTAGATAGAAACTAATTCAAAATAGAAAGCAATTCGGATCAAGAATCCGTAACAAACTCTACATTACAAACTTTGATCAATCACTTAACAGTCTGGACCGAACACGCCTCTTGATTCGGACGATCCGAACGTTCAAAGGAAAACGTCCAGACGGTCCGAACGTCTCCGTCTGGGATTCTCGCGACGCACCGCTTGTGGAGGCTATTCGGACAGTCCGAACGTTCGAGAAGAATAGTCCGGACGGTCCGAACGTCTCTGCCTGGAATTCTTTGCGACGCACAGTTCGTTGAAGTTAGAACTTTCCTTGTCCGACACGCATCGACCTTCATGAGTAAGATCCTCTTCATACCTAAGTACGCACCGTACACTAGAATTAGGTAGTAGCATATTCTCATCAAAATTATATTCTTTAAAGAACAAGGTCACCTGTTGTTGGAGCTTCTTGGCTCGTGCTCGCGTAATCGGTCCTGTTGATTCAATTGGAGAAGTTAGGGCAAGGGTGGCCTCATCAATAAATCTAACTCAAGTGATGAGTAAAGCGATTGCAAGGTACAGCGAGACCTGTTCGGTTAGTAGAAAAGTGGAGCTTGGATAGTCTATGTATTTTGTAGCAAAGAAAAACAATCAATTAATTTCAGAAATTGCACAGAATTGAATTATAATTCGTATCTAGCACTTAGCCTATGTTGAT
This sequence comes from Dendrocalamus latiflorus, assembly GCA_017311315.1. Taxonomy (NCBI): domain Eukaryota; kingdom Viridiplantae; phylum Streptophyta; class Magnoliopsida; order Poales; family Poaceae; genus Dendrocalamus; species Dendrocalamus latiflorus. The sequence continues at coordinate 849,611 of CM029671.1, read as the reverse complement.
AATCAACCAAAGGTGGAAGAAGGCTAAAATAAGTGTACGGCAATGTATAAGAGTGGTAAATACAAGATAATTCAATCGAATGCAATCTAGAATTGAAGAACACAAGGATTGACCCCAAACGTGAAAACTGAAGATTTCTGTCCACTGGAAAGCACGTCGGTATTTCGGCCATAACTTTTTTTAAGTTGCTTTTTTTTCAATGATTCTTTTTTTTCTCAGTTTGCAGAAGACGTTTTCTACAACTTTTGTTTTGCGGCCAAGTTCTGGAAACCGACCGAAAAATTCGCACAAAATTCACAAGTACCGACTGTTGCAGATTCAATCTGAAATTTTAGGTCAAATTGCACCGCAGATATCTTTTTACTGCCATACTGGATTTAAGCAAAATTTTACAGGAAGATAGGTAATGAAGTTATGAATCTAATGGCAGTGGTCTCAGTAAATAAGGATCACAGAATAAAAACAAGCAACTAGACAATGCTAAGACGGACACAAATTCAATTTAGCACACCAAAACTAACAGATTGAAAGGCACAACGAGGTTTGGACAGCGGGAATTAACACTTTTTGTGGGGCAATTTTTTCTGGACTATGGGAAATAAAAATCAATCTACTAACTAGGGATACAAAAAATTCGTACCTGATGAGGACAACCCTTCCATCCATGTCTATCCTACTAACTAGGGATACAATTTGGCATGCCATTGGAATCTATCCAAGTCAGTGTGAAAGTTCCGACCGCAACGGGTTACGATAGGTACTATAACTCTAAGCGTGCGTTGTGCAGGGACGAAATGAAATTGATTGCCTTACACCTCGAAGGGACTTTATATACACCCTACCTCATTTCACCATTTGTTTTGAATCCGTCCGGGTAGGTGTGGAACTTTCCTCTTAGACGGGTACAATAAACTCTGTGCATGAAATCGTGGCATGAAATGAAACTGAGTGGCAAACATTCCAAATGGACTTCATGTGTACCATAGCAGATTTTGGCACGTATTTCAAATCCATCCAAGTTGTTGCGATACTTTCCTTCACAACGGGTTCCGATGGCAGCTATGGACTCCACACAGACGAAATTGTGCCACGAAATGAAACTGAGTGGCAAACACCCCGAATGTACTTCATATGTGCCCGAGCCCATTTTGGCGTGGCTTTCGAATTCAACCGAATTGGTGTGAATGTTTTCTCTGCAACGGGTTTCGATTGGTACTATAAACTCCAAGTGTACGTTATCGTGGTACAAAAATGAAACCGAGTTCCAGAAACCTCGACGGGACTTCATATGCACCCTAGCTCATGTCGCCACGTATTTTGAACCCGTCTGAGTCGGCGTGAAACTTTCCGGCGGGATGGGTACAATGCACTGCATGTGCACGAAATAACGGCATGAAATGGAAATGAGTGGCAAGCACTAACTATCAATGGAGTTCATATATGCCCTAGCAATTTTCCACACGCATTTCGAGTTGTCGGAGCTGGTGTGAAACTTTAATGCAGAACAGGTTTTGACAGGAACAATAAACTCCACATGGACGAATTCATGGCACGAAATGACTTCATATGTGCTCGAGGACACTTCGGCATGTATTTTGAATCCATCCGAGTCGGTGTGAAACGCTGCACTACAATGGGTTCTGACGGGTACAGTACACTCTATGCGGACAAAGTTGTGCCACAAAACAAAACTAAGTGCCTAACACCTCGAATGTATTTCATATGCGCCCTAGAACATCATGGCATGCCTTTCGAATCCGTCCGAGTTGGTATGAAACGTTCCTGCACAACGGGTTTTAATGGGTACAATAAACTCTATGTGGACAAATTCACGGCACAAATTGAAACTGAGTGCAAAACACCCTGAATGGACTTCATATACCCCCAAGCACATTTGTTCATGCATTTTGAATTTGTTCGAGTTGGTGTGATACTTTCCTCCACAACTGTTTCTGACGACAGATATAACCACAATGCGAATGAAATTGTGCCACGAATTGAAATTGAGTGCCACACACCGCAAATAGGCTTCACACGCACCCGAGGAAATTTCTTTATGCATTTTGAAGCCGTCTGAGTTGGTGTGAATCTTTCCGCCACGTGTCCCGGCAGGTAACTCCAACCGTACGTAAAAAGGCACGAAACTAAACTTAGTGCCAAACACCCCGGAGGAACTTGATATGCACACTAGCTCATTTCGCCATGCTTTTTGAATCCGTCCGAGTCGGTGTTAAACATTCCTCCAAGACGGGTACAATAAACTCCACGTGCACGATATCGTGGCACGAAATGAATTTGAGTGCCAAACACTTCGAATAGACATCATATGTGCCCCACCACATTTCACCGTGCATTTCATACTCGTCCCAATTGGTGTGAAACTTTACTCCACAACGGGTTCTGACAGGTACCATAAACTCCATGCGGGTGAAATCTTGCCGCGAAATAAAACTAGGTGGCAAACACCCCGAATGGACTTCATATGCACCCTAGCACATTTCGTCATGCCTTTCGAATCCGTCCAAGTTGGTGTAATATTTTCCTCCACAACGGGCTCCCACGGCAACTACAAATTTTATGCGGACGAATTCGTGCCACGAACTGAAGCTGAGAGCCTAACACCACGAATGGACTTAATATGCGACGTAGCACATATTGGCATGCCATTGGAATCTATCCAAGTCAGTGTGAAAGTTCCGTCCGCAACGGATACGCACATGATTAATTTGAATATTATGATGATTTCGGGGCCAAAGCAATGGAGAAGCATAAGGAGGTTAATCATATTTGCTACCAAGAACAAAAAGCTCAAAGCCCATAGAAGTGGAAAGGTGAAAGCCAAGCAGCCCATGCAGCTGATCAAGGAGGAAAGAAGCCCATGCAGTGGGAGAGCAAAAGGGGTGAAGCCCAAGGACTTAAACTGCAAGTTTTGGACAAGAATTTGAAGCCAAATTCGTACTTCCCACGTGCTCAACCCAATTCAAACTCGGATTCAACTCGGAATTCAATTCGGAATCGGTTCGGGACAGCCTGACAGGCAGTTACTAAAAAAGCCATAACTTTCACAAACGGAGTCCGATTTAGGTGTTCTTGTACTCATTGGAAAGATAATTTCATGTTATACGCAATGGATCTGGTCCCACCTTCAAATTCATCACGGATAAAAAGGTATGACCGAAATAATATGATAGGTGAAAAATATAGTTTCCTTTTTGTGAGAGTTCATATCCCAAACCATATAGGGTTGAGTTGTACTTGGTTTGTGGACCATATGGATGTCCCAAGGAGCTATATAAGCCTTGTATTGGTAGCCTTTAGAGGAGACCAATTTTATGCATAAGATTGAAAAAAGCTATTGCTTGTTCTTTCAATACCGGAGTTCATGCGAGGACTTTGAGAGAGAACTAGGCGATCCATGGTTCGTTCTGCAATTCAAGGTCAAGCCGTTGTTCCATTGGGAATTGGGGACTTGGCATTCTTCATTTATGGTCTCGTGACGAACAATTATCCGGTGTGTTTTGGGCGTATTCCGAAGAGTTGAGGGTTCATGCATTGAAGCGAGTGTTCAACTAGCGACATCGTCTACTTCGCATCAACTATCCACGGTTCCTCACTGAGAAGATCGGGACCCCTCCCCATATCATGTGGTATCAGATTCTAGGTTTACTCGGTGAGAACTTCTTTACCCGTACTTAGATTCGTTTTCTGTCCTTTCGTCCATCAAACTGAAAATTGCAATACCAAAACCAGAGTTTAATCTGTTTATTTCTTGTGCGTTTTGTTAAGTCTTCGTCCATTACAGTTTTGTTTTAGTGCTGATCCATGTGTTTCCTTTGCGTAGCTTGATCTTTGTGTCCATATAAACCCTAGAAAATTGCTGATTGAATCCCTCAATTAGCAACCAAAAAGAGTAAATTATATTTACTTTTGAATCCGAATTCTCTTTTTGGGAGAGTTTGTGATAGTATCCACTTCCTTCAAAACCGAGAGTTAGCTGCGGTTTGGCTTCAAAAAAATCACTTCTTGTGACAAACCCTAGCTAGCCAAAAAGAAAGAATTACTATAGTTGAGCTTCACTTATATCTTTTCATCAATTGAGACTAGATTTTGATATTGCTGTTAGGGCTGTTCTTGAGCACTATTTACGCTTGCTGAATTCTTGAACTTGTGCAAAGGGAACACAACACTAGTTCGGCCAAACTTAAAAAAAAGGAGTAAGCCATGGCATAGTTAAAAAAAACCTGCAAGTTCCTGCGATTTGATCAAGAAAAAGTGAAATAAAAAGTGTTGGCCGAAACTCTGTGGAACACCCTAGTTCATATTTTCAGCTTGTGTACTTATTCTCATAGAGCAATCTGGTGCCCTTACATTCATAACTATTGCAATTGGCTAGCGTCTCTCCTAGTACTTAGTGCAAAACAGCTAGTTATTCATCTCAATTTCAGTTTGCCTCTTTCTAGCTCATTCCTTTGTTTACATTAAGTCACATTTATCGTTGCGTGTGCGTTCATACACTTCGCTTAAACCAATTGATCAGCACATAGGCAAGATACTCTAGCTTGGACCATTACTTAGCTTTACAATACCTTGAATATCAGATTGCATAGGATATCCACATAACTGTCCAAGCTCCACCTACACCCGTTTGTGTACTCCCTTGCTCTTGGTTACGCTCATACATTACCGGGTTGAGGTCGTTCGCTGTCACAATTGTCGATTTGCCGTCCTTGATTCACTTTGGAACGGTAAGCTTGTCTTGTTTTCAGGATAGAGAGTTGCAAGCTTAGAGAGAGCTTTTGTTTTACTAACCCGGATATAACCTCGTTTCTTGTTTGTGAGTTGTTCCTATGTCAGGTCACGAGGAGGATCCACCTAATCCGGAGGCGCCGGTTACGTGGACCGAGTACACTCGGTTACGCGAGATGCTACAAAAACAACTTCATGTGGTGATAATGGCGTGCGTGATGAGATCGGGGAACTTCAGACTGGACTGAACACCCTCGGGGAGGAGGTCACACGATTGCGTATGACCATCAACAGTAACTTTCGGGAGCTGCGTGCCATGTTCACACACCATAATCTACGTGGGGGTGCACCAGTTGATGACACAAGTGTGCACAGCCCTCCGGTCGTTTTGCACAATAAAACCGAGGGGGACATGAGGGTTTCAAAATCATCTTCCTACACTCCCCGTACAGCACCTACAGGAGGTAAAACCACATCTCGTTTCAATTCTTTTAAAACTAAACCATCTAGTGGAAGTTTTACTCCTAGTGCACGTGCTGCCCCATTGCTACAACAACACTTGATATGCCTCAAAACCCATGTGAGAGTGAGAGCCACATAGCCAAAGGGAAAGAGAGTATTAAAAAGAGTGAGTTGTGTGATTCCACCATATGTGAATTTGAGAGCATCCCAATTGAGAGTGTGAGAGAAACACCAAAAGAGAAGAAAGAGGTAGATGATGGACAAAGTGAGGTTGATTTTGAAACTAACACATTAATGTCTACTTCAAGTGTTGTTTCTCACATTGTGCAGATTGAAATTGAAGATGAGGAATTAAACATTCAACAACTGACATCATTGGAAGTCAAAGATGAAGAGATAACCACGGTTGAAGATGAAGTACTTGCTGTTCCGTTGTTACATCATGATGATTTAATACCTACAACACCTATATCAACTGAGGAGAACAATAAAGATAACAATATTAGCGCTGGAATCAATTGTGAAACGGTGAGTACTTGTGAGAACTCATATGTGCGAATGAAAATTCCATGTTCTGAAATTTCTCTGCTCAATTTACATAATGTGGAATTGATTACTCATAAGGAAGTTCTTACTCGAATATCTCCTAGTGATTCTTTGTGCTATATCATGTTTGATGATCCTAGAGAGCTATCTAGTGTGATTGAGAATGTTGCTGAAATTTGGTGTTTAAAATCACAAGTTAGTACCTATGCATATACATATAAGTTCAATTTGATTGGAAATTATGGTATAGATGATAAGTTTTATGTTTACCGAATATGCATTACATGTGATAAGCTTGCAGAATTGAAATTGCATATTTTGGATAAACAAACTTTTGTGCCATATCATGATCACAATGACATGAGTTTCAACAATAGTGCTTCATGTTTTAAAAGATTTCTTAAGCCTACTTATTCATCCTTTAATGTACAATCATGTACAAATAATCAGAGTAGCGCAGTTGAAGCATGGAAGGAACTAAAAATTTTTCCCCCATATTTGAACAACTTAATTTAGTTTGGCCAATTAAAGACTTGTCCATGTGCTTAGCAAAGTCGAGGATGACTTTTTCTCATGGGAGGGACAATGATATGAAAGACAATATTGCAATATATACATCTTATGGTTGTTGTTATATTAACTGGTTTGTGTGGAACAACGAGAATGACACAACAATTGATTCATACATATACCATGCATATGTGTTTTTCTTTTTTATCTACTACACCTTCATATGTTCTTGATATGCTAAGCAAAAGAAGTGTTGATGACAAATATATATTGTATTCTTTGCTTAGTACAATTTCAGGCTACCAAAAGCCGAGGACGGCTTTTCTTGAAGAAGGGGAGGATGATGCGGATACACACATGATTACTTTGAATATTATGATGATTCCAGGATCAAAGCAAAGGAGAAGCACAAGGAGGTTAATCATATTTGCTATCAAGAACAAAAAGCTCAAAGCCCATGGGAATGGAAAGGAGAAAGCCAAGCAGCCCATGCAGCTGATCAAGTAGGAAAGAAGCCCATGCAGTAGGAGAGCAAAAGGGGAGAAGCCCAAGGACTTAAATTACAACTTTTGGATAAGAATTTCAAGCCAAATTCGGACTTCCCACGTGCACAACCCAATTCAAACTTAGTGCCAAACACCCCGAAGGAACTTGATATGCACACTAGCTCATTTCGCCATGCTTTTCGAATCCGTCCGAGTCGGTGTTAAACATTCCTTCAAGATGGGTACAATAAACTCCACGTGCACGATATCGTGGCACGAAATGAAGCTGAGTGCCAAATACTTCGAACAGACTTCATATGTGCCCAGCACATTTCAGCGTGCATTTCATACTCGTCCAAGTTGGTGTGAAACTTTACTCCACAACGGGTTCTGACAGGTACAATAAACTCCATGCAGGTGAAATCTTGCCGCGAAATAAAACTAGGTGGCAAACACCCCGAATGGACTTCATATGCACCCTAGCATATTTCGTCATGCCTTTCGAATCCGTTCAAGTTGGTGTAATACTTTCCTCCACAACGGACTCCCACGGCAACCATAAACTCTGTGCGGATGAATTCGTGCCACGAACTGAAGCTGAGAGCCTAACACCACAAATGGACTAAATATTGGCCCTAGAACATTTTGGCATGCCATTGGAATCAATCGAAGTCAGTGTGAAAGTTCCGACCGCAACGGGTTCCGATAGGTACCATAACTCCAAGCGTGCATTGTGCAGGGACCAAATGAAATTGATTGCCTTACACCACGAAGGGACTTTGTATACACCCTACCTCATTTCACCATTTATTTTGAATATGTCCGAGTAGGTGTGGAACTTTCCCCTTAGACGGGTACAAAAACTCTGTGCAAGAAACCGTGGCATGAAATGAAACTGAGTGGTAAACATTCCAAATGGACTTCATATGTACCATAGCAGATTTCGGCACGTATTTCAAATCCGCCCAAGTTGTTGCGATACTTTCCTTCACAACGGGTTCCGATGGCAGCTATGGACTCCATGCAGACGAAATTGTGCCACAAAATAAATTGAGTGGCTAACACCCCGAATGTACTTCATATGCGCCTGAGCACGTTTTGGCGTGGCTTTCGAATTCTTCCAAATCGGTGTGAATGTTTTCTCCGCAACGGGTTTCGACTGGTACTATAAACTCCAAGTGTGCGTTATCGAGGTACAAAAATGAAACCGAGTTCCAAAAACCTCGACGGGACTTCATATGCACCCTAGCTCATGTCGCCACGCATTTTGTACCCGTCCGAGTCGGTGTGAAACTTTCCTGCAGGATGGGTACAATGCACGAAATAACGGCTCGAAATGGAAATGAGTGGCAAGCACTATCTATCAATGGAGTTCATATATGCCCTAGCACTTTTCCACACGCATTTCGATTTGTCGGAGCCGGTGTGAAACTTTACTGCAGAACAAGTTCTGACAGGAAGAAACTCCACATGGATGAATTCATGGCACGAAATGACTTCTTATGTGCTCGAGCACACTTCGGCATGTATTTTGAATCCATCCGAGTTGGTGTGAAACGTTGCTCTACAATGGGTTCTGACGGGTACAATATACTTCATGCGGACGAAGTTGTGCCACAAAACAAAACTAAGTGCCTAACACCTCGAATGGATTTCATATGCGCCCTAGAACATCATGGCATGCCTTTCGAATCCGCCCGAGTTGGTATGAAACGTTCCTGCACAACGGGTTTTAATGGGTACAATAAACTCTATGTGGACGAATACATGGCACAAAATGAAACTGAGTGCAAAACACCCTGTTGTGGGGTGGCCCAACCCCCCGTGACTGGGCCGTGCAACTAGTCCAACATTTAATAGGCCCAATAGTGTAGAGGAATATACCAGTGTAAATATACCAATGTACCCTCATCCTTTGTAAGTACTAAGGGGTAGAATGGGGATTTCCCATTCTACCCCACTCATATATATAAACCCCCAGGAGGGGCAAAGGGGGATCTTCCTCTCATCCTCAGCAACTCTCCCATAGATCTGTCTCTCCTCTTCCTCTCCTACGAGTCCCCCTCTTTACTGTTTGGCCTGTAGCCACAACAGATGACGTCGTCCGTGGGGACGACTAGAAGTTACGTGTGGAAGAGATTTCTCCAACATCCAACAAAAGCACCGGTTATGTGGATCTTCTCTGTTCCTAGAAGCATGCTACTTCATTCGTGGCATCTGCACCATCTGGCAGGCCATCAGTGACAGATAAGTAGTTTACTTGCTAAAGAATTTAATCATCCTGGCTATGGAGTCGCATGGGTTTCATTTGTATACTTTGCTCGAATTTCTAGATGCAGTATTGAGTAGATCTAGTTGGGTCACCAAGATGCGGTATCGAATAGATCTAATCAAATCGTCTTTTTTTTGTTGCCTCTATCTCAGCTCTGCTAGAGGCGGTCAGGCAGGGAAGTAATGCACGCCTAGGATCAGACTCCGCATGGACATGAAGCTTGTGCCTGCACGCATGGAGCTTGTGTTTCGAGGTCAAACGCGGAGGCCATAGCCAAAGGCGAAAGATCACGGTGCCCCGCCGAGCGGAGGCCGGCGCTTCGCCCGAGGAGTCCGATGCTACGCATGCGAAGCCCGAACGGGCGGGCCTGCGACGTCCTCGGCCTCCGCTGCACGCCATCGAGACTCCGCGCGATTGCGCGAAGCCCCCGCGTGATTTCGACACTCCGCGACGAGCCTTCGACGTGCTTCACGCTTGTCTCCGTGCAAGTTGTACGTATGCATGCTCCGGAGTACACATCCTTCTCTCCATTCATACGTGTGACTAACCATTCACGTGTACTTTTCCATCCATGCATGCAAACAACACATTAAAAAATCCATGCATACGTACATGAACTACTTATCTCTCTCTCCACGTTCATACACCGCAACATCCATCCGCCCTCCATGCAGGCATGCATGCGTGAGGAATTTGTCCATCCATTCTTGCGCTTTTCACGTCTGCATGCACAAGCTTTAAGTACGCTGGAGTCCGTCCTCGCATGCAGCTACGGCCGCTGTAGCTCGGCGACGACGTCTTCGCCCAGGAAAATGACGTCTTTGGCCTCCGCGCACGCCTTCGCCTTCGCCTCGACGCCGCGGAGACTTTTGCTCCGGAAGGTCCTTGACGGCTCGCGGCGAGGCCTGCTCTGCGCTAGCAAAGTCCGGCTTTGGCCTTCGCACGTCGCCACGGCGAGGCTTTCTCCACACCGACAAACATCGCATCACCTGTATCCATCTGCATGCATGCACTCAATAGTTTTATCCGTCCATGCATGCGTTGCGCTCATTTCTACGTGCAGGCAGGCGAGGCATTCATTTCCACATGCAGGCACCGTACACTTCGGCCTCCACGCACAGTGAACGCTGCTTTGGCCTCCGCGCACCTCGGCGTCCCCTCGCCGTAGCTCCACCGACGGCCGCAGTCTCCGTGCGCCTTGGCCTCTGCTCGCCATGGCTCTGTACACCGGGACTCCGTGCGCATCGTGGCTTCGCTGCATGGCCTCCGCGCATCTTGGCTTCCACTACCTGTGATGCGCCCACGTTCGGGGTTGTGCTGCTGGAGGCGGCATACGGACGGCCTGCGGCTGGAGGCGTGAGCGCGGCACGACTTCAAAAGGAGCGGCCGCTATCGGGGGTCGTCGACCCGACGTCGCTCGGTGATGCACACGCCAGGCAGCTGGTCCTCTCCGCGTTCCACGCCGCGTTCGGCTGCACTGAGCTCGACGCCCAGCGCCGCCCCCTAGGGGTGCCGTCGCCGAGGGCCTAGGTGGGGTCGGCTAACATGTTACACTTTTTGGACCCTGGCACATGCCTAGGTCCAACTGAGTGCCACAGGTTTAAATGGGCTGAACACAACTAAGCCCACGGAGCAACGGAGCAACAACTTTATAAGTAGTATTGGGCCTTCTCCCCCCCAAAAGACTAGTCCAATGGGTGGGGGCTTCCTCACACTTATAAGTTGTGTTTGCTCCTCTCCCACAATCTATGTGGGACTATTCCTAACAATCTCCCCCTCACACATGGATTGGACACTTCTGCAACCATGAGGTCCAAGGAGATGTTAGGCACCTGAGCTCTGATACCAATTGTTACACTTTTTGGACCCTGGCCGCATGCCTAAGTCCAACTGAGTGCCACAGGTTTAAATGGGCTGAACACAACTAAGCCCACGGAGCAACGGAGCAACAACTTTATAAGTGGTATTGGGCCTTCTCCCCCCAAAAGACTAGTCCAATGGGTGGGGGCTCCCTCACACTTATAAGTTGTGCTTGCTCCTCTCCCACAATCCATGTGGGACTATTCCTAACATAACAGGCGATCCGACCCACGCGGTGTGCTTGTCTTCGTCGACCTATACTTCATAGGTTTCGCACCCAGCTGCAATCTCCAAGCTGCGGCTTCGTGCGCACAGGGGCTACACGCCGACCACGCCCGCGGCCTTCACCTTCGGTCCGCTGGAGTCCGAGTCGACGGCCATGGCCTCTGCCTTCGCTTCGCCGAGGTCACGCCCGCTCCGCCACGACGCCTTCGGTATCGTCTACACTTCGCCGAGGTCACGGCCTCGTCTACGCTTCGCCGAAGCCATCAACGGTCCTCGCCAGTGCCTTCGGTGTCTTTGCCGCGGTCGGAGTGGTCTCCGCCGTGGTGTTCGTGGCCTACGCCGAGGTCAGGGAAGACTTCGCCACAGCGTCCGCACTCTTCACCGCGAAGTCAAGATCGAGACGCAGGAAAGTGACGGTATCACCCGCACCCATGGCCAAGAGCTACTCGACGTATCTGCACTTAGGCTGCAATATTGCATGGCGCATACACCTCGCCCGACTCCGCCGGCGTCGAAGTCTTCCACAGTCGCAGCCTCGGCACAGGAGCGCGTGCATGGCGTCAGCACGACCGGAGTTAACCTCAGCCGTGGCCTCCGCGTTGTCAAAGATAGCCTCCAAGCAGCGGCCTTCGCGGAGCTTCACATATGCATGCATGGATTTACTCCTGCACCTACTGTCGCCCCGCCTGGCGTCCGCGACGGCGAGTTCACCCTCGCGCCACGGTCCTGACCGAGGGATTTACGCGATGCTACAGCAAGCAACGCAGGTTACCCCGCTCCCCGTACTTCGCGTCGCCTCCGCGCAGAACGTCGCCTCCACGAGCGGGACTTCGCACGCGGCGCCTGGAACTCCGTGCACCACCCCGCCTGGTACGCATTACATGTGGTCACACGTGGAGCTTTAATAGTCCCCGCTGTGTTTCTTGTGTGCATGGCCTTAAAGCAATGATTGCTCATCATATCGTTCATGGCAACTGCGTTTCCAGCCTAAGAGCATTCGATTTGGCCATGTTTGCTTCTCCAGTTTTTGCCTGGTTTGGGCTTCTGTGCCGTCTAATGTTTTTCCCGGTACTGCATTCTAGAGTGTTTTGTTGTCGCAAGTCTTCGGCCATTTCTTCGGTGCCTCTGTTTTGGTCCTCTTTTTAATTTAAATCGCACGACGGCCTTGCGCCTCGGCGTACTCTATGGAGTATAAACAAAGACACGCGTTCGCGCGCGCACTCTCTGTGAAAAACACGAGCATGAGTATAAACAAAGACGCATGGGGGGACGCCTCCGCGTGCACTCTACCGAGTATAAATACGACGTAGCTTCGAGGTCCGCCTCCGCACGCACTCTACGGAGTATAAATAAGACGTAGCGCGAGGTGCGCCTCCGCACGCACCTTTACCGCCCGCAACGCGCAGAGGCTTGCCTCCACGCGCAGTCTACGGACTCTAAAATAAGACGTAGCGTCGAGGTCCGCCTCTGCACGCACTCTACGGAGTATAAATAAGACGTAGCGTGAGGTCCGCCTCTGCACGCACCTTCACCGCCCGCAACGCGCGGAGGCTTGCCTCCACACGCAGTCTACGGACTCTAAATAAGACGTAGCGCGAGGTCCGCCTCCGCACGCACTCTACGGAGTATAAATAAGACGTAGCGCGAGGTCCTCCTCCGCACGCACCTTCACCGCCCGCAACACGCGGTGGCATGCCTCCGCGCGCAGTCTACGGACTCTAAAATAAGACGTAGAGTCGAGGTCCGCCTCCGCACGCGCCAGTCTACGGACTCTAAAATAAGATGCAGCGGGGGGACGCCTCCGCGCGCACTCTCCGAAGTATAAATAAGACGCGGATGTTGTCCCTGCGCACACTACGGAGTATAAACAAGATGCGAATACCGCGCACGCATGGACATTGTCCTTATGCGTACTCTTCGGAGTATAAATAAGACGTGGATGTTGATCCCACGCACTATACGGAGTATAAATAAGACGCGGATGTTGTCCCTACGCACTCTACGGAGTATAAACAAGACACGGATGCCGCGCACACATGGACATTGCCCTTATGCGCACTCTCCGGAGTATAAATAAGACGTGGATGTATATCCCACGCACTCTACGGAGTATAAAAACTGCACGATGGCCAGGACACCAGGGAGTGCATCGCTTTAGTGACGCACCACCAGGATATCGTGCCTTTGCGCGTGTTGCACCAGGGAGTGCAGCACTCTTTTTGAAGGTAGGGGAGCGGCAGCGTCGCCTCCCTGCCTCTGTGTGCGTAGCGCCCTCGGCCTACGCTGCAAGCGCCCGCTCTCCGCGGGCACCCTTTTTGAAGGTAAGGGAGCGGCAGTGTCGCCTCCCTGCCTCTGTGTGCTTAGCGCCCTCGGCCTATGCTACAAGCGCCCGCTCTCCGCAGACACTCTTTTTGATGGTAGGGGAACGGTAGCGTCGCCTCCCAGCCTCTGCGTGCGCAGCGCCCTCGGCCTACGCCGCAAGCACCCGCTCTCCGCGGGCACCCTTTTTGAAGGTAGGGGAACGACAGCGTCGCCTCCCTGCCTCCGTGTGCGTAGCGCCCCCGGCCTACGCTGCAAGTGCCCGCCCTCCACGGCACTCTTTCTGAAGGTAGGGGAACGGCAGCGTCGCCTCCCTGCCTCTGTGTGCGTAGCGCCCTCGGCCTACACTGCAAGCGCCCGCACTCCGCGGACACTCGTTTTGAAGGTAGGGGAACGGCAGCGTCGCCTCCCTGCCTCTGCGTGGGTAGCGCCCTCGGCCTACGCCGCAAGCGCCCGTTCTCCGTGGGCACTCTTTTTAAAGGTAGGGGAACGGCAGCGTCGCCTCCCAGCCTCTGCGTGGGTAGCGTCCTCGGCCTACGTCGCAAGCGCCCACTCTCCGCAGCACGCTTTTTGATGGTAGGGGAGCGGCAGCGTCGCCTCCCTACCTCTGTGTGCGTAGCGCCCTCAGCCTACGCTGCAAGCGCAAGCTCTTCGTCGGCACTCTTTTTGAAGGTAGGGGAACGGCAGCGCCGCCTCCCTGCCTCTGCATGCGTAGCGCGCTCGGCCTACACCGCAAGTGCCCGCTCTCCGCGGGCACCCTTTGTGAAGGTAGGGGAACGACAGCGTCGCCTCCCTGCCTCTGTGTGCGTAGCGCCCTCGGCCAAGCCGCAAGTGCCCACCCTCCACGGGCACTCTTTCTGAAGCTAGGGGAACGACAACGTCGCCTCCCTGCCTCTGTGTGCATAGCGCCCTCGGCCTACGCTGCAAGCGCCCGCTCTCCGCGGGCACTCTTTTTGAAGTTAGGGGAACGGCAGCGTCGCCTCCTTGCCTCTGCGTGCGTAGCGCCCTCGGCCTACGCCGCAAGCGCCCGCTCTCCGCGGGCACCCTTTTTGAAGGTAGGGGGACGGCGGTAGCGCCCTCGGCGTACGCCGCCTCTCTGCGAGGCGACACGGCTCCAGCGCAGGACTTCGCCGCCCGCCTTGTAGGTATCGCCTCGGCGAGACGACACGTCCTCAGCGCTCGACTCCGCCGTCTGCCTCGTAAGTATTGCCTCGACGGGACGGCACATCTTCGACGTCGACTCCGCCGTCCGCCTGGAAGGCATCGCCTCGGCGGGATGGCGAAGTCGAGTCTTTGGCGCTCGACTCCGCCGTCCGCCTCGTAGGCATCGCCTCGGCGGGACAGCACGTCTTCGGCGCTCGACTCCGCCGTCCGCCTCGTAGGCACCGCCTCGGCGGGACGGCACGGCTCTGGCGCAGGACTTCGCCGCTCGCCTTGTAGGCATCGCCTCGGTGAGACGGCACGCCTTCGGCTCTCTACTCCGCCGTCCGCCTCGTAAGCATCGCCTCACCGGGACGGCACGTCTTCGACGCCGGCTCCGCCGTCCACCTGGTAGGCATCGCCTCGGCGGGACGGCACGCCCTCGGCGTTCGACTGCGCCGTCCGCATCGTAGGCATCGCCTCGCGCGGGACGGCACATCTCCGGCTCTCGACTTCGCCGTCCGCTCGTAGGCATCTCCTCGGCGGGACGGCACGTCTTTGGCGCTTGACTCCGCCGTCCGCCTCGTAGGCATCGCCTCGGCGGGACGGCACGCCTTCGGTGCTCGACTCCGCTGTCCACCTCGTAGGCATCGCCTCGGCAGGACGGCACGGCTCCGGCGCTCAACTGCGCCGCCTCCTCAGCGGGACAGCACGTCTTTGGCGCTCGCCTGCGCCGTCCGCCTCGTAGGCATCGCCTCGGCGGGATGGCACGTCTTCGGTGCTTGACTCCGCCGTCCGCCTTGCAGGCATCGCCTCGGCGGGACGGTACGGCTCCGGCACTCGACTGCGCTGCTTGCCTCGTAGGCATCGCCTCGGCGGGACAGCGCGGGATTGAGCGCAAGAGTTCACTGATTTCTTTGTAGGCATTGCCTCTGGGGTCTGTAAGCTACCAGTTGCATCGGCTCATCACTTGGCACCCTCGCGCTTGCTGTCGGGGAACGCGGGGGGGGGGGGCTGGTGTGGTCCATCACGTCAGCTCGCCCATCGGGACCTCAGCGCTTGCTGTCGAGGGAGTACTATTGTGGGGGTGGCCCAACCCCCCGTGACTGGACCGTGCAACTAGTACAACATATAATAGGCCCAATAGTATAGAGGAATATACCAGTGTAAATATACCAATGTACCCTCATCCTTTGTAAGTACTAAGGGGTAGAATGGGGATTTCCCATTCTACCCAAATCATATATATAAACCCCCAGGAGGGGCAAAGGGGGGATCATCCTCTCATCCTCACCAACTCTCCCATAGATCTGGCTCTCCTCTTCCGCTCCTACGAGTCCCCCTCTTTACTGTTTGGCCTGTAGCCACAACACACCCTGAATGGACTTCATATACACCCAAGCACATTTCTTCTCGCATTTTGAATTCGTTAGAGTTGGTGTGATACTTTCCTCCACAACGGTTTCTGACGACAACTATAAAGTCAATGCGAATGAAATTGTGCCACGAGTTGAAATTATGTGGCAAACACCAAGTGTGCGTTATGAGGTACAAAAATGAAACCGAGTTCCAAAAACCTCGACGGGACTTCACATGCACCCTAGCTCATGTCGCCACGCATTTTGAACCCATCCGAGTCGGTGCGAAGATTTCCTACAGGATGGGTACAATGCACGAAATAACGGTATGAAATGGAAATGAGTGGCAAGCACTATCTATCAATGGAGTTCAAATGTGCCCTAGCACTTTTCCACACGCAGTTCGAGTTGTCGGAGCCGGTGTGAAACTTTACTGCATAACATGTTCTGACAGGAACAATAAACTCCACATGGACGAATTCATGGCACGAAATGACTTCATATGTGCTCGAGGACACTTCGCCATGTATTTTGAATCCCTCCAAGTCGGTGTGAAACATTGCTCTGCAATGGGTTCTGACGGGTACAATATACTCCATGCGGACGAACTTGTGCCACAAAACGAAACTAAGTGCGTAACACCTCGAATGGATTTCATATGCGCCCTAAAACATCATGGCATGCCTTTCGAATCCGTCCGAGTTGGTATGAAATGTTCCCGCACAACGGGTTTTAATGGGTACAATAAACTCTATGTGGACGAATTCATGGCACAAAATGAAACTGAGTGCAAAACACCCTGAATGGACTTCATATACACCAAAGCACATTTCTTCACGCATTTTGAGTTCGTTCGAGTTGGTGTGATACTTTCCTCCACAACGGTTTCTGACGACAACTATAAACTCAATGCGAATGAAATTGTGCCACGAGTTGAAATTGAGTGCCAAACACCGCGAATAACACGCACCCGAGGAAATTACTTCATGCATTTTGAAGCCGTCTGAGTTGGTGTGAATATTTCCGCCACGTGTCCTGGCTGGTAACTCCAAGCGTACGTAGAGAAGGCACGAAATGAAACTTAGTGCCAAACACCCCGAAGGAACTTGATATGCTCACTAGCTCTTTTCGCCATGCTTTTTGAATCCGTCCGAGTCGGTGTTAAACATTCCTCCAAGACGGGTACAATAAACTCCACGTGCACGATATCGTGGCACGAAATGAAGCTGAGTGCCAAACACTTCGAACAAACTTCATATGTGCCCCAGCACATTTCAGCGTGCATTTCATACTCGTCCAAGTTGGTGTGAAACTTTACTCCACAACGGGTTCTGACAGGTACCATAAACTCCATGCAGGTGAAATCATGCCGCGAAATAAAATTAGGTGGCTAACACCCCGAATGGACTTCATCTACACCCTAGCATATTCCGTCATGCCTTTCGAATCCGTCCAAGTTGGTGTAATACTTTCCTCCACAACGAGCTCCCACGGCAACTATAAACTCTATGCGGGTGAATTCGTGCCTCGAACTGAAGCTGAGAGCCTAAGACCACGAATCTGCGGCATAGCACATTTTGGCATGCCGTTGGAATCTATCGAAGTCAGTGTGAAAGTTCCGACCGCAACGGGTTCCGATAGGTACCATAACTCCAAGCGTGCGTTGTGCAGGGACGAAATGAAATTGATTGCCTTACACCACGAAGGGACTTTATATACACCCTACCTCATTTCACCATTTATTTTGAATCCGTCCGAGTTGGTGTGGAACTTTCCTCTTAGACGGGTACAATAACTCTGTGCAAGAAATCGTGGCATGAAATGAAACTGAGTGGCAAATATTCCAAATGGACTTCATATGTACCATAGCAGATTTCGGCACATATTTCGAATCCGTCCAAGTTGTTGCAGATGAAATTGTGCCACGAAATGAAACTGAGTGGCTAACACCCCGAATGTACTTCATATGCGCCCGAGCACGTTTTAGCGTGGCTTTCGAATTCATCCGAATCAGTGTGAATATTTTCTCCGCAACGGGTTTCGATTGGTACTATAAACTCCAAGTGTGCGTTATCGAGGTACAAAAATGAAACCGAGTTCCAAAAACCTCGACGGGACTTCACATGCACCCTAGCTCATGTCGCCACGCATTTTGAACCCATCCGAGTCGGTGCGAAGCTTTCGTGCAGGATGGGTACAATGCACGAAATAACGGTATGAAATGGAAATGAGTGGCAAGCACTATCTATCAATGGAGTTCATATGTGCCCTAGCACTTTTCCACACGCAGTTCGAGTTGTCGGAGCCGGTGTGAAACTTTACTGCATAACATGTTCTGACAGGAACAATAAACTCCACATGGACGAATTCATGGCACGAAATGACTTCATATGTGCTCGAGGACACTTCGCCATGTATTTTGAATCCCTCTAAGTCGGTGTGAAACATTGCTCTGCAATGGGTTCTGACGGGTACAATATACTCCATGCGGACGAACTTGTGCCACAAAACGAAACTAAGTGCGTAACACCTCGAATGGATTTCATATGCGCCCTAGAACATCACGGCATGCCTTTCGAATCCGTCCGAGTTGGTATGAAATGTTCCCGCACAACGGGTTTTAATGGGTACAATAAACTCTATGTGGACGAATTCATGGCACAAAATGAAACTGAGTGCAAAACACCCTGAATGGACTTCATATACACCAAAGCGCATTTCTTCACGCATTTTGAATTCGTTCGAGTTGGTGTGATACTTTCCTCCACAACGGTTTCTGACGACAACTATAAACTCAATGCGAATGAAATTGTGCCACGAGTTGAAATTGAGTGCCAAACACCGCGAATAACACGCACCCGAGGAAATTACTTCATGTATTTTGAAGCCGTCTGAGTTGGCGTGAATATTTCCGCCACGTGTCCCGGCTGGTAACTCCAAGCGTACGTAGAGAAGGCACGAAATGAAACTTAGTGCCAAACACCCCGAAGGAACTTGATATGCTCGCTAGCTCTTTTCGCCATGCTTTTTGAATCCGTCCGAGTCGGTGTTAAACATTCCTCCAAGACGGGTGCAATAAACTCCACGTGCACGATATCGTGGCACGAAATGAAGCTGAGTGCCAAACACTTCGAACAAACTTCATATGTGCCCCAGCACATTTCAGCGTGCATTTCATACTCGTCCAAGTTGGTGTGAAACTTTACTCCACAACGGGTTCTGACAGGTACCATAAACTCCATGCAGGTGAAATCATGCCGCGAAATAAAATTAGGTGGCTAACACCCCGAATGGACTTCATCTACACCCTAGCATATTCCGTCATGCCTTTCGAATCCGTCCAAGTTGGTGTAATACTTTCCTCCACAACGAGCTCCCACGGCAACTATAAACTCTATGCGGGTGAATTCGTGCCTCGAATTGAAGCTGAGAGCCTAAGACCACGAATCGACTAAATATGCGGCCTAGCACATTTTGGCATGCCGTTGGAATCTATCGAAGTCAGTGTGAAAGTTCCGACCGCAACGGGTTCCGATAGGTACCAGAACTCCAAGCGTGCGTTGTGCAGGGACGAAATGAAATTGATTGCCTTACACCACGAAGGGACTTTATATACACCCTACCTCATTTCACCATTTATTTTGAATCCGTCCGAGTTGGTGTGGAACTTTCCTCTTAGACGGGTACAATAACTCTGTGCAAGAAATCGTGGCATGAAATGAAACTGAGTGGCAAATATTCCAAATGGACTTCATATGTACCATAGCAGATTTCGGCACATATTTCGAATCCGTCCAAGTTGTTGCAGATGAAATTGTGCCACGAAATGAAACTGAGTGGCTAACACCCCGAATGTACTTCATATGCGCCCGAGCACGTTTTAGCGTGGCTTTCGAATTCATCCGAATCAGTGTGAATATTTTCTCCGCAACGGGTTTCGATTGGTACTATAAACTCCAAGTGTGCGTTATCGAGGTACAAAAATGAAACCGAGTTCCAAAAACCTCGACGGGACTTCACATGCACCCTAGCTCATGTCGCCACGCATTTTGAACCCATCCGAGTCGGTGCGAAGCTTTCGTGCAGGATGGGTACAATGCACGAAATAACGGTATGAAATGGAAATGAGTGGCAAGCACTATCTATCAATGGAGTTCATATGTGCCCTAGCACTTTTCCACACGCAGTTCGAGTTGTCGGAGCCGGTGTGAAACTTTACTGCATAACATGTTCTGACAGGAACAATAAACTGCACATGGACGAATTCATGGCACGAAATGACTTCATATGTGCTCGAGGACACTTCGCCATGTATTTTGAATCCCTCTAAGTCGGTGTGAAACATTGCTCTGCAATGGGTTCTGACGGGTACAATATACTCCATGCGGACGAACTTGTGCCACAAAACGAAACTAAGTGCGTAACACCTCGAATGGATTTCATATGCGCCCTAGAACATCACGGCATGCCTTTCGAATCCGTCCGAGTTGGTATGAAATGTTCCCGCACAACGGGTTTTAATGGGTACAATAAACTCTATGTGGACGAATTCATGGCACAAAATGAAACTGAGTGCAAAACACCCTGAATGGACTTCATATACACCAAAGCGCATTTCTTCACGCATTTTGAATTCGTTCGAGTTGGTGTGATACTTTCCTCCACAACGGTTTCTGACGACAACTATAAACTCAATGCGAATGAAATTGTGCCACGAGTTGAAATTGAGTGCCAAACACCGCGAATAACACGCACCCGAGGAAATTACTTCATGTATTTTGAAGCCGTCTGAGTTGGCGTGAATATTTCCGCCACGTGTCCCGGCTGGTAACTCCAAGCGTACGTAGAGAAGGCACGAAATGAAACTTAGTGCCAAACACCCCGAAGGAACTTGATATGCTCGCTAGCTCTTTTCGCCATGTTTTTTGAATCCGTCCGAGTCGGTGTTAAATATTCCTCCAAGACGGGTGCAATAAACTCCACGTGCACGATATCGTGGCACGAAATGAAGCTGAGTGCCAAACACTTCGAACAAACTTCATATGTGCCCCAGCACATTTCAGCGTTCATTTCATACTCGTCCAAGTTGGTGTGAAACTTTACTCCACAACGGGTTCTGACAGGTACCATAAACTCCATGCGGGTGAAATCATGCCGCGAAATAAAATTAGGTGGCTAACACCCCGAATGGACTTCATCTACACCCTAGCATATTCCGTCATGCCTTTCAAATCCGTCCAAGTTGGTGTAATACTTTCCTCCACAACGAGCTCCCACGGCAACTATAAACTCTATGCGGGTGAATTCGTGCCTCGAACTGAAGCTGAGAGCCTAAGACCACGAATCGACTAAATATGCGGCATAGCACATTTTGGCATGCCGTTGGAATCTATCGAAGTCAGTGTGAAAGTTCCGACCGCAACGGGTTCCGATAGGTACCATAACTCCAAGCGTGCGTTGTGCAGGGACGAAATGAAATTGATTGCCTTACACCACGAAGGGACTATATATACACCCTACCTCATTTCACCATTTATTTTGAATCCGTCCGAGTTGGTGTGGAACTTTCCTCTTAGACGGGTACAATAACTCTGTGCAAGAAATCGTGGCATGAAATGAAACTGAGTGGCAAATATTCCAAATGGACTTCATATGTACCATAGCAGATTTCAGCACATATTTCGAATCCGTCCAAGTTGTTGCAGACGAAATTGTGCCACGAAATGAAACTGAGTGGCTAACACCCCGAATGTACTTCATATGCGCCCGAGCACGTTTTGGCGTGGCTTTCGAATTCATCCGAATCGGTGTGAATATTTTCTCCGCAACGGGTTTCGATTGGTACTATAAACTCCAAGTGTGCGTTATCGAGGTACAAAAATGAAACCGAGTTCCAAAAACCTCGACGGGACTTCACATGCACCCTAGCTCATGTCGCCACGCATTTTGAACCCATCCGAGTCGATGCGAAGCTTTCCTGCAGGATGGGTACAATGCACGAAATAACGGTATGAAATGGAAATGAGTGGCAAGCACTATCTATCAATGGAGTTCATATGTGCCCTAGCACTTTTCCACACGCAGTTCGAGTTGTCAGAGCCGGTGTGAAACTTTACTGCATAACATGTTCTGACAGGAACAATAAACTCCACATGGACGAATTCATGGCACGAAATGACTTCATATGTGCTCGAGGACACTTCGCCATGTATTTTGAATCCCTCCAAGTCGGTGTGAAACATTGCTCTGCAATGGGTTCTGACGGGTACAATATACTCCATGCGGACGAACTTGTGCCACAAAACGAAACAAAGTGCGTAACACCTCGAATGGATTTCATATGCGCCCTAGAACATCATGGCATGCCTTTCGAATCCGTCCGAGTTGGTATGAAATGTTCCCGCACAACGGGTTTTAATGGGTACAATAAACTCTATGTGGACGAATTCATGGCACAAAATGAAACTGAGTGCAAAACACCCTGAATGGACTTCATATACACCAAAGCGCATTTCTTCATGCATTTTGAATTCGTTCGAGTTGGTGTGATACTTTCCTCCACAACGGTTTCTGACGACAACTATAAACTCAATGCGAATGAAATTGTGCCACGAGTTGAAATTGAGTGCCAAACACCGCGGATAACACGCACCCGAGGAAATTACTTCATGTATTTTGAAGCCGTCTGAGTTGGCGTGAATATTTCCGCCACGTGTCCCGGCTGGTAACTCCAAGCGTACGTAGAGAAGGCACGAAATGAAACTTAGTGCCAAACACCCCGAAGGAACTTGATATGCTCGCTAGCTCTTTTCGCCATGCTTTTTGAATCCGTCCGAGTCGGTGTTAAACATTCCTCCAAGACGGGTGCAATAAACTCCACGTGCACGATATCGTGGCACGAAATGAAGCTGAGTGCCAAACACTTCGAACAAACTTCATATGTGCCCCAGCACATTTCAGCGTGCATTTCATACTCGTCCAAGTTGGTGTGAAACTTTACTCCACAACGGGTTCTGACAGGTACCATAAACTCCATGCAGGTGAAATCATGCCGCGAAATAAAATTAGGTGGCTAACACCCCGAATGGACTTCATCTACACCCTAGCATATTCCGTCATGCCTTTCGAATCCGTCCAAGTTGGTGTAATACTTTCCTCCACAACGAGCTCCCACGGCAACTATAAACTCTATGCGGGTGAATTCGTGCCTCGAACTGAAGCTGAGAGCCTAAGACCACGAATCGACTAAATATGCGGCCTAGCACATTTTGGCAAGCCGTTGGAATCTATCATAGTCAGTGTGAAAGTTCCGACCGCAACGGGTTCCGATAGGTTCCATAACTCCAAGCGTGCGTTGTGCAGGGACGAAATGAAATTGATTGCCTTACACCACGAAGGGACTTTATATACACCCTACCTCATTTCACCATTTATTTTGAATCCGTCCGAGTTGGTGTGGAACTTTCCTCTTAGACGAGTACAATAACTCTGTGCAAGTAATCGTGGCATGAAATGAAACTGAGTGGCAAATATTCCAAATGGACTTCATATGTACCATAGCAGATTTCGGCACATATTTCGAATCCGTCCAAGTTGTTGCAGACGAAATTGTGCCACGAAATGAAACTGAGTGGCTAACACCCCGAATGTACTTCATATGCACCCGAGCACGTTTTGGCGTGGCTTTCGAATTCATCCGAATCGGTGTGAATATTTTCTCCGCAACGGGTTTCGATTGGTACTATAAACTCGAAGTGTGCGTTATCGAGGCACAAAAATGAAATCGAGTTCCAAAAACCTCGACGGGACTTCACATGCACCCTAGCTCATGTCGCCACGCATTTTGAACCCGTCTGAGTCGGTGTGAAACTTTCCTACAGGATTGGTACTGATGAGGACATCACTTCTTCGGATACACACAACACTCCTCCACTTGACATTCAAGGACCATTCACTGGAGCTCACGCCCGACAATTGAATTTACAGGTGAGCTCGTTTCTAAGTACTTCTTTTTGTTCATTTGAGAATCGATTGCTACCTAATGATTTAATTATGATTAGGAACCACGGAGAGGACCTGGAAGTACTTGGAGAAGGACTACGAGACGCACAAGTCCAGCAAGGGCGGTCGAATCATGTTGGAGGGCCAACTCAAGCCGACTTTGAATCCAATTCGGAGTCCAGGACCAGGCTGCATTAATACGGACGCCCAGATCGCATCCGGGATCCGTTTTGGACGTTCTACATATGGATAGAAAGATGAGAAGACAACCGTTCCAATGGCTCCAGTCCCATGTCAAAATTCTTTCTGAGTCAACGGGAATCGTCAAAACAAGTGGGCATTCAGAATCTATCAGGGTGCTGCGTCACCGTCTTTTGGGCCGTTCGGCTTTGTATCATGTTGGAGCCCATTAGGGCGCGTCCAGGGGTTTTGCACGCCTCTCACTCCTTTATATCGAGCCACCACCCCCACCATTAGGGTTTGGGTTTTGCTTAGATTAATTCTGTCTTTGAACAGTTTCGCCGTTCATCGGTTTGTGAGACCCCAACTTTCGAGTGCTAAATCAATACATCTGCAATTCAGTTGTGTTCTTCCTTGTTCTTGCTTGTGTTCTTTGATTCGCAGGCGAGGATTAGCCTTCTTGGCGAGGTCAACCGGGCTGCGCACGGTTGATAACCTGAGGAGACGTGGTGCTGCGATTGCGTGGTTCGGAACGTGTTGTTCGGAAGACGGATCGATTTGTGTCGCGCCTCCACCAAATCGAACATATCCAGAACCTGTTGGAAGATCGGGACCCCGTTCCTATCAGGTACAATGCACGAAATAACGGCATGAAATGGAAATGAGTGGCAAACACTATCTATCAATGGAGTTCATATGTGCCCTAGCACTTTTCCACACACATTTCGAGTTGTTGGAGCCGGTGTGAAACTTTACTGCATAACATATCCAGAACCTGTTGGAAGATCGGGACCCTGTTCCTATCAAGTGGTATCAGAGCTTCGGGTGTTCCTTCAGGTTCGAGTTTACCCTACCTTTGTTGTTTTCGGTTTCATTATAGAGTCCAAGAAAAAGCCCTACAAAAAAAATTGTAGTCATAGGTTGTTTCCTGTCCCAGATCTCGTTTAGCCTTTTGCACAATTTGATTTCAGAGTCCGTAGTGTTGAGTTTGTGTCCTTAGTCGAGTTGTGTTGCTGGTTTAGATCGTGTTTTGTTTCGGGTTGTCTTGCTTTCGCTACCTCTCATACAAACCCTAGCCGTCAACTTTTGTTTTCCCACCCATATCCCACCCTCTGTTTTTGAGTCATCCATCATCCATCGCATCTCGTGATCAGCCAGCACCATCCCCCACCTTTCCCCGAGCTTCCGCCCCCAAATTCCACCAATTTCCTCCACCCGATTTCGTTTTCGGCCTCCACAGAAACCATAACTCGGAGGCCCTCCTTCAAACGGCCGTAACTTTCTCATACGGACTCGAAATCAGGCGATTTTTTTTAAATTGGGTGAAATTAAATTTTGAAATGGGCGAATTTATTTTGCCCAAATTCGCCCTGGAAAGTGAAGTACTCGAGCTCCGAAAGTTCATCACCGAATTTATAGCACATTCATCATTTTCTGTAGGCCACACCTTACATCAGATTGAGGTGAAACTTTGTGTGGTTCCTATTTCTGTGCTCTGCTTTGTGAAAAAAATAACAGAAAAAAGAAACAAAAAGAAAATTTTCGGCACCTGGGCTTATAGTGCTGAGAGTGCTATCCGTGCCAAAAAAAACGGGATAGAGCACAGTTTTAGGTGACAGAGCTTCATTTATTTTGTGCTTATGCTGAAATAAGTTTCTCATTACCAGGCCATCTTTTTTGCTATCTTTGCTTTCCTATTCTGGTCTTGACTCCTTGTTCATCATATCCTAACACTGATATAGGACACATTTAGACCAGCTACTAGGACCAGTGCTTTGGACATTTATTCAGCATTACTATCTGTTATTGATTTGTGTTCCACTAACATATTTGGCCTGCCAAGCTCCATATACCTACTTCCGGATAGCACAGTTTTTGACCCTTGCAATCGTCGGATCACACTCTCCAGGTATCCTTTGCTTTGCTTTGATAAGAACAATTGTAAGAGCTTGGTAAGCCACTTCCTTTGCGGGTTTCCACTGCCCTTACCTTGTAGTTAATAGGGATAATCCTTTTGTTTTCCCTGTGTTTCCACTAACCATGGCAGGAGACGAAGGGGACGGGACACCGGTCGATTTCAACGAGTGTGTTAGTCGCGGCCAGCTACAAGCTTCACTCACTGATCTCGGTGCGAGAATGGACAGCATCGTCGCCGCCATTGCCAAGTTGAACACCACGGAAGGCATTGAGCGGGTGGAGCGGCAGATGGCTGACCTCACTGGTCGGATGGACACATTGGAGGCACGCCTGCCTCCTGTCAATGACGGCCATCATCGTGATGATGACACAGTGTATGATGCGGATGGCAACATTGATCAGCGGGCGACACAAGATGCACGACTTCGTCGGCGTCTTCAGCAAAACCGACATGGTATGGGAGGTAATAACCAGAACCGTCATGGTAACGACGACCCCTTTTCTAAAGTTAAATTTACCATTCCATCTTTTTCTGGTCTTTATGATGCTATATATCTTGATTGGGAGATGACGGTAGAGAAGAAGTTTAATTCTCACTTGGTTCCTGAACAACATAGAGTTAGACAAGCTACTAGTGAGTTTAAGGACTTTGTTATTATCTGGTGGAATGAACTGGGTACCATGCGCTTACAACCTGATACATGGGAGCGGTTAAAAGAAGCTATGCGTAATCGTTTTGTTCCTCCCTCATATAAACGTGATTTGAGAAAAAAATTGCAGCGCTTAGAACAAGGTGATAGTTCTGTTCAGGACTATTATGCTGAGCTTCAAAAGGGTATGGTGCGTTGTGGGGTTGTTGAGGAAACAGAGGATAATATTTGTCGTTTTTACGAGGGGTTACGGCGTGAAATTCAGGACATTGTTGATTATAAAGATTTTACTACTATCAACCAGTTGTTCCAGCTTGCTATGCTTGTAGAAAAAGAATTGCAGGGATGCAAGGAATCAGCGAAGGCAAGCACCGGACGACCCTTCTACACGCCGCGAACGACTACATCGACGGGACTGCCCAAGTCTTCTTCGAGTTTCCGTTCTCCAACACCACCTGTGAACAAGTTTGCAGCAGCGCCACCGAAGCCACCTTCCACGACACGCCTTGCAGATTCTACAAAAAATTCGTTGCCGGGTCCAGCTAAGAGTTCTTCTTCCGTGGCTTCAACGGACCGCTCCTCCGACATTCAGTGCCACCGCTGCCATGGGCTTGGTCATGTGCAGAAGAATTTCCCTAGCCAACGGGCATACATCGCCACAGAAGATGGAGGCTACATCAGCACTTCGGATGTCGAGGAGGATGATGATGTTGCTGCTGCCTCGGACGCCAATGGCGGTGGTGATAACGACCTGGTCCTTGGTGGGGCATCCACAGCGACGCTACGGAGCATCATTGTGCAGCGAGTCCTCAGCACACAGGTACAACAACCCGATAAGCTTCAACGCCATAATTTGTTTCAGACTTTCTTCGCAATCAAGAACCGGCGCGCACGTGTCATGATTGATGGAGGAAGCTGCAACAACTTGGTGAGTTCTGATTTGGTCAAGAAGATTGGCTTGACCACGTGACCGCATCCACATCCATACCATATTCAGTGGTTAAATGACTCTGGAAAAGCTAAGGTAACGCAAAAATGTCGAGTCCATTTTTCCATTGGTGCTTATGCTGATCATGTTGATTGTGATGTGGTTCCCATGCAAGCATGCTCTCTTTTATTGGATCGACCTTGGGAATTTGATAATGATGCTTTACACCATGGTAGTAGTAACAAATACATTTTTATGCATAAGGGAAAGAACATTACTTTACTGCCTTTGACCCCAGCTGAGATAATAGAGGCCGATAGGGAGAGAGCTGCTGCTACTAATGATCCAAAAGAACATGAAAAATCTGAAAAACAGCAAGTAATCCATTTGAAAAATTCTGTTATGCTTGCCACAAAATCAGACCTTGCTGCAATTGATGATGTTAATGATACATGCTATGCTTTTGTGTGCAAAGATGCTTTATTTTCTCTTGATAATATGCCTTGCACTTTGCCTGCTCCTGTCACTAACCTTTTGCAGGAGTTTAGAGATGTTTTCCCTGATGAGATACCTCCAGGACTTCCACCCATTCGAGGGATTGAGCACCAGATTGACTTGATCCTTGGAGCGAGTTTGCCAAACCGTGCGGCGTACAGGACCAATCCCGAAGAGACTAAGGAGATTTAGCGACAAGTCAAAGACCTTTTGGACCGTGGGTACGTACGTGAGAGCCTTAGTCCTTGTGTTGTTCCTGTTCTTTTGGTTCCCAAAAAAGATAATTCTTGGCGTATGTGTGTAGATTGTAGAGCCATTAACAACATTACTATACGGTATCGTCATCCTATTCCTAGGCTAGACGACATGCTTGATGAGTTGTGTGGTGCTATAATTTTCACAAAGATTGACTTGCGTAGTGGATACCACCAAATAAGAATGAAACTTGGCGATGAATGGAAAACTGCTTTTAAAACTAAGTTCGGCTTGTATGAGTGGAACCAGTCATGCCTTTTGGTTTAACTAATGCACCTAGCACTTTCATGAGATTAATGAACGAGGTTTTACGTCCTTTCATTGGCAAATTTGTGGTCGTTTACTTTGATGATATCTTGATTTATAGCAAGTCCATGGATGAACATTTGAATCACTTACGTGCTGTTTTTAATGCTTTGAGAGATGCACGTTTGTTTGGTAACCTTGAGAAGTGCACCTTTTGCACGGATCGAGTCTCTTTTCTTGGCTATGTTGTGACTCCACAGGGAATTGAGGTTGATAGAGCCAACGTGGAGGCGATATGGAGTTGGCCCACGCCCACGACGGTCTCCCAAGTGCGGAGTTTTCTTGGCCTTGCAGGATTTTATCTCCGCTTTGTCAAGGAATTCAGCACCATTGCGACACCGTTGATTGAGTTGACAAAGAAAAGCGTCGTGTTCCATTGGGGGCCATCACAAGAGGAGTCCTTTAATCTTTTGAAGGACAAGCTTACACATGCACCATTGCTCCAACTTC